>JALAZF010000431.1:2400000-3600000 GCA_022829125.1 Lathyrus tuberosus | reverse complement strand
GGTCCACTCTTCTTCAGGCTTAGGCTTAGAGGTGCCTTCTTTATCTTTGCCGGCATTATCTTTCTCACACATGACAGGTGCTTTCCATTCTTTAATAACAGCCTTCCAAGCCCTGCTGTCCAAGGATTTTAAGAAGGTGGTCATCCTTGGCTTCCAATAATCATAATTAGATCCATCCAAAATAGGGGGTCTGTTGACGAATCCTCCAACTTCTTTGTCCATCTTTACACCAGAAAGTAACTTCCCTAGATCTCACCCAGAGACAGACAGGATGCCTGCTCTGATACCAATTGAAATTCTGGTATCAGACGTGTGATGTTAAGGTGTGATGTCACAACAACACACTCTGCACAATGGACAACAATAATAGTAAAATAACACCAAGAATTGTTGACCCAGTTCGGTTACAACTAACCTACTCTGGGGGCTACCAAGCCAGGGATGAAATTCACTACTTGTAGATATAATTTACAGACTCAACAACCCGTTGACAATCTCCTAAACTTATACTCTACTAATGACTTCCTACCTAAGAAACCACTTAGGTATGAGAACACCACTCAATCCCTTACAACCTCTCAAAGAAACCACTTTGAGTACCCTTGATCTTGCTTCCTAGCTTCGATCAAGCAAACACTCTCTATTGCTTCACAACTTCTAGAGAGGACAGAAACTCAACACCTATTCAAACCCTAGAATAGTGTAAATACAAGCACTCTAAACAAACTCTAGACACTAAGCCTCCAGCTCCTGATCTTCTGAATGTTTTCTGTACTTTTTCCTTTGATCTTGTGCGCTTTATATAGCTCCTTGAATTGGTCTTGGACTTGCTACAATATCTCCCAGATTTGTTATTTAAAACTGAATATTTAAAACAGATTTTCTCCTAAAATATTTTTAAATCTTCAACCTTTTAAATCTCCTACAAATCTGCACCAGATCTCCTATGCAGCAGCAAATATCTATTCCAAGATATTCGCATCCAATGAGACAGCTTGCTCTCCACAATTCTAGCTAATACGCAACTCTAACAACATCACAACCTGCTGTTGTTAATTCTACAGATCTAATGTCACAACATCACCTATGTGACATCAGACATCCAACTTCAGCAATTAAATACTTAACACAGCCCAGTGTTAAGACTTCAATGTTGCAACATCAGCACCTTGACATCAACATTGAACATACTTTGTTTTACCAAAATTCCAGCCAATCCAGGAACTAACAAAATTTATGTGATATGTCTAATGCAGTAGACATGGCTAGAAGGAGGATTATGCCATCCGTTCTCAAGATTATTGTATGCACTCTCAATATATGCATGTCTGCCATAAATTAAACATAGGTTGGGTTATGGGGCAACATATGCTCAGAGATTCTTGAGGAAGAAACTCCAACCACCAAGAGTCTCACCTTGTACCAATGCCATAAATAATGTGCCCTTGTATTTCCTGAAAAGACATGTTCCATCAATTTGAAGAATAGGTTTGCAGAATGCAAAACCTTTGATTCATGGTCAAAATGCCTAAAAGAGTCGATGGAATATTCAGTTTCCACTGACACAAGTTCTGTCCGGCGTATATACTGGTAGTGTCTCCAAAATGGTAATAGTTCTCGGAGCATATGTCTTAAGTGTCACCCACTTTTAACTCACCCTCTGACCACATATATGGGTTGTAAAAAATATCAGAGGATGGGTCATTGTCATCCAAGTTCAAGTTTGTCATGTGTTGAGGGGGACAATATACATGACTTAGAGACAACGGAGCTTGATTATCGTCATCTTCAGTGTTAGACTTTAACAAATAATCGAATTGTATCTCACTTTCTTCTTCATCATCAACAACATCAACTACAACTTCAGCTTCATCTGCATCCATATCTTCAGCTTCATCTGAATTTACATCTTCAACTTCATCTGAATATACAGATGCAGGTTCAGATTGATCAATTATCTGAGATGGTAGAGTTTGTTGGAGTAAAGTATACAACTCAATATAGTTAAAACCAGAATGTTCATGACTAACGAACATATTTTCAACATCTCCATCGTCTCGAACCTTAAGCAGATAAAATTTAACGTGATTGTTTAAAAAAAACTAGATTTTGATATATAATTCGTGATACAGAACCAGGCCCTACTTTGGCATGGGTTGCGAACTCAGTTACGACAGTGTATCGCTCCATACACAAGACTTCTTAAAAATGCAATAACTTCTTTGGGATTCTGCTGATGTTCCTGGGACCTCAAATCCTCAAACACCTAGACTGAATCAATAATAAGTGCAACGAGTTAGGGTAGCTAGGGGTGTGGAACCGGTGGCCAGTATGACCAACCTGATTGTCATCGTTAGTTTCTGTAAAATCATTTTTTTAATTAAATATTAAAGTTTTCTAGTTTTACTAAAAAAATTGCATGTACACTGGTGCCAGGCCGATTGGCGCCTCCCTTATACACTTGCACAGTGGCTCCGATTAAATTGGAAACATAATATGCAGTCGCCAATCCAATTTGCGCCTCATCTTAAAAATATAATGTTATCACCAATTCGCCTAGCAACTGTAGCGTGCAATTTTTGTCGGTGACGCAACCACCTTATCGCCATGGGTTTCTCCTCACTGCAATGGTAGGAGTGGGGTGCTACTTTCTGATTTCTTATTTATCCTATGAAGTTGGAAAGGAAAGGGAAGCTAACTAAAACTAACCTTGCACGCAAATGTTTAACTGAACAAATGCTTAAAGAGATTAAGGAGTTCGGGGTCAGGTTATACAATGGGGAGTTGTCAATTACCCATCCTATATGTGGTTATCCATAGGTTGTTAGCAATTTTCCTTACTGTTTTCTACTTACTGGTGTTTGTCTGTTGTGGGTTGGGAAAGTTTCTCCTTTGGGAGTGTTTGAGAGAGAGAGTTTTTGTTGATTTCAGGTTTTCCGATGTTTTTGGTGAGGTACTGGACCTAAAGTTTTTTATTGGTATGAAGGTACTGGACTTGAAGTTTTTTATTGGTATGCTCGCTAAGATTTCGGAATCTTATGCCTACGTATTCCCATTAAATAAAACAGGGAAATCAGAGCAATCGTAGTTCCTGTTATTCTATGGGAGGAAAAAGATGTTTTGGTGTTTTGTTTAAAGCTCAAGATTGAAGCTAAAGGTTATTTGTGTCTTGTTCAAAGCCCAAGATTGAAGCTAAAAGGTTATTTGTGTCTTGTTCAAAGCCCAAGATTGAAGCTAAAAGGTTTTGACTGAGAGAGAATTTGTCATCTCTAAAGGGAGATTCCTCGTCTGTTTATCACAATTGTTGGGTGACTAATTATAAAGGATAATTACTTTAACTGGGATGTAAGAATCCAGCAATGCCATAATTTCCTTTATAGGGGATTTGTCCCGAAGGAGGAAACTTTAACTCATTGTTGAGCAATGCCATTTTTCCTTAGGAATCTTTCATGCTAAGAGAGGGACGTTGGCGTGGATGTAAATAATCTAGAGGCTTGCCACTTACAGCAATTAGATGAAAGAGGAATTTATGAGGATAAGAGATAGACGACAACTTGGATTTTTGAATCAACAAGTGTGCCACTTATAGCAGTTATCTGGGATTAAGGTTTGTTTTGATTTTCTGTGTGATATACAGAGAAGTATCTTCCTACAAAGAGATTTTGATTTCCTCTGAGGGAATGTTGATTTTTGTGTGCCTTGATCAAAGCCCAAGGTTGAAGCTAAAAAGTTGATTGACTCCCTCGGGAGTTTATTATCTGTCTTGTACAAAGCCCAAGATTGAGGCTAAAAGAGAGACTGACTCTTTTGGGGATATCCTTATATAAAGCCTAAGAGGAGGCTGAAAGTTGACTTTTTCGAGGAAATATTTTGTCTGTCTTGTACAAAGCCCGAGATTTAGGCTAAAGAAGGATTTTTTTACTCCACTGGGGAATATTTGTAGGTGTCTTGTACAAAGCCCAAGATTGAGGCTAAAAGGGGAAACTGACTCTACTGGTGAGAGGTTTTATCTGTCTTGTACAAAGCCCAAGATTATGGCTAAAAGAAAATTGACTCTGCTGGAGAGTATGATTTGTCTTGTACAAAGCCCAAGATTGGAGGCTGGAAAGAGGATTGACTCTGCTTAGGGAGATTTATATGTGTCTTGTACAAATCTCAAGATTGAGGCTAAAAGATATTTGACTGACTCAACTAGAGAGTGTTTTTATTTGTCTTGTACAAAGCCCAAGATTGAGGCTGAAAAGATGATTGACTCAACAAGAGAGTGTTTTAAGATCTTTATACAAAGCCTAAGAGGAGGCTAAAAAAGGTTAACTCAACAAGAGAGTGCTTTAAGAGAGAAGATGGACTCAACAAGAGAGTACTTTGTTTGTCTTGTACAAATCCAAAGATTGAGGCTGAAAGAGGTGACTTAACAAGAGAGTGTTTTTAGGTGATTGACTCAATAAGAGAATGCTGAAAGGTGATTGAATCAACAAGAGAGTGGGGAAAAATCTTTATACAAAGCCTAAGAGGAGGCTAGTTTCTGCTAAGGATTATTAAGATCCAGAGACAGGTCCAAGTTGGGAAATCAACTCTTGCTGTTGGTTTACAGAAGAGTTGAAATATCAGATGCCTTGAGGTTCTGATAAAGGTTTATTGATAGCGATTTCACCCTAGCTGTGGAAATTTTGGATAAAGATTGAGTTTTAGAACCTATGGGGGTTTTAACTCTACTGGAGATTGATTAAATGAATAGGGTTTCTCCTGTGTTTGTAGGGAACTTGAGAATGTCTTTAAGATCCAAAAGGAGATTAGAATGTCCAAGTCTACTAGTATGAAAGAGTTTATCTTTGCATGATGCCCAAGAGGAGGCAGGTGTTTTAAGGGATGAGAATCAACCCTTAATTGATCTGAGGTTTTGACTCTTTGGAAAGACGACTTTAACAAAGGATGACTAAATTATGTCCTATACTTTTAGGAGATCTTTGGTCCTTGTACTAAGCCCAAGAGAAGGCATGAGAACTTCTAAGAAGCCTGAGGGTCCATGTACAAAGCCCAAGAGGAGGCAGGGGATGCTTTTAAGAAGCCTGTGGGTCCAAACCTAAAAAAAGTTCAAGAAAAGTTTCACCGGGAATAATCTTTTCTTTAGTGAACAGTTCTAGTGTTTGAAGAAATTCAAGAGAGGTTTCACCGGGAATTAATCCTCTCTGGGGGAAATGAATTTCTTTGACAATTTTCTAATAGTGATAGTCTGAGAAAAGTTTCACCGGGAATAATGTCTTTCTCTTTGTTCCATATTGTATAAGCCCAAGAGGAGGCAAGACTGTATCTGGAATTCCTATGGGGAACTAATTTTGACTGTGTTGAAAGAGTGACCATTGGCTTTATCTAGTTCTAGACCTAATTGTCGGGGAAAACTCTAAGCAGATAATATACAGGTATATATATATACAGATGAAATATATACTGTATGTAAAAGAGGGTAGGAGGACTTACAGGTGAGTAAGCTTCCAGCACAAACAAATATATATATATATATATATATATATATATATATATAGGGTTAATACCTATTTTCACCCCTGCCATATGGGCGTGTTTTGAAAAACCCCCATACGAAAAAAAAAAGTTGTAAGATTGGCCTTAACAAATTTCAAAAGTTACCATTTAGACCTTCATCAGGCCACATCATCAAAAATAATGATGTGGCAGTCATTTTTTTAATTTTTTAATGAAAAGAAATTCCACATCATTAAAAGGCTTTGTGAAATGACTCTTATACCCCTACTTTTTAATTTTTTTTATTTAGTTATTCTTTTATTTACTTATTTTAGATTTTATTTAATTTATAATTTTTTTATTTATTTAATTTTTCCTTTAATTATTTTTCGTATTAATTTTATTTATTTAAATTATCAAAATATTAAACTTGGGCCTAAGCCCATTTTTATTTCAAGACAAACACATATTGCAATACCATTTTCAATTCATTGATATATATGAATGATTGGTATATAAACACTTGTTTTTCTTATATACCAACCGATGTGGGACTTTAGCAGCAGAATAGAAGGAAAAGTTGTTGGTGGCATTCACGCGACACCCTCCTTCACAATAGAACCCACCTTCTTTTCGTTACAACCTGATCTCTCTCTCTCTTTCAATGAAATAGAAAAAAGTAGAAAAAATGAAAAGAGATGGCAATATTCTTCTTCAGTAACCTTTTAGAACTATCAAACCTTTTCTCCCCACTACTATTCACGTCCTCATCCTTCAACCATCCATACTCTCTCCACGCTACCAACATCTTCTCTTTCCCTTTAGCTGTAACTTTCTGTAACTTACTTTTCTTCATAATTCCCTCACACCATACAACACACTCCATACGAACTACACATAACACATTAACACCACATTTACCTCTCTC
Organism: Lathyrus tuberosus; assembly: GCA_022829125.1. Classification (NCBI taxonomy): domain Eukaryota; kingdom Viridiplantae; phylum Streptophyta; class Magnoliopsida; order Fabales; family Fabaceae; genus Lathyrus; species Lathyrus tuberosus. Next base: position 3,593,591 of record JALAZF010000431.1, on the reverse strand, counting down.
TCCATTAAAATAGAAAACAAAAAGAAGAAATAAAAAAAAGGCGTAAAAACACGAGTAACAACATACTCCCCCACTAACCAACTCATTTTACTACACCAACATATAACTCTTACTCTCACTCTCATCTAAAATAGAGAAAAAAACTAAAATAACGACTATCCTTCTTCATGTTGCAGCATCTCCCCCTTCACTTTCATTTCCAGCCACCCTTCTTCGTAAGCCCTTCCATTCATGTCGGCCGACTAAACACTACAAACTTCAGCCACTTCCACCCTTCACACCTTCATGGTCAAAATCATTGGCAGCCTTCACACACGACCAACAACCATAAGAAACAGAACCTCAAAACTCACCACCACACCTCACGTCCAAGGAAGTATAAAGAGGGCTATGGCCGGAAGCTCTGAAAGGATGAAGACAAACACGGCCACCAGAAAATTCAGCACCCGATCATTAACCGCCTTCGTCCACCTTCTATCACGATTTCTCTGCTCCCAAATCCTTGCATAAAACACTCCGAATGCAACAAGCCACGCGGCAACAACAATACATTTCAGCACCATCCTCACTCTAAGCATCTTTGTCTCCCTGGATACCACCTTAAACTGCATCCCTGCATCGAGCAGAGACTTCAAAAACCTCAAACCACTTAAACTGCAAAAATGGGTAGAGAAAATGGGGGTTATATAAAAATGGTGGACATTAGTTGCTGCTAAAGTCCCACATCGGTTGGTATATAAGAAAAACAAGTGTTTATATACCAATCATTCATATATATCAATGAATTGAAAATGGTCTTGCAATATGTTTTGTCTTGAAATAAAAATGGGCTTAGGCCCAAGTTTAATATTTTGATAATTTAAAATAACAATTTAAATAAATAAAATTAATACGAAAAATAATTAAAGGAAAAATTAAATAAATAAAAAAATTATAAATTAAATAAAAATCTAAAATAATTAAATAAAAGAATAACTAAATAAAAAAAAATTAAAAAGTGGGGGTATAAGAGTCATTTCACAAAGCCTTTTAATGATGTGGAATTTCTTTTCATTAAAAAATTAAAAAAATGATTGCCACATCATTATTTTTGATGATGTGGCCTGATGAAGGTCTAAATGGTAACTTTTGAAATTTGTTAAGGCCAATTTTGCAACTTTTTTTTTCGTAGGGGGGTTTTTCAAAACACGCCCATATGGCAGGGGTGAAAATAGGTATTAACCCATATATATATATATATATATATATATATATATATATATATATATATATATATATATACACACACACACAAACACACACACACACACACACGCACATATATATATATATATATATATATATATATATATATATATATATATATATATATATATATATATATATATATGCAAGTATGTAAAAGAAAGCTAATAAAACTTACATGTGAGCAAGCTTCCATTGTAACAGCTGTATGGTTAGTTGTTTAAGAAATTAAAGAAAATTTTGATAACAACTATGAATTTGAACATAAATCAAAGGGGAAAGTTGTTTTGAAAGAAGATTGGGGCTTATACTCAAGGAGAAGCCCGGATGAAAAACAGTAGTCGTACCGTTGATCTGAAAATTGTATCGGAACCTATACAATGACTGAGGCCCAGAAAAAGGTTTTCTGTACAAAGAGATGGGACTTACACTCTACTAAGAGGCCCAAAGTATTTGAAAAAGAAGAGAAATGGGACTTACAACACAAGGGTAGGCCCAGATGATTTGTTTGAAAACGGCGATCGCGCCGAGGTTTTTGAAAACACAGTGGGACTTATACAATGACTGAGGCCCAAAAAGGTCTTTATTTACAAGGAATGGGTCTTACACTCTATTAGAGACCCAAAGGTTTATTTTTGTACAAGGTATGGGGCATACAACTCAAGGAGAGGCCCATGGAAAGACAGTGATCGCACCGTCGTTTTGAAAACTGTACTGAGACTTATACAATGACTGAGGTCCAAAATTATTTATGTACAAAGGGGGTTGGGTCTTACACTCTATTAGAGGCCCAAAATTGTTTTGTGAAGATTGAAAAGGAATCAAAATTTAGAGAAAACCCTAATTTTGAATTAAAAATATAATTTTCAAAAGAAATTTAAATAATAAATGATATAAAATACCAAATATATTCAAAAACAAGTTGTATACTTTGAAAATTATTTTGAAAAATCATTGTTAATCACATGAAAGCTTGAAATTTATTTGAAGTTGGAAAATCAAGGTGAGAATTTCATTTTTAAAATTTTTAAAATAAATAAAACGAAATTAATTACAAAAAATTCTAACTATATTAAAAAATAATATAAATAGGATTTTTTTTGTAAATTAAAATAATTTAACATTTTTGTGAATTTCCAAAAAAAGAACCAAACAAAAATAATTAAAATTGAGAGAGAAATTAATTTTGGAATTAATTAACAAAAAACCATAAAAAATGTCAAAAAATAGCAAAAATAGAGAAAATGGTAAAATGGTCTGGGTGGGTGTTGAACCCACGACCTTCCATCCAAACACACATGCGCGCTACCACTGGGGTGGTGATACATCTGTGTATCAAAACCACCCCATCAACATATATGGGGGCCTTGTTTTTAGGCCTGGCCTGGCCCTTGCCCAAGGCAAGGCCTGATTTTAGGCCTCTTGCATGAAGGCTCTAACTTCCTTATTTCTCCATGGATTTGGACAAAATTTAGGTGTATCCTGCCTAGAATTTCATGAGGAATCCGATGGTGCCTTTGGAATTTTCAGAAAATGTTTCCATTTTAAAATCCGGTAGTGATTTCAAAATAGGCCTAGATTTGCATGTTCTATGCTATCTCATTGTACATGCAATAATAACATGACAAATTGGTTCAAACACAACATATATGATATGTATGAGATGTCCAAGATCAATGGACATTAAAGCAATACATGATTTAGAGAGTTCAAGTTGTGATGCACTTACCTCTTGTAGCTCCTTGTGCTCTCTGTCAAGTTCCTTGTGCCAGAAGTAATCCAATATTTTAGACACTCTTGGTTGATCCCTTAGAAGCTTTTAGGATGATCAAAACCAGCTGGAATCCTCAGGAACAAGTATTGGCTCTTTCTTGTAAAAGTGGCAAAAGTGACCAAAATGGTAACCCTCTCAAATGGTGTTCCAGATGAGGGAAACCAATTGGGACAGTTTGAGGATGATATTTGGAGTGTGTTTGTGGCTTTGTTTGGTTTGGAAACTGACTCAATCAAGACATGGCTTGCAAAATGCAAAACAGTCAAAATTTGAGGTTTTGGAGGTTGACTTTCTGATTTTGGTGTTTTAGATCAAGGGTGAGTGTTTGAATAACTTAGATATGATACATTGGATGTGTTTAGATCATGAGCTGTGGTGGAATTTCTCTCTAACTCAAAAACTCAGATATGACTTGCAAAAGAAGGCATTTTGGCCTAATGAGAGAGATTTTGAGGAAAGCATCAGTTGTAGTGCTTTGGTGTACTCAAACTGACCACAAATAAGTTCTATTTATAGTAGAGCAAGTTTGTTTTGCAAGCAATAGTGAATGGCAACTTGGACAGTCCCTTGGCCAATTGTAGCATAAAGGCATCTTTAGTCTCCTATAGCCATTGACTTGAGGTTAGGGCGCATGCCTATGGTCCTTTGATTCAGAGCTGAATCTTGACTTATTCAGTTAGCAATGTCTCAGTCCATGCCACCTTGATGCATCCATTGAATGCTTGGAAACAAAATTGGAGTCTTTGAGCTTTTTAGCCTTTTTAGGGAACTTATGGCTACATATAGTTCCTTGGACTTGAGAGGCTTGTGGATCAGATCATTCCTCTTTGATTTTATCCCTTGAGGTGTCCAAATGGATGACAAGGCTTGGAGTTATCTGATTTGGCCAAATCGAGCAAATGACCTATAATCTGCCTTGAGCAAAAACAGTCCATGATGCCATGTTCCAAGGGTTGTATCTCCCTACTCAAATTGAATTTGGAGATGATCTGGTACTTGTTGGAAAGCCCTCATGGAATACTTCAACATTGATGTTCACCAATGAACCTGGTTTAACTTAGATCAAGGTGAAAAATATCCCTACATTTTGGAAAAAGTAAGGCAGATTCTGACTTATTGAAAATTTCACTAAATGTTGGAAAAGTGGTCATTTTCATGTTTTTGTGATTTTGATTAATCCATAACTCAAAATCCATGAGGATTTGGAATCTCTTGTAGTTGACATATTTGAAATATGTCAGATGGAATTTCATTTGGGCTTTGAATGGGAGAAAAAGGCCTTGTGGTATAGGAGTTATGACCTTGCAAAGTTGGTACAAAATCACTTTTGTTCCATAACTTAGAAAAATTTTGGTTTCACATGGTTGCCCCTTTTGCAATAAACCTCACTTTTCTTGATTTTTCTTAATGGATGAAGATCAATACCATTCATTAACATTGTTTTTGACTTAGGAGAACCATATTTGTGAAAAATTCCAAAAAGTCAAACTTGATTTTGTGCACAGTTGACTTTTTGTCAGATGAAATCCAAACTGTGTGATTCTTTGTGAAACCAAGTCCTTGACCTAATTCAAACCTAATGGATGTATTCCATAGGTGTTTTAGAGTGTCTTGAATCATGTCCCAAGGTGTGGGAGCATGTCTTGGTCAAAAGTCAAAGGTACAGTTGACTTTTTCTTCAAAACCCTAATTGTGGTCCAGATGAAATTGAAACTTGTGAATCAAGTTTCTTGGATCAATCCATTATTGTAAATGGATCAATGTAGTGTATTTGAGGCCCTCAAATCATGTATTGAGGTCTTGGTTCATGCTTTGCCCCAAAAGTCAACTTAGGGGTGAATTAGGTAAAGAAACCCTAATTCCTGATTTTTTATGAATGCATCCTCTAAGGCTAAATTGACTTGATGATTGGGTCCATGAGGTCCCTTGGAGTATCTTGGGTTGTGCTTTGAAGCATTGGCTCATGCCCAGAAGAAAATTTTCATCTGGAGGCCTGGTCGACCAAAATCCTAATTTGGTGACACTGGCGATCTTGAGGCTTGATCCACTTGGAATGTAGCAACTTTGTGCTTGATTCTTGATGTGGGAGTCCTCTTGGTCCCTTATGGGTGTTTAAGAGGTTTAGACAAGTTGAAGATCATGTCATTTCTTGATTGATCCTTTGTCTAAGTGCTCTGGGAGGGCTTAAGACCCTAATTTTTTGTAGTAGTGAAAGCTCAACAATCCTTGAGGAAATTGATGAGGCATGGAAGTACATCCATATTGTAGCAATGATTTGCACAATGATGAGAAATCTTGGTGGTCAAAATTTGGGGTATGACAGCAACAACACTTCGTCTCAATTTTTTATTTGAAAGTGGGTTATTTTGAGAATTTTCTGAAACATGCGTTATTTTGGGAATTAATTTGAAAAGGTGGATTATTTGGGTAAAAAATTTAATTCTTGTTTGAGGTAGTTAAAATTTGAGAAAGAAAATTTTAACTATGATATAAATTTTTGGTGGTTTAATTCATCGGTGCATATATGTTATAATGCTTTTTCATTAACTTTATTTGGTTGGTTCTTCTTGATATATGTTTCTTTAATTGTGAACAAATAGTTTCACATTTTATATTTAAGTGGTCATTATTAACAATATTGACTCGTAAAAACAACATTTTCCTTTATAAAATATTTAATTTTTTCATATTTTTTTTTGAAAAAGTCAAATAAAAATATTGTTAAAACGAACTTATTATCTCAACATAAAGAGTGAAAATAATAAGTTCTATAACTCAAGTATGCATCAAGATATTTGACGTACAAAAACCAAACTCAAATAACTCAACTAAATAAATTAAAGAATAACATCAACCAGTGGTATACCATGGCTCATGCTAATAGGTCTCTCACCTAAGAGAGCAAGCGTTCCGTGTTTTTTTCGTTTTCAACCATTTATCAACGATTTTAAAACTCCCGCAAAATTTTACTATTTAAAAAAAATTTCAATGTTGGAAACAAAAAATAAAACACTTAAATTTTGCGGGGGTTTAAAACCTCTGCTAAATGGTTGAAAATTGAAAAAGAAGAAAAAAGAGAAAATTTTGGTCTTTCACTAGGAGACTGTGTCGTATACCATAGACAACTTAAAGGACTGAATTACTAATTATTTTAAACACACTAAAGTTTTTCTTTTATACATGAACCATCAACAATGCCGTAATTTTAACTTTGATCTAAAATTTACGAAGTTGATAATTTCTTTTCAACGAATAGCCACTTATTCTTTTTTTTTCTAAGATTCAAACACTTGTTAATCAAATGACGTAAAGGCCTTTGTGAAACTTTTTACAATTAAAAATAAAAGTATAAATAAAGAAATGTGATTCCTTGAGTAAATAGAAAAGGCAACACAAGTGTTCAACCACTTCATAGTTCGCATTATTGTACCACACCCATTTCAAAGAAACTACATTAAAAAATAGGACTTAAGTTTTCGAATTTTCCATATCCTTATAAGCACTTTAAAAGGATGTTTGTTGATGATTATGCGGGGATACAAGTTATCTTTAATCGAAAGTTTAGTTTGGAAGAGTCGTAAAGCGAAATGTGACACTTTTAACATAGAAAAATCTTTCCAAACATAGTCAAAATGAACTCTTGGATCACACTCAAAATTTTAAATAAGTAAATGATAATCATCTTTGACATGATACCTGTCATCAATATTAAACCTCCATAGTCATCTATTGGCTTTGACATGACACTCATCATCATTATTAAACCTCCATAGTCATCTATATGCTTTGACATTCTACAAAACAATGTTATATACACTGGTCAAAAAGTATAAGTGTGTGTGCGTGTTGCGTCTGCAAAAGGTAGGGACACTCAGATGTCTTAGTAGGTATTTACGTTGTATACTAGTTAGGGTTTTCCCACGGTTGTTGGAAGCCTTGTATTATGGTATTTTGTGGTGGTTTAGTGGACATGCTTATGCGAGGTGAGAGACTATATAAATAAATGGTGTGCTTAGTTATAAGCGTATGTGGGGTGTGATCTATATGGATTAAGATATGTCTTTCTCCCCCACGGAAGATAAATGTTTATAGAGGCTTCTTGGGCCTAGGGTTTAAGTAACCCTTAGGGGTGGAAACTGCTCCCTCATGATCAGGGGAAGTTGTTGGACACCTAATCTTTAGGGGGTAATGGTGGAATCCATCTCCTTTAACTAACAACATCACACATATCATCGGTGTTAAGGGAGAACCCTCTATTCTTGCGAGTATATCGCCTAGAAAAAATCACCCTTGGGTGAGGGCACATTTGTTTAGGACACTAAAAAAAATATAACACTACATAGTCCTTCAAGAATGAGGGCATTGTTAAAGGAAAAGTGTTTTCAGGGCCTTTGTCATTTTTGAGGTATGTCCCTCGCCCTTCGGCAAGTCGTTCAGTTGATGGAGACTATTTATTTAAAGGACGAGTCTCTCAGTCTTGGGCGAGTCCCTCAGCTGATGGTGACTATTTATTTAAAGGGTGAGTCATTCAGCTTTGAGCAAGTCCCTCAGATGAAGGCGGTCTTTTAATTATATATGCTCTTAATTGCGAGATGAGTCATCCTCCAGATGTCTCCTAATTAGCTAAAATGTTAGTAGAGAAAAGAGCAGTATGAACAAAAAGAGAAAATGCAAGCCAACCATAAAATCTAGCGATCAATCCAAATAAAAGGAAACAACCAAAGTAGAAAATGAAACTATAAGAGAAAAACGGTTATAATAGTGTTGATTCTCTAATATCCACCTACACCAACACTTCATACTCATATCACAACAACCATCGTTATTATTACCGCTATTATTATAATTAGAACCACTGATGATATTTCCTCCGCAAATAATATGACCGGAACCCATTATAGTGGTTGTAAATGGTTTGAGGTAACTGAAGATTTTAAACCATTGTGGTAGCGACACCACGTTTTAAATCACTCGCCAGCATTTGGCAGTTCACACAACCAAGTTTTCCTTTTCTTATTGTTTTTGTTTTTTTTCTCTCTCTCTAGAATATATGAAGTTTGAAGGGATAAAGTCGTAATTTCGAAGAGTTTATGTGTGACCCAAACATCCACCTTGCATTAATGTCTCGATATATATACCATTTAAGAGTCGCCCATTCGATGAAATATTGTTTTAGTAGTCAATTTTGTTTTACTCATGATTTAAATCTTGCATTTTTTCTCATAAAAATTTATTAAATAGATGTATTATCTCAACATAAGGAGTGTAAAGAACAATGCTCAAATATATGACATAGATAAATCAAACTCAAAGAACTCAATTAACAAGTTAGAGAATAACATTAACTAACGACATATCCTAAGTAATTTAAAGGATTGACATATCAATTATATTTTAAACATACTAAAAGTTTTTCTTTTTAAACCATAGCCATTTGCAAGGCAAAACTTTGATAATTTCTTCTCATTATTAATCTTTTATTATATTTTTATATAAGATTCAAACACTTGTCAACCAAATGATATGGAAGACGCTGGGGAATTTTTGACTATTAGAGATAAAAATATAAAATAGAGAAATGTGACTCATTGAATCAATAGAAAAAACAACACAGGTGTTCAGCCACTTCACAGTCACCTTATTTACCACAACCCTTCAAAGAAGTACATTAAAAAATATGAATTAAGTTTTCGTCCTTTCCATATCCTTCTAAGAACCTTAAAGGATCTTTGTTGATGGCCATGCGACGATACAAGTTGTCTTTACTTAAGAGTTTGTTTTAGAATATCCTTAAAGAAAACAATGACACTTTTAACAAAGCAAAATTTTTTAAAACATAATTAATATGAACTCTTGAATCAGACTCGAAATTCTGGATAAGCAAACGATATTCATCTTTGATATGATACTCGTCATCAATATTAAACCTGCATAGTCATCTATCTGTTTTGACATTCTAAAAATAGAATTTTATGTAGCACAGTACAATAATCTTTAAGTAAGTTCTTCTTCCAAGCAAACAACTAATTTCCTCTCCCCCAAATCCCACCATTCACCCCACCCTAATCTACACATATGAGCCACAAACGCCTCTTTAACTAGAGAAAGCCCACACACTCTATTAAATTTATCTCTTAATAAACTTTTATTTAACCAATGATCATGTGAGAAATATGTATTTTCGCCGATCCTCACCTCTCAAAAAAGAAACTCTCTAAAATTTCTAATATATTATGTTTCGTATTAGAATCAAAATTGGTGTTGATCGTTGATGTAAGACCATGGATAGGATGATGATGATCTCTAGTACGGTGGCGTGAGGCGGATCTGCAATGTTAACACTCCAATGTCCAAGTCAATTACAAAGTTTAAGATGAGTGTAGTGAAAAATAGAGATCAGAACGTGTACCTTGAATCTTATGTGTGTTTACTATATATGTTGGATCGTATCGATTGAGCTATACATGATTGAGCCTTCACATTTGACCTTTGGCAGACCCAGAACAATTACCCCTTAAGGCTTGGAAGTGTATACTATCCGGAAAGCCTTTCAAAGTCGTGGTTGGTCTTTGGTTATCACGTCTTACTATAGTGAGAAGCAAGAAGGTCATGGAGCAGTTACAAAAATAATGGGGAACACGTGCATTAAATGCTCTCGCATCATTGAAACATCTTACCAGATTTTTAGAAGTGTGGTTTTAGGCTCGCGGGTTAGGGCATGACGCTTTCCCAAAGGCATTTGAGTGCATTTCAGTTCGTTTGCATTTCCTAGTAGAAATATGACGTTGATTTGTAACTTCCGGTTTTCTATTGATATGGAATGTTGCTTGCTCTCTAGTATATAAAGGTCTCTTGCCTTTTGGGAGAACTTTCGTCATTCTTGAAAGTCAATTTCTATTTGTAAGAGTAATTTTCTCCCTTCTCAAGAACATTTCCTTGAGTGTTTGTCATTTCCAGAACAAAGCTTTTCATTATGCATTTAACCTCCACCTTCTTCATCAGATTCTACTTCTTCCGGGTATCGTTTTTACCTTGAGCTTTGTTTCATAACTTCAGTATTTACTTTGTCATGACTAATATAAATGGTGTGTCATAGATTAATAGATTAGTATTTGAAATATCTATTAATCTATTAATTAAATTTCAAATAAATATAAAACAAAAATTCATTAAAAAAATTAATTAAAAAAATTAATTATAAATTAATTATTTTATAAAAAGTATTAAATAATAAATAAATATAGTCATCATTGCCAACTCATCAAAAACAAAATTTTTGTCCCATTCATCATTGGGACATATGTAAAATGTAGGAATCAAAAAATGAATTTCTAAAATGAAGGGATTAAAAAAAAATAAGAGAATCAAAAATACATTTAAACCAAAAATAAAAATAAAAATCGGTGTTGATAGTTTACTCTTAAATTTAGTAGACCCATGAAATTCAACTGTACATCTTTTATAAAAAAGATTCCATGGTTAATTTATAAAGAAAAATAAATATACAGGAGATATCCAAAATTATCGATTCAACTTAAATATATAACGTTACAGAATGAATTAAATTGATTAATGAAAATACACTTAGAAGAAACAAATATCAATTATAGGACAAACATAAAAGTATAAATTAAATTAAAATACCAAAAGTCTAAGTAAACCTTATTTTTATTTGTGACTTAGTAGTTTTTATCTATTTTTTTTTCTAAATATATATTTATGATATTATTTAATAACATGACACTTAATTCTTATAACTAAAATATTTTTTTCGTAATTAGAAGTAAAATCAATAAAATTATGGTTGTGATCCTCTAATTTGAATTTTTTACTAAAATAATCTTTTTTTTTAAATCTCAAAATATCCCACATTACAAAATATTTTCTAAACTACCCCAGTTTGAGATATTGATTGTACGTAAGCGTCATACCAATTGGCGACCCTTTGTTAAGGCATGAGTGGAGTCGCCAATTGGATTGGAGACACCTCATGCAGTCTCCAATCTAATTGGCACCTTGGTGTTATACACAGAGCTCTGTCGCCAATTCATCTGGAGACAGAGTGCATTATGTAAATTTTTTACCAAAAATAAATAACATTATCATTAATTAAAAATACTATTACATAAATTAATGTTGGCGACCGGGTTGGTCATACCGGCCACAGATTCCACATCCCCTAGGCACCCTCCCTCGTTCCCCTCGTTGCACTTGTTCCCCTCGTTGTTGATTCACGCCAGGTGTTTGAGGAGTTGAAGTCTCAGGAACATTCTCGGATGGTTCCCTAAGAATTTCTTATATTTCCATGAGGTCTTGTGTGTTGAAACTGAGCTTGCGACTAAGGATGACAGACAAACCCAAACCCGCGGGGCCCACCCGCACCCGAACCCGAGTCAACGGGTGAAAACCCGAGTTGACTGGATTCGGGTTCGGGTGCCACCCGATATTTCGGGTGCGGGTTTGGATAGTGTGAAACCTACACCCGAAACCACACCCGCTTAGACATAAAATTACATCAGCGCCCCTAAATATATATGTAGACTTTAATTTTAATTGTAATGTTAATATGTTGAAGACCTTAATTTTAATTGAAATGCTACCAAACTTGATGAAAAATTGTAATTTAATTCCTTAATTTCTTTGAGAGACTTTGATGGAATTTTTGTGTTTTACATTTCAATGTTGTTTTTGTATTTTTGTGTTTTTGCTACGGGTTCGGGTGAAAAAACCCGAACCCAACGGGTGTGGGCGTGGGTGTTATTTTGCCACCCGAATAGCCTTTGGGTTCGGGTGCTGATTTCGGGTGCGGGTTTGGGTAGTGTGAAACCCGCACCCGACTCGACCCGTTGTCACCCCTACGTGCGACCCATGGCAGAGTAGTTCGGATGTGATAAATGGGTCATTGGTGTGCGACCTAGACGATTGAAGAGGGACATTGATGTGAAGGATTTGTTTGTGAAAGGTTGAAATGATATTGGTGTTTGAAAGTCATAAGGTTGTTGAGATGTTTGAGTGTGTAGGCTAGGGTATGATGTCGGAGCGTTTTGGCTATGGAAAGATGTTTAGGCGTTATGGCTATGGTATGATGTACCTTCATTTTGGCTATATCTTGATATTATGTTGGGGGCATAGCCATATTGGATTTCTTGATAGTAATCATTTTGTTGGAGATGGTATGGGGGACGCTCTTGATATTGTGGTTGGGTGTTTGACATGTTTGGATGGTTAATGAGTTGGTAATTTTGTTGGGTAAGGGGTTGTGAGTAACATGGCCTTCCTGGTGGGTTAGACGCTGAAGCTTCTTGTATGTAGGTGGTTTGGCGTGGGTCGTATAAATACCTCTCTTCGAAGACAAATCTAGTTGCAACCGATCTGTACCAAGTCATATAATTATTAGTTGGTATAGACGGGGTTACCATCATCGGGTCACGTAAGATATGGGCGATGCGGTTCATCCGTTTACGACGCTCAGATTTTGCAAAATCCTTCTAGTCGAGAAAGTCTCATTGATCATTAACTCTTTTTAGATTTCATTTACCGAGGTCAACAGGAGGATCTGAGATGTTTTGATGCATTCCAAAATGTAGTTTGACACGATAACTGTTGTGCATCTCCACAGTTGTGAATCTGATGATCGACACGCATACAGTCCAAACGGCAACATCTTACTCTATAGTATTTTATGTCTATCATGTTTATTTTATATTTGAAATTGTGTAAACTTAAATTTTGGTGCCATAATCATTATAATTTTTTTTAATTGATCTACATTCAATTGTCAATTCGTCATATCTTGCGGCAGATATGAACTAATTTGTATTATTGGTCTTTTTTTTTTGGTCAAGGTTGTATCATTGGTCTTTAATAAATACGTTCTTGTAAAAAAATCAAGCAATCTAGTTTTAAAGTTTTTGAATAAAAAATTTAGTGAAAGGAAAAAAATTAACATAAATATGTGGATATCTCAATATTTGCTCATGATAAATAATGTAATATAAATAACGATTTCATAAAAATAAAATTAAAGGACTGAAAAAAAATGGGATTAAGGATCAGTAAAAAAATAGTAAAATAAAATAAAATTCACATAACCCCAAACATAATTGTCAATTTTTAAATTAATTCGGTCTAACGTTAATGCTACGATTTAGTGACAAGTACTATATTCAACACGGAATGATAGACCAAAGATATGGTGGCGATGATTCCTACGGAATGACGAAATTGACTAGGAAATCCACCGGGAGGAACATTTTTTTTAAGGTAAACATACATTAAATACAAACATTCCTTTATTGACAAACAGTCATTTTTTTTCAACTATTTTTAATATAAAAATGCTAGCTACGCTACAGATTGACTGTCTTTTCATTAGTTAAAATCTGGTTGTTCAAATAAATTTTGATTATTTAAAAAAAAGTGTGAATAGAATTTATTGTTAATATTATTCATTTTTTTATATGTCCTTGCATACTGCATCTACTATCTACCCATTACAAATAGGTCTCATGCACTGACGAAATTACCCTTCCCCTAAGAATAAATTATACTACGAAAAGGTTATTTCGGTAACTAGCTAAGTCATTCAAAATCAAATGTCACAAACCTCTCTTTTCATGACACATGTCACACACCCATTCTCAATTTTACATTTCAAATTTCTTCCCATATTCTCAAACTTCTTTCTCCCTCCCGTTTTCTCTCATCTATCTTTCCCCTCAAAACCCTAAACCACCGTCGCTGCCCCCCGCCCCTTCTCGCTCCACACATCACAGACGAAGTCACAGACAACGCTGGATTTCGGTTAGATCCGCCACACATCACAAACGACGTCTCTATTTCCGATCGCCATCAAAACGTGAAGCACCGGTCACTCCTCCGCGCGGGACCAAGCGAAAGCCGCCATGTTCAGATCCAACACGGGTATTTCTCTTTTCCTTCCACTCTATTGATTTCATGGTCTGACTATTCATGTGTATGCTTTGATTTCACCTGTAACTCCTAAAACTTAGCATTTTCTGATTCTAAATTGCATTTTTTATTTCATCGTCTTCATTAACATCTTTTTCTTTCCATTGTAAGATTTGTGAATCTCTTCAATTTTTTGTTGTGACTTTTTTTATTTTTTCAGCTTTTGGTTTATGGTTTAAGAAGCATATGAAGAAGAAGCTTCTGTTATGGAGGCTGTTACGAGTCTGTACTATTTTGATTAATGAGACTTTACAAATGATGCTATAGAGGGAGAATGCTGTCATATTTTTGAAGTTTGTTGTCTTCACTATGTCTTTTATTTGCATGCTCTTTTATTTCTGTTTCACTTTTATGTTTGATGCTTTGTGCTTTGTTCTTTCATTGCTGAATAGAGGCTGGTTTATGGAAGAAGAAACTCATTGGTTTTTTCGTACATGCTATTGTTCTATTTGCAGGTCCAGCATCTTATTGCAGAACTCAATGAAATCCTGGCTCATGATACCGTAGATGAGGCTGGTTTATGGAAGAAGAAACTCTGATTGTTCATTGTAATACCCCGTAAATTATTCCACTCGGGATAATATTATAATGGTAAACTGGGTTCCGGTTTACTCTGAGAATTTATTGGATGAAATAATTAGAGTAAACTGATGAACTCAGAACTGATCAGATTAATATTATTTAACTTTGAGGTTCATTAATTGGTGCATTTGAGATAATTCGGACAATTAGTAGTGTTACTAATTAATGATATTTTCTATATTATTTCCTTTTCCTCTCATTTTCCAAACATAGTAGCATTTGAGAGAGAGAAAATAGAGAGAAGGAAGAGCAAAGGAAAGAAAGAGAAGAAAAACTTGGAATTGAAGAGAAAAGCTTGGATCATCCTCTAGTCTTCATCAAATCACCTCATCTTCATCATCATCATCTTCTAATCAAGGTGGGTTCTAGATAGAAACTTTATTGTAGAATTTCTAGAGGGTTTTAGAGTTAGGTTAGATTTTGAGGAAAAAATGGGGTTTTGCTAAAAACATGAATTTAACGGTTGGAAACCGATATAATTTGTGTAGTATGATCAATGTGTGTGTCGAATCACTTATTGATAATTGTTATGAAGTTTGGATTGGTTTGAGTTGGTTGGAATTTTGAGGGTTTTGTGTATAAACATTGTGTTAATGTTGGAAATAATGGTTTATGATGTTTGTTGGATAAACTATGTTTGAATCATGAAAACCTACCTCTATTGGTTGATGAGGTATGGTATTGAGGATGAAAGTGCAGGTTGGAAGCTGCTGTCATGAAGTTTATTTTTCTGCATATCGCAGAGCGCGGTTATGCCCGCTTAGCGCGGTCTGCAGAATTTCCAACCCTTCCAGGCTGAGAGTTGCGCGCTCAGCGCGGGCGAGGCCCGCTTAGCGCGACCTGGAGCAAAAAGAAAAGAAAACTTTTTTTTTAAATTCATAACTTTTGCCTCGTTTATTCGATTTAAATGTTCTTGGTACCGATAGACCGCTAGGGAAATATTATACATGTTGGAAGTGACAAATATTAAATTTTGATGCCCGATTAAATAAATCGGAGGGAACCGAAATTGGTGTAACTTGGGATATGTTGTTTATGTGATTCTATTATGTAATTGACTTGTGTTTACCTATTTCTCTTGTTGTTTAATTATGATTGAGAGTGACTATGCATGCTAAAAGAAAAGATGGAATAGGAAGAGTGAGGAAACCTCAATGTGGAACTATAGTGTAATCTAGTGTTGTGATTAGGAATTTATAGAAAACTCTAGATGGTGATACTCGGACATGTGTTGTAGGAAGATGCATCCTTGCCGAGTAAGGGTCTAGATGAGAGTGAACACTAATATGGAACATGTGTAAACCTTATATTGGTGGAAGGCAAAAGAGACCTTAAGGCGTTTGTGGCTTGTGATTGTCGAATACAATCACGTTTGTGTGTGTGATCACGTAATCGTAACCAGTTATCTTGAGTTGCAGTTTCATGAGTCTCGAGCTCCTTTGAAACGTAAGCATGACTACTTGGCAGGTTTGATTCCCGCGTGCAGTACGAATGGCGCTCAGGGAGCGTATGCTTGTGACGGTTAATGGCTCGTGTGAAGTGACGGTTCATAACAGTTAATGGCCCGTAGAACCCGAATCCATTCGTATGTCAAGTAGGTTACAAGGATCCATGACTCGGGTCGACTTCTAGACGTAGAAGCAGACGGGAAAAGGGGATGCCTTAGTATGGTTATCGATTAGTGATATTGTGAGTTGATGAACTCGTGACATGTTTCTATATAGTGTGAGAATTGGAATTGTGAACTCAAAGTCCTTTCCCCTTTCCCTTGGACTTGAGTTAGGATTGTTAGAACCTTGTAAAGCCGAGAGGACTGATAAGATAGAGAGCTCACTGAGATTGATGTATCTCACCCCATGTTGTTGTTGTTTACATCACAGGTACTACAGGTTCGGCGAAGGGTAAGGACAAAGTTGTTTGATTTTTCCTTACGGATCGTGGCTTTTGTGTGGCAAGGCTTCCGTTGTGAAGATTTTTGGGATCATTATTTGATCTAGTTCTTAGTGTTGGAACATCTTGTACATATGATGCCATAGTTTTGTATATAGTATTTTGGGGCACGTATATGTATAATGTGTTGACTAGGGACTTATGTTATTTCAGTACCAAAACGTGAATTCATGTATGATATGGATGCTTTGATGTATTATATTATATATGGGTGTTACATTCATCAAATGCATTTTATATCATAAGTTTTTTTAGACAATCATTCATTCACTCATTTTGTTTTTATTATGATAATTGTTACTCTAAAATTGTAGATCGTAGGGTGAACGGTTTGCAATTTGTTTTTGAACTGCTCTGATATAAATCTGCAGGGTGAACAGTTTGCGTAACACCAAAGGGATTGCTATAATGCTCTGAATTTTATGATGCTGCAGATGTTATTTGTTGGTTTGCTGTGATGAAAATAAATCTTCTGAGTACTTTCCCCAAGTTGTTAATTATGACCATGATTGTATAGTTCAGGGATTTTAAACATCTTAGATATAAGATTAATTTTGTTACTAAAGCTTCTTTTTTGCAATGAACAGGACCCAACTAAGCAGACTGAGATTGAAAACTTCATGGTTCAGCAGCTTGATGGAACTGTTAACGAGTGGGGTTGGTGCAAACAAAAGGTGCTTAGCATACTCTGCTTGTAAAATTGTTTAACTAAGTTTTTAACTGATTTTTATTTTATAATTCTGATGTTTTTCTCTTTGTTTTAGATTGGGGCAAATGCCATATTGGCAGTGTCTCTTGCAGTGTGCAAAGCTGGTGCTGGAGTTCTAAAAACTCCTCTTTACAAGGTAATTTATCCATGAACCGTGGCACTAAATTATATTTAGTTTCCTCTGTTAGTTAGATGATGGAACCATGGTATTGAAATAAATTTGTTCATTACTGGAAGTATTTACTACTTTACGACCAGCTTGTATTCATATTTTTTTGGTTGCTCTTTGGCATTTAAGAACATAGTTACTGTGTGCAATTATGCTCATATTGTCAGATTCATTACAAATATTCTTTTACAATTGAGTTATTAGAATAGATGGTGGAATTCATAATTCTTACAACAGTGACACCCCTGCTCCTTCAACACAGTTTACCCACCCACTAAGTCAGCCCAGTTTTCTTTTGTCGCTCATTTTTTGTTGAGATTTTTCATGTTTGTGTGTCTGACTTTTGTATGGTCATTCCTTGGGTGCAGCATATTGCAAACATTGCAGGCAACAAAAAATTGGTTTTGCCTGTTCCCGCTTTCAATGTCATTAACGATGGATCACATGCAGGAAACAAGCTTGCTATGCAGGTATAGTTTCAAAGACCGCTCTTGTGTTATTGTGTGCATGAATTCAAGAGAGATAGTAAAAACACATTGAATATCTGATATACAATGTTTATATTGCAACACAGTTTGTTGTCGTTGCTTCATGGGACACTTTCATCGTATGCCATGTGCTGCAAATTCCATTTTGGAATAAGCTTCTGAGTCTCTTCCACATTGTGAACACGTTGTCACGTGAGATACACTTCCCCGAAAAAGATCTTGAACTATTGTTCTTGCCTTGGAAATTTTGAAATGGCTAAGGCAACGTTCAAGCAATGACAGTAGCAATGTCATGAACTCATGGCTATCCTGCTGAACCTCATTGTCTAACTCCAACGTTTTTACAAATGGAGAAGAATCTATGAAAGCCTTTTTACTTAAATGCAATTGTGCAAAAAGGCGAGCCAGTTGATCTAACACTGGTTGTTGTTATAAAACATCTAGTTCTACATAAAATAATCCTTCTCAGAAATGTTTATTCATATACAAGCATTGGAGTATGCTATTAGCATAACACGTTGCTCCAAGATTTGTGAGCCCTGCAGGTAAATCAGCAGATGCACGAAGTTCCGTGTTTGGGTCAAAGCCAAAACCCTCAACAAAATCAGATATCTTCTGCCATATGCCAGACTTTTGGGTTTCATTTGAAGCTAGAACCAATGCGCAGAAGCAATTCGGGTTGTCTTTAGTATTGAGGCAACAACCTGAATAAACTGGCTTTGTAATCATATACAGTTGGTTCATCTCATCTTCACTTACCTCACCTGTTTTATGTATTTTCCTCCATATCTCAGAAGTTCCAGCATCGTCAGCATCCCCTGTTTCATTGGTTCTATTTGAGCTATATTTGATTTCACAACTAGCATACATGTGCATGAGTTTTTGGTTGATGGCAAGTGCTAGGTAATAGATTGCTATGGATGGATGATCCAAAATTCCCCCTGCCACCTCCCTCACAACTAAATGCTTTTGTGTTTTTGGCTGTCAAAAAGTATTGAAGAAATAGTTTCCTACTTCTGTGTATTCCAGCTTACACTGGACTCATTAATTTAACCATTGTCTCTGTTGCTGAACTTTTAACTGGCTTATTCTCTTTTCTCAATGAAAAATAGTTTCCTACTTTAAATCTTTCTCATGTGTGGGAGAAAAGAGTTGATTTGCATGTTTTGACTTTTGATGATTATTCCTCTTTGATCCTCAATCTTTGATACAGATGAAAACTGAGGTGCTTAGCTGGTCTCCACGAATTATCTTACTGCATAACTTCCTGAGTTCAGAGGTTTATCCTTTCTTCTGAGTGTTGTTGAAGATGGCTGGAAATCTACCTGAGTGAATCGCACACTCAAAGATACAACAGAGTCACCACCGAACTTTATTTAGTCCCAAAGGACAGGGAAAATATCGATAAAACCCAAAGGGAAGAGAAATGGGAACGGGGGGTCAGTTATGCAAAAGGAAGGTATTAGCACCTAACGCATCCGTCGTACTCGACGAGAACCATTTCGCTTGCTTCTAGGCTTGGATGGGTTATCTATCTAAAGGCTTCTAGCTAAAAGAAAGGGAGAGAGAGAGAAAGGGGAAAAAGAAAAGAAAGAAAGAAGGTGCTCGCAGAGGAACGAATTCCTCGTGCCTACGTACCCTCATAGTGCAATGAGGAAGTCAGAGCGCTGTAGTTCTTGGAACCATGGGACAGAAAAGAAGGAAGAAAAGGAGGAAGACAGAAGAAAGGTGGAAGTGTGCTCGCCGAGATCATTGCGATCTCATGCCTACGTATCATACATTCAAAAGAATGCAGAATCAGAGCTTTCGTAGTTTGGGGAACTGAACGGAAAAGGAAAAGAAAGTGGTGTCAAAACCAAGAGTAAAAGAAAGAAGGAAATTCCACTGAGGATTACAAAGAAATGGTGTCAAAATCAAGAAAAGAGTGTAAAGGAAAGAAATAGTAACAGTACTGAGAATAAGGTAGAAGGGTGTCGAAATCAAGAGAATAAAGGAATAAAGGAGAAATGGTGTCCAAACCAATAGAATAAGGGAATAAGAGAGAAATGGTGTCCAAACCAAGAGGATAAGAGAGTAAGAGAGAAATGGTGTCTAAACCAAGAGCAAGAGTGAAAGAGACTCTACTGGGGATAACAAAAAGGATCGGTGTCGACGCCAAGAAATTAAGAGCAAAGGGAATAGGAAGGACTCCGTTGGGGATCCAAATAAAGGGATGGTGTCATAACCAAGAGAAAAAGGAAACTCGGTATATTAACTGGATGGCCGTGGTTAACCGAAGAAAGGAAGGACTGCATCTCTGTGGGAATAGAAAAGCATTGGTTTTAACATAGAAAACTGTGATCAACCAAAGAACGGGTGTAGGACCGAGTGAAGGTCGTGACCCAAAAGGGGTTCGGTAAACTTACTGAACAAAATAGTACTCAACCGAAGAAAGGGTATTCGAACCAAAGAGAGGTTACTAACCCAAGGGTGCAAGTATTCGAACCAAGAGGAGGTTGCCAACTGCGGGGGATTTGGTGTTTACAGACGGACTGTGATTAACCGAAGAGAACAGCGAGTGATTAACCAAGAGAAGGTGATTAACTCGAAAGGGTTCAGTATTTTAACAGACGAACTGTGGTTAACTGAAGAAACGGGTGATTAATCAAGAAGAGGTGATTAACCTAAGGAGTGCTAAGTGATTAACAGATAGACTGTGATTAACTGAAGGAGATAGCAAGCATTGGTGTTTTAACTGACAGGCAGTGGTTAACCAATCAAAGGGAGAGGAACCAAAGAAAAGGTTGCAAAACTGGGGAAGTGTCGGTTGTTTAACCGAAAGATTGTGTTTAACCGGAGAAAGGAATAGAAACTCTGCAGGGGAATCTAAATACAATGATTGATTTCAAGAGGAAAGGAGTGATGGAACAAAGAGAGATTGATAGCGCAAGAATAATGATCTCAACCAAGAAGGATGGTGATTGATCAAAAGGAGAGATTGAAAGAGATATGAGTGATCAAGGATCGAAAAGGATCGCAAAGAGAGAAGAGTGATAAAGGATCGACTCGATAGGGGAATGAGAAACACTATAGCTGGAGGATAGAGGTGATTATTCTCGAGGAGAGGACAACACGCCCTTACCAAAGAAATAGCCAGAATGAGGTTGGAAAGACTCCATCCTCATTCCTTCTCTAGCACCCAAAATATAGTGTGGGAAGTGAAACTGACAACGCGACCGCTCCAATGTTGTACAGTGCTCCTGCAGACAGCATAACGGTGTCAATTTGTACAGTGCTCCGATGCAAGGCGCAACGCGAAACTTCAACTCCACGGGGGGGGGGGGGGGGGGGGGGGGGGAGAGAAAGCTCTAAAGGAGGCCTAAAGAGAGGAAAAGGGAAGATCGACTAATCGAAACAAAATTTCGATCAATTAATCAAGGGATAAACATGCTAACAACTATCCAAATAGAATGAAAAGTCATTAAAGCAAAAAGGAGTGAATTATTGATTATACAAGATTAATCTTATCCATGGAAAATAAACTTAATGCAAGCTGAAATGGAAAGCGCAAAATAGTGCCAAATGATCATCAAAGTGTCACACAAAATCATGTATCATGTGAACAAAGATAATGCAAGAATTGTTATACTCATACAATGCTAAAAACATGAAACACTTGAATAATAAAAAATGCACGTCGAAAGTTCATGAATATGTTTCAACCAAAAATGAGATGACATTTAGAACATCCATAAAATCAAGCATGATAATCAATGGGAGTTAAAATAAAGAAAGCATGGCAAGCACACTTGAAAATGCAAGAAAATAGCATTCTGGTACAGTGTTAACCGGTTACTCACCATGTGTTAACCGGTTACTTGCTTGCAAATCAGCGTTTTTGGTGAAAATTGAAATGGGTAACCGGTTACTCACCTGGTGTTAACCGGTTAACACTGAACAGTTGTGTTAACCGGTTAATCACTTATGCAAACTACCACATGTTAGGAACTGAAATTATGCACGAAAATTGAACTTGAAAACAACAAATAAACATAGATAAAATCAACTAATACAATTGGATCATGGATCAAACAAATGCAAAACCAAATCACACACAACAACTATCGACTACATTGCGAGCGATTCGAAAATGCGCGAAACTGTAAAATTAGTTAGATCCACTAACCTACAAGCCAGAGATTTGGCTTGGTAAATATTGCAAAGGATTCTTGATGCAGAAAATCAAAGAAAACCAGAGGAATCTTCAATTTGTAGACGAACCGTATCGAAATCGAGCAAAATACGATAAAGCTCCAAAATGCGAATTTGAACCGTTGGAAGTTGCAGCAAATACTCAAGATTAATCCAAAAGCTGAAATAACTCCAGAAATCCAAGTGTAATAGCAAGAATGATGAAGATTGAGCTCAAGAAATAATCACTTTTGATGTAAAAGTGATTATCCTTCAAAGTAGAAATGAGCTTTGGTGAGGTTTTGGAAGAGAATTGAGATGAAGATGAAGATGTAGTAGAGAAATTCATAGAGAATGTGGGAGAATTGAGAGTGAAATGGAGCAAATGGTTGAAGGTCCTTGAAAATGAGGGAAAGTGAGTTTATATAGATTTTAGGTTTGGAGTGTGAGATGGTTTGGAATTTGGTTTGGGATTGGCTTTGGGTTTGGAACTAGGCTAGGAGTTAGTTGGACTTGACTCACCGAGTCAAGGCGGTTAACTTGGTTAGTTAGAACCAACTCGGTACCAATCCCAATGTGAGTTTCAAAATCCAAAGGTTGACATGTTGGTACATTAAGTAACATGGTGCACTTGAATTAAAGTGATGCATTGGAATAAATACACTTGGGTTGAAATGAATAGTGTTGAAATATCTAGAGAAGTCTAGAATGTTCCACACACTGCTAGAATCAAGTAGAACCAAAGACCAAAGAGAGTGCATGGATGCTGTCCCAAAATGCAGCAGAAATCACAAAATCTGCCTGTGTTAACCGGTTAACAGAATTACAAAGAAATTGTGTTAACCGGTTACTCAGACCAAATTTTGCTTGAAAAATGATGTTATGGTCACGGCTTCGATTTTCCACCTCTTGTTTTGATAAATAGGCATGGAAATCATTATTTTGAGCTTGTTTTGATGATGAGATGACCTCATGAGGATATGATTAATCGGGCTTGAAAAACCTGAATATCCTGCAACAAGAAACACACGAAGAAAAGTGCGAATGCGTATGCTAGCGATGCGAATGCTTATGCTTATGCAAAAATGCAAAAGAGGGAGGTCAAATTTCGGGTTACGACAGTTGTTTTCATGATTAAAATTATGTTTCTGATGCTCATTTATTCATGTAGAGTTAACACTAATCCTATAAAAGTTGTCATCAAACTCTAATCACTTAAAGATTAAAGTGAAACTGTAAAACCTTATTGGGGTTTGTTTGAACAAACAATTTGATTAAGTGTTTATTGAATAATTGATTGTGATATAGCGCTTATCTATAAACTATTTGTATAATTAAAACGAGAATGTGATTTAACTGTTTTTATGCAAGTCGTAAGTTGTTTTTCATAAGCCATTCTGATAAGCTTATTGCATTACCATATATACCTTATGCAATTTCATTGTCACTGTCAATTAATTAATTTTTTTTATCTTGATTGCCTTGAAAGGAATTCAACAAGATAATAAAGGATGATTTATGTATGGTTGGAGTAGAGGTCTATAGCAGGTTGGAAAAATATAGTGTGGTGAAAATTAGAAGTTACTTTGTCTTTTATATACTGTTCAATTGGATTGTAATGTGTAATTCATTTATGTATTGTTTAGGTGAGGCTTTAAGCCAAAAGTGACAATTTATTGAGCATGATTCATGCAATTCATGTATATGAGTATAATTTTTGCCTTCAGATTTACAATATTGAATAAACTTTTGTTTTTTTTGTAAGAATATAATAACAATATTGATTATGAATTTGGTGGAAAGAATGCATTAGAAAATATTCATCTTTTATAATAAAACTGATCCAAAGTCAATGCCTATTTTTTTTCTCACAATAATGATTTTTATTACATGACCATTACATTCATAAGTCATGTAATTAGGAAAATTTTAAAACTGCATTTTTTAATAAGCAGGCAATATCATCTAAAGCTGCAACTTTTGTAACATATGTTGTATTTTCATTTATATATTTCTTATTATTATTGATCTTTGAAATTCTTTATCAAATGTTCTATTACTTTTTGTATCATAATATTGTTTTTTTCCTAATATTTTAATTTATAATTTTTCCGTGTACTTTCTCAATTAAAATGACCTTTTAAGAGGTATATCTAAAACAACTATTTCTGCAATATCAAAATAAATTTACACGTGCGGGAGCACGGGTATCTTACTAGTTATCATTTCAATACTTATGTTGCGATATTATTGTACAAATAAAAAAGTATTATTTTATTTTTTAAATTAATGTATTTATAAGTATTATTCCCTCCATTCTACAATTAGTGATCCATTTGACCATTTCATACCTATTAAAAAAATTGAAAGAGAGAATGATACTTTTACCGAAATATGTTTATCATGTAGTGAGAATGATGAAAATAACATTAATTAAAGGGTAAAATTGGAAAATATGCATTAAAAATTAAAATGGGTCATTCATTTTAAGACACTCTTTTATTTCAAATGGGTCACTCATTGTGGGACAGAGGGAGTAATAATTTATTTATATTAAGGGTTTTCAGAGATTTTTATGATTTGTTGTGGAATTTAGAGTTAACTCACATAAGAAGGTAAGGAACTTTGTGTATGTAGTATCTTTGTAAATATGATATTGTTCTTCTCAACTTTAGGGTTGAGGTATGTATATTGAGTTTTTGGATTTAGATCTTATACTTCTAGGAAGTAGCAACAATTTATGAGAGAACATGAGAGTGAACAATTAATATCCTATTGTTTAGGAGAGTGTGGTTAATTCTCTATGACTTATTTTACACTATTGTTGACTAAGGACACATTTACTTTCCATGTTTTTTCTGCTTCGGGTGATTTATCTAAGAAGTGGGCAACATATTTGAGGAAGAGACGTCACATCTAGTAAATAGGTGATCGATCTAGGAAACAGGCGATCATGAAGACGTTATGGGCGAGGTGTTACATCTCTTGCCTCCCATATCGTCCACTTTTAGTCCTTTACAAATATACCAATATATAGTCCCTCAAGTACAAGGGTTTAGAAAGAGAAAAATGATTTATTCTCACCATTCCTTTTCTTATTTGGATGAGCCCCTGCGGCAAGTCCTTCTATATGGGGTGAGTCTCTCTTGTATGAGGTAAGTCTAGGATATATCACTAAGCGTCAGTGAGGTTAATCATACGTCATTCAGCTGAAGGAAATTAAGCATTAGTCAATTGAGAGAAATAAAGCATCAATTGAGGAAATTGTGCATTGAATGTGATAGATGACGATTTTCCTCGGGAAGCCAAATTTGGTCTTACTCCTTAAGTGTGTTTTTGACGTGGGGAATATTTCCCTTTTCTTGTAACTGTTGAGATGCCTGATGGGAGACAATATGTTAGCCATATTCCTAGATTTCTCATCCCTATAAAAAGATCTCAACCTTCCTCCTTTGATTTTTTTCGCATTTTCTCCTTTTAAACTTCCATCCATTTAATTAAAGTTCTTATAAGCTCAAAGTGCATTTATTTCACATGTTCTTGATCGTGAATGCAATTATGATTCCAATCTTCATTTGTTTGTTCTATTATTAATGATACTTATTTTGGGCCATTTAAAGAGTAGTTATGTACATAACGTCGCGAGTTAGGCCTTTAGAGGCGTGAGATCCCTGGTATTTTTGATAGTGATTTTCTTATTCTTTTCCTACTCTTACCAGGAATCAATGGCAAAACATATGCTAAACATTTCAACTTCCAACACTTTGCCTCCCTATGTTATAATGAGGAGAAAATCGATGCTTTTTGGCGGCAAATCACACTTTCTAATATTGGACATGGACGATGTGATTTTGGAACCATTCTTGAGGGGAGAGGGCCAATATAGTCATCCTAGATGTCTTTCCCATCCCCTATTTATACTCCCATCTCCCCGTCATTCATGATTTAGAAGTCTTGATACCTTTCACACTATTTGAAGCTGAGTTTCTAGCAACTACAAACATTACTCCTTTTTAGATTATTCTCGATGTTTGAGGTATTGTTGGGGCATTAGAAATTATATGTCGGCATGTTAGAGTCTTTCCAAACTTCGGGGTATTCTTCTCTTTTTATGGCATAAAAAATTAGCGCCAACAGTGGTTAGGTGACCTTATGCAGTATTCCAGGGAGAATATTGCTAAAGCCCCACTAAAAACCTTACACAAAATGGAAAGATAAGTTTGTGAGGGTTAGAGGGCTAGAATATTGCATAAAAAATTGCCTGATTCGAATCATGTGTAAAATCTGATTCAAATCAAATCAAGAAGAGGTGACCCATATCATTTTGATTATAATCAAGTTTAAAGTCTAATTGGAATCACAAAATTGTCTTATTCGAATCAAGTTAAAAGTCAAATTCGAATCAGAGTGTTTAAAAAAATTTGGTTTGCCTCTGTCCAATTTGATTCGATTCAAGATATGTACATGATTCTAATTATGCACACAAAATCTCAATTTTTCATGATTTTCAAAATACTTTGAGATTTTTATTTCCACCTAACTTGAATCAATAACACACACGGTTCTTATTCCACTTAATCATGTAATTCAATAAGAGCATCATGATCAAGTTCAAATATAACCATTGGTTTATGCATGCGAAAAACGAGTAGATTCAAACATGATTCGGAAATGACGTGCAATGATGAAGAAGACTCAATAAATGAAAGTAAATGAAAATGAAAGCCATAAGACAAGCAACAAAGCCACCATTTTGGGGTTCTCCCCCTGAATGTATTAGGGACATGCAACTATAGAGTCAATCATGAGGTATAACATGCGCTTAAACCCCACCAAGTGCTTCTTCGGCAATCAAGCAAGTAAATCATAGATTTATGCTAACCATGAGGGGGATCGAGGCGAACCCAGAAAAATGTCAAGCTATTATCTACATGAGAAGCCCTCCCAGCATTAAAGAGGTTTAACAACTAACATGGCACCTAGCCTCCCTAACTAATTTTCTTTCTTGTGCAAGTGACAAGGCATTCCATTTCTTTGCCACTTTGAAAAAAAATGAGAAATTTGAATGGACAAGAGAATGCGAGGAGACATTCACTATGCTAAAAGTATTTCTAGCGACATCCCCCATGTTGATACACCTTGTGCCAGGTGATATCTGAGTATGATATCCATTACATACCCATAGGAAACATCAAGTCACAAATGTTAGTCGACTTCCTAGCGGAGTTTAGTTTTCTAGTGAGCAAGGAGAATCGCCACATATAGATAATATCCAGAGCTTCAAACATCAGGGCCAGGAGTGAATCATAATTGATAGTGAATGGAGTTTGTGGGGAGTATCAGGCGAATGAGGCCTAACCGATCAAATATCTAAAAAATCTATGTGAATTATCCGAATGCTTCTAAACTTTTGAGTTAGCATACGTGCCCAAGGAATAAAACTATAGAGAAGATCTCCTCTTAAAACTCGCCAATACCAAGAAATCAGAACATAACTGAACTATCATACAAGAAATTCTAGTTGCCCCTAGTAATAAAACAGAAGAAATCAATACTATTGAGGTTGCACAAACCACAAGTTGGATGACATCCATAATACACTACCCAATGATAGAAGATGACTTCTCGGCAAGTGTACCGATAATGTCGCAGTAATAAAAAGATCGAACCCACAAAGACTGTGTTCGAACAGAACAATAATCTGTGTAATATTAATTAAAAGCAGTAAAAAGGGGTTTTTGTAAGTTTCAGTGCAAAAAGGTAAATTTAAGGGAAAACAAGGCCACAAAGGCGATTAGGTTGTGTTTTAGAATCCCTTTATCTCCTTTTGTTGATGTACGATGCCTTTGTTCGAGCTGTAATATAGCGGCAAGAAGCAAAAGCAATTATCAAGAAATCATACTCAACAAGTCTTTACAAATGAAAAAAAAAAGTATGGTACACAAATCAAAAGTACACGCAAGGCAATGCTTACCACTAAACTACAACGACACAATGACTATGAAAAAAATTCTAAGTACAAAACACATGTCAAAAATTCTAAAGCAATACAAATGTTCAAGAATGAATCACACCTAACGCACAACTTCATCAAGGGGTGAAAAACAAACACGAGGGACAACTCACACCCAACAATCATGCAAACAACAATTCAAATTATGCATTCATCTAAAAAAACTCATATTGAAAGTATAAAAACAAGAATCACAAGAGCTTTACGGGTTTTAATGTGGCCTGGGTAACAAACAATTCTTTTTCTCAAGGTAAAAGAAACAAAAACTTGCCTAATCAAATGAGAGTGATCATTTCTCACAATCTCAAGCATTCACAAATTCCAATCACCTTTTTCTCTTTTCCAAATTGTTACACCATTCCACACAACTGATTAGCACAATATTATTCTATTTTTTCTAAGTCCTTTTTCTTTTTTTCTTTTATTTATTTTTTCTTTTCTTTTTCACTTTTTTCTTTCTTTTTCAAACTTTTTCTTTTACTCAACTTCTTAGAAACCAAATTTTCTTCTCCCCAACTTGAATACAACCAATCATGTAAAGTGAATGCTCCCGAACTTATTAGGCAATGGTAAAAACTCAAATAACAAGTCATGGTTATGGTTCAAGAAAAATATTATAATCCATATAAAAATTAAACTCAACACCAACATGGATTCTAACAAAGGCTCAAAGGGGTAAGCAAATTTTCACTCACTCACAAGGTAGATTGACTATTTGGTCAAGTGGTTGTGCTCAAAATCAAACAAAATGCCTTGATCATTTTAGTGATATCATACAAACAACACAAATACAAGATTAAACATAATTCAAATGAGTTAAACAAGAAAGTTGGTCTCCATGCAATTTAGTAAACTGGAAAGGTACCTCACATTGGGCTATGAACTAAAGTGATTCAAAATTGAACGAAAATTGCAAAAGAATAAATGTCATGTAAGTTGTAGAAAGCCTAAGGTTCATAAACATGTTTTGTTCTAGAAAAGCAATAAACACAAACCTTAGCAATGCAACTTTCTTTAAACTTTTAACACTACCATAAAATTTCCTTGTTGAACATTCAAACTTGAACAATCACAACATGTCTCCTCAAGTTAATCAAAAACAAAACTTGAGAACAAACACAAAAATTTTCTAACAACCTAACAAGATCAAATAAAACTAACTAAACATAAAACAACAAAATAGGTGAAAATGGATAGGAGTATAAAAGATTTTTCTTTGCAAAACAAGGTGTGTTAAGCTCCCTCTGCACGCGCTAAGTGTGAACAGGAAAACTTAGTTTTTCAAAATTGGTTCTTTCTCTCACTCACTCCATCCATTCTCACTCTATACTAACTATACTACTAAATATAAAATTGTACAAACTCAAAAACCGTTGGGTTGCCTCCCAACCAGCGTTTGTTTCACGTCATAAGCTCAATGCCTTATTTACGTACAAGCTCATCCATGTTGCCTCGTTCACCGGTAGATACCAAATAAACCTGCAACACTTGAGCAAACATAAATGAAAAAAAAATGCACAAACACGTACACACATGATGGATAACACATATATACAAAGATGGCAAACACAAGCAAAACAAGCATATATACAATTATGTACAAAGTTTAGAAATATAGAAACTATCGCAATGCAATTCAATATCAAAACACCAATCCCCATCAACGACGCCATTTTTTTGAGCTGCAATATAGCGGCAAGAAGCAAAAAATTTGGAAGAATTCCCTCCGGGATTTATCGTGTTCACAGGGATCGGTGCGAGGGAAAGAATGTCGTTCAACAATCCCTATCTCTCTAAGCTTGGGTTTAAATGGTTTGAAAGTAAATTGCAAAAAGAAAAACATATAAACATGTAATTAAAGTACGGGAAATAATTCATCAGGCATTGTATTTCATTTTACCCATTAAGTACTAAATCAATCTATCAATCCATTTTATACAACGATCAACAAATGTACATACAATCAAAGTAAACATACATACAACACCCCAACAAATAGAAAATACATAGAGAAAAAGGAAGAAGAAGAAACATCTCTCGGTTTGTCAACGTCGATTTAAGCAAATTCAACTCTGGATCGTCCAGATGCATAATCTAATGTTCTTTCTGAGCTTATTTCCACAAAGAATGTTGGTGATGAAGTTGGAAGCAAAAAATCCTCAAAACCATGCCCTAAAAATCTGAATGAAATGAATTTTAACAAGCTAAGTTTCGCAGTTAAAGTACTATCAAACCGACATAAAACGCGCTAAGCGCGGCCCCGTCCCGCTAAGCGCGGTCACAAAAACTAAAAGTCCCAGCCTCTTCCAAGCAATCTCCCAGCGCACTGCAAGTGGTGCTAAGCGCTAAAGACATGCCACATTTCCAAAATTGGCATCTTAAAGCACCTCTATTGGCTAAAATGGGTCCATACTTCAATCATGCATTATTACCTATAAAAACAGATGAAAAACTATCATACTCACTGATATGTACACGATAACGTAAAATATACAACAATATGTAAATTATACAAAAAGTACACAAAAACGGGGGATTATTAACCAAAAACAAATGAATAAAGTCGCTGAGTACTAATTATTTACACTCAAAATAACAACAATTTAGCACTCAACATCCTTGTATGAGTTATCTTATCCTTATAGTTTTACGACGAACTAACAAAACCATTATAGCCAGTCCCCCACGAAATAACTAACTAACAACTACTAGAAGCTTTCTATCCCTAGTCCGACAGCGTAAGCAGTGTTAGGCGATGTATAGATTGTTAGTTATCTGTGCCACTACTCGAGGTATCTTATCCCTATTCAATCGACTGAAGTAGAACAATTGCCCTAGATCCAATACATAGGCTACGAGTCAGGAATCCTATAATACACATTAAGTAAAAGAAACAACTGAATAAAATTATAAGTAATAAGGTTCATATAATGCCAATAAGGTTGAATAAAGTTCATCACACACAACCTAACCTATGAGAATTTAGCTACACATAGTGAAAACTACAATACCAATTGATAAAAGATGAATAACATGTGAATTCCTTGAAGGATTGGCCTCCAATGGCTTCCAATGCTCTCAAAATCACCCTCTAATGCTGTAAAATTGTGCTCCCAGTGCCAAATTTGGTTACCCCCTGTAACAGTGCAGAAAATCATATTTTAAAGCTGTCAAAACGGGTCAAAACACATAAGAAAAAGTCCAGAAAAAACTGTCATCGGGCGCACAACAAAAGCATCGCGCACGCGATGGTCCCTTTGCTTTTCTATCATGTGCGTGATAGGGCACAATGGTGCGCGTGATTATTCCAGTAGTTGCGTATTTTTCACCCCTTTTTCACCAGAATTTACACTAAGTCCCATTCTTCCGTACTTGGTCATTTTCAATCATTCTAGGGTCTTTCTTCATCACTTTGGCTCCTTTTTTGCTTGTTTTTCCCCGATTCTTCAATTGAATTTATGTAATGATAGTCTGCCATCACATAATGCACTACCTGATGTTAGACAAACTACCATCACACGAGATAGAGGCGAAGAAGGTTAGAAAACACACAACAAAATACACCATGATGTATGGGAAGTTATATAATATGGGAAAGGCCTACCCCATGCTAAGATGTCTAAAGGAGAGTGAAATTCTCTTGGTCCTTAGAGAAGTCTTCCAAAAAACATGCAAAATTCATATTGGTGGGCGGTCTCTTACTCATAAACTGCTCGAGGCGGGTTATTGTTGGTCCACTTTGATAAAGGATAGTGCATAATTCATTAGAAGTTATGACAAGTGTCATAAGCACTCTAACTTACATACACACTAACCAAAAATCTTCAATACGTCATGTTATCGTGGTCATTTTACCAATGTGGTGTGGACATATTAGGTCCTTTCTTACTGGCACCTGGCCAACTGAAGTTCCTAATTGTCATAGTAGACTACTTCACAAAGTGGATAGAGGTAGAAGTCATCTCTAAGATTATGACGAAAATAGTTTTATGTTTCTATTGGAAACAAATCATATGCAGGTTTGGCTTACCAAGAGTCACCATCTAAGAAAATGACATGCAATTTTCCAACTCAATTGTGGTCAATTTTTGCCAAAACCTACAAACTAAGTTCATCTAGGTTACTCACCCACAGGAGAACGAGCATACTGAGTTGGCGAATAAAGTGATATTGGGTGGAATAAAGAAAAATTTAAATGACGCCAATGAGAGGTGGATGAACAACTTTATGAAGTACTGTGGTCATATCACACCTCTCCCTATTCAACCATCAAAGAAAACCAATTCACAATAGTATACAGAGCCAATTCCATGCTATCGGTCAAAATTAACACGCCCACATAGAGGCACACTCAGTTCAAAATGAGAAAAGACTTATATATGCAACCGATTTGATAAAAAAAAATGTGATGTTGCCCATATTAGAGAATACATCGCAAAGGAGGGGGATGTCATAATTTATAACTCGAAAGTGGTTCCAAGGGAAATACATGAGGGGGACCTCGTGTTCAGGCAAGCGGTCATACTAGTTCGGTTGAGGAAATTATTGCCTAACTAGGAAGGTCCATATCACATATGTTAGAAATTACCTCACGGTGCCTACAAACTCAAATAGCTATATTGAAGATTCATCCCTAGGAAGTGGAACTCGGTTAACCTGATATATTATTATAGTTAGTCATTTACTATTTCTTATTCAATAAGACGAGAGAGATTTTGCCTTCTAATGTATGTACTTTCTTAAAACATCTTACTTTAAATATTATAAATAAGGTAGCATCTTTCACAAAGCTGTGAATCCTTAAAGGGTCACCCAATCTTAAAAGTTGATGAATGATGATATTGAAAATATTTATGTTGGAACTTCAATGAAGTGTCATTTCTGCCCTCGGAGGTAATATTTATGCTGGAACTTTAATAAAGTATCCTTGTCGCCCTTAGAGACAATATTTATGTTGAAAGTTCAATAAAGTGTCCTTACTGCCATCAGAGGAAATATTTAAGCTGAAACTTTAATGAAGTGTCCTTGTCTCCCTCAAATGAAATATTTATGATGAAACTTTAATGAAGTGTACTTGCCGCCCTCAGAGACAATATATATGTTGGAAGTTCTAATAAGTGTGATTTTCACCCTTGCAGGTGGCACTTGAGCGTTTAAGCATGACACATCGGAGACACTAGGCTACTCGTGGCGTCATACGATGGCGCCAGCAGAAGGCCTTTGGCCGGTGCCACCACACATGGTTATGGTCGTTGCTCTTGTTTTTTTTATAGTCAATGATTCAGTTTGTTATTTTTTAAATTTGAAAATGACAACACGTTTTGATACAAAAAAGAGCCCTTTCGATACAAATTTCTTGAGATCAACACAATCTGACCGTGTATCATGACACGAGCCGTGTTGAAGGCTCTCCATACAAGCAACTAGAGGCTGACATGGCTAGCCCATGTTCCCTAACACGACTGATAGGTCCCCAAGTGCATGGAAATATCATAGTAATAAAAAAGAAATCTAATTCTTAGAGACCAAATATCATTATATCGTTATCTATCGCTATAATGTAAATCTAAGGCTAATAATATTAATTTTGGATGCAAAACAACTAAATTTAGAAAATCAATTAAAGACGGAGACCAAAATGCGGCTCTCATTGACCAAAAGTACTCACAAAGTAATATTAATTCATAACTAAATTGGGATAATGTTTTCTAATAAGAAAAAAAATTAATTTAAAGGAACCGTTCGCTTTTGCGCAACCGGAATCAGGTTCTAGCCTAAAATCTATACTACCACTTTCGCGTGTTCACCGTGTTAAAGTGAAAAACTCTATTTTTGAAAATTAATTACTTTTAATTAATCGAAAAAATATTTACGGTGAAAAATAAATTTAAATTAATTACCGGCTTTCGTTCGTCTAATACCGGATTTTAAGCGCATAAACGCCTGCTTTCGCGTGTTCGCTTATGTTCTTAAAATCCCTTTCTAAAAATGATTATTTTTACAAATTAATTAAAAGATGCTTTTGCAGTGCAAATAATTAAAATATGATTTTATTCTAAGTCGGATACAAGTTCTGTTCTTTCGAATCAGAACCGGTATCTCTAAATTATGCTTTCGCAGTGAATATTTTATTTAAAAACAAAATAAAAATCATCCCCTAAATTAACCTCATTTTAATCATTAATTTTACAACTTAGACGCAAACACTGTCGGTACGACAATTCTCACATTCTGGGCTCTAAGAATTTAGTCGGATATTTTATAAACTAAACAAAAACAGTGATTGGAAATTAAATATATAAGAAAAACTCCAAAATTGCTACTGAATAATTGTTGAATAAATTCCGAAAATATGATGCCGACAAGATTACAACTTAAACGATCCAAATGTAAACAGGAAATTTGAAAAATCTTAAACTAAGGTGCACTTATCTTCCAGTGTGAGAAAACAAGCGCTTTTACATAATTGAATTTTATGCCTAAAATAAATTCTAATAAACTTGAATTGAAAAGCTGAATTCTAAAGACTTATTTATAGAGCTAAAATCCATACAGGAGTGTCTCAAAATGTGCAAGAGATAGTGAGGAGAGAGGTGGAAAATTTGTGGCCAAGTCTATAAACGTGTCTAAAATTTCTGACCTGCAGAACCATGACTGACGTCATGGCTCTGACACCTGGGTCGTCACAGATTGTGGAGGGATAACAGGCGTCATCTGGGTGACGACCTTCCCGTTATCCAACTAGAGTTTAAATTCTTTTTCTTTTGTCTTCTTGTGCTAACGGTCTCAACTGCCATGTCATGATGGATGTCATGCTGGCAATGAGGGCGTCATATCAGTACAGAGTTGCATTTTTGCTCCAGTTTTCGTTGTTTCACACCATTTCTTCGCACGAACACTCCTGCAACCAAATCACTTAAAACTAATATCAAATACAAACATAAAACTATAAAAAGGAAAGGAAAAGACTCAAAAGGAATGTGAATCGAGTCAGAAAAATGATACTTTTTTGAGTTATCAACGACCCGTGTCAACACTTATGCAGTTTCGAACTCTTGAGTTTTGACCGTTTTTTGTGACTTTTGGAACTTTGTAATCCCCTAGACATTATGTTAGTGATTAATGGTGATTAAGAACGAAATTATTATTAATTATTGTTGTTCATGAGGGAGTTATGGTTAGTTTTAGTATAAATAAGGGCTAGAGTTTAAGCATTTGAGGAGAGACACCTAAGGGTGGCACTTAGGGAGGATCA
This sequence comes from Lathyrus tuberosus, assembly GCA_022829125.1. Taxonomy (NCBI): domain Eukaryota; kingdom Viridiplantae; phylum Streptophyta; class Magnoliopsida; order Fabales; family Fabaceae; genus Lathyrus; species Lathyrus tuberosus. The sequence continues at coordinate 3,558,265 of JALAZF010000431.1, read as the reverse complement.
ATCACTTTTCACGACTACATTATTTATATATTATTGTTTTTATTTTTAGTTCTTAGCTTATGCTTTTGCTACTCTTTGTAATTTCCAGCACTTTTATCATAATCTTGCCTTCATTTTTATTTTAGTTATTTGTTTGTTATTGCTTTACCTTTTATATATTAATCTTGCAATGTTATTTAATTTATTTATTGTTGTTGTCCATCTCACCATGAGTGAGTAGATCCTTAGGGACATGGGGTTATGAGAGTTTATCTTATGACTAACCTCTACTAAGTTATTAATTTGCAATCGCGATAAATCTAATTTTGCTTTATTTTAGAACTTGAATTCTAGTCCATGTATATGATGGTTGTGAAAGCAAATTCAAAATAGATGTCAATCATGTATCGAATGATAATGATTTGACATCTAAAAGCAAGTTACTAAATAATTGAGTTCGATGCGCTACTGACAAGGCGACTCGATCTCAGTTAAGATACAATCAAGATGCATCGTCACGTGACAGGGCGTAACGCTCTTAATTGAATTGCTTAATTGTGCTTGAAACACATTTAGATGTGCATGCCACGAAATTGGATGACGCACAAATTTATCTAATTTTCTATAAAAATGGCTTAGAACTTCTTCCAATTCAAACAAGAATAATCTTAGGGGCAAGTCTAGATGGACGATCATAATTCCTATTCATGCGTTTTAATAATTGTTAAAATTTATTTTTCAATCTGTACCAAACAAACCTTTTGCGATCACCTTAGGTAAGCATAACTGAAGTAAGATTTGGTAATCACACATCTCCCCGTGGGATCAATTCTTTTTACTACTTGACACAACTGTTCACTTGCGGTTCACACACATCTAGTTTTTTGGCACCATTGTCGAGGAAATTTTGTGATATCGATATTTTATTTCAATGCCGTTTAGACTAATGTACTTTTATCTTTTCTGTAATTTTAATTTTTTTGTATAAAGTCCCTTTTCTCAAAATGATTCTCGCAGGGGGTCTACTGTAGAGGTGGGCAATCACATGAATAATAGCTTAATAAGCCCATACACCTACACCTATATTCTAAAGGTGATGAATTACCCGAAATTTCCTTACAACAACTACCCCAGTATACAGAGGAACCACAATATTTCCAACAATCCAACCTTGAAAAGTTAATGGAGGATTTTATTACGACGCTAGCTTGCTTTAACTTAGAATCTATGATGGAGAGTTTTGTGGCAACATAAACTCTTCACAATGAATATTTTAGAAATCAAAATCTCCATACAAGTGAATCCATTAGGCATCAAAACACTATGGTCAAGTCTTTCGTGACTCACATTAAGGCATTGGAGACCCAAATTTCCTAGCTTGCACACATCTCCCTAAGGCTCTTCCTTGAGGGACATGTGAATTTTGTAACAACCAAAAGTGAAAAATAAATTGAAAATTCTAGGGAGAATGATAAAGAGTTTGAGGGGAGTTCTGGTGAGAAAAGGGTGGAGATTGAGGAAAATCCACCAACACCACCCGAAAAGGAGGTTGTCGAAGAGGTAGAGAAGGAAACACCTCATGTTGCTTCTCCCCCTACAAGCCACCAATTCCTTTACCTCGAAGATTTGTTAAGGCTAAGGTAAGCGCCTAATCCAAAAGGTTTGCAAAATTTTTAGAAAATATCCACATCAATGTGCCATTGACCAAAGTCCCGTCTAAAAAGGAAAAATTAGAGGACCATGAAATTGGGGAGATTATTTTTGGTAAGAGGGGAAGGTTCACCTTTGAGGCGGGGGATGAAAGGATTATAGACAAACCCGAAAAGTTGATACTTAGGATATGAACCACCCCATAGGAAAAAGAGAAAGACGATTAGTGCATGTGAGATATGGCTAGATAGGTGGCCATTTTTGAAGGAACCACCATGAGTGCTTGCACTCATAAAGCGTCGAGCTAAAACGATGTTAAATAAAGTGCTTTGTGGGAGGAAACCCACGCTTTTAATTATTTAGTGTATTTTATGTTGTTTCATTTTGCATGTATGATTTGCTCTAATAAAGAAACGGAAGCTCAAGAGAATAAGGCAAAAAGAGTAAAAAATTCTAAAAATTCTCTTTTTTTTATTGCACTTTCCACCTGAATTGTCTGTAAGTATTTATTTATCTCTCCTTACTTGAATTAAAACATTGAGGTCAATGTCTGGTTTAAGTTTTTTTTGTACCATATTACTCGGATCTTGAGAAGTATTTCCTGGATAGTTTGTTATGACAGTCTGACATACTTTAGACTCACACGTCATGTATGATTGGTTGAGAGAAAAGAAAAACAAATATAATTTAGCACCAAAATGATAAAAATACGGTAAAAGGAAAACTCACCTTCTAAGTTGGGTAACCCTCACCGGTTATTTAACCAAACGATGGTTCAACCCCAAACGCCGTCCCAAAGTGGACAACAAATAAGCACACAAAAGTGTGTAATTTCATCGATAAATATAGATAGCAATTGTTGCTTATATGGTGTCTGAATAAATAAATTCTCAATCGATCTTGTGCGTGTGATTATTATCATAATTCAAATTGCCTCAAACCTATTGTTAAAACAAAAAGGGAAGAAAAATTGAATAAGAGACTTAAGTCCAAAGCATAACTAGAGAGGTGACTAGAGTAGGAAACTATTGACTGTATATGTTTTATGGTTTTGTATTTCGATAATGCCTTTACTGTTGGTAAGTACGGGGGAACTTGAGTCTTAGACGGTCAGAGTAACGAACCATGTATGAGTATAAATCAATTTCATCCCTTTGAGTTTTTAAAGAACCGAAAACCGTTTGATCCTAATTCTTTCTAAGTAAGCGTGTTGTTTGAGGATAATCTACGATTCAAGGTTGATGGTAGTTGATAGGCAGTAAATGTATCATGTTTTTAGCTTGTTTTCCTTTAATTTCAAGTGTGTTTTTATCACCCTAGTTTGATTTTATGCGTTTTTGTCTCCTTTGTTTGTTTTCAGGTAATAAGAGGTCAATGGAGCGAATTGGGACAAAAAAGGCCAAAGATAACACAAAAAAGGAGCGCTTCTGATACAAAATTTTCAAGACCAACACAACTTGGTTGTTTCTCATGACACAGGCCGTGTTGGCCCCTTTGAAAGCTCTCCATACAAGCAACGAGAGGATGACACTGCCAACCCGTGTTCCCTGACACGGCCTGTGTCAGCACTCAGGCAGTTTTAAACTCTTGAGTTTTTTTACCATTTTTGTGACTTTTGGAACTTCGTAAACCCCAAGACATTATGTTAGTGATTAATGGTGATTTAGAACAAAATTATTACTAATTATTGTTGTTTATGAGGGAGTTATGGTTTGTTTTAGTATAAATAAGGGCTAGAGCTTAAGCATTTGAGGATAGACACCTATGGGCGACACTTAGGGATGATCTATCATTTTTCACTACTACATTCCTTACAAATTGTTGTTTTTCTTTATAGTTATTAATTCAGTATTTTTATAATCTTTTTAATTTTCAACACTTTTATCTTAATCTTGCCATTATCTTTATTTTATTTTGTTGTTTGTTATCGCTTTACCTTTTATCTAGTATTCTTGCAATGTTCTTTAATTTGTCTATTATTGTTTTCCATCTCACTATGAGCGAGTATATCGTTAGGGACATAGGGTTATGCGAGTCCATCTCATGACTAACCCCTACTAAGTTATTCATTTGCAATTGCGAGAAATCTAAGTTTGCTTTATTTTAGAACTTGAATTCTAGTCCATGTATATGAAGGTTTTGAAAGCAAAGTCAAGATAGATGTCAATCATGTATTGAAAGATAATGATTCGACATCTGAAAGCAAGTTACTAAAAAGTTGAGTTCAAGGCGCCACTGACAAGGCGACTTGATGTCATTTGAGATACAGTCAAAATGTATCATCACGTGACAAGGTGTAACGCTCTTGATTGAATTGCTTATATGTGCTTGAAGCACGTTTAGATGCGCACGTCACGAAAGTGGGCGCCACACATATTTATCTAATTTCTATAAAAATGACTTACAAATTCTCATAATTCAAACATGAATAATCATAGGGGTAAATCTAGATGGACGATCATAATTCCTAGTCATGCTTTTTGTTAGCTGTTAAAATCTATTTTTTCAATCTCCACCAAACAAAACTTTTGTGATCAACTTAAATAAGCGTAGTGAAGTAATATTTGGTAATCACACATCTCCATGTGGAATCGATTCTTTTTACTACTTGACACAACCATGCACTTGCGGTTGTCGCTCCAGGTACAAACGCGAGAGTGGCACGGAAAAACAGAGTCGCCAGCCGTGTAAATTTATCCCAAGATAGGGAAAGGGAACACCGCATAAACCTGAGGAAGAGGGAAAGGAGCGGTCATCGCAACCATAACCTGGGTTCGGGAGTCGGTTACGCGAGGGGAAGGTGCTAGCACCCCACGCGTCCATCGTACTCGATGGGATCCACACTTGTTGTCTAATCTAAGGGTGAGTTATCCTATCATCTAGGGTTGTACTAAGACGGAGATGGAAAGACAAAGACAGACTCGGTAGGACGTCGACGTCCTAGGCCTACGTACCCCCTTTGTGCAATGGGAAATTCAGAGTCAACGTAGTTCGGACCAAGTTCTTTTTGTGTTTTTTATGAGCGACGTAAGTTCGCGTCCGGCAGTTAGGGTCGATGCCTGTTTGCGACTCAGACGGAAGGTAACGTGCCCTTTTTGAAAATAGCCTTTAGTTTGACAATCCCGAAGGACAAAAAGGTTTGAAGTTTGTTTGTATTTTTTAGCACAGAAGTGGCTTAAGTTAGTTCATAAGTTGCATTGCACCAAAGTCTAGGGCACATGGGCGAATACTTAACGCATTGTCCCAAGACAGGACGCTCGCTAAGCACTCTAGAAAGATGAGAGGAAGCCCCTTATTTCTCATTCCCCACGCTTAAGGCTCATGCACAATACACTTTATACTTATTAAGTGTTTTCAGAAAGTTTGAGATGAGAAGAGAGAAGACACAAAGGTAACTCTAAAGGGGGACTATGAGTCCTAATGTTATCATGCAAGGGTGACCTATGGTTAGTGAGGTTTGACGTCAACCAAAATCCTAAAGGAAAAAGAGATGAGAGAAGGAAAGACTTGAAGGTGAACGTGGATACTTATCCATACCCTTAAAGAACTTACCTTAGTCCCTGCATAAAAGGTTAGTGAGAAAAGACACAAGTAAAAGAAGTGAGATAGATGGAACCCAAGTAAAGACATACTATAGTGATAACAATCCAAACATGCATAAAGAAGTCCAAATAAACAACCCCAAAGCAATGGCACAAGTGCCTCTTCACACAGATAATCAGACAGGATCAAAGATGCGCATACAAGAAAGTCTCATGCAAATAGCCATTAAACAAATAGCAAAACAAATCCTAAAATCACCAAATTAAATATCAAAGTTTCTCAACCAGAGACAAACAAAATACCAAAAACTCCTGCAAAAATTCAAAGTGTTAGTCATTCAAACAATAGGGTAAAGCTCAGGTGAGAAGTAGGGTTCAGTGTGCCAAAGGGAAGGATTGAAATGCAATATGCAATAATTTAAAAATGATAGAAAAATATTTTAATGTACTTTATAATGTTGGTGAATGGATACAAAAGGAATGGGTTGAAAATATTTTATGGTTACAGAGAAATAAAATAAACAAATTATGTATGCATGAAATGTATAATGCAAAAAGAAAATGAATAATATAATTAATTTAGATGATGAAAAATAAAATAAAATGAAAAATAAAATTTGTAAAAATTTTATAAAATGGTAAAAAGGATGCATGAATTTTATGGGAATTTTTAAATGTAATTATGTGTTTTTAAAAATTAAAAATGAAAGTGTAATGAATTAATAAAAGTAAAAATGGAGAAAATAGTGCTAGGGGGTGCGTTTAGCAAGAAAATGAACTGGAATTGGGAAATGGGCTGAAGGGGGGGGGGGGGGGGGGGGCGCGAATAGCAGCCCAATCACATAAATCCAGTCAGCGAAAAAATAAAAAAAAGGAACACATGGGTTCAGTCAGCTTGTTGACTCAATATCCACCTTTGGATCAATCGTGCGCTCTTCATCCAGTCAACCATTCACACGGGTAATCCAAATCCACGAACGTGATCCATACGCCCATGATAACTACCATAGGCAAGCACACACACGGTCTAATATGGAATTAAAACAACACGTGACCAACACCCTCCCCACTTAATGCGTTGGCACGTCCTTAGCCGTCCGATCACGAAAACGAACGGATACGATTGTTTCTTCTTCGCCCAGACCCTTGGCCGGCCGAAAATCCACAGGTCGCCGGAGCCCTAGCTCCGGTCGCCCTAGCTTCACCTGCAATCTTAAAAAATGCCCAGAAAATGCAAAGCCATATACCCTTCTGACCAGAATTTCGTCAGGAATTCAAATATGTGATCCAAAATTTCAAACCGTTAGCACATCATAAAAAACGCACGAAATATTATTAGGGCTCAAAACTTTAAACACATAGAACAAGCCATACACACGTCCAAACACTAAACAAAATATACCAGCATGATCAGTGACAATCACACAACAATATGCACGATTAAAATTCAAGTTTCATGATCACGAAAAAACTCACCAACCTGAGATGGTACAATCTGAATCCTTGCCTTTGGCTGCGAATGATGGTTGATTTCTACTCTATGGATCACCAGGAAGAGGTTTGTGGAAGAACTTTTGGGAGAGATCCTCTTGGCCGTGAGTTTTGAATAAGAAATCCTTTTTTAGGGTTCACTTGAAAACTCCTCCAACTTCACGTGTTTTTTTCCTAACCAATGCATGAATGGGTTTAAATAGACTAGGGTTTTTCACTGATGATGAATTGGGCTTGGGCAATTCTTGGTTTAATGAGTTTGGGTTATTTTTTAGAAAATTGCATAATGTAGGATACACCTCTCCCATGCATGGATATTTAAATGTTTCATGATTAGGGATGGCAATGGGTACCCGTGGGGACGGGTACTAGTCCCCCGCTACCCGCCCCGTTTAGTAAATATGATACCAGTATCCGCCCCATATCCGTGCGGATATCTGGCAGACGGGTATCCGTGGATTTTGAGATACCCGCGGGTATTAACGGATATCCATGGATATTTTTTTAATTGTAATTTACTAATTTTTCTTTTGTTAAATAGAAATTTTAGCTTTTTTGTAATTAGAAAATTATGTGTAAATAGAAAATCTATCTATAATTTTTCATGAAAGTCATGATTGAACAAACTTGAAACAAATATATATTGAAACTATGTTTTGAGAATGTGAGAAAAATGATCACATAATGCATATTAATTTATAGAAACATCAAACATATAACAATATATTACACATGTGATTTAGTACAAATACCATAAATTACACATAAATTACACATGTGATTTAGTAGAATCTATTTTATAATATGTGATTAATTTTTTCCAAGGATAAGTAATTAGTATATATTAATTTTAAAGGATATTTAATTAATTTTATTAATTATAAACGGATACAGATACCCGCGGGTACGGGTAGCATTAAATCCGTATCCGTGCCCGTAATGAAACGGGTAATTAAATATCCGTTTATATTACCCGTGGATACCCGTTAAGCCATCTTACCCGTACCCGTGACGAATTTTATCCGCGGGTACGGGTTTTTTTTGCCATCCCTATTCATGATAGGTCACTTGCATTTGGATTGCTAATCACACCCACATTGAGATTGGGCCTTGAAACCATTTGATTCATGAGTTTTAAATGATTTGGCAATTTTGAATAATGGAGAGTAAGTGATAAATATGCCATGGATTCACTTGATTCAAAATCCTATAATGACCCTTAAGGAGTACCCTTTGATGTTAGAATGTGGCATGAAGCAATGGAATTAATTATAGGTCATTATGCCCAAAGTTGTGAAAATGGAACCATGAGACCCTAAAAACCACTTTGCCTTCTTTTGATCATAATTGGAGCTTCACAAATGATATGTAGACCCACTAGTACTTGTTGGAAAGAGGAGAAAAAGATATTCAACTTTTATGTTGGAGAAAAATTCATTTGAAGCTTTCTTGATAATGAAAAGTCAAGTTGAATGCAGTGCAGGAACTTGCCCAACAAGGAAACTTTCAAATTATAGGTCATTTCCATTTTTAGTAACTTTTGCACCAACTCCTGATTCTTGATAAATGGCATGAAACTTGACTCTTGATGACCATATGAGGATGTGAGACCTTGAAAACCTTGGAGAGAACCTCAAAATTCCACAGTTGACTTCCCCTCTCACTGTTGACTTTTACCCAATTCACCTGATTTACAATCCATTGGCCAATTAAATTTCTCCTGAACCAGACTGATTAGACAATCTTCCATTCCTAGCTACTTAGGGACCCAAGGAATACCATGGGATCAAGTCTTACCCAAAAAATCAGAAATAAACTGACTTTATAGCAAACCCTAGTTTTGGTACCCTCAGTCTAGGAGGAAATATCACAGTCTCCAAATCCAAATTCCTCTGAATACGATGTGTATCCTCTCCAAAAAAGATAAGATATGCCATTTGATGATGATAAAAACCCAAGGAGTTTGTCCACTGAAGCAATAAACCCAAGAATCTCAAAAACCCTAATCTATGCACTGGTTAGGAGAGGATGATCCACCTGAGCTCTCTTGGACAATACCAGGACTCTTGCTTGACCCTCTGAAGCACTGCCTTAGTCACCTTGACCCCATGCTAAGAACCAATGATATGCACACATGATAATGCAAAATGCAATGCAACATAAGCTAGTTAGTAATAAAGTAAGGAGGGCAAATTTTGGGGTGCAACAGGTGCCCCTATTCAATCAACTTGGTCCTGAAGGTATGATAGCGACGGCTTTCAGACAATCAGGATGCATGAAGATTGAATACCAAAGAACCCAGAAATTTGCAATCCTCTGCTGGAGAATTAGCCATGAATGTTGTACTGTCACAATACGGACGAGTGCTAACTATGCTGGGTATAAAGTGAAACAAACTCTCCCAAGTTACGTCATCTCGGCTGATAAAGAGAACTGACAAAGGAATCTCGAAATATGCCATCCCTGCTGATAAATGGAACTGACGAAAAGAATCTCCAAAAGATCGCTATCCCTGCTGACAAAGAGAACTAGCGAAATAAACTGCCATCCCTGCTGATACCGGGACACTGACAAAAGAACATCTTCAAAGCTTGCTATCTCTGTTGATAAAGAGAAACTAGCAAAACAAATGCCATCTCTGCTGATAAAGGGAAACTGACGAAAGAAAATCTCCAAAAGATTGCTATCCCTGCTGATAAAGAGAAACTAGCAAAACAAATGCCATCCCTGCTGATAAAGGGAAACTGACGAAAGAAAATCTCCAAAAGATTGCTATCCCTGCTGATAAAGAGAAACTAGCAAGATAAATGCCATCCCTGCTGATAAAGGGAAACTGACAAAAGAAATCTCCGAAAGATTGCTATCTCTGCTGATAAAGAGAACTAGCAAAATGCCATCCCTGCTGATAAAGGGAAACTGACGAAGAAAATATCCGAAAGATTGCTATCTCTGCTGATAAAGAGAAACTAGCAAAACCAATGCCATCCCTGCTGATAAAGGGAAACTGACAAAAGAAATATCCGAAAGATTGCTATCTATGTTGATAAAGAGAAACTAGCAATATAAATGTCATCCCTGCTGATAAAGGGAAACTGACAAAAGAAATCTTCAAAGCTTGCTATCCCTGCTGATAAAGAGAAACTAGCAAAATAAATGTCATCCCTGCTGATAAAGGGAAACTGACGAAAGAAAATCTTCAAAAACTTGCTATCTCTGCTGATAAAGAGAAACTAGCAAAATAAATGCCATCCCTGCTGATAAAGGGAAACTGACAAAAGAAAATCTTCAAAAGATTGCTATCTCTGCTGATAAAGAGAAACTAGCAAAATAAATGTCATCCTTGCTGATAAAGGGAAACTGACAAAAGAAAATTTTCAAAAACTTGCTATCTCTGCTGATAAAGAGAAACTAGCAAAATAAATGCCATCCCTGCTGATAAAGGGAAACCGACGAAGGAGAATCTCCAAAAGATTGCTATCTCTGCTGATAAAGAGAAACTAGCAAAATAAATGCCATCCCTGCTGATAAAGGGAAACTGACGAAGGAGAATCTCCAAAAGATTGTTATCTCTGCTGATAAAGAGAAACTAGCAATATAAATGCCATCCCTGCTGATAAAGGGAAACTGACAAAGGAAAATCTTCTAAAACTTGCTATCTCTGCTGATAAAGAGAAACTAGCAAAATAAATGCCATTCCTGCTGATAAAGGGAAACTGACAAAAGAAAATCTCCAAAAGATTGCTATCTCTGCTGATAAAGAGAACTAGCAACAAAAATGGTGACTTCACTGGGGATAACGTGAAACAAAACTTCTGGTTTAAACCACAATATGTCAAGCAAGAATGGGATTTCACCAAAGAGAAAGGCCAGACAAACTTCTAACGGACCCATGATCCACAGATAAGATGACTCCGCTGGGGAAAGGAGAAGTCTAAATAAAAGACTCTGCCGGGGAGCACAAGTATGAGGGACACATCCCTCCAAAATCTCCTGAGTTATACCATCTCTGCTGAGAAAGAGAACTGGAAAAGAAAGTACCAAACCTGGCTTATGCTTCGAATGCAAATGTTCGGATTGTGGCGTAATGCTCCATACGAAATGGAAATGCTATGTGATTGAGGATGCAATGCAAATGCTTATGATATGCAAAAGGGGTCCCTCCAGCAAAATAAATGCAGGAGAGAAAAGATCCATTTAGCTGGGGATGACAAAATAAATTGCCCTCTGAATCTAGGAACTCTGTTGAGAAGGGTCATACTGATCGACTCTTCGGATCAACAACTTCTGCTGGGGATGAAATCCCAAAAGAACTACCAGGGACCCCACCTGTCTTTTACTGAAGGTAACATCCAAAACCCAAGATTTCTCCTCTGCTGGGGGAGTTGAGAATGGACGCCAATAACGGAACCGGAAGTCTGTTACTGAAGATGGCTAATTGGGCTCAGAACCTGCTGGGGAAAACAGTCCATGATACTAGCCTGCTTGGGGATACCGCTGATCTTAGCCTGCTGACGGGGAGAATGACCTCACTCCCATCTTGCTGGGGATTAGAATATAACGTTGTTGGTGAAAGTACACTTCCTGACTGGATGGGGGAAGTGAGAACCATGATTCTGTGGGGAAATAACGTCTCGATCCGGAGAGAATACTTCCCAAGTCTCCTGCTGGGGAAGGTCTGCTCTGCTGAGGAAAGTTTGTCTTGCTGGGGAAGGAGCAATCTCAAGGCTGGGGAGAGCCAATTGCTGGGGATGTACAATCTGTTGCCCTGCAACCTGACTTGTCTTTATGGTCATAAGCGGCTCTTTGAACTTTTCATCTCAAGAGGATTTTACAGAAGATCAGGCGTTCGCACTGCCCCAGGGCCTTCAAACTCTTAGAGCGATTTACCATATCTCGACATAACTGCCCCAGTCTGCATAACCCATGATGTACATTACCTTGAAGGGGATCGTAATGACTTGACAATACTCTGCTTTAGCCTCTTGAACCTTGAGGAGGTGTTTTCCATTAATCATCTTCAGGAGTGGACGATCTCCCATGCTCTAGAGGTGGCCTGCCCCACTATGGGCTTTGAAGTGACTTTGCCCCTGATCCTAGAATGAATGCCCCAGAAAAACTGAATTTTGGAGAGTTTTCTCGACGTGACTACCCCAGATTAGCTACATCTTAACACGATTTACTGGGGAGAGCCCACTCTACACTGAGTCTCTTGGCAGCATGCCCTTTGATATGATTGTCTTTTAGAATTTTCAAGCATCTCCACTTGGAAGGATCAAGCGTCTTGACTGACGTTCACTGTGTAAGCTGCCATTGATGTTTAGGCACATGTATGCAAACAGAACAAGTTATTTATGAGAATGATAATCCTAATGCAACACTCATGTTAACCTTGAAGTTTTTATTGAAAATGCGTCGCCGAGCCTTGTGAATGAATCACTTGCTGGGATGCGACCTTGATTTTTGGATGGCAAAAATAATGCGCACATGCAATACCAACAAATCTTATTAGCACAAGTCATAGGAGTCAGGAACGCTATCCTGTTGAAGTGCGCTTTCGGAATAAACCCTGTTTCAATTAGGACTTTTAAGGGTTGTAACGCGGTCTGGTTCACGGTTTCAGAAAAAAGGATTTATGGCTCAAAATTTATCGGTGCCCACCCACTCTTTGTGATGTCCTCCAGTCCTATGTTCAGTTAATCTGACACAAACGTTCATCTCTCAAAAGGTTTATGATCTTTAAGAATCCCATGCCACTACTGGTTTGGCACCTAAGGGAGTTGTGGAATGACAGTCACCCCTTTTGTGTCTGTAATCACACGAATTTGTTTTTATCGAGGATTTTCTTTTGTAATGCTTTTCGCTTCTTCTTTCTTTTGCTTTTTGATCCCTAATTTTTGCCTGGACTGACTCTTTTGAGCTTTTTTATTTTTAAGTCCAGCGGGATGCCCTAACTTTTGCCTAAGTCGCCTGTTTTCAAGTTTCGACTTAGCGGGCTTTCTTTTTTATCCCCCTTTTTCGAACAAAGCGTGTGACACTGGTTGTCTTACTTGCTTGAAAGGGTTGTGACTGCCTCACTCCTTGATTGTTGATGGATAACCATTGTGGTTTCACATCTCTTGACCTCTTGATGGTGGGATAGAAGGTAATGGTTCCTCGGATGCACACTCTCCTTGAAATTTGAACGCTCAGTCAAACTAACTGACGCCTACCCTGCCCCTGGGTTAAGTATGAGGGTTTTTTTCGTACGAAAGAAACTCCTACTTCGAGGCTCAAAGGGGTTAACGAGGGTCTATCTCCCTATATCTCCAGTGTTTAGGGGTTTGAAACAATGCCTGTATATCCTCAACAGGGTTCTATCCTAAAGCGTACCATTAGAAATCTGCGCTCTTATTTCGTCATCCTCCCTCGAGAGTTCTAAACAAAAAAATTGGTATTGCAGTGCATATAAACATTTAAGAGTGAACACGAATGGATTACTTCAAGGAAAACATACTCATTGCATTAATATCATCATAAAAACAAACAAGTCTTGTGTACATACGATGCTTTAACAAGAAATAAAAACTACAAATGAAAATGCAGTAAAGAAGCTGAAGATTGCCATTGCTGAGGAAGCTTAATTCTGTCTGGACGTACTTGCAGACTAAGTGGTCATTTGAGAAAGGAGGCCTCCATTGATGTACATATCATCTTCAGTGAATACAATGATCTCTGAGTCTACCAGGTCTTGCACCTTGTGCTTGAATACATTACACTCATCAATGGTATGCCCACACGTTCCCGAGTGGAACTCGCACCTAGCGGTCATGTCATAGTCCGGGGGAATAGGATACGGTACTGGCGCGGTACCCCTCGTTTGAATCAGAGAGTTCTTGAGCAGACGAGTAAACAACTGACTATAAGGAATGGGAATAGGATCAAATATCTTCTTGGGCCCTCTTGGTCTCGGTTGCCCCTGCTGCTGACAATTCTGCTGTCGGTGCTGATTTGGGCGCCTCACCTGCGCTTGCACTTTCCTTTCCGCATTTGGCTGAGGCACAAACAAAGGTTGCTGACGTAAAACTTCTGTAGCAAAAGGCTGTGGAGAAAGTCCATGGCATGAGGTGGATCCTGCAAAGAGGGGAGGAGCCTTCACTTCTTCTGTAACAATTGGGGGTAACATCACCTTGTACATTCACGCCGCCCGACGTGAACTCAATTGCCCCTGCGTCAATCAAATCCTGGACTCGGTGTTGAAAGGCCCTACATTCCTCCACAGTATGTCCTGGTGCCCCAGAATGGAAATCACAATGGGCTCTTGCATCATAGTTTGGTGGAGAATTACCAGTGAGAGGAGCCAAAGTCCTTTTCTGTACCAGTTGAAACTGAAGGAGATGTGGCAATAGTTGAGAATATGGCATAGGGAGCGGATGAAAAACTCTTTCAGAGTTCTTCTGCCCCTGTGTGCGCTTTTTGCCCTTGGGCTTCCCTTGGGAGCCAAGACCTAACTGCCGTTGGGAGAGTTCTGGAACTACCGCTTGTGGAAGAGACTCACGAGGTAATCCACGATTTAAATCAAATTCCAAAGAGATGGGAGGAGTAAGGATCTCTGTTGTGGAAGCGGCCACAAGACTGTCTTCCTTCTTCAGCACTGTTTTCAAAATCTCCATGACCAAACCCATCTGAGTCTTCATCTGATTAATCTCTTCCCTCAGCATCCTCTGCTCCTAGGGCATGTCTTCCCCAAATTGCCTCATCTGAACCTTCAGTTCACTCAACTCAGCTTAAACTCGCTCCATGATCAACTCTTGAATGGCCTGAGGAGTTAAATCTGCAATTCTGAGATGGGAACAAGATAAGAACGCCGAAGATAAACACCTGTCATGCAGAATGATTATGCAAAATGATTATGCAAATGCAAATGAACATGTCTAAATATTAGCAGGGCGATCCACCCCTTGATTCCAGTTTAATAACAAGATAGAACAGAACTTCTGCTCATATATTAAGAAAACCAGAGGAAAACCAAATGTCAACAATCACGAATCCAAGATAACAAATCTGAACGCATAAATCAAAGAGGTCCCAACCAACAAGCCTGGCGGTGATCCAAATACAATAAAAGAGAAAAGAAAACTAAGGCATGTCATCAAAGTCTACTAGTGTCAACCCCCCATCCATTATGCTTTCTGCACCAATCTTGAATTTCCTTGAACAACTTTATGGTATCGGGATGCTTCAGCCTCTGAATTAGCTCTTGAATGAGAAGGTCTCTCCTGTGTATGATCCCATCCAAGTATCGGCAATGTAACTCCCAAGCGTCTTCTCCAGTAGCACCATCCATGCTAGGACCCTCATGTCTAGGTTTCTTCACTTCAGCTTGGACTTTCAGTTCTTCCATGGAGGCTATGGCTTCATTGAGTCGACCCTCGACTACTTGTCTCTTGAATATCCCTGATAAGATCTCGGCGTCTTTCTTCTTGACCGTCGACTTCAACTGATCAATCTTAGCTAGGTAGTCGTCTTCCTTTCTTTTATTCTGGGCCATGGCAGTTTCTTGGTGATCATTGAACCTGTGGATTTTCAGCAAGGCCTTGACTAATTCCTCTTTCTTAGATTCAAGAACCTTACTGATACCATCCAAAGCTTCCTTCATCTTTTGTCTGGATGTGACCATGTCCGCTAGCTCTTTTTCTACTTTAGCAAGGAGCTCTGTCTTCAACTTGGCGGTATGAACAGCTTCACCCCGCTCATGCTTCCACTGATAAATCTCTCTTTTCAGCTCACTATTTTCTTCCCGCAGCCTTTCCTTTTCAGCCCATAATTTGTTATACTTCTCCAACTCAACTGTGGTAGGGGGCTCGATCGCCAAAGGATACAAAGGTGGTTCCACCGGGAAGGGAAGAAGCTCCTCTTCTGCTATCTTCTCAATCCACTCTTTATAGGAAGGAAAGGTCCGGTTATTACATTTTCCGAACGAAGCTTTACCCTTCTTAGTCACCTGTTTCCAAGCATTCACAATCTTCCTCATCATCTCTTGATCCTCAATACCATTGAAGAATAAGGACTCTCTGATGTCCCTCTCATCAGGTGGACCTCTCAAAGGATAACCAAACTGTCTGATAACAAGGGAAGAATTATAGTTAATTCCACCTTTTCTCCCTATGAAGGGTACATTAGGGAATTATCCGCACTTGTAAATAATCTCCATTCCTAACAAATCATGATTGATCCAAACAATGTTGTCAGCAGTCAAGCCCATAACCCTCTTTGACCATTTCAGATAATCTTTCGTATTAACGAAAGCGCCAGATTCGGGGAGACGACTCAGAAACCAAGTAGATAAGAGTGGTGCACAACAACTCATAATTTTTCCACGCCTATTCTCATTCTTGTAGTGAACTGAGTGATACACATCACCTAGCAAGGTAGGTATAGGATTCTCCGAAATAAAGATTCTGATGGCGTGCATATCCACCAGATCAGGAATATTCGGGAACAGGACAATCCCATAGATGCACATAGCTAGGATAGCTTGGAAAGCAGTCCAATTCTTCTCTTTGACATGTATGCAAGCTTGATCAAACAGGAACTTCAATAGGAAACCCTTAACTCCTTGTTTTTCTTCAATATTACTGTTCAGAACGGATTCACTAATATGAAGAGCAACAGCCATTTCTTTTACCCCGAGGTGTTCTTCAGAAAAGAAAACTATATCATGCCTGATGGGGATTCCCAAAATAAATGAGAACTCCTCCAATGTTGGGGCCAAGATGTAGTCCGGGAAAGTGAAGCAACGCAAAGACGGATCATAAAACTAAAGAAGTGTATGAATGACATCCTTCTCATACTTGGAGATATTGTAGACAAATTTTAGAAGTCTCCCATACCTTCCACTGAACTCTATACGAACCCCGGAACCAGCCATATTAATCAGCTTATAAATCAATGTCAAGGTCGGATCTGGGAACGAGTAAGCAACAGTCTTCTTTCTCTGAACATCCATGCTGAAGTAACCTCAGAAAACCAGAATCAAGAGTAAGATGCAAGCCCTGAAAAATGTCAAACATGTTAGAATGCAAGAAAAATGATATGCTCATGCAAACATGGGGTCAAGGCAACACTGCTGGATGTGCTGTGCTGTTAACTGAACGAGAACCACAACCCAGAAAACCAGAACTCTGAACCACTGAGATAACCAAGAACCTAAATAATCGGACATTGATGAGAAATCCAGAAAAATAGGGTAGGTTGAAGGTTTCGGTTACCTGCAAACCTGCAAACACCCATCCCCTCTCACGTGTGGGTGCTAGGATGTTCAGTATCCCGGGCTCTCAGGTCGAGAAATGATGATACGTTCACCATTTATGGTTTGGCATCATCATCAATCGAGGAGGCCTCAACTGATTCTCCAAAGCAGAAGGTCCTCAGCTTTGGCACTGAGGTCGAGAAACAATAGTACATTCATCCCTCGGGGTACAGTACTATCGTCAATCGAGGAGTGCCTCCACTGATTCTCTTTAAAAAGTAGGGGCCATCCTATGCGAGTTCCAAAGCGGGCCCTCGGGTGCGAATGGGTTTGCCACAGGATGCGGTCTGCCACTGTCACCACTAAAGAGGGATGTTTCCACTAAGGTCCTCGATGATCGGTCACCAGAGTCGACAGCTCTCTAGATCAACACCCCAACATGCGCAAGACACACACGTTAGAATGCGTCCCAAGATAGCCTCGTCTGGTTGTGAATTTCGTGAACACACAAACGTACCAAGCGGGTACGTAGGTCCCACTACTTTCCACTCTAGTCCTAGGGTATACTCAAGCCTGGGCATTGGGCTTATCTCTCAGACCCACCCAACCTGTAAAACAAGAACAGCCAGCACAACACAGCAGTATGACAGTAGTAAAAAATGAAATGCAGAAAATGCGGTAAAAATAAAAATAAAATACAACACATAAAGCAAAACAAAAGCAAGACACCCGAAGAGAACAAAGACAAGCAAGCTCTAGGATTGACTCGCTTAGGGATGGACCAGCATAGGTCAATCTCCTTTCCCCAGCAGAGTCGCCAGCTGTCGCTCCCAGGATTTTCATCCAGGTACAAACGCGAGAGTGGCGCGGAAAAACAGTGTCGCCAGCCGTGTAAATTTATCCCAAGAGAGGGAAATGGAACACCGCATAAACCTGAGGAAGAGGGAAAGGAACGGTCATCGCAACCATAACCTGGGTTCGGGAGTCGGTTACGCGAGAGGAAGGTGCTAGCACCCCACGCGTCCATCGTACTCGATGGGATCCACGCTTGTTGTCTAATCTAAGGGTGAGTTATCCTATCATCTAGGGTTGTACTAATACGGAGAGGGAAAAACAAAGACAGACTCGGTAGGACGTCGACGTCCTAGGCCTACGTACCCCCTTTGTGCAATGGGGAATTCAGAGTCAACGTAGTTCGGACCAAGTTCTTTTTGTGTTTTTTATGAGCGACGTTAAGTTCACGTCCGACAGTTAGGGTCGATGCCTGTTTGCGACTCAGACGGAAGGTAACGTGCCCTTTTTGAAAATAGCCTTTAGTTTGACAATCCCGAAGGACAAAAAGGTTTGAAGTTTGTTTGTATTTTTTAGGACAGAAGTGGCTTAAGTTAGTTCATAAGTTGCATTGCACCAAAGTCTAGGGCACAGGGGCGAATACTTAACGCATCGTCCCAAGACAGGACACTCGCTAAGCACTCTAGAAAGATGAGAGGAAGCCCCTCATTTCTCATTCCCCACGCTTAAGGCTCGTGCGCAATACACTTTATACTTATTAAGTGTTTTCAGAAAGTTTGAGATGAGAAGAGAGAAGACACAAAGGTAACTCTAAAGGGGGACTATGAGTCCTAATGTTATCATGCAAGGGTGACCTATGGTTAGTGAGGTTTGACATCAACCTAAATCCTAAAGGAAAAAGAGGTGAGAGAAGGAAAGAGTTGAAGGTGAACGTGGATACTTATCCATACCCTTAAAGAACTTACCTTAGTCCCTGCATAAAAGGTTAGTGAGAAAAGACACAAGTAAAAGAAGTGAGATAGATGGAACCCAAGTAAAGACATACTATAGTGATAACAATCTAAACATGCATAAAGAAGTCCAAATAAACAACCCCAAAGCAATGGCACAAGTGCCTCTTCACACAGATAATCAGACAGGATCAAAGATGCGCATACAAGAAAGTCTCATGCAAAGAGCCATTAAACAAATAGAAAAACAAATCCTAAAATCACCAAATTAAATATCAAAGTTGCTCAACCAGATACAAATAAAATACCAAAAACTCCTGCAAAAATTCAAAGTGTTAGTCATTCAAACAATAGGGTAAAGCTCAGGTGAGAAGTAGGGTTCAGTGTGCCAAAGGGAAGGACTGAAATGCAATATGCAATAATTTAAAAATGATAGAAAAATATTTTAATGCACTTTAGAATGTTGGTGAATGGATGCAAAAGGAATGGGTTGAAAATATTTTATGGATACAGAGAAATAAAATAAACAAATTATGTATGCATGAAATGTATAATGCAAAAAGAAAATGAATAAAATAATTAATTTAGATGATGAAAAATAAAATAAAATGAAAAATAAAATTTGTAAAAATTTTATAAAATGGTAAAAAGGATGCATGAATTTTATGGGAATTTTTAAAAATGAAAGTGTAATGAATTAATAAAAGTAAAAATGGAGAAAATAGTGCTAGGGGGTGCGTTTAGCAAGAAAATGAACTGGAATTGGGAAATGGGCTGAAGGGGGGGCGCAAATAGCAACCCAATCACATAAATCCAGTCAGCGAAAAAATAAAAAAAAAGGAACACATGGGTTCAGTTAGCTTGTTGACTCAATATCCACCTTTGGATCAATCGTGCGCTCTTATCCAGTCAACCATTCACACGGGTAATCCAAATCAACGAACGTGATCCATACGCCCATGATAACTACCATAGGCAAGCACACACACGGTCTAATATGGAATTAAAACAACACGTGACCAACACCCTCCCCACTTAATGCGTTGGTACGTCCTTAGCCGTCCGATCACAAAAACGAACGGACACGATTGTGTCTTCTTCGCCCAGACCCTTGGCCGGCCGAAAATCCACAGGCCGCCCTAGCTTCACCTGCAATCTTAAAAAATGCCCAGAAAATGAAAAGCCATATACCCTTCTGACCAGAATTTCGTCAGGAATTCAAATATGTGATCCAAAATTTCAAACCGTTAGCACATCATAAAAAACGCACGAAATATTATTAGGGCTCAAAACTTTAAACACATAGAACAAGCCATACACACGTCCAAACACTAAACAAAATATACCAGCATGATCAGTGACAATCACACAACAATATGCACGATTAAAATTCAAGTTTCATGATCACGAAAAAACTCACCAACCAGAGATGGTACAATCTGAATCCTTGCCTTTGGCTGCGAATGATGGTTGATTTCTACTCTATGGATCAGCAGGAAGAGGTTTGTGGAAGATCTTTTGGGAGAGCTCCTCTTGGCCGAGAGTTTTGAATAAGAAATCCTTTTTTAGGGTTCACTTGAAAACTCCTCCAACTTCACGTGTTTTTTTCCTAACCAGTGCATGGATGGGTTTAAATAGACTAGGGTTTTTCACTGATGATGAATTGGGCTTGGGCAATTCTTGGTTTAATGA
Organism: Lathyrus tuberosus; assembly: GCA_022829125.1. Classification (NCBI taxonomy): domain Eukaryota; kingdom Viridiplantae; phylum Streptophyta; class Magnoliopsida; order Fabales; family Fabaceae; genus Lathyrus; species Lathyrus tuberosus. Next base: position 3,537,941 of record JALAZF010000431.1, on the reverse strand, counting down.
GTTTGGGTGATTTTCCAGAAAATTGCATAATGTAGGATACACATCTCCCATGCATGGATATTTAAATGTTTCATGATATATCACTTGCATTTGGATTGCTAATCACACCCACATTGTGATTGGGCCTTGAAACCATTTGATTCATGAGTTTTAAATTATTTGGCAATTTTGAATAATGGAGAGTAAGTGATAAATATGCCATGGACTCACTTGATTCAAAAGCCTATAATGACCCTTAAGGAGTATCCTTTGATGTTAGAATGTGGCATGAAGCAATGGAATTGATTATAGGTCATTATGCCCAAAGTTGTGAAAATGGAACCATGAGACCCTAAAAACCACTTTGCCTTCTTTTGATCATAACTGGAGCTTCACAAATGATATAGAGACCCACTAGTACTTGTTGGAAAGAGGAGAAAAAGATCTTTAACTTTCATTTTGGAGAAAAATTCATTTGAAGCTTTATTGATAATGAAAAGTCAAGTTGAATGCAGTGTAGGAACTTGCCCAAAAAGGAAACTTTCAAATTATAGGTCATTTCCATTTTTAGTAACTTTTGCACCAACTCCTGATTCTTGATAAATGGCATGAAACTTGACTCTTGATGACCATATGAGGATGTGAGACCTTGAAAACCTTGGAGAGAACCTCAAAATTCCACAGTTGACTTCCCCTCTCACTGTTGACTTTTACCCAATTCACCTGATTTACAATCCATTGGCCAATTAAATTTCTCCTAAACCAGATTGATTAGACAATCTTCCATTCCTAGCTGCTTAGGGACCCAAGAAATACCATGGGATCAAGTCTTGCCCAAAAAATCAGAAATAAACTGACTTTATAGCAAACCCTAGTTTTGGTACCCTCAGTCTAGGTGGAAATAACACAGTCTCCAAATCCAAATTTCTCTTAATATGATGTGTATCCTCTCCAACAAAGATAAGATATGCCATTTGATGATGATAAAAACCCAAGGAGCTTGTCCACTGAAGCAATAAACCCAAGAATCTCAAAAACCCTAATCTATGCACTGGTTAGGAGAGGATGATCCACCTGAGCTCTCTTGGACAATACGAGGACTCTTGCTTGACCCTCTGAAGCATTGCCTCAGGCACCTTGACCCCATGCTAAGAACCAATGATATGCACACATGATAATGCAAAATGCAATGCAACATAAGCCAGTTAGTAATAAAGTAAGGATGGCAAATTTTGGGGTGCAACAGCGGTTCACACACGTCATAAGTCTTCATTACCGACATGGGCCCCGCAATAAAAATGGGAGCTTCAAACTTCAAGGCCAGGAGTGAATCATAATTGATAGTGAATCGGGTCTACGGGGAGTATCAGGCGCAGGAGGCCCATATGGTACGTGAATTATCTGAATGTTTCAAAACTTTTGAGATATCATATGTGCCCAAGGAACAAAACTCTAAAGAAGACCTCCTCTCAAAGCTCGCCAATACCAAGAAATCAGAACATAACTGAACCATCATAGAAGAAACTCTCGTCGCCCCCAGTATTGAAATAGGAGAAATCAATACTTTTGAAGTTGCACAAGCCACAAATTGGATGACGCCCATAATACACTACCTGATGTTAGAAAAACTCCCATCAGACAAGCTGAAGGTGAAGAAGGTCAGAAAACACGCAACAAAATACACCATGATGTATGGGAAGTTCTATAATATGGGAAATGCATACCCCATGTTGAGATGTCTAGGGGAGAGCGAAATTGTCTTGGTCCTCAAAGAAGTTTTTCAAAGAACATGCGACATTCATATTTGTAGGCGATCTCTTGCTCAAAAACTGCTCAGGGCGGGTTATTATTTGTCCACCTTGATGAAGGATAATGTATAATTGATTAGAAGTTATGACAAGTGTCGTAAGCACTCTAACTTACATTACACACTAGCCGAAATTCTTGACTCCGTCACATCATCGTGTTCGCTTTACCAATGAGGTGTGGACATACTAGGTCCTTTCTCACTAGCACCTGGCCAACTGAAGTTCTTAATTGTCTGAGTAGACCAATTCAAAAAGTGGATAGAGGCAAAAGTCTTCTCCAAGATCATGACGGAAAGAGTTTGGCGTTTCTATTGAAAAAAAAATCATAGGCAAATTTGGCTTACCAAGAGTCATCATCTAAGAGAATGACACACAATTTTCCAGCTCAATTGAGGACAATTCAGGCCAAGACCTAGTGATACAAACAAAGTTCATCTAGGTTATTCACCCGTAGGAGAACAGGCAGACTGAGTTGGCAAACAAGTTGATATTGAGTGGAATAAAGAAAAATTTGGACGACACCAAGGGGAGGTGGGTTGTACAACTCTATGATGTATTGTGGTTACATCACACCTCTCCTCATTCAACCATAAAAGAAAACTGATTCACAATAGTATATAACGTCAATGCCATGTTCCCAGTCAAATTTAACACGCCCACATAGAGGCGCACTCAGTTCAAAATGAGAAAAGACTTAGATATGCAGCTGGTATTAGAGAATACATCACCAAGAGAGGGCTGCCATAAGTTATAATTCCAAAGTGGTTCAAGAGAAATACACGAGGGAGACTTCATGCTCAGGCAAGTGGTCATACTAACTCGCTTGGGGAAACTACAACCTAACTAGGAATGTCCATATCACATATGTAAAAAAATTACCTCATGGCGCCTACATACTCGAAAAGCTATATTGAAGACTTATCCCTAAGACGTGAAACTCAGTTAACCTGAGATATTATTATAGTTAGGCAGTTACTATTTCTTATTCAATAAGACGAAAGACCTTTGGCTCGCTAATGTATGAACTTTCTCAAAACATCTTACTTTAAATATTAGAAATAGAGTAGTATCTTTTTGCAAAGCTATGTATGAATCCTTAAAGGGGGCACCCCTGTCTTAAAAATTGATGAATGATGATATTGAAAATATTTATGTTGGAACTTCAATGAATTGTCCTTTCCGCCCTCAGAGGCAATACTTATGTTGGAACTTCAATAAAGTGTCCAAACTTCAATAAAGTGTCCTTGCTGCCCTTAAAGGCAATATTAATGATAGAACTTTAATGAAGTGTCACTGTTCCCTTAAAATGAAATATTTATGATGTAGCTTTAATGAAGTGTATTTGCCGCCCTTAGAGACAATATATATGTTGGAAGTTTTATGAAGTGTCATTGTCGCCCTTGCAGGTGGCACTTGAGCATTTAAGCATGACACATCTAAGCAATCAGGCTACTTGTAACGTCATACGATAGTGTCAGCGGCCGGCCTTTGGCTAGTGCTGCCACACATGGCTCTGATCGTTGCTCGTTTTTTTGTAGTCGTTACTCCAGTTTGTTATTTTTTGAATTTGAAAATGGCAACACTTTCTGAAGTGTTCCAATAGGTGATAAAGGTGAAAAGTTGCAACATTTTGTTTCATCAAGAGTCAGAATCTTGTGAAACAACACTATTTAACCTAAAAATTGGTCTTTTCGGATTTAGAAAAATATATATTATTATTCATTTTATAGTATTTCAAACACTTTTAAAGTGTTTAAAAGTAAATATACATAAATAGTTAGAATAATTCAACTTATATTTGAATTTGCATAAAAAAAAATATGAAAACTTGAATGAAAGAATGATAAAAATCTAAAATTTATTTGGAATTTACATGCACAATTAACATAGTAACAGGCATAAATTTCTTACGGCTGAAAATCATTTCCCGTGAGCTTGACTAAAGCCAAAAACAGAATTGGTCAAACATTGTGTTTTCCGTCTCTATACTCGTCGCAACAATGAAAAGGCATTCGGTGATAATATTCTAAACTCGTTTACTCGCAAAAGGCAAAAAGTTAGAAAAATTTCAATTTTCTGGTTGTCAAATCATATGTAAACCTCTATATTTAGTTGAGAGTGGGTCAGAGAAGACAAGCGTGTGCAGTCAAGCTTCGTCAGCCGTCTCTTTGGTCCAATGCCGAATATTACCAAGCTGCTCCAACTATGTCACCCACCACATATTCAACATTGTTGAATAATCATTAAATATTATGAAATGTGGATTGTGGAGTTAAAAAAATAATTAAATACTCTCGCCGTCCCACAATGAGTGATTCATTTGAAATAAAATAGTGTCCCAAAATATATGATCCGTTTTAATTTTCAATGTAACTTTTTCTATTTTACCCTCTAATTATTATTACTTTCATCATTCCCAATACATCATAAGAGTACTTAAGTAAAAATATCATTCTCTCTCCTTTATTTATTCTTTTTTTCTTAATCTGTGTGAAAAGTCAACTGGGTCACTCATTGTGAGACGGAGGGAGTACATTTGATTATTTTTAAAAAATCTCAAATCTTATATTTGATTAAACATGTTACTTGAATAATTAATTTATCTGAAATATATATATATATATATATATATATATATATATATATATATATATATATATATTATTCAATATATCTAAAAAATAACTTTTATTTATAATATGAAACAGATGATGTATAAATTTAGATTAAAAGCTTATAGGCTTAATTGCAATTTTGGTCCCTCTATTTTGGTTTTTTCACGATTTTAGTCCCCCTATTTTGTTTTTAAGCAGTTTTGGTCCCCCATTCAAATTTTGATCCAACTGTTCATGTACGGTCGTGTACTGTTCATTTTGTCCATATATGAATAGTGCATGACCGTACATAAATAGTACACGACCGTACATAAACAGTTAGGTCAAAATTGAGATGGAGGACCAAAACTGCTTAAAAACAAAATAGGGGGACTAAAACCGTGAAAAAACCAAAATAGGAGGACCAAAATTGCAATTAAACTAAGCATATATGAATAGTGCATGACCGTACATAAATAGTACACGACCGTACATAAACAGTTAGGTCAAAATTGAGATGGAGGACCAAAACTGCTTAAAAACAAAATAGGGGGACTAAAACCGTGAAAAAGCCAAAATAGGAGGACCAAAATTGCAATTAAACTAAGTTTATATTATTTGACACTCTTTATTTTACAAATTGATTTTGTAAGAATGAATTTAATTAAACTTTAATATAATATTAAAATCTATCCATTGATCTCTGAATTATAAAATGACACTAATCACCTATAAATTGAGTTAGACTAAAATCGAATAGATAGTCTTCACTGTTTTTTTTTTTTTTTTTGTGTTAGGTCAAAACTCAACAATTGTTAGGAGAATTAAATATATTTTTAATCTCTATTAAATTACGAGGTTACTATGAGTTTTCAAAATTACTAGTCCTTACTAAATTTTATATTAGTTACAATTTTAATTCTCATATATGGCCACTCAATGGAAGCTTCGCAGGGGCAGGCCGCAGCAGCCGGTGGATAATTCCAAACTTCAAAATGAAAGAAACGGCTAATAAAAATTCTTTTATCTTTATGGCCACTCATTCTAATAAAAATTTATTTTCTCCTTTATATATCTTGAAAAAAATGTGAAATTAATTTTTCCTTTTGTAGAGTACTCTCAAATCAGTTTGAGATTATGAATATTTTAAAAAATTCCTGATTTTATAAAAGTGTCAAGTTGACCGATAAATTTAACCAATTATCATCAATTAAATAGTTGTATTATAACTAATCAATTTGGTTCCTAAATTTAAACATTTACTATAATTAATTTAGCTCTTATCATTAATTTAAAAAAATTAACATGCATACAATTTAACAAAACCACTATTTGAGAGCGTCTTAAGTGAGTAACATTAAATTTTGTATTTCATTTTTGAATGGAAAGGGCGCAAGAAACACACCCGGATCGGAATTAGTTTGACTATTTTGTTCATTTTTTCTTATCAAATGTTTTTTAATTATTATATACACTGAGTTTCACACTAATGGTGTGTTTGGAGTGTCAAAGAAGTGAAAGGAAAGAAAGTGAAAGAGATGACAGTGAATAGAAAGTAAGAGGAATGTGAGATGAGTTTTTAATTGTTTGTTATGAATGAAAGGATAAGAGAAAAGAAAAGGAAAGAATGATAGATTTTTCTTCAAGAATACCATATATATATATATATTATTTTGGATCAAACTCTAGTGTTGACAATGATAGTTTCATGGTTCGACAGAAGTTGTGTATGCTAGAGTCGAAGTTTGTTCAAGTATGTTGTCGAAATATGTTAGCTTTGTGTTTAAGTTAGCATGTCGAATTGGATATTGTTTGTAAGCTCAATTGTTAAGTTAGCTTAATAGTCTATAAATAGACTAGTTCTCCCAGGTTGTAGAGAGAGGTTAATTATTGGTATTCACTTGTAATCTTTGAATCCTTATCGAGAAAGTGAATAGAAAAACATATTTAACCAAATCTTGTTCTTCTTCGTCCTTCTTCTTTCCCTTTTGTAAAACCTAATAGGGTATTTTGTGTTTGTTCAAAAAACTTGTTGTGATCACAAATGATACCTTTCAACAAATAAAGATTGAGAAACAGAGTTCTTGGGTGAAAAATAAAAACAGTTAGAACAAAGGAAGAAAGAGGAAAGGATAAAGAAGAAAGAAGAAAGGAGAAGAAGGATTAAGGCAAATTATTTACTATTTACTTTCTCATAAGGGTTTACAAATAATTACAAATGAATATCACAATTGGCCTCACTCAACAACTTGAGTGATCTAGCCTATTTATAGGCTAACAAGCTAACTAAACAATTGGATCCTTAAAACAAGGCTCAATTTGACATAATAAGTCAACAATATATTTCGACATTACATACTAGAACTAGCTTCAACTACAGTATGTAACCCTTCGACATCAGCATGTGACCCAGCTTCGACTTCATGCTTGTCTCCTGTCGAAACCCATGAAAGCTATCCCTCGACAGAGCTAGAGTTTGACCCAAAATATCACAAATCTCCACCTTGGATCTAACTCTACAAACAACAGGGAATAAACTAGCTTTCATCATGCAGCTTTATCAACTGCATACAGTGGAAGAACTTGCAACTTAGCAACGTCTTGGTGATCATATCTGCAACATTGTCATCAGTCGAAACCTTCAGCACCTGGACTTCAACATGCTCGATTATCTCTTTGACGAAGTGTAGCCTCACATCGATGTGCTTTGTTCGCTTATGATAGGCTGAGTTCTTCGACAGGTGTATTGCACTTTGACTAACACATTTAATTGTAATACTTCGACCTTGAAGTTTTAACTCATTTGCAAAACCTTCAAGCCACAATTCTTCTTTCACAGCTTCAGTAAGGACAATATATTCTGCTTCAATGGTTGATAAGGCAACAACCTTTTGAAGCGTTGCTTTCCAACTGATTGTTGTACCGAACATAGTGAAAATATATCCAGAAATAGACTTTATGGAATCCATACAACCTGTGTAATCAGAGTTGACAAATCCTTCGATTTCGACTTTGCTATCATCACCACAGGCTCCACCATAAATCAATACTCTTTTCAACGACCCATTTATGTACCTGAGAATCCACTTCAAATCTTGCCAATGCGTCTTTCCAGGATTAGCCATATACCTGCTTACAAGGCTTACACCATACGCTATGTCTGGCCTTGTAGATACCATATCATACATCAAAGAACCTACCACACTAGTATATGAAATACTGCTCATATAGATTCTTTCAGCTTCAGTACTCGGACTATGAGTAGTACTAAGTTTAAACTGAGGATTTGTTGGAGTCACAACAGGCTTTGAATTCGACATACCAAAACTTGTCGAGAAACTTCCGTAGGTATGTCTCTTGAGATTAGCACAACTTCGGCTGCTTTCTATCTCTACGGATATCAATCCCAGGAATCCTGGTGGCAGCTCCCAGATCCTTCATTTTGAACTCCTTACTGAGTTCAACCTTCACCTCCGTTACATCCTCGACACTGTTGCTAGCTATGAGGATATCATCCAAATATAGCAACAAAATAACAAGTGAATTTCCAGGTCGAAATCTGAAGTAAACACAGTGGTCGAACTGGCTCCTAGTGAAACTAATACATGCCATGAACTTGTCGAATCTCCAGTTCCACTGTCGAGGAGATTGTTTCAGGCCATACAAAGACCTAGTCAACTTGCACACATAATCTTCCTTATCCTTTTCTGCATACCCTTCAGGTTGACGCATTAGGATCGTTTCGTCTAGGTCACCATACAGAAATGTTGTCTTCACATCCATTTGCTCAAGTTCCAAGTCGAACTTCGCCAACATGGCCAACAATATTATAATGGATCTATGCTTTACAACATGTGAGAACACATCATTGAAGTCGAAACCTTCTTTCTGAGTGAACCCCCTAGCAACCACCCTTGCCTTAAAGCGCTTCGATATCACTCCTTTGATTCCTTCCTTGAACTTGAAAATCCACTTACAACTGACTAACCTTGCTTCTGCAGGTTTCTCAATCAGCTCCCAAGTGTTATTATCATGAAGAGATTTCATCTCGTCATCCATGGCTTTTCGCCATTCAGTCTTGTTTTGACTCCTCATAGCTTCCTTGTAATCTTTAGGTTCTTCCTGAAGTACCTCACTTGCATAGATTAAGGTAAAAGCTATAAGATCTGCATAACCAAGTCTCGGAGGTGGCTTCATGACTCTTCTCGACCTATCACTTGCCAGTAGGTAGTCATCGACAATTTCCTCAGTCTCTTCAGCATCTTGCTCTTCTTCTTCGACTTCATCTGGGTTATGCACTTCAGCATCACTATGCTCCACCTCAACAGGAATCTCTACCTATTCCAGCTCATCTTCAGAGATTTCTGCACTTCGACCAGCATCACTAGTTTTCTTGAACGCCATTTCGACTTCATTGAAAACTACATCACGACTTGTGATACATCTTCTGTGGCCTGGTTCTAGGAACCACAACCTATAACCTTTGACTCCCTTAAGATATCCAAGGAACATGCATCTCAGAGCTCTAGGTTCGACCTTGTCTTGTCTAATGTGAGCATAGGCTAAACAACCAAATACTCCCAGTTTGTTGAGATCTGGTGGTTGACCCGACCAAACTTCTTCAGGTGTCTTCATTCCCAAGGCAGTCAAGGGACATCTGTTTATCAGATACGCTGCTGTCGAGATAGCCTCTGCCCAAAACACCTTAGTCAATCCAACACTAACCAACATGCATCTAACCCTTTTAAGGTTTGTTCGATTGAATCTCTCAACTAATGCATTTTGTTGAGGAGTACCTGCTACAGTCTTATGCCTTGCAATCCCAGACTCAACACAGTAACTGTCGAAAGCTTCGTTGCAGAACTCAAGGCCATTGTCGGTTCTCAACCTCTTGACCTTTCTGCCAGTTTGAGTTTCGACCAGAACCTTCCAACTTTTGAAATTCTCAAAAGTTTCATCCTTAGTCTTTTGAAGGAATACCCATAATTTTCTGGAATAGTCATCAACTATGGATAGAAAATACCTTGCACCTGTATGTGAAGGATTCCTTGTAGGCCCCCAAAGATCAGCATGGATGTAATCAAGGGATCCATGTGTTCTTTGTTTACCTTTATTAAAGTTTGCCCTACAGGACTTTCCAAATACACATGGTTCACAAAACTCCAACTTCTCGACTTTGTCACCACCTAACAGGTTCTGTTTCCCCAATTCGACCAGGCCTCTTTCGTTGACATGGCCCAATCTCATGTCCATAATTCTGTCTTTGACACCGGTTTCGTGGATGCAGCATTTGTCGAACCACTTACAACCTCAACCTCAAGGGTATATAAGCCTTGTTTCTTCACGCCTCTCAAGACTTCCTTCGACTCCTTCATGACTTTCAGGATACTTTGCTCTCCTTTTAAGACATATCCTTTCTTGTTGAATTCACCAATAGAAATTAAATTCCTCTTAAGGTCAGGTACACACCTAACCCCAGTCAATAGCCTTATTGCCTCATCATGGAGCTTGAATCTCACAGATCCAATACCTGCAATCTTGCACGCTTTATTATTTCCCAACAGCACTGATCCACCATCTTGATCACATAATTCTTCAAACACATTCTTGTTTGGAGTCATATGCCAAGTACATCCAGAGTCCATAATCCACTATTTGCAAGAGTTGCTGCTCGACACCACAAGGACATCAGATGATTCATAATCATCTTGTACATTAGCTGCATTACCATTATCCTTACCTCCATGATTATTCAGGATCTCAGGGCACATCTTTCTTGTGTGACCCACCTTCTTACAGTGATAACACTTAATCCTAGAAATATCACCACCATAAGATTTCTCCTGAGTTTTACCTTTCTTCTTCTCAAATCTACCATTTCTCTTCGAGGATTTCCCCTTCACGGTCAACCCTTCGCCACCTGATGATGATGGTTTCTGCTCCTTTCTTTCGTTTAAATCCTTTAAATATAAGGCTGCTTGAACTTCTTCAAAGGTCATGGACTCTCTTCCATACAAGAGGGTTTCTTTGAAGTGAGCATGAGACTTAGGTAAAGAACACAATAATAACAACGCTTGATCTTCATCATTGATGGTAACATCAATATTTTCAAGATCAAGAATCAGCTTGCTGAACACATCCAACTGCTCCGTAAATGCTTTATCTTTAATCATCTTGAATGAATACAAAGCTTGCTTCAAGTACAAATGATTCACCAAGGATTTGTGAGAACAAGATTTGGTTCTGCAATATGATGATATCAAATGTGTATTTCTGTATGAACAATTTTTGTACAACTAATGTTTGTTATTTGTGAGAACTTAACAAACAAGTTATGCTTCCGTAAATTGGCGCGAACACAATGCTTAAAGGAAAATACTCCGCCCATACACTTGAAAAGCAGAACTCATTTTTTAAGATAATATGATGTTCACAAGACTCTGATACAAAAGGAAAAGAGAACGAGTTCTGAAGATCTGAAGACAGAGGTTCTGATTGAACGAAGTCCAGATGCTGAAGACTTAAGCTCTCTGATCAAGGTTCTGAAGACCTAAATCAAGTCTCTACTCATGCTTCAACAAAGATACTATCAGAAGCTTCTAAAGATATGGAGACAACACACCAAGCGGACAAGGTTCTTAAAGACAAGTGCCGAAGTTCTGAAGACTGATTCCTAATGGACTTCTTCAAATGACTGAAGACTTGAAATATCATATATCCAATCAAGAAGGCTCTACTCATGCTTCATCAAATTACCATCAGAAGCCCCTGAAGTTGAGAAGCCAAGAAGACAAAAGCTACATAGTACAGCTGTACCACAATACAATGAGAAAATATCTTGGTAATAGTGCAACGGTACAGATGAAGATATTCTGACAAAACAGGACGGAGCACACAAATGTTTTTATCTGTCCTCACGCTTCTAGCCGCCAGCCTAGTTAGCTATCATGATTACATTTCAACGGCTCTTTTCTACACGGCTATAAAAGGAAGCAAAACACTTGAAGAAAGACACGAACGCTACTGCAATATTCTTTCTAACTGAAATCTTTCTTGAGTCATTCTGGTCTAAACTTGTTTACAATTTCAGCTTGTATAGAAGCAATTGTCTGTAAACGAAATTTATTCAAACTTAGTTTTGTGTTCCTTGAGAAAGACCGCATGGTTGTATTTCTTGAGAAGTCTAGGACGTGTAGTCTTAGAGGTTGTTCCTTGAGTAAGACATGTGTGGTTGTATTACTTGAGAAGTCTAAAACTTGAGTTTTAGAGGTTGTGTTAGTCACCAGCATTTTGGCTAGTGCATTGTATTGATTTGATTGAATAGTGGATTAAGTCCTCATTGAGAGAGGCAAAATCACCTTGGCGGGTGGACTAAATTAACTTGAGTATTTCTCAAGTGAACTAGTATAAACATAACGTGTTCATCATTTGGTTCTCAAACAAAGGTCATTATTTTATAAGAAAGAGTTTTATAAAAGGAACTTATTTTAAAGCAAACAATTTTATTTTGAAAAACCAATTCAAACCCCCCTTTCTTGTGTTTTTCACACCTTCAATTGGCATCAGAGCTCCGGTTCTGATGTGATAAAAAGGTTGAATTTTTATCAAACACTTAACAGTGTTCAGTACCGATCCAAGTGTGAAAAACAATGGTTGTACCAACCCCTGAGTCAAGTGTCATTATAAATGAAAGAGATTCTTATACTGCAAAACCTCATGTCTTTGATGGGGAAAAATTTGACTATTGGAAAGATAGAATTGAAAGTTATTTTTTGTCGTTTGACTTAGATCTATGGGATCTGATAGTTGATGGCTACAGTCATCCTGTAGATTCGACAGGTAAAAAATTGAAAGAAGTGCTTTTACAGATATACAAAGAAAAAATTACAAGAATCATCACAAAGCAAGAACTATTCTGTTAAATGAAATTTCATATACAGAATATGAAAAAATTACAAACAGGGAAACTGTAAAGTCCATTTTTGACTCTCTTCGTATAACTCACGAAGGCAACGCTCAAGTCAAGGAGACGAAGGCTCTTGTACTAATTCAAAATATGAAGTCTTCAAAATGGAAGAAGATGAATCTGTGGAAACCATGTTCTCAAGGTTTCAAATGCTCGTTGCAGGACTTAGAGTTTTGGACAAAGGATATTCTACTGCTGATTATGTCAAGAAAATCATCAGAAGTCTGCCTGTCAAATGGAGACCAATGGTGACTGCCTTGAAACTGGCAAAGGATTTGAATAGTATAAGTCTTGAGGAACTCATCAGTTCTTTAAGGGTCTGTTTGGTTCAATCGAGGGGAGGGGAGGGGAGGGGAAGGGAGGGGAGGAATTTTAATTACATGTATGTTTGGTTCAAAATATGAAAGGGGAGGGGAGGGGAGACATTTTATTTACAAATATGTTTGGTTCACAGGGGAGGGGAGGTATTTTAAAATTATTTTACTTTTTTGTCCTTCTAATTTTACCATAAGAATCATAATATTTACCGTTTATAATTCAAATACAAATTCATTGACAAAATATAAATATTCAATCAGAGAACATCATGAATTTTTTTATAAAAACATAACGATTATAATATATAATTTTAAAAAGATTATCAAATACAATAAAATTTAACAAAAATTATTAAAAACAAAAACATTATGATAATTAAAAAGCAACTTTAAAATATAAAAAATAAAATAATATAATTTAAACACATATAATAATAACAAGATGAAGATATAAAAATAAATAAAAAATATATAAAAAGAAGATAAAATTTGTTCAAAATAACATTTTTAACATTTTAATAAGTTAAATTTACATTTAAATAAATAAATAAGGGGTAAAAATGTAAATATAATTATAATTAAAATGGAACACCTCCCCTCCCCTCCAAATCCCTCCAAATCGGAAGGGAGCAAAAAGTGGTTCAGGAGGGATTTTGGTCCCCTCCATCTACCTCCCCTCCCCCTCTTAAAATTTGAACCAAACACAAAAACTAATAAATATTCCCTCCCCTCCCCTCCCCTCCCCTCCATTTACCCCCAACCAAACATACCCTAAGAAGTCATGAAATAGAACTTCAAGGAGATGAACCTCAGAAGAAAAATAAATCCATTGCCCTAAAAGCCAAGTCTGAGAAGAAAAAGGCGTATCAGGCAGAGGAAGAAGTGGAAGAATCTGAAGAAGATACATATGAAGATGATATATCTCTCATATCAAGGAAAATAAGTCAATTATGGAAATACAGGAAGAACAAGTTCAGAGGACCAAGAAGAAGATCTGAATCTACATATGGTCAAAGGAGAAATTATGGAAGAGATGTTACATGCTTTGAATGCAAGGAACCTGGACATATAAAAAATGATTGTCCAAAATTTAAGAAAGAGGAGAGACCTAAGAAAGCCAGAAAAGGTCTTATGGCAACTTGGGATGATTCAGAATCTGAGGATGATGTCGACGAAGAACGTGTCAACATGACATTCATGGCGGAAACCAAAGATGCTTTATCAGAAGAAGAAATATTAGACTCTGACGATGAAAGAGAGGTACTTTCTTCCTTATCCCATTCTGAACTTGAAATTGGATTATATGAACTTATGGAAAGATATCAAATCCTTCTAAGAAAGCACAAAACTCTGAAAAAGGCGTTTGTGGTTCCTTCAGAAGATCTTATTAAAAGCAAACAAACCATATCAGAATTAAATGAAAAACTATTTGTTTTGGAAAATTCAAATGCTGTTTTAAAAAATAAAGTCTCCAAGTTAGAAGAAGAAATCACTTCCAACACAACTAACACAAATGAAGTAGTCAGATATGATAAAGCATTTCAACACTTCCTTGCTAAAAGCATAGATAGAAGTAAAGTGGCTTCAATAATCTATGGAGTCAGCAGGAATGGTAATAGAGGTCTGGGATACTTAGGACCATCACAACCACATGATGAGACCAAGAGTATCAAGATAATACCACTGTCTAAACATTTTGTGCCCTCTGGTACTATCTTGAAATGTTCTGAACAAAAAGGTTCAAAGTCTACCACTACACAAACACATACACTAAAGAAAACTCCTAAACTTAAACACTATGCACACATTCCACACTATTATTCCAATGTAAGGAAGTCCAAAGGTGTCAGAACCTCTGGAAAAGCTAATGTGAAAGGACCCACAAAATGGGTACCTAAGAATAAGATAATTTATGTTGCAGACATCCTTAATGGTACCATTGAAACACTAGTCATGGTACCTGGACAGTGGATGCTCGCGACACATGACGGGAGAAAGGCATATGTTCCAAGATCTGAAACTTAAGCTCGGAGGTGTCGTCGGTTTCGGAGGAAATCAGAAAGGAAGAATTATTGGCTCCAGAACTATTGGAAATGGTAAGCTTTCTTCTATTAATAATGTTCTGTTAGTTGAAGGTCTAACGCATAATCTATTGTCAATTAGTCAACTTAGTGACAATGGTTATGACGTTATTTTTAATCAAACATCCTGTAAAGCTGTAAGTTAAAAGGATGGATCTGTCCTGTTCAACGGAAAGAGGAAGAACAATACTTACAAAATTAAATTATCAGATTTAAAACATCAAAATGTAAAATGTCTTCTTTCTGTAAATGAAGAGCAATGGGTCTGGCACAGACGTCTTGGTCATGTCAGCTTGAGAAGAATTTCTCAGCTGAACAAGCTAGGTCTTGTCAGAGGCTTGCCAAATCTGAAGTACTCTTCAGATGCTCTTTGCGAAGCATATCAGAAAGGCAAGTTTTCAAAAACCTCTTTTAAAGCAAAGAATATTGTTTCCACCTCTGGACCGTTAGAACTTCTTCACATTGATCTCTTTGGACCAGTAAAAACTGCCTCAATCAATGGTAAGAAATACGGACTAGTCATCGTTGATGATTACAGTCGTTGGACATGGGTGAAATTCTTAAAACACAAGGATGAGTTACATTCTGTGTTTGCTTCCTTCTGCACTCAAGTACAAAATGAGAAAAATTGCAAAATCATTAAAGTCAGAAGTGATCATGGTGGAGAATTTGAAAACAAAGACTTTGAAAACCTTTTTGATTCACATAGGATTTCCCATGATTTTTCTTGTCCTAGAACTCCACAACAAAATGGAGTTGTAGAAAGGAAGAACCGAACTTTACAAGAAATGGCTCGCACCATGATCCAAGAAACTGACATAGCTAAGCACTTTTGGGCAGAAGCAATCAACACAACTTGTTATATTCAAAATAGAATTTCTATTAGACCTATCTTGAATAAAACTCCTTACGAATTATGGAAGAATAAGATTCCCAATATTTCCTACTTTCATCCGTTTGGATGTACTTGTTTTATATTAAGCACTAAAGAGAATCTTAACAAGTTTGATTCCAAAGCACATAAGTGTCTGCTGTTGGGATACTCTGAACGCTCAAAAGGCTACAGAGTTTATAACACAGAATCACAGATTATGGAAGAATTAATTCATGTTAGATTCAATGACAAGCCTGACTCTGAAAAGTCAGAGTTAGTTGAAAAACTTGCAGATTTGGAAATTAGCTTCTCAGAACCTAAAGAGAAGGCAGATGAAGTTAAAGACCAGCAAGATCCTACACCGGATACCACTGATGTAACTTCAAATACTCCACATCAAAAGAAAAGAAGAATTTCTACTTCTCATCCTGAGGAACTAATTCTGGGTAGCAAGGATGCTCCAATCAGAGCCAGATCAGCCTTCAGACCATCAGAAGAAACACTTTTGGGATTAGTGTCACTAATCAAACCAGTCACAGTTGAAGAAGCTCTTATGGACAAGGACTGGGTTCTGGCCATGGAATAAGAACTTAATCAGTTCTCAAAGAATGATGTTTGGGATTTAGTTCCAAAACCTAAGAATGTTCATGTAATTGGAACCAAGTGGGTATTCAGAAACAAGCTAAATGAGAAGGGAGAAGTTGGCAGAAACAAGGCACGACTTGTTGCTCAAGGATACAGTTAACAAGAAGGAATTGATTACAACAAAACCTTTGCTCTGGTCGCCAGACTTGAAGCAATTCGATTATTAATTTCCTTTTCAGTGAATCATAACATCACCCTATATCAGATGGATGTTAAAAGTGCATTCTTAAATGGTTATATATTAGAGGAAGTCTATGTCAAACAACCTCCTGGTTTTGAAAATTCAAAAAAATCAGATTTTGTTTTTAAACTCAAAAAGTCACTCTATGGTTTAAAACAAGCTCCTAGAGCTTGGTACGATAGATTGAGCAAATTTCTTTTAGAGAACAATTTCACCAGAGGAAAGGTTGACACAACTCTCTTCTGTAAAACATATAAGAATGATATTCTTATAGTTCAAATCTATGTTGATGATATTATTTTTGGTTATGCTAACCCCTCTTTATGCGAAGAATTTTCAAAGTTAATGCAAGCAGAATTTGAAATGAGTATGATGGGTGAGTTAAGGTACTTCCTGGGAATTCAAATCAATTAGAAACTAGACGCCACTTACATTCATCAAAGTAAGTACACGAAGGAACTTCTGAAGAAATTCAACATGATGGATTGTAATACAGCTAAAACACCAATGCATCCAACATGTATAATGGGAAAAGAAGAAACAGGAGTTAAGGTTTGTCAGAAGCTCTATCGTGGTATGATAGGCTCTCTCTTATATTTAGCTGCTTCTAGATCTGATATATTATTCAGTGTATATTTATGTGCTAGATTCCAATCAGATCCAAGCGAATCTCATTTAACTGCTGTTAAACGAATTCTAAGGTATCTGAAAGGAACAACTAATCCTGGCTTGATGTATGAGAAAACATCAGAGTACACTCTTTCTGGTTATTGCGATGCAGACTATGCTGGAGACAAATTGGAAAGAAAGAGCACATCTGGAAACTGTCAGTTCCTAGGGAACAACTTAATCTCATGGTCAAGCAAGAGGCAATCTACAATTGCTCTCTCTACAGCAGAAGCTAAATACATCTCCGCTTCTCTATGCAGTACACAAATGCTTTGGATGAAAAATCAGCTGGAGGACTATCAGATATATGAGAGTAACATCCCTATCTTCTGTGATAATGTTGCTGCTATTTGCTTAAGTAAAAATCCAATTTTACATTCTAGGGCTAAACACATTGAAATAAAACACCATTTTATCTGAGACTATGTTCAGAAGGGAACCTTATGCTTAAAATTCATTGATACAGACCATCAATGGGCTGATATTTTTACAAAACCCTTAGTTGAAGATAGATTTCAAATTATTTTAAAACATCTGAGAATGGACTACTGTCCAGAGTGAAAGTAATTCAGAACCAAATGTGTTTAGTCAGAATAAACAAGAATTTTAAAATCATCAGAATCACTTTTGTGAGATATGTCTCAGTTCTGATAAATTTTTCTTCTAAAGTCAGTTCTGACGTGTCATTTAATTAAAAATTAATTTTTGCATGTGATTAGATTATATCTAAATCACTATATTTATTCAAATCAAACGAACAACAATTTTCTTGGGATTGACTTAAAACTTTATTACATTCATTTATTTATCCCATGTACGGTGTCTATCTCCTTAAGTTTTCAAAAACATTCCTATTCCCACTCTCACTCAAAAGGAAACTCTAAAACCCTAAATCTCTCTCTCCCTCGAACAAACTCAATCCCTGTTTTCATCCTCTCTGGTCTTACCTATCATCATGACAAACATCATTCAACGAGAAACTATTCTCCTCTCCAAAGAATTTGAAGCGTCACTGAATCCCTCTCAAGAGCTACCATCTTCATCTTTTACACCTTCTATAACCTCCGCGACCACCGCGAAGATCGATTCAACTCCATTATCTCTTCCCACTATCGATGCAAACCATATAACACAGAGAAATTCCTCTGTCACTTGTGTTGTGCATGCAGATGAACTAATCATTCTGAAAGAGCTAGATGTGGACTTCGACAATCTTCACGATAATGGGTTTAACCTAACTGATCAACTAAATACTCAAGGGTGGAAAATTTAATTTGACAGACTTAGAGGACCAACCTTTGATGACCTAGTAAAGGAATTCTGGAGACACGCTAAAACAGACGATCTTCATGTTGTATCTTTTGTTATGGATCAAAAGATCATTATCACTGAAAAATCTATTTCAGACCTACTAGGGATGTAATTCTTGGAAGGAAAAAGAGTTTATGGGAAAACTGAAATATCTGACTCTGTCATCAACAAAGCAATTTTCAAAAATTGTCAACCTGGGACTACAGAGTACAAAAACAAGAATTTGCGTGACAATCTGAGGATCTGGCATAAAATTATTCTTGGATGTATCAATCCAAGACCTCCAAAGAGTGCTGCAGATTTATTCAACACAAATCAAAAGTACATGTTGTACTACGTGCACAAGAATGAGAAAATGTGTCTTCCATCCATTCTATTCTACTACCTGAGAGATATGATGCGCAAGACAAGAACAACAACTTCACCAGATAGGAAGATTGTAAATTACATTCCTTTTGGAAGACTTCTCTCTGATATCCTTGTTGAATGCGGCCTAGTGGAGTATCTAGTCAAGGAAGCTAAATACGCAGATTATCTGACTAGCAAAGTAGGAGAAGCCTTCAATGCTGTGACCCTTAAGCATATGAAAATGATTACAAGTGTTGATGTGAAACCTATATCTATCCCTCAGGACACTGTGATCAAAAATAGATGTCCAGTAACGAACTACCCCTACTATCAAAATCAATAAATCGGCTAGGTCCATGAATGTCACTGAGACTGTCACTGTACCATCATAATCTCAAACCACCATTCCTACCTCCAATCCATATGTGAAGTTTAAACCACCATCTTTTTCAATTCCTCCTCCAACTACCACTATCCAATCTTTACCCAACTCATCAATCAGTACCCCTATCTTGACTGAAGCCATTCCTACCTACACTTCGTCAATAACTTCGTCAATCATTCAGCAAAATGAACAAAGTTCCATAAACCTAATCTCTGAATCTCAAACCCTCAGCATTGAGTCTATCTCTGAGGATACAATCTCTGAATCTCTAGAGATTGTCACCCCTGAATCACTCATAGGCTCAGACACTATAAAAGTGACACATCCTGCTGATCAAATAATCAATGAACATACTCCTACTGAGATCGTTTCATCTCAGCAAACACCACTTGAACCAAATTCTGCCAAGCCTGACCTTGCTTTGGTTATCTATAACATACCACCTCCAAAATCTTTTGAAGAATGTATAGGTCAATTTAGTGAGAAGGCATTAAACAATTTTGTTAACTTAAGAAAAGATTTCAACATAAGTGCCAAGCCCTTGGAGCTTGAAAGCTCTTGTCAAAACTTCCAGAAATGGTTGGATATTGAACTGGCAAGAATTGTAAGCTTCTCAGACGCAACCATCACTGCTGGAATTCAACAAGCAAAGGAAAGAGCAGAAGCTAAAGAGCGGATCAGGGTACTTAAGTTCTTGGCTGCAAAGCAGAAAGAAGTTGAAGAAAAAGCTACTGAGTAAGCAAGACTTCTTGGAGAAAAGGCTGCTGAAGAAGCCAGAATAACACAAGAAGCTGAAGCCATGGAAAAGGCCAAGCAAGATGCTTCAGTTGTTCCCACATCTGACTCTGCTGTAAAGCGTTTGGAAAACACAATTGGAGAAATCGGAGAAGAACAACAGAAGTTCAGAGAAAACTTTGAAGAACAAAAGACTGTCAATGCTACTCTTCAGGGCATGCTTCAGAAAATATGGGACAAGATGTCCTCTGGAAGAACCTAATCCATATGTCTCTTTTGTCTTTAGATCTTTGTTTTTCACCCTTTCACCACTAAAATTTTTGATCAATGACAAAAAGGGGGAGAAGTAATATGAATGTGATATTTTGATTCCATAGTCAATCTCTGAAAAACAATGTTGTTTACATGCTAACAGATAAACTGCTATTTCTTTTAGAGTTTTTTTTCTTTTTCAGGAATTCTGATCCAAATCAAGCTTCATTAAGAAAATCAGAACTCTGCTGAAAAGGGAATCAAGACTAAGAGCTCATGACCTAGTAAAATCAGGGGGAGCCCAAGCATAGAAATTCATCAAGTCTAAGGCTCGGGGGGAGTACTTCATATGAAGGATAAGCTATCTCTAGAATCTGTTATTTTCCCTGCATTACATATATATCAAAATTGTGTCATCAAAATACATAGTTTTATCATCATCAAAAATGGGGAGATTGTGAGAACAAGATTTGGTTCTGCAATATTATCTCTAAGTTTTGATGATATCAAATGTGTATTTCTGTATGAACAATTTTTGTACAACTAATGTTTGTTATTTGTGAGAACTTAACAAACAGGTTATGCTTCCGTAAATTGACGCGAACACAACGCTTAGAGGAAAATACTCCACCCAGCAGAACTCATTTTTTAAGATAATATGATGTTCATAAGACTCTGATACAAAAGGAAAAGAGAACGAGTTCTGAAGACAGAGGTTCTGATTGAACGAAGTCCAGATACTGAAGACTTAAGCTCTCTGATCAAGGTTTTGAAGACCTAAATCAAGTCTCTACTCATGCTTCAACAAAGATACTATCAGAAGCTTCTAAAGATATGGAGACAACACACCAAGCAGATAAGGTTCTTAAAGACAAGTGCTGAAGTTCTGAAGACTGATTCCTAATGGACTTCTTCAAATGACTGAAGACTTGAAATATCATATATCCGATCAAGAAGGCTCTACTCATGCTTCATCAAATTACCATCAGAAGCCCCTGAAGTTGAGAAGCTAAGAAGACAAAAGCTACATAGTACAGTTGTACCACAATACAATGAGAAAATATCTTGGTAATAGTGCAACGATACAAATGAAGATATTCTGACAAAACAGGACGGAGCATGCAAATGTTTTTATCTGTACTCACGCTTCTAGCCGCCAGCCTAGTTAGCTATCATGATTACATTTCAACGGCTCTTTTCTACACGGCTATAAAAGGAAGCAAAATACTTGAAGAAAGACATGAACGCTACTACAATATTCTTTCTAGCTGAAATCTTTCTTGAGTCATTCTGGTCTAAACTTGTTTACAATTTTAGCTTGTATAGAAGCACTTGTCTGTAAACGAAATTTATTCAAACTTAGGTTTGTGTTCCTTGAGAAAGACCGTGTGGTTGTATTTCTTGAGAAGTCTAGGACGTGTAGTCTTAGAGGTTATTCCTTGAGTAAGACCTGTGAGGTTGTATTACTTGAGAAGTCTAAAACTTGAGAGTTTTAGAGGTTGTGTTAGTCACCAGTATTTTGGCTAGTGCATTGTACTGATTTGATTGAATAGTGGATTAAGTCCTCGTTAAGAGAGGCAAAATCACCTTGGCGGGTGGACTAGATTAACTTGAGTATTTCTCAAGTGAACTAGTATAAACATAACGTGTTCATCACTTGGTTCTCAAACAAAGGTCATTATTTTATAAGAAAGAGTTTTATAAAAGGAACTTATTTTAAAACAAACAATTTTATTTTGAAAAACCAATTCAAACCCCCCTTTCTTGTGTTTTTCACACCTTCAAGATTTTGTCATATACAATCCTTCGAGTTTCAGCCAAACACCAATTGTCGTCGTCTCCTTCGAAACTTGCCTGAGAACCTTATCACCAAGACTCAGAACAATTACATTGTGGGATTTCTCAATCATCGTTGTCTTTTCATTCTCCGTCAATGCATCATCCACTACTATAAAACGCCCAAACAACAACGCCAGGTTTACAACGACATCTTATACACCGTTGTTATAGTGCGTACTGGATGCGGTCGCATTATTTTAATTAGAAATTTCAAGGGTATAATAATGGTTATTGTGAACACCATGGTGATAGAATAAAGCTTTCATGGGTTCGAACCTCATTGCCCTCAAATAGTTTATTCCTTTGACGTAAATGCACCTTTTTTAAGTTTTATTTATATTTAACTAAAAAATAATAAGGATATCACTACGGTTATTTATTAAAACCGTTGTTACAAACTGAAGTTTCTTTTTATGTATTTTAAACGCCAAGTTTATATCAATTTATCCACTGAAAAAAGAAACAAGACGAAATAACCCTAACACCAACGCCATCACCATTGTCGGGTACAAGACAACAACAACAAGAAAGTGTTCTACTTTAAGGTGTTGCAATGTCGCATTTGAAGACAAAATCATCCAAAGGTGTTTCTATGTCTTCTTCTGCTGTAAAATCTCGATCTGGAAATTTTTGTGGTTGTGATGGTCGTATGGTTTCGTACCAATGCAAGAAGGGACAAAATAAAGGAAGGATTTTTTGGAGATGTCCATTTTGGAGGATCGATGAAACATGTAATTTGTTCATATGGGATGAAGACGTAGGAGAAAGAGATGGGAATAAAGATGAGAGCATTATGAAGTCAGAGTTGGAAGCTGTGGGCTATTTGAAGGTTATGTATGAGGATTTAAAGAAAAAGAACAAGAATTTGAAGAACAAACTGAAATCAGAGATATTTTCTGGAAATCTCAAGATGTTATGTTTTTTTGTCTCCTTTATGTTTAATGTTTACTTTGTTATGAAATGTAATAGTTGTATTAGGGTTTGAATTACATTGTTGATGTTTAAACTGCAGATGCATTGTGAATTACATTGTTGATGTTTGAATTACATTATGAAGACATGAATGCAACTAATAAAGCTTTCGTCGGTTCGAGCCTCAGCGCCATAAAATATTTTATTCCTTTAACGTTAAGGCGCACCTTTTCTTTTTTATTTATTTTAAAATTCACAAATAAAAGGGTTATCACTACGGTTCTTCTGGTTAACCGTAGTGATATATTTATAATAAATAAATACCTATCTAAACGGTTGTTATTGTTAACTGTTGTGAAATAGTTTACCATATATAAGCGAAATAACTTTCACTTATTGACAGTAGCGCCGTTGCCTTCAAAGTGAAACCCTAGAACCCATTTTTTCTCTTTGTTTTCACCATTAACCGTGAATATTGTGCTTCATACATTAAGGTATTCTTCTTCTTCCATATATTATTAGATATTTCCCATTATGTCATTTGTTGCATGTTGTTTTTGTTGATTGTTCTCATTTTTTCAGATTCATTTTCACTACATTAACAAAGACCATACTTTGGAAACTTCATAATGTTTGTGTTGCTATGGAAAAATGTATAAGAAGCATGAAGCTATGATGGAAACTTCATCCACCTTATACTTTTTTTTTCATAGCATCGCGAACAAGATGTTAGTAAATGAAGAAACAACAGTGTAAGCAAATTTCATCTAGTTTTAGAAACAATGAAAAGAAATGTAAGAAGTATGAAGCTTTTGTGTAAGCTTCTTCCTCCTTATATTTCTTCTTCATTGATTCCCAAACTAGTTGAACATCATAATTGATTCCTGTTCCGCGATTAGTTTCATTAAAAGGTGCGTTATTCCTGTTCCTCTCTTTACTCTTCACTGAATTATGGTTTTAGGGTTTGTTTACAACTGAGGATGCTCATTTTTGAAGTTTGCTGTGTTTCCTTACAGGTTAAGGGGATGATACAGGGTGATGATGTTGGTGGTAGCAAGCGTATTATATGAGTTTATAATATCTGGATCTGGTATAGAATGTTGTTTGAGTTTATTATATTCTATTTAGATTGTTTGTTTTACTAACCCTCACTTAAAGTTTGCTGGTGGTAGCAAGTGTATTATATGAGTTTATAATATCTGGATTTGGTATAGAATGTTGTTCGAGTTTATTATATTCTATGTAGATTGTTTGTTTCACTAACCCTCACTTAAAATACATTCATTTAATTTGACATAGATACTTACAATCTGCAAACTAAGTTGTATTTGAAAACCAACTTATATGAGTCAATGTTTTCGAATTGCATCCCTCTCATCGTTCATCTCACGTTGTTTGATATATATTTATTATGGTATATTGATCTGGCTCCTTAGATGCATCACCATCTTCCATTATAGTTAAATTTCATTAACAACAAATTATTAGTTAATCTGCCTCTCCATCAACACTTATAATCGTAAAACTTTCGATTATAAAAATTATGATGATAAGTGATGATGATGAGGCAGATTATCCAATGTCTTGTTCTTATGGAAATTTAACTATAATCGAAGATAGCGATATATCGAAGGAGTCAGATCAATAAACCAAAATATATATGTAAAACAGCGTGAAATGCACGATGAGACGAATGCAATCAGAAAACATTGGTTTGTTTAAGTTGGTTTTCAAGAACAATATAATTTGCAGATTATAGACTTCTTCATCAAATTGATTCCATGTATATTTCTTTAGTGAGGTGTTTGGAAAACAAGCAATCTACATTTAATATAATAAACTCAGGGGTACTTACAACAACGGTTATATATTGTAACTGAGATCATAGGTAATTTATGTTTTACATATTTCGCTTCTAATGGGGTTTCGAACCCAGTACCTAAGTGTATGTATCACAACAGTTTAATATCATAACCGTTGTGATATATGGCGCGCGTCCTGCCTTTCAATAACGGTTTCCAGACCGTTGTAGAAACAACGAACTTACAACGACAATCTACATAACAACACCTTCGCCCGCGTCATTATATGTCATTCCCAACCGTTGTTAAATGGGTTTTTCGTAGTAGTGATCCATGGCATCTCCTCCCTTTAACGCTTCTAGCAAACCCTGTTGAACAATAAGGACTCGCATCTTCAAACGCCCTAAACCGAAATCATTAACTCCGGTGAACTTCTCAATTTCAATCTTGGTTGACGGCATCCTCTCCATGCTCACCACACCAGTTTATTGTGATCACAAACGATACCTTTCAACAAATAAAGATTGAGAAACAGAGTTCTTGCGTGAACAATAAAAACTGTTTGAACAAAGAAAGAAAAAGGAAAGGATAAAGAAGAAAGAAGAAGAAGGATTAGGGCAAATTATTTACTATTCACTTTCTCATAAGGGTTTACAAATGATTACAAACGAATATCACAATTGGCCTCGCTCAACAACTTGAGTGATCTAGCCTATTTATAGGCTAACATGCTAACTAAACAACTGGATCCTTTACACAAGGCCCAATTCGACATAATAAGTCAACAATATATTTCGACATTACATACTAGAACTAGCTTCGACTATAATATGTAACCCTTCGACATCAGCATGTGACCTAGCCTCGACTTCATGCTTGTCTCCTGTCGAAACCCATGAAAGCTATCCCTCAACAGAGTTAGAGTTCGACCCAAAATCTCACAAAACTCAATCTTTTTCTCGTATTTTGGTTTGTTCTTGATGACATAAATTCACAACAAACTGGTGCGGCGAGTGTGGAAAATTCAAGTGCCGAAGGTTTTGGCTAAAGACAATGATGCTGATATGATCACCAAGACATTGCCAAGTAGCAAGTTTTTCCACTGTATGCAGTTGATAAAGCAGTATGATGAAAACTAGTTTGTTCCCATGTTATAGATTTTGTTCCAAGGTGGAGATTTATGGTATTTAGATCGAACTCTAGTGTTGACAAGGGTAGCTTCATGGTGCAACAAGAGTTGTGTATTCTGTAGTCGAAGTCTGTTTGAGCATAAAGTCAAAATATATTAACGTGTAATCTTTGAACCCTTATTGAGAAAGTGTATAGAAAAATAGATTTAACCAATTCATATTCTTCTTCTTCCTTCTTCACTCCCTTTTGTAAAACCTAATAGGATTTCTTGTGTTTGTTCAAGAAACTCTATCTTTTCTCATATTTTGGTTTGTTCTTGACGACATAAATTCACAACTATATATGAGAAGAGTTATTCTTACTCCAGGAGTAAATTATTAAAACTTACTCCACATCTTAATCATTAATTCTTTTTTAATCCATGGTTAAAAATAACCAGTTATTTATTGTCATGTGGCCGATTTATTTTTCTCTGTCCATATTTAATTATTAATTATTATTAGTCATCACTTAAAAATAAATGAAAGATAGTGAGTTATGATAACTTACTCATGGAATAAGAAATTAAAATACCGTCACTTAGTTTTTTCTATGAGAATAAATTGATAAAATTACATTAGAGGTCCTTTAAGTTATTTTTGTATAATAGGTTGGTTTTTTGAATTTTTTTTGTAACAATCTGCTCCTTTAAGTTATCAAATGTGTGCACCTTTATCTATTTTTAACAGAGTGAAAATGCTAATTGTGGATACAATTATTTTGAGTAATATAGAAAAGATGAAGTGCAACCGGAAATACAATAATCACATATTTTTAAATGTTAAAAATGTGAGAAAAATGATATAAAAAACACTTTAAAAGACATAATTGTTAAAAAAAAAATTTAAACAACCAACCTATTAAAAAAAATAATTTAAAGAATCAGATATAATTTTTTCAAATAAATTACACATTCAAAAATGTAACCATCATATATTTTTTGATAACAAGGCCAAGCTTAATACATAAAAAAGACATCATAAAGAAGCATGAACTTTTTAAAGTGAAAGAAGCATGATTTCTTTAATATAATATGTGATATTGACGGCTGATCAGAACCTGAAGTGGGTCAAAGATGACGTCTGCGATGCTGGGTGTGAGAGATGAGGAGGAGGATGTACTTACAAGGCACTCCGATGCTAAAGTAAGAATCAGGAGAGAGAGAGAGAGAGAGAGCAAGTACAAAATATGTGTTTCGTAGGATGATTTAGAATACCTGACCCTCTCAAACGAGAGGATTTTTATAGTGCCCCCAACGCTTGGCCAACGGTCCCTATTTTTGGGGTGAGATAATCGTTTCCCGAAGAATAGGTAACTGCTAGAAACTAGCCATTGGGACGGGCAAAGGTGCCCGAAACTAGCCGTTGCGGGCACGAGCGTCGTGACTGTTTCTGGATGGTGGAACCGTGCGTGACGGGCAGGAACTACCGAGGAGGAGTAGATGACCTTTGGGGTCATCCGACCATCTTTTCCCGGTAGAGGGGCAGAAAAGTAAATGCTGCCCCAAATTGGCTGGACTTAGGCAATTGGGCCGTTCTGGGAGCAGAAGTGGATTGCGCCATACCTAGTCGTTGGGCCAGTCCAGAACAATATGTAAGTGCAATATGCAAACAAGGGTAACAAAAAAATGCGGCTATCGTCAAGTTTTTTCTCCATAAATGGGAGGAAAGTATTTTTTTGATCACATATTCAATTTAATCTCTCCCTTCAATTCTTCATCCAGGAAAAGTATTTTTAAATCTGTGTTTTACATTTTTTTACTTTCTTTCCTTTTACATTGATTGCATCCAAACACAGTGTAACTGATTCAGTTGTTGAACAATGCATAAATAGTTACGTGAAAAATGTATAAACAGTGTCTGTGAATAGTACACGCGTATATGAATACTAACTGTGAATAGTGTTCGTGCACAGTACATGAACAATGTCTTTTTATAGTAAAACAAAGTTGGTTAATAAAATGTAAAAATTTGGTTAATAAAGTGATGAAGTTGGTTAATAAACGGCCAGATATTAAAACTACTTTTTAGTAGTAAAATAAAGTTAGTTAATGAAAAGTAAATAATTAGTTAATGAAGTGATGAAGTTGATTAATTAACGTTCAGATATTAAAAATAATTTTTAGTAATAAGACAAAGTTGATTAATGATATGTAAAATGTTGGTTAATGAAATTATGAAGTTGGTTAATCCCAAAATTTTATATCAGTATCCCTTAATTTCAAAAAATATATTTTTTTAAAAATAAAATAAAATATTATTATAATATTTCATCGTTCACCATATTAATGAACAATAAAATACGGTGTAGGTGTATGAATGAGTGTAAAAATATCATTTATTTAAATAAATTGATCTTCAAAATGATTAATTCATTTTAGTTTTTAATCCAATAAAATTATTATTTTTAGTTGTGTCTTTTAATTGATATTATTTCCCTCTCTAAATATACAACCCTCTTATCAAAACTAAGGGAATTAAAAAAGTTTTAGTGTAATAATCTTAATTTTTATAAGCAAAATATTATTAATAAGGGGAGTAATATGGGTATTCTATGATGAGTCATCATAAGGGGAAATTATTTATATTAGGTCAAACACTTATCTAAAGATTAAAGACTCACCCAAACAAGTGAGAGAGATACCACATACTCATAAAACACTTAAAGACAATGATTGTATGAGTCATCTCACTTATAAAGTGTTCAACTTCCACTTTTCCAAGCAACCTGCACAACTCACATTTGTTTCTCAATAATCCCACCCTTAAATGTGAGTCAATTCACTATGCTCTTCCTCAAGCAGGAGGTATTTAATCCACATACTTGTACTGCCGTTGACATACACCCTTACCACCTCACAACCACTTCAACAGGACACGCCGACTGACTACCATGTCAGGAGGACTTCCGATACAAGGAGTCAATCCCTTACTCGAATAATTGACTCTGATACCATTGATGTTTGGAAAATAGCAAAAAAATAAATTTTTATGCACGCGGAAGCATACCTACAAAAGAAGTAAATAATTCAAAAATAAAACCCACAAATTTATTATTTAACTTGTAATTTTTTTACAAGGATAAAATTACAAATCATACCATACAATTGCAATTTTTAAGAAGAAAATTGCAAACCCTCCAAACTGCAAATTTTCCGTTCAAATTTTCCTCTCTTAACTATAATTTTTGAATGGAAAAGTTAGAAACTCTCTCAACAAACTATTTTTAAACGAAAAAAATAGAAACACTCGCAACAAACTATTTTTGAATGCAAAAATAAAAACTCCTCAACCACACAATTTTTGGCCTGAAAAATTGTAAACACTCTAGACACACAACTATCCAAATCTCCAATACACCTAAAAGACTACATCTTGTTGTGGTGAATAAACTCAAATTAACTTTCCAAATTTATAATAATACTCTAATTCTATTTTCTTCCTAGTACCTGATGTGAGACTTGAATGAATATATTATTTAACCTAACAAATCCTCTCTTCATCCAAAGTTTCACACATCTTCACTTTATCATCATCTTCATCTTCAAAGCGTTAAGATCATTATAATGATTAACCATATTTGTAAAATTATCACTCTTCAATATTTTTGTCTTCTACATCCCTTAATCAGAATTTTTGTTACTCTTTCTTTTTCGCTTGATCATAATTTTTGTTACTCTTCCTTCCTTGTTCAGAACCTTAGCTCTGATACCATTGATGGATTATCCTTAGGGGGAATCATTCACATTGTGTCAAACACTCATCTAAAGATCAAAGACTCAACCAAACAAGTGAGAGATGCACGACTTGCTTACCCAAAACTATACTTATGATAATAAAAGATCAAATATATCTGTGAATAAAAAATATACTTACGATACAACCAACATAATACAAAGAGAGGGAATATTAGAAACAATCTCCAAAAATAAAACCTTCATCTCTAATCCTTGTGAGAAGTTTGAATGAATATGTGGCAAAGCCTTCCTAAATAAACAAACTGAACCAACAAAATAAAATAGGGGCAACCAACCTCTTTTGAAATTAACATCTTCATGCAAAACAACAACCAGTCAATATCATAAAGGAGGGAATGCTAACAGTTTGCACAGAGATGATAAGTCTGATCTACCATAGAAAATAACAAGCTTCTACATAATCACATCAGTATCTTGCTCAAAAACCAACTTAACTTATCTTGTTTGATCTGGTCGCCTCCTAATCCACCCCCAATTTACCCATTAAATATTTTTTTAGACATTCAATTGGTTTTGTACACCATTCAAAGAAAGTGTAGAAAGACAGTGAGCTTTTCACACCTATAAAACAAAACCATGAAAATAATTTGATATCATCTACAAATTTAATAGGACCTATAATGTTATATTTGTTAGAGTTCTAAATAAGGGAGACACAAGGGTCACCTCCTCATGAGGTGTCACTTGGGATCTGCCTTTGTGCAGTATGAGGGCTTGCCCTCAGCATTGACACATGCACATTATCACTATCTCTCAAGTAATCATGTAAACTGAGTTATACCATGACTTCCTAGAAAATGCAAGTCTAAAATGTATCTAAGAAGGGCGGGGGTGAATTAGATAATTTGTATTATTGAAATTTTCTTGATTGGTATTGTTAGAGATTATGTTTATGATTTTTCAGTATTGATGTAAAAGTAAAGATGCTAAAAAAATAAGTGCAAAAAGTAAAGAACACAAATCATATATCATGGTTCCTCTTTCTAAACAAGAGTACTTCAGTCCCATCAAACCCCGTGAGAGATTTTACTATGTCAGATACATTACAATCGATAAACTTAATTCTCTTAACTATCTAACAATAATCACAAAGGCACACCACCTTTTGATTTTACAACAAATAAGAGAAAGCGCATTGCTTTCACTTATGTACAATGAACACTAACACTTAATGAACAATACCAAATTTTGAATAAGTAATGAAGGTTTTGTACTTGTATCAATTATGAGAAATGATCTTCTCTTTCAAGTAAAAAATTCAAGTGCTTAAAACATGGCAATGAAACTTTAATGTTATTATGAAAGTTTATACAAAAAGTTTCACTAATTTTATGGCTTAAGGCACTTATATGAAAATTGAGAAAGATATGAATTTGAATTGTTTGAAAGAGGTGTAATTTGAAAATCTGAATCCACAACTATTTATACTTGAATTATACCTTTTGGTAAGACTATAATATCATGAATCATTGGCATGATTGATAAATGAAGTTTGGAAAATGTTGGAATCAGATTTAATATGAAAAAGTGCCACTGATTTAGTGGTAACTGAATAACAAATTATCATAACCAGTTACAATAGAAGCTGAAAAAATATTTTCAAAAATTTTCGTGGCTATAACTGGTT
Organism: Lathyrus tuberosus; assembly: GCA_022829125.1. Classification (NCBI taxonomy): domain Eukaryota; kingdom Viridiplantae; phylum Streptophyta; class Magnoliopsida; order Fabales; family Fabaceae; genus Lathyrus; species Lathyrus tuberosus. The sequence continues at coordinate 3,506,689 of JALAZF010000431.1, read as the reverse complement.
ACAGAGTTTGGTTAGCCGGTTACAGTTGAATATTTTTTCAAAAATGCTAAGTTTTTGTTCTCTTATATGGTTAACACATTTGTGTAACCAGTTACAGCTAATTGAAAATCTAAAAATCACTTTGTAACCATAAGTTCTCAAATAAATAAGTTTCAAAATGAGTTTGAATTCTTAGAGATGAGTGAATCATGATTGTTCTGAGTATTATGTTAATATACAAAGCTTAATTGTAACCCGTAACTTATATTTTAGATCAATCCAATAAAGTCCAATGTTATCTTGAAAATTTCTTGTGATCCAAGTCTTGTCACCATTGTTTCTGGTGAGCTTAGAAAACTTTTCCTTCTTTGATAATGTATTTAATCTTGATCAATGTTATTCAATGTTGTCTTCATCAAAACGTAAAACCATGTTGGAAGCTAGTCTTCACAATATCCTCTTTTTTTATGATGACAACCATGACTTATTGAAATGCTAAAAGTTGGTGCTTGAGCTACAGACTCCCTCTTACTATGATATCTCCCCCTTGATAGATCAATGTTGTAATTCAATGACTTTTTTTTCCTACATAGGTTAGTAAACTACAACATACTCTTCTCCCCCCCCCCCCCCCCCCCCTTCCCTTTTGTCATTATCAAAAACAAGGGAAAAATCCAAATAAAGATAAGTGCATAGGAAATAACATAAAAGGATAGATAACCATAGATAACCAAAACATAATATATAAACAGAAGTAAACATTTCTTACTTCTTAGTATTACAAAACATAAGCAATATATAAGGAAACTTAATTAAACCTAGACTAGGAAACATAATTATGAAACTAGCAAGGAATTATAATCATAGACACATAATACAAAAAGACACAAGACAATACATATTTGCCACTCTAGTCACTTTCTTCCTCAGAATCTTCTTCATTTTCAGCTTGGTTTTGGTTGCGTTTAAGGTCGGTTATCTCAAGACGGATATCAAAGAATTCTTGAGTGACAAAGTGTTCAATGTGGCAAAGTTTACCATAAAGAATTTGATTGGTTATATCTCCTTCAGGCATTGGAGTAGATGAAGAAGTAGATGATGCAGCCTCTCTATGCTTGAACATACCATCCTTGTCTTTGAAAATTCTAAGATTCTTGTTTGCTTCCCCTATGTTTATCTCATGTTACTTGACATTCATCTTTGGTGAACTTGATTTTGAAGCCTTTGTCACAAAGTTAGCTTATGCTAAGAAGATTGTGCTTTAGTCCTTCTACATAAAGTACATCTTCAATAGTTTTGAAAGCTGGTGCTCTAACTATGCCTATGCCAAGAATTTTTCCTTTGTTGTTGTCCCCATAAGTGATATATCCCTCGACCTTTAGGATTAGGTATGGAACTTTTTTTTATATCTCACGTCATATGTCTAAAACAACTAGTATCAAGATATCATAGATTTATAGTGGTCTTCAAGCAAACCTACAAATCAAATTAAGATTTATTAGGTAACCAATGTGTCTTGGGTCCTTGATAATTAGTTCCTTTCTTGATCCATACATAATGGCCACTAGCAACACTAAAATTCCTAACATAGCCAACATTAGGTGTGTTGTGAATCAGATACCTTAGAAACAAAGTATAATTGGTTCCTTGATCAGTAAAGAAACTCACAAGGGTTAGGGTTAACAAAGAAAACAAGAGTAAACAACAAGGATTGGTTATAAAACTGTTATTCTTTCCTTACTCCTTAAAACAAGGATTACAAGTATACAAGAATAACAAACTAACCACTCTCACTCTTCTAGGTTTTTGTCACACTTAGAATGAGAGACTAGTATGCTATTTATAATAAAACCTAGCACACTAAAATAATGGGCTTTTAATAAAATACCCATTACAAGCTAACTTAGGGTACAAGCTAACTTAAACAATTGGATCCTTAACACAAGGCCCAATTCAATATGCTAACAACCCTAGCAATATTAACTAATACATGTTAGAACAACCTTCGACTACAACATGTATTATTTTTCGATGGCAGCATGTGAACCAACTTCGACGGCATGCTTCTTCTAGAGTTCGATCCAAATTCCACAAATCTCCACCTTGGATCTAACTCTAACAACAAGAAAACAAACTAGCTTTCTTCATACAGCTTTATAAACTGCATACAGTGGAAAAACTTGCAACTTGGCAATGTTTTGGTGATCATATCAGCAGCATTATGATCTGTCAAAACCTTCAGCACTTGGACTTCTTCACGCTCGATTACCCCTCTGACGAAATGCAGTCTCACATCAATGTGCTTGGTTCGCTCATGATAGGCTGAGTTCTTTGACAGGTGTATTGCACTTTGACTATCACATTTAACAGTGATACTTCGACCTTGAAGTTTCAGCTCCTTTGCAAAACCTCCAAGCCACAACGCTTCCTTCACAGCTTCAGTGAGGGCAATATATTCAGCTTCAGTGGTTGATAAGGCAACAACCTTCTGGAGCGTCGCTTTCCAACTGATTGTTGTGCCAAACATTGTGAAAACATATCCGGAAATAGACTTTCTGGAATCCATACAACCTGCATAATCAGAGTCAACAAATCCTTCGACTGCTGCTTTACTATCTTCACCCAAGGCTCCACCATAAATTAGGACTCTGTTCAGAGACCCATTTATGTACCTTAAAATCCACTTCAATGCTTGCCAGCGAGCCTTTCCAGGATTCGCCATGTACCTGCTTACAAGACTTACTGCATATGCTATGTCAGGTCTTGTACAGACCATAGCATACATCAAAGAACCAACTATATTAGCATATGGAATGCTATTCATATAAGTTCTTTCGACATCAGTACTGGGACAATGATCTATACTCAGCTTGAATTGAGGGTTTGTCGGAGTTACAACAGGCTTTGAATTTGACATACCATACTTTTCGAGAATCTTCCGTAGGTATGCCTCTTGAGATAAGCATAATTTCGACTGCTTTCTATCTCTTCGGATGTCAATCCCAAGAATCCTGGACGCAACTCCCAGATCCTTCATTTCAAACTCCTTACTGAGTTCAGCCTTCACCCTCATTACCTCTTCGACATTGTTGCTTGCTATTAGAATATCATCCACGTAAAGCAACAAAATAACAAATGAATTACCCGGTCGAAATCTGAAGTAAACACAGTGGTCGAACTGACTTATGATGAAACTTATGCGTGCCATGAACTTGTCGAATCTCCTATTCCACTGTCGAGGAGATTGTTTCAGTCCATATAAAGATCTCTTCAGCTTGCACACATAATCTTCCTTCCCCTTTTCGACATACCCTTCAGGTTGCCTCATCAGGATCGTTTCATCTAGGTCACCATACAAGAATGCAGTCTTCACATCCATCTGTTCCAGTTCAAGGTCGAACTGTGCCACCATGGCAAGCAACATTCGAATGGACCTGTGCTTCACAACAGGCGAGAACACATCATTGAAATCGACACCTTATTTCTGAGTGAACCCCCTAGCAACCAATCTTGCCTTGTATCTTTTCGAAGCCACTCATTCGATTCCTTTCTTGACTTTGAAGATCCATTTACAGCTGACTAACCTGGCTCCAGCAGGTTTCTTTATCAGTTCCCATGTGTCGTTATCATGAAGAGATTTCATCTCGTCATCCATGGCTTTCAGCCATTCAGTCTTCTTTCGACTCCTCATAACTTCCTTATAGTCTCTAGGTTCTTCGTCGAGAACCTCACTTGCAGAGATTAAGGAATAAGCTATAAGATCTGCATACCCAAGTCTCTGAGGTGGCTTGATGACTCTTCTCGACCTGTCTCTTGCTAACAGGTAGTCATTATCAGTTTCCTCATCTTCGACAACATCTTCTGTTTTGTCTTCGACTTCATCTGGGGTACGCACTTCAGCATCAACATGCTCCACCTCAACAGGAATCTCTCCCTGTTCCAGCTCTTCGCCAGCAACATCAATTTTCTTGAAAGCCATCTCAGCTTCATTGAAAACTACATCTCGACTGGTGATACACCTCCTGTGACCTGGCTCTAGGCACCATAGCCTATAAGCTTTGACTCCTTCAGGGTATCCCATGAACATGCACTTCAGAGCTCTAGGTTCGACCTTGTCTTGCCTAATGTGAGCATAAGCCACACAGCCAAATACTCTCAGTCTGTCGAGACTAGGTGGATTTCCCGACCAAACTTCTTCAGGTGTCTTCATATCTAATGCAGTCGAAGGACATCTATTTATCAGATATGCAGCTGTCGAAACAGCTTCAGCCCAAAACACCTTCTTCAATCTAGCACTAACCAACATGCATCTAACCCTTTCAAGGATTATTCGATTGAATCTCTCAGCTAAGCCATTTTGTTGAGGAGTACCTGCTACAGTCTTATGCCTTGCAATCCCAGACTCAACACAATAACTGTCGAACGCTTTGTTGCAGAACTCAAGGCCATTGTCGGTTCTCAACCTCTTAACCTTTCTGCCAGTTTGAGTTTCGACCAGAATCTTCCAACTTTTGAAATTCTCAAAAGTTTCATCCTTCGTCTTCTGAATGAATACCCATAGCTTTCTGGAATAGTCATCAACAATGGATAGAAAATACCTTGCACCTGAGTGTGAAGGATTCCTTGCAGGCCCCCAAAGATCAGCCTGAATGTAATCAAGGGATCCATGTGTTCTTTGCTTTCCTTTGTTGAACTTCGCCCTACAGGATTTACCAAATACACAAGATTCACAAAACTCCAACTTTTCGACTTTGTCACCACCTAGCAGGTTCTGCTTCCCCAATTCGACCAGGCCTCTTTCGCTGACATGGCCGAATCTCATGTGCCATAACTCTGTCTTCGACATAGGTTTCGTGGATACAACATTTGTCGAGCCACTTACAACCTCAGCCTCCAGGGTATACAAGCCTTGGTTTTTCACGCCTCTCAAGACTTCCTTCGACCCTTTCATGACTCTCAGGGTACCTTGCTCTCCTTTGAAAACATATCCCTTTCTGTCAAATTCACCAAGAGAAATTAAATTTCTCTTCAAGTCAGGTACATACCTAACTTCAGTCAATAATCTTATTGACTCATCATGGAGCTTGAATCTCACGGATCCAATACCTGCAATTTTGCAAGCTTTGTTGTTTCCCAGCAGCACTGATCCTCCATCTTGATCACATAATTCTTCAAACACATTCTTGTTTGGAGTCATGTGCCAAGTACATCCAGAATCCATAATCCACTCTTTTCTTGAGTCGCCGCTTGAAACTACAAGAGCATCAGATGAGTCGAAGTCATCTTGAACAATGGCTGCATTACCATTATCCTTACCTCCATGATCTTTCAGGCGTTCAGGGCACACTTTTCTTGTGTGACCCTCCTTCTTACAGTGATAACATTGAAAACCAGATGTTTCGCCACTAGAAGACTTCTGCTGACTTTTACCTTTCTTCTTGTCGAACCTACCATCCTTTCGCAAGAATTTTCCCTTAATTGCCAAACCTTCACCAACCGTCGAAGGTTTATGCTCCTTTCGTTCGTTCAGGTCCTTAGAGTACAAGGCTGCTTGAACTTCTTCAAAGGTCAGGGACTCTCTTCCATACAAGAGAGTTTCTTTGAAGTGAGCATGCGATTTGGGCAAAGCACACAACAACAACAATGCTTGATCTTCATCATCAATCTTCACATCAATGTTTTCAAGATCAAGAATCAGTTTGTTGAAAGAATCCAACTGCTCAACCAAAGCCTTTTCTTCATTCATCTTGAACGAATACAAGGCTTGCTTCAGGTAAAGACGATTCACCTAGGATTTGGTCATATACAAACTTTCCAACTTCGTCCATAATCCCGCCGCCGTCGTCTCTTTTGATACCTGTCGAAGAACCTTATCACCAAGGCTCAACAATATTGCGCTGTGTGCTTTCTCGATCATGGTAGTCTTTTATTTTTCTGTTAACGCAACATCCATGGCTGCCATTCCCTTCAACACTTCCAAACAACCCTGCTGAACCAGTAGGGCTTTCATCTTCAAGCGCCACAGACCGAAGTCGTTCACTCCGGTGAACTTCTCGATCTCATACTTTGTTGAAGGCATCTTCTCCACGCTCACCGCACCAATTTGTTGTGAATCGGATACCTTAGAAACAAAGTATAATTGGTTCCTTGATCAGTAAAGAAACTCACAAGGGTTAGGGTTAACAAAGAAAACAAGAGTAAACAACAAGGATTGGTTATAAAACTGTTATTCTTTCCTTACTCCTTAAAACAAGGATTACAAGTATACAAGAATAACAAACTAACCACTCTCACTCTTCTAGGTTTTTGTCACACTTAGAATGAGAGACTAGTATGCTATTTATAATAAAACCTAGCACACTAAAATAATGGGCTTTTAATAAAATACCCATTACAAGCTAACTTAGGGTACAAGCTAACTTAAATAATTGGATCCTTAACACAAGGCCCAATTCAATATGCTAACAACCCTAGCAATATTAACTAATACATGTTAGAACAACCTTCGACTACAACATGTATTATTTTTCGATGGCAGCATGTGAACCAACTTCGACGGCATGCTTCTTCTAGAGTTCGATCCAAATTCCACAAGGTGTATTACCTATTATACCACAATAAAAACACGTAGGATCAAAGTTGCTTCTATATCGAGGAACATAAGATTTTTTTCTAACAAATATTTTCTTACGATGATGATGAACATTTATTGATTTATTCACTTTCTCTTTATTGAATTGGTCACTTGGCTTAATAAAGATGGTTTTACTAGTACTTGGCTTATCAAATTTCGAATAACCAAGTCCACTTTTATCATTGGAATATCTTTGTCTACTAAGGACACTTTCCAATCCAATTCGTCCTTTTTCATATCTTTCCATAACTCTTTTTAAATGAACAATTTGAAAATAAAGTGAATTACACTCATTGCATGTAGAATTATGTTTCTCTTTATTAAAATAATGCTGCTTTTCTTTATTAATTTTTTTTCATAGTGTCAATTTTCTCTTCAAGAAATAATTTTTTTTTCTTTTGAGTTGACACTATTTTGTATAGAATGTTACACTCATTGAGTAATTCATATATTGCTCTTTGTGCATCATTATCATAATAAAGTTTTTCGTTACTAACCTCATCTTCTTCATCATCAAAATGGCGTGATGCCGTCAATGCAAGATTAATGCTTTCTTTGGGTTCCAAATTGGATGATGAACTTAATTCATTATCATTCCATGCAATATAGGCCTTCTTGGACTTTTATTCCTTTCTTCCTTTTCACCATTTTTCTTGGAAAGTTTTAGACAATCCGCTTTCATGTGTCCTTGCTTCTCACATTCAAAGCAAGTGTAATTTTGTACTGACGTAGAAGCTTCTTTCTTCCTGAAAAATTTCTTTCTTTTTTCAAAGTTTAAGGATTTATCATTATTTAAAAACTTGCCTAACCTTTTTACAAGAAGCATGGAGTTTTTATCTTCATCCGGAACATCATCTTCCAGTTAATCTCTTGAATCAACTTTTAAAGCAATGCCTTTGGATTTATTTTCTTGATTCTCATGCTTTTTTAGTCTTCCAAGTTCAATCTCATGCTCTTGAAGTTTTCCGAACAATGATGCAGATGACATAGTGGATAAACTCTTATTTTTCAGATATCGCTGTCAATTTTGGCTACCATTCCCTGCTTAAAGATCTAAGTACTTTCAGATTAAGTTCATCATTAGTAAAAGTCTTACCAAGAGCGATCAAGTGATTGGTCAAGTGCATAAATCTTTTCTACAAGTCGAGGATTGATTCTCCGGGAAACATTCTAAACAATTCATACTCTTTACATAATGTGTTAAATCTTGATCTTTTTACTTCAGCAGGTCCTTCATGAGTGACTAATAACTTATCCCATACTTTTCTATTCATTGTGCATTGAGAAACACTGAATAATTCATCCATTTTTACGGCTCTTGAAGTAAATTAATTACTTATTTGTTGTAGAAGACCTTTTTCTTATCATCTTCGTCCCATTTTTGGATATTTGTTGTATCAACACTGTTGACAACACTTGTAGGAATGAACAAACCATTTTATAAATCATCCCAAACTTCTTCTCCTTGTGCTTCGAGATGTGCCTTCATACAATTTTTTTCCATAAATCAAAGTATTCACCACAAACAATGGATGCTTGTTATTGCTACCACCGTCTCTAAAAACTGGATTTGCAGAAGCCATTTTTGGATCTTTAAGAATATATTACATATAAGCTTCTCTAATTCCAAATGTAAGTATGAAATGTATCTAAGAGGGGGAGGGGTTAATTGGATAATTTGTATTATTGAAATTTTCTTAACTGGTATTGTTAGATATTATGTTCTTAATTTTTCAGAATTGATGTAAAAGTAAATATGCTGAAAAAATAAGTGCAGAAAGTAAATAACACAAACGATATATCTTGCTTCCACTTTCCAAACAAGAGTACTCCATTTCCCTCACATTCCATGAGAGATTTCACTATGTCAGATACGTTACACTCGATCAACTTGACTCTCTTAACTATCTAACAATAATCACCAAGGCACACCACCTTTTGATTTTACAGAAAATAAGATAAATCACACCACTTTCACTTATGTACAATGAACACTAAGACTTAGTGAACAATATATAATTTTGAATAATTAATGAAGGTTTTGTACTTGTATCAATTATGAGAATTAATATTCTCTTTCAAGTAAACAATTCACAAAGTATATTACTTAAGCGCTCAGAACTTGACAATGAAACTTTAATGATGTTATGAAAGTTTATGCAAAAAGTTTCACTAAGTTTTTTACTTAAGGCTCTTAGATGAAAATTGAGAAAGATATGAATTTGAATTGTTTGAAAGAGGTGTAATTGAAAATCTGAATCCACAACTATTTAGACTTGAATTATACCTTTTGGAAAGAATATAATATCATGAATCATTGCTATGATTGATAGATCAAGTTTGGAAAACATTTGAATCAGATTTAATATGAAAAAGTGCCACTACTTCTGTGGTAACCGGTTAACACATTATCGTAACCGATTACAGATGAAGCTGAAAAACATTTTAAAAAAATTTCCTGGTTGTAACCTGTTACAGGGTTTAATTAACCGGTTACAGCCGAAGCTTTTTCCAAAAATGTCGTGTTTTCGTTCTTGTAACCAGATAACACACTTGTGTAACTGATTGCAACTAATTGAAAATCTAAAAAATCCTTTGCAACCATAAGTTCTCAAATAAATAAGTTTAAAAATGAGTTTGAATGCTTGGAGATGAAGGATGCATGATTGTTCTGAGTACTATGGTAATATACAAAGGTTAATTGTAGCTTTTACCTTATTTTTAAGGCCAATCCAATAAAGTCTAATGTTATATTGAAGATTGCTTGTGATCCAAGTCTTGTCACCATAGTTTCTTGTGAACTTAAAACCTTTTCCTTCTTTGATAATGTATTTGATCTCGATCAATGTTGTTCAATGTTGTCTTCATCAAAACGTAAAACTATGCTGGAAGTCTATCTTCACAAAAAATAGCTTACTAACAGTTCCCCCCCCAATCAAAAAGGGACAATTACTACTTTTTAGAGTTTCCCAAACCTTAGGACCAGGGACTCTATGAATACTTCACCCCTAACGGGAGATAGGACAAATCATTACACCCTATGCTTAACACTTACATATAGATCATTTCACCTCACGGGAGCTGACCTCTCTCACCACTATAAACACCATAAATAACACCATACATGGCCTCTTGCTACCGATGGGCATACCTAAATGTTATAAAACTACTAAGGCCTCCTACTTGTGTAGGGATACAATGCAGACATATACTTTTTGACAAGTAGAATGACGTCCACTATGGGACCTTGGTAAAACTAACATGGGCCACACCTTCTTTAATAAAAATATTCACTATCAACCCTCGATCCTATACCCAGAAATTTTCATCCATGGTTAACAGGAGAGCACCTTCTCCTATGCCAGAGTACACCGGGGGGAGTAGTGATTCCAACGCCATGGCGGAGATGCATTCCATTGTGGATGAACTACACTGCCAGAATTAAACCCTAGTGGATAACATTCTCAATATCCGACAACACGACAAAGAGACTAATCCCCTAGAAGAGATGGAAGTGTTGGATCCCCAACCACTCTTAGATGAAATATTGGAAGCACTTGTTGGATAAGGGTTCAAGCCTCCCTCTTTGGTCAAGTTTGATGGGCGCAGTGACCCTTATGAACACGTTGCCTCCATCAACACACTGATGACCATCATCGAAGTGCCTAATGCTCTAAAGTGAAAATGGTTATCAAGTACCTTTAGGGACGCATCCTTGCAATGGTATATGGGTCTCCCTCGAGCCTCCATCGCTAGCTACTGGTAAAGAAAGTCATACACCACTTCGCCGCTATCCGTCACATGAAAATGTCCTCCACTAGCTTGTTCAACATATGACAAGGTCCCTCAGAATTGTTGAGGTACTATCTCTTCCATTTCAATGAAGCCACAATTAAGGTCGTCCCTCCAAACTAAGAAATATTCGTGGGGGAATTCTAGAACGATCATAAGGCGGGACAATTTAACGAGAGTCTCACCTAAAAGCCAACACTTTTGCTAGCAGAAGTGGTCACTAGGGAAGAATGTTACATAAAAGACGAGGAGAGTAACGCTAAAAAGAAGGCTCGAAACATCAAAGAATGCATTCCTAACGTTGGGGATTCACACCATCATAAGAAGAGTAACTACACCTCCCCCATCAAGGATAAAACTGCATTCAAGAGAGTAGGCAAGTTGGTGGAGAGCTTTATGCCTCTAAATACTTGTTGTGAGCTAAACTTGTTGGACATGTGACTTCACACACAAGAGAGGTTTGGGGTAATTGTGTGTTTCAACAAAAATTGAGTTTGAATTAATTTTATATTTTAAAAACATTTTTAGAAAAGTTTTGAAAATAAGCAACAAAAAATAAAATTTAGAAAGAAAGGTGAAAAAATTAAAAGTTAGGGGAAAAGACAAGACACCAGGAATTATATAGGTTCAGTAAAAAACGACTTAGTGTTGTCCCCAATATTTGATCTTGAGAGTATCCAATAAACTTAAGAGCTTTTAGTAGGTTAAACTTTCGAACCCCCTTATATAAGGAAAATGAAGTTGGTGGCTAACTTTCAACTAAACAACAAACTAGGATAGAAGTCGCGAGTCTTCCTTACAAATAATGGATCAAAGAGGTTAGTTTTCTTTCTAGAAGAAACTTAGAGCGGTTAGTCTTCAAGCTTCACACTAAGATTTTACATGGGCTAATCTAAAACATGAGAGAGCTTTTAACACTAGGCTAAACTCACGAACCGAACTTTAGTTTTATACATGGATAACGAAGAACCTAAAAGATTTTATCACCAGACTGACCTTGAACCTTAACAAGATTTTAACACCGAGCTGAGCTTGAACCAATGAAAACTTTTACACGGGCTGGGCGTTCAAACCGAACCGTGGACTTAATTACTAAATCCCCCCAAAAATAAGCTTTTAACGACTTCAGCTTAGAACCCAATTAAATAATGTCTAAATGGATAAATTATTCAAATAAGGTAAAAAAATCCTCCCTTGGTGAACTTGCAAATATACCCTTCTAGAATTACAATAATCTTACTTACAAAACGACTTTTTTTTGAAAGCGTTGCGATTAAAATTTTAGTGAGAAAAGTAAAAAGAAATATTTTAGAAAAAGAGTGAGGAGTGAGGATCGAGAGGTCACATTCCTAGATTTGAAAATATGTGGGAATGGACTTTTATTTATAGAGGTTGACACAAAAAAGGAAAACTATTGAGGCCATAAATGATAAGCATATCGATTGACATTGTAACGCCCCGTTTTGCCAACTTTATTTTATTGAGTCTTTTTGATTATTTTATTATTATTTTATTTTATTTCCGACTTTTATGTGAAAATGTGTTATTTTTCGCCGTGATTATATTTTATCGCGTTTTGGGAACGTTTGCGAGATATTTGAGTGTGGGGGTATTTTGGGCATTTCATAGATATTTTTACTAAGTTAGTAAGAAAGAAAAGAAAATAGAATAGAAAAGGGAAAGAAAGAAAAATAGAGAGAAAGAAAGAAGAAAGAAGGAAAAAGAGAAGAAAAGAGGAGAAGAGAGAAAATTGGAGAAGAGTGGAAAAATCATCAAGAGCAAGTTGTAGAGTCGATTAAATCGGGTAAGGGTGCGAAACTCGATTATTCTATGATTGTATACGATTATGTATGTGTGTTTGTTGTGTTTTGGATTGAATTGGAAGAAAATGAGTAAAACCCATATTTGGTATAATTGATTAGAAATTGATTTGAATGTGTCAAAACTTGTGTTGATTGTGTTTTAGATTGTCTATACATGTTGGTTGTGTGTTATTGCAATTCAAATTGGTGATTTTCTGAGTTTAGGTGAAGATTTGGTTGATTGGGGTTTGAAAAACGCAGAACATTATTCTGCAGAATTTTTCTGAGATTTCCAGGTCATACGCGTATGGGGCATGTTCATACGCGTATGAACCTTGGCGTTACGCGTATGGTGGGCGAGCCATGAGGGCAATACGCGTATGGGCTGCTTGTTTTCTCGGCCATCTGCCCATTTGCGTACGATACGCGTAGCATTTCAGGGCAATACGCGTACGAGAGAGGGCATTACGCATATGGGTTTTTACACGTGAACTTTGGGAAAATGAGTCTCTGCTCATACGCGTATGGCTCATGGTGGTACGCGTATGGACAGAGCTTTTGCAAAATGTGACTTTTCAAAATATCATTTTTCCTTTTCGTTCGTAACTTTGGTTCCGATTATCCGATTTTTGAATTCTTGGTGTCGTTGGAAAGGTATCGAGTTGTACTTTATGATTATGATGTTTTGAGAATTGTTAGCCGATTAAATTATGTCGGAAAGTCGGGAATAGTGTCGGTGGTCGACTTTTGTCGTTATACTTGTACGCAATTGATGTGTATTGGACAAGGTGCTGTTGTATGACGTAAATGTATGTGCTTAGATGATGTTGTGATGATTTATAACTGTATGGAAATTAAATGCATTGTTTTGGGCATAAGTACAAAGTGTGATTTTATCGATGAAATGAACATGTGTGTATGGATGCAATGTGAATGTCATGAGTCATTGTATGCCAAGCATCATAGGGTGCATTGTTGAACGTCCTGAGTGACGGTTTAATTCCTGAGGGAAATTGCTATAACATCGTGTGCCTCGAAAATATGAGGCGATGCCTGAGGACCTAAAGCGGTGGTTATAGACGATTGTGGGCTCCTTTGGAGACTTAAAACAATCCTTAACGTCGTGTGCCTCGAAAATATGAGGCGATGCCTGAGGACCTAAAGCGACGGGTGAACATCGTAGGCCCGACGGGGAGTTACTTGAGATTCTCAGTAATGAGCGATGGTTCCAATAGTTCCTGAGTGAACTGATGATGAGACATGAGACATTGGAAGTCGGTACCGCATGGCATGTGCATAGAGTCGTTGTGTCGGTCTATGTGCATTGCATAAATCATGAATTAATTGTGTGTGAATTTGTGAATGTGGTTGATGATTGTATGGTATATGTGTGGTGTGTAATGGTATTTGATGCTTGAGAATTGTGCGGTATTATGTTATATGTGGTTGTGGTGAGAATGTGTTACTTGTACATTTTTGTGTTTATATATATAATTTTATTCAATCATATTATGGTTGTTTTTCTCACCCTTCTGCTGTTTTATAACGCTCTATGAGGCGTTGCAGATTAGAGCTGTTGGAGGTATTCCTTTTTGTGAAGCGTTGCATCTTCATTATTTTGGTCGGTCGGCTCTGATATGTGACTCCGGGTAGTTAGGGTGGCCGCGTGCTATTATTTTGTATATCTGATGATATGTTGTGGTTGTATATGTATAACTGGATGTATGATAGACATGTTTATATGTTTATATGTATATATGTATATATGTTGTTCAGATTTTAGATTTTTCCGCTTTAATTCTAATTTCTGAAAAGTGGGTGTAAGGAACTAAGTTTCCTCTGTTGATTGCTACCCCACAATTGTATATCTTTTTGGGCAGATGTTGTATGCTATGTTTTGTTACAGTTGATGTGATTCCTCCCTTTCTATGCCGCGAATTCAAATGTACTCTGACGAAATTTCGAATTTTCTTTTAGTGCCTTAATTGCATGTTAATTGGGGGTATAGTTTGGGGGCGTCACATTAAGTGGTATCAGAGCTACGTCCGTGTCAGTTGTGTTTGTGGTGTCTGTTGTGTCTGGAATATTGGGCGAGTTGTGTTGAACAAGTTGTTGTTTAACCATAGTTTCTGTTTTGGACGAACAGAATATGGCTGGTCGTGATGATGCTGCTTTGGCTGCTGCGATGGAAGCAATGGCACGAGCTGTGCAGGGGGCACCGAATGTTGCAGGAAATGATGAGTTTAGAAAGAATAAGCCGCCGGTCTTTAAAGGGAAACATGATCCGGATGGTGCGCAGTTGTGGTTGAAAGAGATTGAGAGGATTTTCAGGGTAATGGATTGTGATGACGATTATGTTAAGGTGAGGCTGGGCACTCATATGTTACACGAAGAGGCTGATGACTGGTGGGTCAGTACTCGTCAGGTGTTGGAAGCTGAGGAGGAGGAAGAAGAGATCACTTGGGAGGTGTTTAGCCGAGAGTTTCTAAGGAAGTATTTTCCCGAGGATGTCCGAGGAAAGAAGGAGATTGAGTTTTTAGAGCTAAAACAAGGTAATATGTCGGTTATTGACTATACTGCTAAGTTTGTGGAACTTGTGCAGTTTTATCCTCATTATGTGGAAGCGACTGCTGAATTTTCAAAGTGTGTAAAGTATGAAAGTGGCTTGCGTCCTGAGATAAAGCATGTTATTGGTTATCAGAGGATCCAAAGGTTTGCTGATTTGGTGGAATGCTGTAGGATTTATGATGAAGATAGTAAGGCTCGTTCTGCTCACTATAAAAGTGTAAGTGACAGAAAAGGGAAACAACAGTTCCGTGTTGGTCCGTATGTGTCACCGGCTGATAAAGGTAAACAAAGGGGTAATTTTGATCAAAGTTCAAGTGGAGGAGGTATGTCTAATGCTCCTAGGTGTTTTAAGTGTGGTGAATTGGGTCATCGCCAGATGGAATGTAGGAAGAAAGTGGATAAGTGTTCTAATTGTGGTGGTATCGGACATGTTTTAGCTGATTGTAAAAGGAAGAATGTAGTGAAGTGTTATAACTGTGGGGAACCTGGTCACATTAGCTCGAAGTGTCCGAATCAGAAGAAAGCTCCGACTAGTGGGAAAGTGTTTTCATTGGCGGGAACTCAGACTTCAAGTGCTGATCGTCTGATAAGAGGTACTTGCTTTATTAATAATATGCCTTTAATTGCTATTATTGATACCGGAGCGACTCATTCGTTTATTTCGTCTGAGTGCGCGGAACGTTTGAATCTTGGGTTGTCTTTGATGGATGGTGAGATGGTTATTGATACTCCAGCGATGGGGTCAGTAACTACTTCTTTAGTGTGTTTGAGTTGTCCATTGACCATTTATGGTAAAGACTTTGCGATGGATTTGGTGTGTTTACCGTTGGAAGGTTTAGATGTGGTGTTGGGAATGAACTGGTTGCAATTCAATCGGGTGCACATTGATTGTTATCATAAGCTTGTAAGGTTTCCTTCTCTTGAGGAAGATGAAGACTCGAGTTTCTTATCTACCAAAGAGTTGAAGAGACTTTTGGCGGATGAAGCTCAGTTGTTTGGTTTATTTGCATCTTTGACTATGGATAGTCAAGTTTCATTGGAGGTGTTTCCTGTTGTGTGCGAATTTCCTGAGGTGTTTCCTGATGATATTTTAGATGTACCGCCGGAGAGAGAGGTGGAATTTTCGATAGATCTAGTTCCTGGTACTAGACCTGTTTCTATGGCACCTTATAGAATGTCGGCATCTGAATTGGTGGAGTTGAAAAAGCAGTTAAATGAGTTTTTGGAAAAGAGGTTCGTGAGGCCAAGTGTTTCTCCTTGGGGTGCTCCAGTTTTGTTAGTGAAAAATAAAGATGGGAGTATGCGATTATGTATTGATTATCGCCAGTTGAACAAAGTGACGATTAAGAATAAGTATCCGCTTCCAAGGATTGATGATCTGATGGATCAGTTGGTTGGTGCTTGTGTATTTAGTAAGATCGATTTGAGATCGGGGTACCATCAGATATGAGTGAAAGAAGAGGATATTGAGAAGACGGCCTTTAGGACACGTTACGGTCATTATGAATATTCAGTGATGCCGTTCGGGGTTTCTAATGCGCCTTGTGTGTTTATGGAATACATGAACCGTATTTTCCACGAGCATTTAGATCGTTTTGTGGTGGTGTTTATTGATGATATTTTAATCTATTCTAAGTCTCGTGAGGAACATGCAGAGCATTTGCGTATTGTTTTGCAGGTTTTGAAGGAAAGGAAGCTTTTTGCCAAATTGTCCAAGTGTGAATTCTGGTTGTCTGAGGTGAGTTTTCTTGGGCACGTAATTTCAGGTAATGGTTTTGCTGTGGATCCATCTAAAGTAGAAGCAGTTCTACAATGGGAGGCTCCTAGATCCGTTACCGAGATTCGAAGCTTTTTGGGTTTGGCTGGTTATTACCGGAGGTTCATTGAAGGGTTTTCTAAGCTAACTCTTCCTTTGATGCAGTTAACTTGTAAGGGCAAAGCATTCATTTGGGATATTCAATGTGAAGAGAGTTTTTGTGAGCTGAAGAGAAGATTGACGACAACTCCTATTCTGATTTTACCTGATCCTACTGAACCATTTGTTGTGTACTGCGATGCTTCTTTAATTGGTTTGGGTGGTGTTCTGATGCAGGAAGGTAAAGTTGTAGCTTATGTTTCAAGGCAATTAAGAGTTCATGAGAAAAACTATCCTACTCATGATCTTGAATTAGCGGCTGTAGTTTTTGTGTTGAAGATTTGGAGGCACTATCTCTATGGTGCGAGGTTCGAAGTCTTTAGTGATCATAAAAGCTTGAAATATTTATTTGATCAGAAAGAGTTGAACATGAGGCAGCGGAGATGGTTGGAATTATTGAAAGACTACGACTTTGGCTTGAATTACCATCCTGGTAAAGCTAATGTGGTAGCCGATGCATTGAGCCGGAAATCGTTGCATATGTCCGCATTGATGGTGAAAGAGTTGGAACTTTTGGAATTGTTTAGAGATTTGAGTTTGGTATGTGAAGTGACATCGGTTAGTGTGAGGCTTGGAATGTTGAAAGTTACGAATGAATTTTTGATGTCGGTTAGTGAGAAACAAAAGCTGGATTTGAAATTCGTTGATTTGATGAGGAATGAGAATGTGGATTTCAAGGTGGATAATTTTGGTGTTTTGAGATTCCGTGGTCGTATTTGTATTCCTGATGATGCGGAGTTGAAAAGAATGATTTTGGAGGAAGGACACCGGAGTAATTTAAGTATTCATCCGGGTGCGAATAAGATGTACCAAGATTTGAAGAAGATTTTCTGGTGGTCTGGTTTGAAAAGAGATGTGGCTCAGTTTGTGTATGCATGTTTGACTTGTCAGAAATCGAAAGTGGAACATTTGAGACCTAGTGGTTTGTTGCAACCGTTGGATATTCCTGAGTGGAAATGGGATAGCATTTCGATGGATTTTGTGACGGGATTACCGAACACTCAGCGTGGGCATAATGCTATTTGGGTGATTGTGGACAGGCTGACTAAATCGGCGCATTTTATTCCGATTGACATCAGTTTTTCTTTGGAACGGTTAGCTGAGATCTATATCAGTGTGGTTGTGAAATTGCATGGGATTCCATTGAGTATTGTTTTGGATCGAGATCCTAGGTTTACATCAAGATTTTGGGAAAGTTTACAGAAGGCTTTGTGTTCTAGATTGAGGTTGAGTTCGGCTTATCATCCGCAGACGGATGGTCAGACCGAAAGAACGATTCAGTCTTTGGAGGATTTGTTGAGAGCGTGTGTTTTGGAACAAGGTGGTACGTGGGACGATTATCTTGCATTGGTTGAGTTCACGTATAATAACAGTTTCCATTCTAGTATTGGAATGGCACCTTTTGAGGCTTTATATGGGCGAAGATGTAGAACGCCGTTGTGTTGGCACGAAACTGGTGAGAGTTCTGTGGTTGGACCGGATTTAGTGCAACAAACGATGGAAAAGGTAAAGTTTATTCGTGAGAAAATGAAGGCTTCTCAGGATAGACAAAAGAGTTATCATGATCGGAGACGGAAGGATCTTGAGTTTCAAGAGGGTGATCACGTATTTCTGAGAGTTACGCCGGTAACGGGTGTTGGCCGTGCTTTGAAATCTAAGAAGCTTACTTCTCGATTTATTGGTCCTTACCAGATATCTGCGAGAGTTGGTGCTGTGGCGTATCGTGTGGCGTTGCCGCCGAATCTGTCGAATTTGCATGATGTTTTTCATGTTTCACAGCTTCGGAAGTATGTTCCGGACCCTTCACATGTTATTCCAATGGACGAGGTTGAGGTAAGAGATAACCTTACGGTCGAGACTTTACCAGTTAGGATTTTGGATCGCGAGGTGAAGCGGTTGAGGGGCAAAGAGATTGCACTTGTGAAAGTGGCGTGGGGAGGCGCTGCTGAGGGAAATTTGATGTGGGAGTTGGAGAGTAGGATGCGGGAGTCGTATCCAGAGTTGTTTGTATCAGGTAAGATTTTCGAGGACGAAAATTTCTAAGTGGGGGAGAATTGTAACGCCCCGTTTTGCCAACTTTATTTTATTGAGTCTTTTTGATTATTTTATTATTATTTTATTTTATTTCTGACTTTTATGTGAAAATGTGTTATTTTTCGTCGTGATTATATTTTATCGCGTTTTGGGAACGTTTGCGAGATATTTGAGTGTGGGGGTATTTTGGGCATTTCATAGATATTTTTACTAAGTTAGTAAGAAAGAAAAGAAAATAGAATAGAAAAGGGAAAGAAAGAAAAATAGAGAGAAAGAAAGAAGAAAGAAGGAAAAAGAGAAGAAAAGAGGAGAAGAGAGAAAATTGGAGAAGAGTGGAAAAATCATCAAGAGCAAGTTGTAGAGTCGATTAAATCGGGTAAGGGTGCGAAACTCGATTATTCTATGATTGTATACGATTATGTATGTGTGATTGTTGTGTTTTGGATTGAATTGGAAGAAAATGAGTAAAACCCATATTTGGTATAATTGATTAGAAATTGATTTGAATGTGTCAAAACTTGTGTTGATTGTGTTTTAGATTGTCTATACATGTTGGTTGTGTGTTATTGCAATTCAAATTGGTGATTTTCTGAGTTTAGGTGAAGATTTGGTTGATTGGGGTTTGAAAAACGCAGAACATTGTTCTGCAGAATTTTTCTGAGATTTCCAGGTCATACGCGTATGGGGCATGTTCATACGCGTATGAACCTTGGCGTTACGCGTATGGTGGGCGAGCCATGAGGGCAATACGCGTATGGGCTGCTTGTTTTCTCGGCCATCTGCCCATTTGCGTACGATACGCGTAGCATTTCAGGGCAATACGCGTACGAGAGAGGGCATTACGCGTATGGGTTTTTACACGTGAACTTTGGGAAAATGAGTCTCTGCTCATACGCGTATGGCTCATGGTGGTACGCGTATGGACAGAGCTTTTGCAAAATGTGACTTTTCAAAATATCATTTTTCCTTTTCGTTCGTAACTTTGGTTCCGATTATCCGATTTTTGAATTCTTGGTGTCGTTGGAAAGGTATCGAGTTGTACTTTATGATTATGATGTTTTGAGAATTGTTAGCTGATTAAATTATGTCGGAAAGTCGGGAATAGTGTCGGTGGTCGACTTTTGTTGTTATACTTGTACGCAATTGATGTGTATTGGACAAGGTGATGTTGTATGACGTAAATGTATGTGCTTAGATGATGTTGTGATGATTTATGAGTGTATGGAAATTAAATGCATTGTTTTGGGCATAAGTACAAAGTGTGATTTTATCGATGAAATGAACATGTGTGTATGGATGCAATGTGAATGTCATGAGTCATTGTATGCCAAGCATCATAGGGTGCATTGTTGAACGTCCTGAGTGACGGTTTAATTCCTGAGGGAAATTGCTATAACATTGCGTGCCTCGAAAATATGAGGCGATGCCTGAGGACCTAAAGCGGTGGTTATAGACGATTGTGGGCTCCTTTGGAGACTTAAAGCAATCCTTAACGTCGTGTGCCTCGAAAATATGAGGTGATGCCTGAGGACCTAAAGCGACGGGTGAACATCGTAGGCCCGACGGGGAGTTACTTGAGATTCTCAGTAACGAGCGATGGTTCCAATAGTTCCTGAGTGAACTGATGATGAGACATGAGACATTGGAAGTCGGTACCGCATGGCATGTGCATAGAGTCGTTGTGTCGGTCTATGTGCATTGCATAAATCATGAATTAATTGTGTGTGAATTTGTGAATGTGGTTGATGATTGTATGGTATATGTGTGGTGTGTAATGGTATTTGATGCTTGAGAATTGTGCGGTATTATGTTATATGTGGTTGTGGTGAGAATGTGTTACTTGTACATTTTTGTGTTTATATATATAATTTTATTCAATCATATTATGGTTGTTTTTCTCACCCTTCTGCTGTTTTATAACGCTCTATGAGGCGTTGCAGATTAGAGCTGTTGGAGGTATTCCTTTTTGTGAAGTGTTGCGTCTTCATTATTTTGGTCGGTCGGCTCTGATATGTGACTCCGGGTAGTTAGGGTGGCCGAGTGCTATTATTTTGTATATCTGATGATATGTTGTGGTTGTATATGTATAACTGGATGTATGATAGACATGTTTATATGTTTATATGTATATATGTATATATGTTGTTCAGATTTTAGATTTTTCCGCTTTAATTCTAATTTCTGAAAAGTGGGTGTAAGGAACTAAGTTTTCTCTGTTGATTGCTACCCCACAGTTGCATATCTTTTTGGGCAGGTGTTGTATGCTATGTTTTGTTACAGTTGATGTGATTCCTCCCTTTCTATGCCGCGAATTCAAATGTACTCTGACGAAATTTCGAATTTTCTTTTAGTGCCTTAATTGCATGTTAATTGGGGGTATAGTTTGGGGGCGTCACAGACATCATGCACCAATCGATTGGTAGGCCAAAAAATAATCGATTGGTGAGTTAAAAAAACGGCAGAGAAAAGATATATAGTCATTTTCTATCATCAAGATATTTTCCTAATCGCTTAGGGTGAATTTTTGAACTGACCCAATCTATTGGATTAGGTCCCAGTTGATTGGTAAAGACACAAATTTACCCAGAGCTTTTCTGATAACCCCAACTCATCTGGAATGACTTTACGACATTTTTGAAAATATTTTATTGAGAAAAATAAGTTCAAAAAACTTGTTTGTGTGTGTGTATGTGATTAGTCGTATACTTTACGAGAAAGCCCTACTGCTTTTACAATGTATATGCACTCAGACATATTTGGGCCAACTTTCACATACTTCAAGACTTTGTTAAATGATGCCATCTTGTAGACATGTACTTGAAAATTACTTTAAAATGAAGCTTGAGTTATATTCCATTTAGGTGCCATCATTAGAGAATCCAACTTATCAAGCTCTATTGATCTGGTTGCATTTTTACTGATTTATGATTAACTTTAATTATTGTAATCGAGGGCAGGTTGTCATCATCATGAGCATGTTTGTCTTTAATGTAACTCCCTTTATTAGTAACTTGAAAAAAAAGTTCCACAAATATGGCATGATGTCCTTCACCTACACAACATCCCTACGCCCCAAGCTCCAAGGGCGGACGTGATGGGTCCTAAGGTAGGTAGATGGTGCGAGTTCAATAGAGTTAAAGGGCACCACGCCAAGTTCTTTTACCAACTCAAGAAAGTGAACAAGAGGCAGATCTACGAGGGACACCTCAAGAATTATGTCTAGGGAAACTCTTCTCACATATCAGACAAGTCCAACTCCTACTGGCGGGATGACTCAGCAAGCCCCAGGCCTAACAATGTAAAAGAGGCATCTGCAGACAGTGATAACAAAGTTGTGCGCCATATGTTCAAACAGACAGATAAATAGTTCATTAAATGGCTTGACTCTTGCTCATATATCCTTTTAGAAGGAAATATCATATTCATTTTCTAGCTTACTTCCAATACTACTTACTGCTCATATGCCTCTGACTAACTATTTCTTGGAACAGTTTATCGAGCCTTGAAGTGATTTTCCTCAGACTGACTGAGTCTTGAGATGATTTTCCCCAGATTGATCAAGTCTTAGAGGGACTTTCCCTTGACCAACCGCATCTTTAGACAATTTTCCCATGGCCAATAGAGTTTAGAGGTGGTATGCTCTAGATTAGATCTTTAATGAATGATCGAATTCCTCGTGGATTGCTTATTTTTGGAACTTCCTTGATGCTAAGCACTGACTTCCAGATAAAATTGTCCCTTAAAAATGGTAATTCTAATGCAACACTCATGCAAGTATTAAAATTGATATTATTATTGAAATGGTATTGTGGTGTATAGTGAATGGATCACTGGCTAGAATGCAATGTTGATTTAGACATTCAAAGTGTGAAAATGGTAATGGGAGAGCATGATTAGAAAATATTTTTGGAGTCAGTTTAACGCAATTTTGCTGTAGTATGCTTTCGAATAAACTTTGCTTGAATTAGGTCTTTTGCGGGTTGTAATGTGGTCTGGTTCACAGTTTTTGAACAAAAGGATATAAGGCTCAAATTTTTTAATTTTAACCCACCCATTCTCCTTCTGATGATCTGCAATCCTACGTTCAGTTAATTTGACACACACATTCAACTTCCAAGAGGATTTTGAAGGTGAAGATGTGATGGTTCGGGAACCAGTGAGGTTTTTTGTTTGAGGTGGCAGTCACCCACTTTTGTTTGCCTATTTCTTTTTTCTTTTAGGTATGGTGGTCACATCCTCTTGCTATTTTTTCATTAAAGATTTGATGACCCCTTTTAACTTTTTTTTTGTTTTTTTTTCTTTTTCTTATTTCTTTGACTTATTTGTTCTCATTGTCAATTTTTATTTTATTTTTTAGAACAATTTGTATGAAATTTGTTCTTTTGATTTGAAAAGGGTTGACTTCTATGTTAATGGTCGGTGAGGAACAACCAATGTGAATTTTTTGGATTTTCACGACTTCTCCGACACTTCATGACACGTATGAGGAAGAAAATGTGGTTGAACCTCAGATGGGATGATTTCTCTTGAAATTTGCATGTATAGTCAAATTAATTGAAACAACTACCCTGCACTAGTTACGATTAAGGGTTTTTAGTACATAAAGAAACACCAACTTCTAGACTCAAAGGGGTTGAATAGAGATTAAATCCTTAAATTTTTAGTGTTTAGGAAGTGAAACAATGCCTTACATTGTCAACAATGTTTTATTTATAATCATACTTTAGCAATTTCGGGTATTTTGTTTACATCATCATCCATCCAATATTTGCTAGCACAAAAAGTTGACGATTGAAAAAGTTGAATGAAAAAGTATTGATATTTTTCTTTTTCTTGCGAGTAAATAATGATGGTATACAAAAGAGTGAACATGAAGGAATTGATTCTAAAGATGCATGTTTATTTTATTGTTATTACCATTCAAAAGCAGCAAGCTTAAAAACAAATAACACTTAGAAAACAAGGAAATTACAAATGATAAAATGGCTTAAGGATCGCCACCTTCGAGGATGCTTCCCAAAGTCTTTGCACTCATTCGTGTAAGGAATTGTTCATCATACTAGGGACCTTTTCCTTGAATGTAAATAACTTGTAGGAATCAACTCTTGTACCTTTTCTTTGAAAAGTTTACACTCTTCGATTGAGTGCCTCACTACTCGATCATGATGCTCACACTTGGTATTTGGGTTGTACCTAGTAGGATATGGATATTTCATGGGTCGAGTCTGTCTAGGAGTTATCAACGAGGTTTGGACCAGAAAAGACCAAAACTCACTATATGACATTATAATTGGGTCAAACTAGCGAGTCTCTCTCTCTCTCTCTCTCAGTGATTTGGAGGTCTAAGCTAATTCTGATACTGATTATGAACATGCTAATTCTGATGACTTGGCTAAGGTTACTGGTGCGGAGGACTAGGAAGTAATGGTGGCTGATACTGAACAGATGCCACATGCAATTACTGGTAATAAGGCATTAGAGCTTGCGGAGCTTGATGAGAACCTCTCATGATTGTGTTGGTTTCACCATCCTTTTTCTTTGGGAAATTGTTAGGGGTATTTTTTCACCAGTTTGGTTACTCGAGGTGCTTTGGATCTTTCCACTCTTTAGGCCACTTTATATGCGTTCCCTAATTATCACCATGTCGGAGAACCCTAATGATATGTTTCCTATCATCTCATAATACTGGGCCTGCATAGTGCCCATGAACATGTCAAACATTTCCCATTCTAAGAGTGGTGGATGTACTCGACTTGCCAGCTCCCTCCATCTCTGTGCATATTCCTTGAAGGACTCATTATTTTTCTGAACAAGATTCTACAGCTGCATACGGTTAGGTGCCATATCCAAGTTGTACTTGTATTGTTTCAAAAATGCATCAGCTAGGTCTTTCCAAGTATGAATGCGGGTTCTATACAATTGCATATACCAGTCTAAAGATACTCCACGGAAACTATCCTGGAAGCAGTGGATAAGTAGTTTTTCATTGCGAGCATAAGCGACCATATTTCAGCAAAAAAAATCCGTAGATGATTCTGTAGGTAATTGAGACCCTTATACTTTTCAAAGTTAGGAACTTTGTACTTAAGGGGAATAACCACATCAGGTACTAAGCACATGTCGAAAGTATAGAAATCATAGGCGTCGTATCTTTCAATAACTCTCAACCTTTCTTTTAGAATACGATATTTCTTGACTAATTCCACATTTTTCACTAGGCGTGTATCTTGAGGATTTGGCTCGTAGTATGCAAATTGAACATCCTCAAGAGTGTCTTGAGGCATGGTATGGCCATCCTGGCATGCATGATTTTCTTTTATATTAAGTCCTCCATTCACATTAGGCATCAAAATTTATATAGGCTAAGGACGAGGAGCGTCATCAGCTTGTGGTGGAGTATAACTAGGAGGAAGACCGAATTCTGGGAATTGATTGGTCACCCCATGTTACGGGTTTGAAGTAGAGTCGGATGGTGGAACGATATTCTAATCATTCACTGCTGGTTGAGGGTTATCCTCTCTCCTTGCCATAACAAACATGCCTTCCAAGAGTTGGTTCATCTTGCCTTTCATCTCATTAACAACTTCTCTTAATGCAGCCTAATTTTGTTCCAACTGGTCCATTATCCTTCGGTAGTTACTACATGTTTTGTGAGAGCGGGGACCAACTTGCTAGTTATGGACAAAAGATGGGATAAGTTTTTTTATGGAAAAATATGCATGTATGCCGATGAATGCAGATGCATGAATTTTTAACTTTGATATGCAAAAGATTTTTATGAAAATGCAATGCCATGTCATGTTTGGATGCAATGTTATGTCATGTGTAGCCTTAGGATAACATGGTAACAATATAACACTTTATATAGGAATGATCCTTACAATACAATGATTCTATGTTTTTTTTTAATCCTACCCTCACAAAGGTTAGATCTAGGGTTTTAGAAGGTGCATAGAGTCACAAATCCTATTTGAAAATCTTACCGCCAAACGACTACTTATTAGACAACAATAGCCTTAAGAGGATATACTCTAGGTGAGGTCTTAGCATCAACCAACTGTGATATACATCTCGGAGGCTAACCCTATACAACCATCGACTCCAAGGTCCTAGACAAAAGTTCCCTAAAGTCATGGATCCTATTTGAAATTATTGTCGCCACAACAAATACTCATTAGACAACAATACCCTCAAGAGGATCTACTCTAGGTGCGGTCTTCGTGTCACCCAAGCGAGACATACATCTCAAAGGACAACACTACACAACCCATAACTTAAACTTGAGTTTTTCTCAGACTCGAGTATAGAGCCTCACTTAAAAAGCATTTCCCAATCCCGTATATATATATATATATATATAGCATAAAAATGAAACAAGATAATGAGAAAACATAGAAATACGAGAAGGAAAATAAACAAAGCTAACACTTAAAACCCACAACTAACTAAACTAGGTTTGACCCTCTAAGTCCCCAGCAGAGTCGCTAGCTGTCACAACGTGAAATAACTAGAGCATGATGAACGCTCGAAATCAACAATAGTCGCCACCAAAGTCTTATTTTTAAAAAAAGAAACATCGATAAAAACCCTTAAAGAACAAAAACACGGTCGTCACAACCAAATTCATGTTCAGGAGTCGATTATGTGCAGGGAAGGTACGTATTAGCACCTCGCTCATTCGTTGTATCCAACGAGAACCATTTAGTTAGTTTTGCGAATGCGTGTTAGCTTAGTAATGACTGAGTTTCTTCTTTTTATTAAAAGTATCTACAAGAAATGAAAGAAAGACTAAAACATGGTTTTTTTATTAGGGTGCTTGATGAGACGCTGAATCTCGCTTCTACGTATCCCCAGGTGCGATTGGGAACTCAAAGCTGCGTAGTTATGGGTAGCAAATATTTGTTTGTTGGTTGATTTTAGTGAATGATATCTAGGTCTCATTCGAGCGGTTAAACGTTGTTTTCTGGTTGCGATTGGGTGAAATGAAGTGTTGGCTTGTTCGTCGCGTTAGAATGGATAAAACTTATTTATGAAAAAGTTGCTTAGTTACGCTAGGGCGAAAAAAATAGGTTTAAAGAATTAAAATTTGTTTTATGCAGAAGATGGGTATTCGAAAGGAAAGCTATACAACTCGTATTTGAAAACTCGGGGAAGAAAGAGGCCTGCGCCCAATTAATTATTTTTCATCTGATTTTATGATAAAATATGCGAGTTGAACTGAGTCACGATTCCTTAACGAAAGACAAGTATCCGAAAGATAAACTATACGACTTGTATCCAAAAACTCAAGGAAGAAAGAGGCCTCGACCCAAATAATCCTTTTCATCCATTTTTTATTGAGAAAAAAGTTGTTGAGTTGGTTAAATTTTGAGAGAGTGACGAGTACTTCAAAAGATAAGCTATACGACTTGTATCCTAATGCTCTGGGAAGAAAGAGGCATACACCCAACTAATCCTTTTTTCACCCGATTTAATTGTGAAAAGATTTTTGGGAGGATGATGAGTATTCGAAAGGAAAGCTATACAACTTGTATCTGAATACTCGGGGAAGAAAGAGGCCTACGCCCAATAAATAATGTTTCATCCAGTTTTATTTGCAAAAAGAATTTTTGATTCAAGTTGTGAAGATAATTTGATTTTAGAAAAAAAAAGTTAATTTTGTATTGAAAATAAAAATGGAGTTTATGATCATTTAATATTCGTGTTAATAATTATAAAAATGCTTAAATGCATTTTTGGTCCCTCTAGCTATATTTTAACTTTTAGTCTCCCATTTTAAAAACCAGCTTTTTGATCCCTCAACTATACATCACTTAGAATTGTGTAATTGATGATTAGAAAAAAATATATTTTTAATGACATGGCATTGATGAGTGGGATATTTTAATATTTATTATTATTTTTAGTGAATTAATTAATAATTAATCATTTTTAGTAAGTTTTTTTTTAAAAAAATATTAAATGATTAAAATTGTGAAATTATAATTCTAAACCTAAACCCATTTCATAAGACCAATAATTCAACCGTCAATTCAAAAGTCAATGTTGGTGTAACTTATATAAACATTAAAACTAATTGCAATTAAAACAACGTGGGACTTGCAACTTTATTGCAAGTCTCACATTGTTTTAATTGCAATTAGTTTTAGTGTTTATATAAGTTACACCAACATTGACTTATAAATTGAGTGTTGGGTTATTGGTCAAATGAAATGGGCTTAGGATCACGATTTCAATTTCAAAATTTTAATTGTTTAATATTTAAAAAACTAAATAAAAATGATTAATTATTAATTGTTTATGTAAAAATAATAACAAATAGGCTAAATTACACACTGGGTCCTTTAACTTATTTAATTGTAACGAAGTGGTTCTTTATGTTTTTTTTGCTACAGTTAGGTCCTTTATGTTAACTAACGGTTGCAGCGTTGATCTTGTTCTTGCCCAGATTTTGTAAACCCTTGATATCTCTCTGAATATGCAACTATTTGAGATGAAATAAAGATGAAAATCGTGTGTTTTGATCTCACGAACATTTCTTTTTAGTGTGTAGCAAGATATATGGACATAAGTGTATGAACCCTAATTATGCAAAAGCAACCACACAATCGTGTTTATGAGAGTTATGATTCAATTTTTTGAGGGAAAACAACTAACATATGATCATGAATAATTGGCAAAATTATTATGCAGTAAAATATGCATGCATCATAGAGTTGGAGTTAGAAACATGTGTTAAAGGTCAACGCTACAACCGTTAGTTAACATAAAGGACCTAACTGTAGCAAAAAAAACATAAAGGACCACTTCGTTACAATTAAATAAGTTAAAGGACCCAGCGTGTAATTTAGCCTAACAAATAATAATTTATCTCACTTATCAATGTCACGTCATTATATATATATATATATATATATATATATATATATATATATATATATATATATATATATATCATTAATGACATGTATGCAAAACTGAAGGAGGACCTCAAAAATCCCAATTGATGTCAAATTGAGGGACCAAAAAATGGTTTTTAAAAGGGGGACTAAAAGTTAAAAAATATCAAATTAGAGAGACCAAAAGTGTATTTAAGCCTAATAAAAATTATCAAATTAAATCCAAAAATTAATGAAAAGGAATTGAGAAATAAAAAGCAAAGGGGTGTAAATATAACTAAGGTTGAGAAACTAGCAATAAGGGAACCCAAGGCTAGGCCCAATGAGGAAAAATTTCAAACAAACCAAAACATATAAGAAAACAAAAGAAAAAGGTAATCAGGCTCTCCTGGCCGTCTGATGAAGATCTGACAGTCCAAATTTATCTGGTGAGATGATGAGATATTGGCCTCATGATCATCTTCACATGGTCATTAAAAACGCAAGTCTGTGGTAAGTTTAATAGGGATTTTGTAAAGGATCCCTTCAATCATTTAAATTCTAGCCCTTGACACTGGCGCCACTTTTGAAAAATAAAAATAAAAATAAAAGAACATAACAAAGGGAAGAAAAAAAAGTCAGAACAAACAAAAAAATTCATCCCTCTTCTTATTTCATGTCATCTCTCTTCTCCCTCAACTTAGTTCAATATTCATCTTCCCAAACTTTCTTCCATCTCGATCTCTCTCCTTTTCTCAACACAAATCATCAACACAACAAAAATCTAATATTAAGCGACAAAATTAAATCGCAAAGCCAAAAGATCAAAACAAACTACCGAATCGAAAGCTTGAGTGTCGGAAGAATGGAATAATAAGGTAACCGACATGTGGAGATGCGTGAGCCGGACTATAAGGGTGGTGCGATCGGAGGAGGCAGTACAATCGGAGGCTGGAGAGAGGGGTGCACGGTTCGTCAAACATGGGTGCGTTGCTGGAACAGTTGCACGAAGGAGAGTAACATCATAGAGGTTAGGTTGATCGGTGAAGGTGGTTTGTGGCCTGTGCTTCTTCCTTTTGATTCTATTTTTTTGTTTGGATTATGTTTATGCTGTGATGTTTCTGTGTTTTATGCGAAGGTTTATTTTGGTTTGGAATTTTGTGTTGTCAATGACATTATGGGGGTTGTTGATGGTGATGTTATGACGTGTTGTTGTGTATGGTGTGGTGGTCGGTTTGTGAGGTTGAAGGATGGTGAGAGAATGGATTTGGCGATGATGAGGGCTTAGTTGTTTGGGTGATAATGATGGTTGGAGTTTGTGTATGGAGGCGTGTTCTTTTTTGTCAAAGCATACTCATGAGAGAAAAGGTCTTTTTTTTAGTGTGATTTTGAGTTTTGGTTCAAACCATATGTGGGAGAGAGAAGACTTTTTATATGCGCTTTTTTGTGTGTTTGTGGAATTGTCCCCTTTGAGAATTTTTTGCCTTCAATTTATACAAAAAAAATTAGGTTAGTAAAAAAAGGAAGAAAAAAACAATTTTGATCAATATAATAAAATGCCAAATCAAAATATTATTTGTTTGGTTCTTTCCGCCATATAAAAAAAATCACACAAATAATTTTCTGATTCTTTGCTTGACTATTAAGAAAGCAAAAATTTTAAAAATAAATTTATAACATTTTTTGTATTTTTGATATTTTAAGAAATTAAAAGAAATTTAAAATAAATAAACACTAAATAAAATAACAATTTTCTTAGAAATTTTTTTTTTAACAAAAAATAAAAATGCAATAAAAGAACACACGATTTTTATCTACAAAATTGGGGTAGGACATGGTCGACATTTGTTGTTCCATCCTTCTTGATTCTTCATTGAACATACTATTTTTAACAATGTCAATTCTTAGAACACATTATTGTTATTCAACGAAACTACATTTGTGTCCCAATTGTTTGACAACAAACTCAATAGCAACAATATTTGCAATTCATCTTCAATCACAATCTTTAGATATGTGAGTTGATTTATTAATTCTTAAAATTCACTCAAGTGTTTGGATATACTCTGGATTTTTCTAACCAATCACCTAATAGTAAAGGTTTTATTATGGTCCGTCTTTCTCTCGTACAAGCTTTCAAATTTCGTCTATAACATATATACAACTATTTCTATTAGAACAAGATTTGTTCATGACATATATCCTTTAGGTTTTGAAGATAACAAAGTATTGAAAGAACAATGGTATTATATAATGTGTGTTCTAAGTATGCAGGTTCCAAAGCTTAAAGATAATCTACTTAGAATCTATTAAAAGAACACATTTGCGAGAAAGTGATTTCTTGGCTTCCGATGGTTCAGAAACTGAAGAACATTCTTAAGTGAAGTCTGATGATATAAGTTTGTGTAGATTCTGAAGCTGGATGTATCAGCATTAGAAGAGCAATATGTTATCTCTACACTTATTGAATGTATCAGCTTCTGGTGATCATTCAGAACCATAGATAAAGCTAAGTGATCCGTACTGCATAAAGTAAGCTACAATGTCAGATCTTAGTTAGTCAGCTAGAGTCTGTGTTCACATGGATCAAGGAGAGTTGACATGATGTATGGATATCCAATCTCAATAGATCTATAATATAACTCACAAGAAAGACGCTACGGTTAAAAGAGTTACACAATGGATAAATAACTTCTTGTGTATCTATCTTCAACGTCTCTTAGTACTATGGAGTAACAAAGACACTTGTACAAGTTATATCTTCCAGCAACTATTCTTTTGTATATGCTATTTAAGTAACTGAAGATTCAATCTGGATCAACAACAAGGAATAAAGAAAGTGGGCTAGAATAAAAGGAGTGTTTCACGCTTCTATCAACATGTAAGAATAACAAGATCAAGAATAACATCGAGTATGCAAAGTTTATGTTATTTGTTGTAAATTGTACAAAGCTTTAAGATTTCTTAAACAATGAATATCTTAGAAATCTTAACTGCAATGATCTTTGTTATAGTTATTGTCTTGCACCTCTGATTGTATATCAAATACACCTTGTTGTCTATTCTGCTAAATAGGTTGTTTAGTAGTTTAGAAAGAAAGTCTCTTGATATGTGCTTGAGCATCAAAGTATCTTACTGTGAGCTTGATCCAAGTATGTCTCATGCTATGTACTTGAGCATTGAAGCCTTGATCAAATTGTTGATTAAGCAAGGAAGTCTTAGACTGTAGGTCTAAGCAGGAACGTCTTGTATTCGTGGAATCTGAGCAGGAAAGTCTTGTACTCAAGGGTATGAGCAGAAAGTCTTGAATATGTGGGATTTAAGCAGGAAGTCTTGGATTCATGGAATCTAAATACGAAAGAGTTGGGCAGTGAGTCTGAGCAGGAAGTCTTGAATCCGTGGGATTTAAGCAGGAAGTCTTGTACTTGAGGGTATAAGCAGGAAAATTTTAGGATCTGAGGATCTAAGTAGGATGTCTTGATTAGGTGCTGATTGAGCAGGCAAGTCTTAGGCGGTAGGTCTGAGCAAAGAAAAGTCTTATGCTCGAGGGCTTAAGAAATTGTAATCATGGTTTGATTATAGTGAAAAATCTCTTGTGTTGCAAGTGGACTGAACTACTCTCAGTTTGGGAGGAACTAGGATAAATCTCTGTGTGTTCATTTGTCATTTACTTGCTTCTATCATTATTTCTCTGCAACTTGTTATCATAATATGAACTAATGTTTAGAATCTAAATTCTGTTCAAAAGCAACTCAAATTGGAGAACATAATTCAACCCCTTGTTGTGTATTTTTCTCACCTTCAGTTGACATCCGAGCATGGTATGTGCATAACACTTAACAATGGTGTAGATAATAATCCAATGAGAAAAATATGTCTGCTAAATATTTTTCAAGAAGGAATCAAGTACCATCTGATGAACAAATTAGTGCTTTGCTAATCCTCCCATCTTCAGTGGTGATTTCGCTGAATCTGGAAAAGCTAAGTTTACTCATATATCATTGGTCTTGATAAAGGGTTTTGATGAAGAACTATAGGATATCCTTGAAAAAGGTATCACTATAGAAGTTAATGGTGTTGGGATGATCAAAGATAGAAAATCACTTACACCAACTTAGAAGAAGCTTTACAAAAATCATCTTTGAGTTAGAAGCATTCTGGTAGATGCTCTACCTCCTTCTGAGTATATCAAAATCATTGATATGTCTACTGATAAGACTATCTTTGAATCCTTGTGTTCTTAATATGAAGGGAATCACCAAGTGCTTAACAAGTTAATCTTCATCTAATCTTTCCAAGAAAATTATGTGAAGTATGTCTGCTAGATTAAGACCAAAAGTCACAACTATTCATGAAGCCCTAAATTTGAATATGATGATTCTTGAAAGTTTGATTAGTAATCTTCAAAGAAATGAAATGGAATTAGATGAAAATAAGTTGTCAAAGAAATCAACTTTCTGAAGTTGTGAAAAGTACACAAGAAGGGGGGCTTGAATTGTGTTTCACGTTTTCTTATTATTTAGCTTCTGATCATAGTCTTAAAATTAGAACTGATGTTCAGATTCTAAGTTAATTCATTTGGCAGCGAATTCAACAGAAGTAAATAAAATAACAACAGAAGACACAAAAGATTTATACTGGTTCCTCCCCTAACTGGGAGTAGTTCAGTCCCCTTGCCTCACAAGAGCTTTACATTATAACCACTTCATGATTACAATCACTTATGCTTTTGCACAAGACTTTTACAACTGCTCAGACTAATTGTCTGAGACTTTCCTTGCATAGAGCTCATGTCTAAGACTTACCCTTTGCTCACACCATCTGACTGAGCCACCTGCTCATCTGTCCTCTGGTTGAGTCTTCCCCTTGCTTAGAGCACATGTCTAAGACTTCCTTTGCTCACACCATCTGACTGAATCGCCTACTCATCTGTCTTCTGGCTGAGACTTTCCTTTGCTTAGAGCACATGTCTAAGACTTTCCTTTGCTCATACCATCTGACTGAGCCGCCTGCTCATCTGTCTTCTGGTTGAGACTTACCTTTGCTTAGATCATAGGTCTAAGACTTTCTTTTGCTCAAACAGACTAGCTGAATAAGACTTTAGTTTGCTCGAGCACATAGCAGGAGACTTAATCTAAATTACAGAAGGCTCGGTAGAATAGAGAACAAGGTGTACATGATGCACGCATCAGAGGTACGGAAGATTACCATAACAAAGACCTAAAGTACGTAAGATTTCTTGAATATATATAGGGTTATGAAATCTTAAGGCTTTTACAATTATAACCTAAAACAGAAAATCTGCCTATTACATAGTTGATAATTGCTTGATCTTGTTACTCCTTCAATAAAAGAATCCTTGTTGAAAATTCAGGTTTGAATCTTCAGCTATATATATAGGCTTTTCAAAAACTAGCCCCTGAGAAGGTTACTTGATCAAGTGTTTTTGCTTTTGCTCTAAAGTACAAGAGATGTTGAAGATGGATACACAGCAGATTTCAGAATCCATTGTGTAACACTTTTAAGCTTTAAGTCTTCAAGAGGTTCTGTACTAATAGAGCCGTTGGGAGTAGACATCCATAGAACGCACCAGCTTTTCTTAAGCCTTGCAGTCCTGTAGACTCGAGCTGACAGGATGATAAGACAATACAACATGCTTTCAGTAGTACGGATAGTCCATAACTTTATCACCAATTCTGAATAGTACCAGATGCTGATATACAATTACTAAGTGTATAAACTCGTCTGAATGCTGAGGCTTTCAATTCAGAGTCTTCGTTAAACTACACTAGAAATTGTTCTTCATACTCTGCCACCAGAAGATTGCAATGAAGCAACTCCAAGTGTATCTTAAGTAAACAAATTCTGATTATTTATGTATAAGACAAGAACTCGCATAAATAAAACACACATCAAATAAACCATTATTATTTAAATACTTTTGTTATCATCAAAACTAAAGAGAAAATATCAAGAACAAATCTTGTTCTAACACTTTCCTCAAGTCTGTTAAGGAAAATTCCTATGGAGTTTCTGATGATGAGGAAATGGCATTCCTTATTAAAAGATTCCTTCAGTCGGCTAAAAGGAATGAGAAATTTGTTGATGGAAATAGTAACTTCAGAAGCTCCAGAAATAATCACATTTCAATTGATTATCCCAATCTTTAAAGCCCGGAGAAAATTTACCAGACAAAAAATGTCAAAGAGCTTCCAAGTATATCCTGACGAAGCTGACAAAGTTGAGGATTTAGAAAGAGTTGAAAAGAGTAATTTGGCATTGCTGGCCGTTACATCTTCTGAAGAAGCATCTAAATCCAGAAATAAATCAAATGTTGAAGCGAAAGAGGTAACTTCTAAATCTATCTTGCTTCAATATTTTTATGATCTAATGAACTCTTAAGTTGTTTTAACAACAAGCTCGGATCATGAAGTTAGAGATTGATCATCTAAAAAGAAGATCTAAAAATCTATCAAGAGAAAATCAAGTCTCTTGAAAATTATGTTTTGATAATAAGGAGTTTGTTTCTCAAGATCAAATCTTAAGTAACTCCATGGCTCCTAAGGAAATTGAACGCTATCGTAGAATTTGTGTTGAAGAAAAATTTCTTGAGAAACCTTACAATTCTTTTTATTTTGGCAATACTCAGACAGTGTTGAAAACTTATTTTATGCTAACCTCTGATAGCAAACACTATATGAATCTATGCTAGTCAGAGATGTCAAAATCAAGGATTATAAAGTCAAATAATTTGATAATAGATGAATCCAAGATAATGAAATCAAAGACTCTGCTAAGAACATGTTTTGTTAGAGCTAAACCTCATTGATCGGTCACCATTTCTGTTGTAGTTATTATCATTTTAACAGGTGAAAGTAGGCGAATTATTTGCACTTTTCATATAGTTTGAGTGGTTTATATGTCAGTTTCTTTAATTTTGTATTTATCTATGTTTTAATTATTCCTGGTATTTTTGATCTTTTTGGGAAGGCTAACGTGTTTTGTAGGTCGGAGGAAGTCAATGATATGGCCAGAAAAGGAACGCGGAAAATTTTCAGAAAGATCGGAAAAGTCTATTTTTCGGCATGTTTTTCATCATGATAGGCATGCGGTATTTTGATCATAACTAGAGCGTCGTAAATGAAATGACGTGGGACTGACGGCAAATGAAAGCTAACATGAAGGGCTACACCTTTCATGAAGACATAAAAGGTTAATTCGACTATGTTCGTACGAGTATCAAGTCATTTCATACGCATACCAGATCTGGAAATTTTCATGTTTCTATCCATACGCGTACCATATACGTATGGAAGCCTGCCATACGCACCATACGCGTATGGGGGCCCAGAATCTCAAAAAAAGCCTAAATTTTGAGTATTTAGCTCGAGAACGTGATTTTTTTCCATGTTGGATGATTTTACAGAGTAAAAACACGATCTAAAGGCTGGAGAACTCAGATTTTCAGGAGCTTTCCGCAATTGAAGATCAATTAATCTAAGATCTCTATAATGGTGACAATCTTTACTATGTTTTCTTTTGTTTGTATGAGTAGATAAACCCCCCATTGCTAAGGGGTGTCCCTGATTCAGAATTGTAATGAGTTGGATTTAATTGTGCAATAACAATAATTTTATTATAATTGATTTGTTCTCATGACTGTTCTTATTGCTCTCTCTGTCGAACTAACAAAGTTTGATGTATGTGAAACAATTAGGCTGGACCGCTATTATTCATGATCTGCTTGAGAATATATTACAGTAGATGTCACTTAGAACTAGGGATACCCTATAATAACCAGAATATTCTTGATAAAATAATGCTTAATTTCATTCGTAATTATCTGTGGACATTGATAAGTGCAAAATGTAACTATTTTTGTATATATATTTTGTTGCACTTATCGATACTTTTTGGTAAATATCGATAGAATAAACATCACTTTGTGTATAAATACGTTAGTTAGTATATATTTGTATTTTTGATTCATTTATGTAAACATTAATGGTTTTCCATTCATTTTCTAGGTAATTAAGCACTGTTGGAGCAATGAGTAATAAAAGCTCCAAGATGTGTCATTTGAAGCAATAAAAGGGAGCTGAAGAAAACCAGAAAGTTCAGCTTGTTCGCTTTGCGGGTGAACCAGCAAACATTCGCATTGCGAATGGCTGGCGAGGTCCCCAGCGAATGGTCCCAGTTTGAGGTAGAGGAAAAAGGAACCAAAGTTCGCTTTGCAAACTGTGCAGCGAGCATTCGCTTTGCGAATAATTCATTCGCACTGCGAACTTCTAGAAATTTGCATAGGCGGTTTGACTGTTCAGAGGCACTTAAGTGCCATTTTTTTAGGCTCGCCTAGCGAGTAAAACGTTCGCAAAGCAAACGTGACAGATTTTGAAAGTGTATATATGTTATTTTCATTTATTTTTAGGTTATGTTTTGGGGTGTTTGTTCCCAATTCATCAGATCTTCATGCTTTGTAGTTTAGAACTTAGAAAAGCATCAATGGTGGTTGCAACTCGATGTTGGGAGGCGGATGATTCTTGGATCGTGATTGACACCGCGAGAGATTTTGATTTCTCTTCTCTCTTCCCTTTGCAGTTTCCGTTGGTGTGAGTTTGTATGTAAGTTTTGATAGTATGTATATTTATTGCTCATGGCTTTGTATGCGAGCTCTTTTACAAATCTCTATTGGTGTTATCCTTGTTTTAATCGCTTTATGCATGGATTTGAGTTGCGGTAGACATATCCTCCTTGAATTCGGAACTAGGATGAGCATTTATTATGCCCTTAACTCTAGAGATAGATTGAGGCTTAATATTCGCATGAGTGTCGATTCTTAATGCTTCTGTGTGGTCGAGTTGCATGAGACATCACCTCCGAGGCTATACGGTTATTCTCTCAACTTTGCGTTAGACATAACCTCTGTGGTGGGCGATACGTGATAAGGTGGACGAGTGATTTAGGTTGCGTGCAAATGAGTAGTAAGTTTGAGTATTTGATAGGGTAAATGAAATGCAAACTCGAGAGTTCTCAACTCTCAAAGAATGAATTCTTTTCTGTTCAATAGTTTTATTTCTCGCATTTACTTTTAAACCTATTTTAAACCCAAACTCATTAACGTGGAAACTGTCGAACGTCATTCTTTCCCTCAAACCGATCTCTGCGGACACCACATAAACCCCGGAGGGAATTCTTCCGAAAATAAATATTTTTGCTGCTTGCCGCTATTCTGCAACCAACAAAATGGCGTCGTTGCCGAGGATTGGTTTTGATATTGAATTGCATTGCGATAGTTTCTTTGTTTTTGAGTTTTGTATATATCATATATATTGTCTATTTCCATTATGTTTGTTCAAGTGTTGTATACATTTTGTTCCCGTAACGTTTGTTTAAATGTTTGGTTAGGGCACTTGCTTTTGGTTTGCGCGGTGAGGTATCACCATGGCATGAAGGAAGGAAGTTGCTAGCTAAGCATTGTAAAGGCGTCGAGCTTACGACGTAAAACAAGCATGTTGTATTATTTTTTTTTTTTGTGGTTTAGCTTAGGTAGTGTGGTGAGCATTCATTAAAAAAGTTGTACTCGGATTTTTCGTGAAATTCTCAAATCTTCACTTTACAACTTGTTTAATACATTTTCACCCGGTCTTTTAGTTTGTTTATACTAATAATTCTTGTGTTGTCAATGAGCTTGTTTTGAGTAGCTTAAGGAAATTTAAGGCGATGTTCCAAGTTTGATTGTTTTAACTTGCGGATGTATGGTAATGATATTGTTAAGTTTTGTACTCGTCCAAGGTATGTATTTATCGCTTTCTTGAATTTAGCATATCCATGATACTTAGGCTTTTTACAAACTTCCATGCCATTCATTCTTTTGTATACTTGTTCATGTTGTGAATCACTTTAGTTCCCAACCTTTTTGTGAGGTGGCTTTCCATTTGTTCATATATGCATGGAGTACTAACTTTCTTGTTCTAACTGGATTTTATTATGTTGAATCTTTTGTTTGTGTTAATTATATGAATGCATGAAAAGGATCAAGGCAATTTTGTTTCATTTTGAGCACAACTACCTAGTCAAATAGTCATTCACCTTGTGAGCGTATGATCATTTGTACCCCCTTTGAGCTTTTTGATCCATGTTTTATTTGAACTTAATGTTTGTCTATGAGTATTTAGTTCACTTATTTTTTATTGGATTTTGTTTTTTCTTGAACCCTCAACTTTGTGTTGTTGTATGAATTTTTACCCTGCCTTAGAAAGTAGGGAGTATTCACATGATGATGTGGTTGAATTCAAGTTGGGGAGAGAATGGTTGTTTACTCATTGGTTGGATTCTATGAGGAAAGAAAAATAAAAGAAAAAAGAGAAAAATATGACAAAGAAAAAGAAAAGAAAAAAATAAAGAAAAAGAAAATCCTTGAGAAAGGAAACAAAAAGAGTTCAAATAATTGTGCTAAATAAGTACTACGTTTTGTGTAACACTTGGGATTTTGGAAGAAGTTGATTGGAATTTTGTGTTTGAGTCTTTGTGAGTTAATCACTCCCTTAGGTTTAGGCAAGTTTTTGTTTCAATTACCTTTAGAAATTTCCTCTTGTTTGTTTACCCGACCACGCTACAACCTTGAAAAGTCCTTGTGATTCTTGCCTTTGTATGTTAAATGTGAATTGTTGGATGAATGCATAATTTAGTCTATTGTTTGCATGATTGTTGTGTGAGTGAAAAGTACCTCATTTTGTGTTTTTCATCTACCGATGATTGTTTTTGCTAGGTGTGATTCACATTTGAACTTATGTTGTTTTAGAATGTTTGGCATGATTTTTGTATTTTGCAGTTGTTTCGTGACTATGTTGTCGTCGTAGTTTAGTGGTAAGTATTTACTTTGTGTGTACTGTTTTTCATTTGAACCATACATTTGTTTCTGTTTTTCAAAACTTGTTGATTCGTGATTCTTTGGTTATTTCTTTTGTTTCTTTGAGTTGTTTGATTCTTGTTTGAGGACAAACAAGTTTAAGTTGGGGAGAGTTTGATAAGTACAAATTGTAACTATTTTTGTATATATGTTTTGTTGCACTTATCGATAATTTTTGGTAAATATCGATCGAATAAACCCCACTTTGTGTATAAATACGTTAGTTAGTATATATTTGTGTTTTTGATTCATTTATGTAAAGATTAATGGTTTTCCATTCATTTTGTAAGTAATTAAGCATTTTTGGAGCAATGAGGAACAAAGGCTCCAGGATGTGTCATTTGAAACAATAAAAGGGAGCTGAAGAAAACCAGAAAGTTCAGCTTGTTCACTTTGCGAGTGTGCCAGCGAACATTCGCTTTACGAATGGCTGGCGAGGTCCCCAGTGAATGGTCCCAGTTTGAGGCAGGGGAAAAAGGAACCAAAGTTCGCTTTGCAAACTGTGCAGCGAGCATTCGCTTTGCGAATAATTTGTTCACACTACGAACTTCTGGAAATTTGCATAGGCGGTTTAACTGGTCAGAGGCACTTAAGTGCCATTTTTTTAGGCTCGCCTAGCGAGTAAAACGTTCGCAAAGCGAACGTGACAGATTTTGAAAGTGTATATATGTTATTTTCATTCATTTTTAGGTTATGTTTTGGGGTGTTTGTTCCCAATTCATCAGATCTTCATGCTTTGTAGTTTAGAACTTAGAAAAGCATCAATGGTGGTTGCAACTCGATGTTGGTAGGCGGATGATTCTTGGATCGTGATTGACACCGCGAGAGATTTTGATTTCTCTTCTCTCTTCCCTTTGCAGTTTCCATTGGTGTGAGTTTGTATGTAAATTTACTTTAATAGTATGTATATTTATTGCTCATGGCTTTGTATGCGAGCTCTTTTACAAATCTCTATTGGTGTTATCCTTGTTTTAATCGCTTTATGCATGTATTTGAGTTGCGGTAGACATATCCTCCTTGAATTCGGAACTAGGATGAGCATTTATTATGACCTTTACTCTAGAGATAGATTAAGGCTTAATATCCGCATGAGTGTCGATTCTTAATGCTTCCGTGTGGTCGAGTTGCGTGAGACATCACCTCCGAGGCTATACGGTTATTCTCTCAACTTTGCATTAGACACAACCTCTGTGGTGGGCGATACGTGATAATGTGGACGAGTGATTTAGGTTGCGTGCAAATGAGTAGTAAGTTTGAGTATTTGATAGGGTAGATGAAATGCAAACTCGAGAGTTCTCTACTCTCAAAGAATGAATTCTTTTCTGTTCAATAGTTTTATTTCTCGCATTTACTTTTAAACCTATTTTAAACCCAAACTCATTAACGTGGAAACTGTCGAACAAAATTCTTTCCCTCGAACCGATCTCTGTGGACACGACATAAACCCTGGAGGGAATTCTTCCGAAAATAAATATTTTTGCTGCTTGCCGCTATTTTGCAACCAACAAAAATTTACGTGAAGCCTCTAACTTTCTCATTTCTCCATGGATTGGGACAAAATTTAGGTGCATCTGACCTAGAATTTCACAAGGAATCCAATGGTGGTCTTGTTTTTTTCAGATGAAGTCCTTATTTTAAAACCCGATAGTGGTTTTGAAATAGGCCAAAATTTGCATTTTCTATGCTATCACATGGTACAGGCAAGAATTACATGGCAAATTGGTTCAAACTAAACATATATAACATGTATGAGATGTTCATGATCAGTGGACTTCAAAGCAATGCATAATTCAAATAGTTCAAGTTGTCATGCACTTACCTCTTGGAGCTTTTTGTGCTATCTGCCAAGTTCCTTGTGCCAGAAGTAATTTAATGCTTTGGACAATTGATCCCTTAGAAGCTTTGAGAATGGTTAGAACCAGCTGGAATCCTCAGGAACAAGTTGTGACACTTTCTTGCAAAAGGGGTAAAAGTGGCCAAAATGGCAACTCCCTCAAATGGTGTTCCAGATGAGGGGAACCATTTGGGACAGTTCAAGGATGATATTTGGAATGTGTTTGAGGCTTTGTTTGGTTTTGGAAGTGACTAAATCAAGACATGGCTTAAAAAATGCAGAAAAGTCCAATTTTGAGGTTTTGGAAGTGGACTTTGTGATTTTGGTGTTTTAGGTTACAAGTGAGTGTTTGAACAACTTAGATACAACATTTTAGAGGTGTTTGGATCATGATCTATGGTGGAATTGCTCTCTAACTCAAAAACTCAGAGATACCTTGCAAAAGAAGGCATTTTGGCCTAAAGAGAGGGATTTTGAGGAAAGCAAGTGTTGTAGTGCTTTGGTGTACTCAAACTGAGCACAAATGAGCTCTATTTATAGTAGAGCAAGTTTGTTTTGCAAGCAATAGTGAATGGCAGCTGCAGCAGGCCTTTGGCCAATGTTGAGCAAAAGGAATCTCAAGTCTCCTCTAGCCATTGACTTGAGGTTAGGGCACAGGCCTATGGTCCTATGATTTAGTGTTGATCCTTGACTCATTCAGCTAGGAATGTGTCAGTCCATGCCACCTTGGTGTATCCATTAAATGCATTGCAACAAAATTGGAGTCTTGGCACCATTTTAGCCTTTTTAGGTTTGTTATGGCTAAGGTAGATTCTTGGAATTTGGAGGCTTGGGGATCAGATCATTCTTCTTTTGTTTTACCCTCAGATGTGTCCAAAATGATGACAAGGCTTGGAGTTGTTCAAATTTCTCAAATCGAGCAAAACAACAAAATCTGCCAAAATCTGCCTTGCCTATGACAATTGGAAATGGTGATTTTGAGGGATTCATATCTCCCTGCTCATGTTGAGTTACGAGAGGCTCTTGTGCTTTATAGAAAGCCCTCATATGATACAAAACATGTGTGATCATAGTTTATTTTGAAACTATTTGGATCCAACTGAAAAAACCTCATGAACATTGATGTTCAAGGCTGGTAACTTAGGCAGATTTTCACTAAGTGTTGGAAAAAATGTTATTTTCATGTTTTTGTCATTTTGATCACTCCATAACTTAAAATCCATAAAGAATTGGAGTCTGAGTTAGTTGAAGCTTTTGTAGAGTGTAACAAGACCTACAAATCCAGCTTTGGATCACCCAAAATGGTTGCTTGGATCTCAAGTTATGATCCTTGGAAGTTGGTACCAAAACCACTTTTATTTCATAACTTAGAAAAATTTTGGTTTCTCAAGGTTGCCCCTTTTGCAAGAAACCTCACTTTTCTTGATTTTTCTTGATGAATGATGATCAATACCACACATTAACATTATTTTTGACTTAGGGGAATCATATTTGTGAAAAATTCCAAAAAGTCAAACTTGATTTTGTGCACAGTTGACTTTTTATCGAATGAAATCCAAACTGTGCGATCCTTTGTGAAATCAAGTCCTTGACCTAAATCAAACCTAATGGATGGACTCCATAGGTGATATAGGGTGTATTGAATCATGTCCCAAGGTTTGGGAGCATATCTTGGTCAAAAGTCAAAGGTACAGTTGACTTTTTTCCTTAAAACCTTAATTGTGGTCCAGATGAAATTGAAACTGGTGAACCAAGTTTCTTTGGTAAATCCATTGTTGAAAATGGATCAATGTGGTATATTTGGAGCCCTCAAATCATGTCTTGAGGTATTGGCTCATGCTTTGCCTCAAAAGTCAACTTAGGGGTGAATTAGGTCAAGAAACCCTAATTCCTGATTTTTGGTAAATGCATCCCCTGAGGTTAAATTGACTTGATGATTGGGTTCATGAGGTCCCTTGGAGTATCTTGGGTTGTGCTTTGAAGATTTGGCTCATGCCCAGATGAAAATATTCATCTGGAGGCCTCAGTCGACCAAAACCCTAATTTGGTGACACTGGCGATTTTGAGGCTTGATCCACTTGGAATGTTGCAACTTTGTGCTTGATTCTTGATGTGGGAGTCCTCTTGATTCTTTGTGGGTGTTTAAGAGGTTAGACAAGTTGAAGATCATGTCATTTCTTGATTGATCCTTTATCTAAGTGCTCTGAGAGGGCTTGAAACCCTAATTCTTGATTGTGGTGAATGCTCAACCATCTTTGAGGAGATTGATGAGGCATGGTGGTACATCCATATTGTGATAATGATTTGCACAATGATGGGAAATCTTAGTGGTCAAAATTTTGGGTATGACAGTTCTCGACACCAAAAGGATGACGAGTCTATCACCAAAAGGATGATTAAGAACACACACAATGATATCTGACACCAAAAGGATGACAGACCTATCACCAAAAGGATGATAGTAAACACACACAACTCTGACACTAAATGGATGATGGATCTATCACCAAAAGTATGATAGAGAACACACGCACACAAATATTTAACACCAAAAGGATGACATACCTATAACAAAGAGGATGATAGTGAACTCACACGACTCGACTTGCTATTACCAAAAGGATAATAGTAAGCAAACTACGATTCCCGACACCAAAATGATGACGGACCTATCACCAAAAGGATGATAGTAAACACACACGACTCGACCCTTCACCAAAAGAATGAAAATGAGGTCAAAGCTCGCTATTACCAAAAGGATAATATAGCACACACACACAGACTCTTCACCAAAAGGATGAAAATGAGGTCCAAGTTTGCTATTACCAAAAGGATAATTGAGCACACACACATACAGACCCTTCACCAAAAGGATGAAAATGAGGTCGAAGCTCGCTATTACCAAAAGGATAATAGAGCACACACACATACAGACCTTTCACCAAAAAGATGAAAATGAGGTCAAAGCTTGCTATTACCAAAAGGATAATAGAGCATACACACATACAGACCCTTCACCAAAAGGATGAAAATGAGGTCGAAGCTCGCTATTACCAAAAGTATAATAGAGCACACACACATATAGACCCTTCACCAAAAGGATGAAAATGAGGTCAAAGCTTGCTACTACCAAAAGGATAATAGAGCATACATACCACACACAGAACCTTCACCAAAAGGGTGAAAGTAAGGTCAAAGCTTGCTATTACCAAAAGGATAATAGAGCACACATATAGATCCTCGACACCAAAAGGATGACGGGTCTACCACCAAAAAGATGATAGAGAACACAGAGATATCTGACACCAAAAGGATGACAGACCTATCACCAAAAGGATGATAGTAAACACACACACACACAATGACCCTTCACCAAAAGGATGAAAGTGAGGTCACACCTTACTACTACCAAAAGGATAATAGTAAGCAACACAATATCAAAAGCTGTCATTCACCAAAAGGATGATACACAAACCAATGGTTCACGGATTACCGACACCAAAAGG
This sequence comes from Lathyrus tuberosus, assembly GCA_022829125.1. Taxonomy (NCBI): domain Eukaryota; kingdom Viridiplantae; phylum Streptophyta; class Magnoliopsida; order Fabales; family Fabaceae; genus Lathyrus; species Lathyrus tuberosus. The sequence continues at coordinate 3,461,838 of JALAZF010000431.1, read as the reverse complement.
ATGACGGTAAGATCAAACAACACACGTTGCTACCACCAAAAGGATGATAGGATCTTCCCAATTCGAGGGCCACCAACACCAAAAGGATGAAGGTTAGGTTGAAACAACATGAATGGCTACCACCAAAAGGATGATAGTAAGTTTCCCGATTTGAGGGTTACCGACACCAAAAGGATGAAGGGCGGGTTGAATTGACAGAGTTTGGCTATCACCAAAAAGATGATAGTAAGGCAATTGACAAAAGGTCAAGTTTACCGGGGATATGATGAGTGAGGCTTATTTGGAGACATCAACAAAAGGTTGAGGAAAAGAAGTCACTGATGGACACCGTCCTTGTCAACAAAAGGTTGAAAGGAACCAAAATACCGGGGAACGCCCAAGAGAAATGCTTATTGGTTGAGGAGACAATTCAATAAGGAACGCCCACTGACTTGCTTGGAGATCACAACTTCATCAACAAAAGGTTGAAGTAACTTCATGAGGAATGGCCATGAACTTGAAGAAGATGCCCCTGACTGGGCTAAAGATCATCTTGAGCTTGATCAACAAAAGGTTGAAACAACTTCGTGAGGAAAGCCCATGGTCTTGAAGAATATGCCCCTGACTGGGCTGAAGATCGCCTTAGAATCTCAAGATTGATCATGGATCTCGACTTATGCATGAATGCTTGATTTTGTAATGATATTCCATATCGAATGGAAATGCAATATAAATGCTGACGCGCGGAGATGCAAGTGTTGGGGAAGTATGATTTTGGTTTTGTGTATGTATATGATGCACATAATGTTTATGATGTCGAATGCGATGCGTATGATGCGTATGATTGCAGACAATGATTGGATATATTGGTGAAGATGCCAGCATGGTGGACTTTTGGTAGTTACCAATGCAGATTAGACTTTGGGTGGTAGGAGGGATTGATTTCCTCGACACTCAGTTCGTTGAAGACGTCGTGATTGAAGCAGGAGAAGATGCTCTTGATGCCTCAAGTTTGATTGCTTGATGATGAGTCATGGTGTTTGCTTCTCAGAAAACCATAACTTTGTGCTTAATGGTCGGGAAAGCCTGAAGATGAGCGCAGCGACGTGATCGACTCATGCAGATTGTGCTCTTGCTCTGAACTTGATAGTTGCTAGTGTCTGGCAAGGTATGCTTGATCAATTTGAAGATACAGAGAAGGTCTGCTTTCTGCAATGGGTCTTGCCCCAGTCTAAACATGGTAATGGTCTGCCCCTGATTAACCAGTTCTGAAGTGATTTGATCTTTTGAAGCTGAACTTTGATGTGCTTTGAGATGGCTTGCCCCTGATCGAGCTGTTGAATGAATTGCCCCTGCTTAAGGGTATTGAGGGAGTCTTGATTTGGGTCGGCACCACTGGAAGTTCAAGTTCCTCTTTGATTGTCCCTTGTTGGATTTGTCTTTGATGTCTAACACTGATTTGTAGTTAAAATTGCACATTCACAAATGGTAATCTCGATGCAATGCTCATGCAAGTTTTAAAAAGGTCGTTTATTGGAGTGTAGTGATAGTGTGAGATGAATGGACCGTTAGTCCAAATGTAGTGCTGATTTTGTTAGTGCGTGAAAGATATAGCAAGGAGAATGACACCAATGCTGAAGATTAGCAAATATATGGGGAGTCAGTTTACGCAACGTTGTAATTGTATGCTTTCAGAATAAACCTCGCCTCAATTAGGTCTTTCAAGGCTTGTAACGCGGTCTGGTTCACGGTTTATGAAACAAAGGATAATAGGCTCAAATTGGATTGTACCCCCCTTCTTCGTGATGACCTCCAGTCCTAAGTTCAGTTAATTTTGTACATGTTTGTCTTCCAAAAGGGTTGACGGTGTGACAGTTCAAGGTTAGCTCGAAATGGCAGTCACCCTATTTTGTATTTGATGGATGTCAGTGACCTTTTGGTTTTGATATGGTGGCAACTGAATCTTATTTTTTTTTTGGTGAGGATTTGAATATCTCTTTTGACTTTGTTTTTGATCCCTAACTTTTGCATGAACTGATTTCACTTGTCAAGTCCATCGGGATTGCTTTGATTTTTGCCTAAGTCTCCTTTGAGGTACTCGACTTAGCAGGCTTATGATTTTTGGATTTTGTTGGAGGATTGAGACTGCAAGTCATGGTATTGATGAACAACCGTCATGTCTTTTGGTTTTTGGCTTTGTGATGTATAGTTGGATTAACTGAACACTACCCTGCCCCAGGTTGAGTGTAATGGTTTAAAGATCCGAAGGAAACTGATACTTATTGGCTCAGAGTGGTTAACTAGGGATTAACTCCTTGTCTTTCCAGTGTTTGGGGATTGAAACAATACATGTACATCATCAGCGAGATTTTGTCTGAAAGCATACAGTTTGCAATTATGGGTATTTCGTTTTCATCATTCTCTCTCTAATCATTGCTAAACAACAGTATGATAAAGAGAGTGAAGTGGGTAAATGTGTCGGTGATTTGCAGTAAATGAAAGAAATGAGTGAATACAACATAACTAATTCAAAGCATGTATAATCACTACATTAATAAAACCAAATACAAACAACAATGTTTAAACCATACGATACTTAAACAAACAAAGACAAAATACAAGAATGCAAATGATGGGATGGCATGATGTCTGCCTTCTTCGGGAAAACTTGTACTTGAACTTGACTTGACTGACTTGACATGATTTGAGTTGATGTTGGCCCTAGCTTGGCGGCGACAGAGGGTTGTTGATAACATTTGGAGACTTTCCATTGAATGTGAGAGCCTTTGAGTCGATCAGGTCTTGAACTTTGTGTTTGAAGGCTCTGCAATCCTCGATCTGGTGCCCTGGAGCGCCCTTATGATACTCGCAATGAGCATTAGCATCATAATCTGGAGGAATAAAAGTCGGAGGAGCCAAGTCTCTCAGAGTAATATCCCCTTTCTCCAGCAATTAAGCAAAGATTTGAGCGTATGTCGTCGGCAAATGATCAAAGTTTCTATCTGGCCTCCTTGTCCTCTGTTAATTAGGCTGACATTGTTGTTGAGCAGCTCGCTGTTGTTGATTCTGAGAAGGATATTGATACCCTTGCTGATTGTAAGACTGTTGCTGAGAAGCCTGTTACTGAGGCATTGGAGCTTGGACAGCTGGCTGATAAGGCATTGGAGCATATTACACAACAGCAACATACGGATACTGGAAGTAGCGGATTTGAAAAGGCATTGGAGTAGGAGCTTGTTGAGCTTTCTCTTTTTGAGTAGAGACGGCATTTGCTTCACCCTCTTTTTTCTTGTATCCATTGAAGGGCTTCTTGGCTCCAGTTTGACTGCTAGAACCTCCTTGGATCTTTCCGGTCTTCAGACCCTCTTCGATTCTCTCACCAACGATCACTAAGTCAGAGAATTCAGCAGAAACACTACCGATCCGTTTTTCGTAGTATTGGCCTTGCAAGGTACCCATGAAGATGTCAATCAACTCACGGTCAACAAGAGGTGGATGCACCCTTGCGCCTAGCTCTCTCCAGCATTGCTCGTACTCCTTAAAAGATTCATTGTCCTTGTGAGCCATACTCTGAAGTTAAGTACGGCTCGGAGCAAGGTCACTGTTGTATTTGTATTTCTTGACGAATACATCATATCGCTCCTGAAAGATTCGCATCCAACGGTACAAACGCGAGAGTGGCGTGGAAAACAGAGTCGCCAGTAATGTGTATTTATCCCAAAAGAGGGAAAGGAAACACTGCGTAAACCTGAAGAAAAGGAAAGAGCATGGTCTTATGACCAAGAGATCTGGGTTCGGGAGTCGGTTACGCGTGAGGAAGGTATTAGCACCCCCGCGCGTCCATCGTACCCAATGGGATCCACGCTTGCTTGTCTCGATCAAAGGGTTTCGTCAACTGGAGCTCCGCTGCTGCTGGAAAGGAAAAGGGACTGCTAGCTGGAGAACCAGAAAAGGAAAGGAGAGAGACAAAGAGAAATAAATGTAGGGAAAATAAAAGAAGTGCTCGAATAGGCCCTACCCCAGTGCCTACGTATCTCATCGGGAGCATGAGAATCAGAGCGACGTAGTTCCCCTTACTAGGGGTGGATTGTGTTTTTTAGGGAACGGCTAACGTTCTAGCTCAGGTGTTGCAGACTCGCTGAATCGAGTGCATTACCGTCTTGCATGAGAACGAGTAGGAGCATGTTCGTACGTTGAGAGTGAGTGAGATGAGAAAAGAATTCCCGAAGGAAAGACGTTATTGTTGGTTTGAAGTTTTTTAAGCAAGAAGTGTTTTTTACAGTTATTTGTAACTTGCATTGAACCAAAGTCTTGGATACAGGAACGAATACTTCGCGCATCGTCCCCAACAAGACGTACACTAGGTATCCTAAAAGAGTGAGAGGAAGCCCCTCATTCCCCACTTCCCACATAGAAGGCTCAAGCACAATACACGTTAACCTTTATTACGTGTTTTGAAGAAGTTTTGAGATGAGAAGAGAGACGACACAAAGGAAACTCTAAAGGGAAACTAAGAGTCCTAATGTTATCATGCATGGATGTCCTATGGTTAGTGAGGCTTAGGAGGAACGACTACCTAAAACCTAACGCTAATCCTACTCCAAGCTTAATCAAAAATTAACTTGGACTAGGTAGCTCTAAGGGGAAAAGAATCCAAGACTTAATCAAGTCTTGAGATTCAAAGGGAAGAGATGAGTAAAAAGAGAAGGCAGCACCTACAACAGCACATTTGCTTCAGAACAGCAATGAAATCAATGCACAAACACCAATCAGCATTTCACAGCATATAATCCAGCATGAAAACAGGTGTAAAAAGGTCAAACAGCATACATGTACACATGGACAACACATATGACAGCACTTTATGCAAAACTCAGATGTGAAATCAGGACAGCATGCACCACATTTGAATATGATTCAATTAAGGCAAAGCAAACATGCATCAAACAACATACATCAATCAATTAATCATGATCATAAATAAACCACACACCATGTTGAATAACCTTGCTAGCATCATGAAAGAATACCACATATAGCACATGATCAAATGAAACAAGTATGCACATCATGGAATCAAAAGTAAATGAACACGCACATAATTATCCAACCATCATCATCATCAATTAGCAATTAACAAGCTCAAAGTGTGTTCATTACGTGATCATCAAAACAATTAATCAACAACGCAAGCATGAACATTCATCATTGGAAATCAAAAGTCGCGTGTCGGAAAACCGTGTTCATACAAAGGTGATGCGAACAAAATGAAGTGAGAATGGAGCAAAGTCAGAACTTAAATCATACCATGATCACCCAATTCAAACATGTAAGACAACTTCTCATTAACATACATCAAGACTAGTTGAACATACACCATAATCATTTTCAAAGGAAAACAAATGTTTAAGCAAGGTAAAAAAACATACATGGTCCAACTTATGCACACCACAACATCATACTCACATGTATCACATCACATTCATTTCCAAGAGATCACACAAGTTTATCAAGTCATTAATCACACATGAACCAATATGCCTCAAGAACATGCTTCAAGAATGCAAACAAATCAACAATCGGACGATCATGCATCAAAGATTCACATACATCCAGCAACTAGAGGTTAAACAACCCTAGAAAATTCCACAAATATGCATCACAAAAAGCCATGAAGGTTAGGGGTGGAATAGGTATCAATACATGCTTCCAAACAAGCCAAAAACACAAAAGTTACAGGTGCAAATCGATTGCAGCAGGGTGCAAATCGATTGCACACTTACAGAAAGCAAATCTTAGTGAAAAAAACACAGCTGCAATCGATTGCACTAGGATGCAAATCGACTGAACAGTCTCAGACCTGCAAAAATCACTTCTCATAATCACTTTTCAAGCACCAATCACTTACTCAAACATCCAAATGATCATGTAATCAAACATACACGAAAATCCACATCAAATATCAGTAATCAAGCACACACTTCAACAATCAAACAACAAAATCATGAATCCAATCAAGCAAACGGATCAAATCACATTGAAAACCATGGATCTACATTGTATAAGTTGAAATTAATCTAAATCAAGCATAGATCTAAGAAAAACCAACCTACAAAGTTGAGATTTGCTTTGGTGATTGTTGCACACGAAAATTGATGAATCAAAGTAAGAAATCCAGAGATCTATGAAGATTTAGCAAGAACACTTGAAGATCCAAGCAATAATCCACAAATAAGCAAAAGTTCTCCAAGAAGTGATTCCAAAATCTTGAACCTAGATCCAAATAAGTTGCTACTGCAGAATTGAATCAAGAATGAGGATGTGATGGGGGTTTAGCTCAAGAATTCACAAATTCCAATGAAGAATTTATGAATCTATGAATATGGAGCTTTGGTGAGAGGTTGAAGATGAAGGTGGAGAATGAAAAAGTGAGAGAGAATTGAAAGAGAATTCTGAATGAGAAGTGTAGAAAAATTAGAAAAATGAAGTGTGGTTGTGTGTGGTTTGGATCAAATTGGTTTAAATATGACTTAGGTTTGGAATGGAAGTGAGGTTCGGAGTGAGTGGAATTGGAAATGAAAAATAACTTGGAAAGGGAATGTGGAATTAGAGTGGAAATTGGATGGAAATGAAATCCAATTCTGCAGCTCTCTAGATCCTTCTACTGATATAGCATTGATCCCAAGTGAATGTGGTGCATTGGAAATTGGCATAGTGCTGAAAAATGCAGGTTTTAGGCAAATCTGTCACAGTGCAATCGATTGCACAGCAGTGCAAATCGATTGGACACCCTTGAAAAGGCAAAAAATCAAAAATTGAAGGGGTGCAATCGATTGCACATTTATGCAAATCGATTGGACCAAGGCAAAATGGTGAAAATTGCTTCAATGCAACTTGTTTTGAGTCCTGCTTCATATCTAATCCCTAGCCACTGATAATACCCTTGAATGATGCCTGAAACATGATATAGAACCCGAACACCACAAGATTGAGTACATTCTCTTGCTTTGGCCTTGAGACATATCCTCCTCTTGGGGGATAACAAAGATACCTTGATACCATGCCCTATGTTGAATGCCATGCAATCTATGACATACTATGGAATGCAAATGAGTAAAGCATAGACCAATTATTGAGAACACATGAAGGTAAATTTTTGAGGTATTACAGCTGCCCCTATTCAATCAACTGTGGATCTGAATGGATGAAAGCGACGGCTATCAGGAATTCAAGATACATAGGGATTGAATACAGAGATAACCAAGAAAATTTGCACTGTGTGGACAAAGAATAGAGGTTGTAAATGAAGCAATGGTAAGGAAGAAAAGTTGTGAGGAAGACCTTGGAACCATTGAACCCCATAGGAAACCTGTCGGGAACTGGTGAACAACCTGTCGAGAACTGGTGAGATACTTGTCGGGAACTGGTGAAATACCTGTCGGGAACTGGTGAGCTTGGACCTGTTTTGCCTATCGGGAATGGGCAAATGTACCTGTCGGGAACTGGCAAGGTTAAAACCAAAGGGAGCTGTCGGGAACGGCTGCAGTTTATAACCAAGGCTTACCTATCGAGAATGGGTAACGGGGCCTGTCGGGAACTGGCATGGTTAAAACTCAAAGGGAGCGGTCGGGAACGGCTGCAGTTTATAACCAAAGCTTACCTATCGGGAATGGGTAACGGGGCCTTGTAAGCTGAGAGATATGACTCTGTGGGGAGCAAAACTGATGAAACCCTTTGCGCTGCTTTGAAATGTCTGTTGAGGAATGAAAGAGACATTCCTTCTGGCTTTGCCACTAATACAAGGAGCAAAGTTTTGGACTCTCACACGAGTTATCAAAACTGGCCTATGCTTCACATGCATATGTTTGAATTTTTCCATGGCGTAATGCTCCATCTCAATGGAAATGCTACGCGTTTTGAGGATGCTATGCACACTATATGCAAAATGCAAAGAGGCCCTCAGCAAAATAAATGATGACGGAAGGAAGACAACTCCGCCGGGGATAACTGAGCTTACAACAAACTCTGCTGGGGAGACGTCCCTTGAGAGGATTTTACAGAAGACCGCGCCTCTTCAAACTGTACTGGGGAACTAAGCTTACAACAAACTCTGCTAGGGAGAATCATTTCAAAGTGTCTCATGCCAGGGAATGTTTCTTAAGAGAATTTTACAGAAGATCCGACATCTTCCAACTCTTAAACTAATACCGAGCCTTGAGCTAGGATGCAGTAGTTGGGAGGCCACTCTGTTGAGGATAATAGATCTGGAATACTCCTGCCAGGGAATTTCATGATGCTCCATGCTTGGGAGGGTCAACCACTTGCTTTTGCCCCAAGATACAGGTCTAATCTGGAGAAAACGTCCCAAGAGGATTTTACAGAAGATTCGTCATCTCCAAACTCCTGGACACTTACCGAGTCTTGGACATCGGTTGCGAGGCCAGTCGGCTGGGGAGTTTGCAACCGTTATCGACACAGAAAAGCTTGTAGCTATTGGAAGTACTGAATAGGAGAATCGACTTAATAAGATACAACACTACCCAGTTGCACTTGACTTGTCAATATCGCACCGTCGTGCGCGATCGTCGACCAGACGATGGATTCAATCAATAAACTTTGTGACAAAAGAGTGACTTTGGTACCACCATTTGACAATGCTGCTGGGGATCATGAAGCTCTGTAAATATGTTGGGGATAACTACCTCCAAGAATAACTCTCCTGCTGAGAAGTCCTATCTGCCTGGGGAGGAACGATCATTTGCGCTTCGTAAAGGATTTTGACTTGAAGATGTCATACATCTTTGCATAGCTATCTAGTGAAATCTCCACACCTGTAAACAAAAGAATGCGCACATATGCCCCCAGGGTATTCAAACTCTCGGAGAGGTTTCTAGATCTTGACATAACTGCCCCAGACTGCATAGTGTACAAAAGAATTTGCCTCGACAAGATTCGTAGAGATTTGCAACACTCTGCCCCAGTATACTAAATCTTGAAGAGGTGCTTTTGATTAACCGTCCTTTGAAGTAGGATAGCTTCTCGTGCTCTTGAGGTGGTCTACCTCAATATAATCCTTGCAGTGATTTTGCCCTTGACTGATTGATCTTCGAGAGATTTACCAAATCTCGACGTGATTGCCCCAGTTTACACACTTGTGGAGAGATTTATCGGATCTTGACATAATTGCCCCAGTTCGAAGAAATTTTCTCAACATGAATGCCCCATCTTGGCTACATTTTGAAGAGATTTCTCAGTGTGATTGTCCCAGATTGGTTATATCTCAACACAAATGGTTGCGAACGCCTTTTTCCCACATAATCTTTCAACAGCATGTCCTCTGGAGTCTCAGGCACCTCAACTTGGCCAGTTTAAGCTTCTCGACTGATGTTCATCGTGTAAGCTTCGTTGATGTCAAACACATGCAAGCAGAAAATGTTTATTATGTGAATGACAAATCTAATGCAACACTCATGTTATCCTTCAAGTCCTTATTGAACATATGTCGCACAACCGAGTTACGACACTTATTTTTGAAAGGAAAACAATACGCACATGCAACACCAACAAAAATCTTATTAGCACAACTCATGGGAGTCAGGAACGCTGTCTCGTTGAAGTACGCCTTCAGACTAAACCCTGTTTCAATTAGGACTTTTAAGGGTTGTAACGTGGCCTGGTTCACGGTTTGGGAAAAAAGGATTTATGGCTCAAAGTTTATTGGTACCCACCCACTCTTCGTGATATTCTCCAGTCCTATGTTCAGCTAATTTGACACAAGCGCTCGTCTCTCAAAAGGTTTCCCGATTTCAAGGGAATCTATGCAACTGGTGATTCGACACCTGACGAGGATTTGGACTAACAGTCACCCCTTTTGTCTTTTGTGTCTATAGTCACACGACTTTGTTCTTATCGAGGATTTTCTTCATAATCCTTTTGGCTTTTTGCTTTCTCATTCTTTTGCTTAAGTCGCTTGTTTTCAAGTTTCGACTTAGCGGGCTTTTTTTTTTTGAACAAGTCGTGTGACACCATTTTGCCTGACTTGTTTGAAAGGGCCGTGACTGTTTCACTCTTCGGTTGGTGAGGAGTAACCATTGTGGTTCTACACCTCTTAACCTCTTGATGGTGGAATGGAAGGTAATGGATCCTCAGATGTACACTCCTTCTGAAAGTTGAACACTTGGTCAAACTAACTGACGCCTACCCTGCCCCTGGGTTAAAATTGAGGGTTTTTTCATCGGAAAAGAAACTCCTACTTCAAGGCTCAAAGGGGTTAACGAGGGTCTATCTCCCTTATATCTCCAGTGTTTGGGGGTTCAAAACAATGCCTGTACATCCTCAATAGGGTTTTATCCGAAAGCGTACCATTAGAAATCAGCGTTCTCATTTCGTCATCCTCCCTCCAAGAGTCTAGACAAGAAAGGTTGGTATTGCAGTGCATACAAACATGACATGAGTGCATAAAAGTAAGATACTTCAAGAACAACACATCATTGCATTAAAATCCACATTCAAACACAAACAAGTTTTTACATGCAGACAAATGTTTAAACAAACAAAGGAAAGCTACGTATGAAAATGCAATAAAGAAACTAATGATTGCCATTGTTGAGGAGACTTGACTCCGTCTGGACCTATTGCTTCTGATGTCTTTATGGTCTCAAGTGCTCACTTGGGGAACTTCAGTTAATGTATAGACCCTCTTCAGTGAAAATGATAAACCCCACGTCAATGAGATCTTGCACCTTATCTCTAAACACCTTACAATCTTCAATGGCATGCCCCTGTGTCCCCGAGTGATACTCGCATCTAGCACTCTTGTCATAATTCGGAGGAATAGGATACGGCATAGGAGAAGCTTCCTTTAATTCGATCAAAGAGTCTTAAAGTAAATGGGCAAGCAGATAACTGTAAGGAACAATAATGGGATCAAACTTCCTCTCCTGCCTTCTGGGCTTTTGTTGACTCTTCATATGATAGCTCTGTTGCTGATACCTACTTGTGCCTTCCTCTCGTTCGGGCTCTTTCCTCCTTAAACTTGGCTCCGGAACAGGCAATAGTTGAGGACGAGAGGATTCCAAGACCACAGGTTATGAGAAATACACCTGACTTGGTGCAACTTCATGAGGGCAAACCGGGATATTCACTTCTTTCGCAGCAACAGGAGTAAGACCAACTTGTACGCTTACGCCGCCTGTCATGAATTCAATTATTTTCAAGTCAATCAGATCCTGAACCACATGATGAAAGGCCTTACATTTTTCCACATCATGCCCCGGTGCACCAGAGTGAAAATCACAATGGGCATTTGCATCGTAATCGAATGGGAGCTTTCCACGAGGAGGATTTACCGTCCGAAGTTCAACCAATTGGAGCTGAAGTAAATACCTCAATAGCTGAGCAGAAGACATAGGAATTGGATCAAATATTCTGTCAGCTTTCTTCGACTTTGGTGGGTACCTATTAGCCTTGGGGTTGTCTTGACAGACGAGAGGTAGCTGCTGACGAGAAAATTCCAGAAACCCAGGTTGTACAGAAAACATCTGAGGCACATCATCCTTTGGGAGGGATCCCTTAAACAATGGAGGAGAGACAATTCCAACCACGGCCTCAGGCCTGGGAGTATTATCTTTGCTTAGCACACCTCTCACAACTTCCATAACCTGACTCATCTGAATCTTCATTTGGTTGACCTCCTCCTTCAACATTTTCTGGTCTTGAATCAGGGCTTGCATGTCGCCCATAAACTGCCCCATCTGGCCTCGCATTTCCCTCAATTCAGCTTGAATTTGCTCCATCGCTCTGCTTTGATTAAACCTATAATGTAAAAATGGTTATGATTATGCAAATGCGAATGCAGAAATGCAAACAAACATATTTGGACATTTCCAGGACACATCCGCTTTGATTCCATTCCATGAAACTGGGCAAGGGATTAGACACACTATCAGAAAATAAATCCAAAACCAGAAATACCACCGGATCAAACCATAGGGACAAACCCTCTCTGAAAACCAGAACTGCCAGAGCACAAATAATCAAACTAAATATTCCATTACTGAAAACAAAGTAGTTCTTACAGCATAATCAAAGGTGATTCCATCAACAATCCTGATGGTAATCCCGAAAAAAGATAAACAACAAAATCAACTACAAATCAATTCCAAACAAACCAGCTTCAACTTCCTCAAAAAGGTTCACAGTGTCAGGATGTGTAGGTTGCTGCATCAGCCCTTTGATCAGCTGGTTCCTCTTTGCAATCTCTTGGTTCAATTTAACAATCTGCTCTTCAGCGTTGTTGTCTTCACGCTTCGGCTTCTTGACCTCGGCTTGTAGCTTGAGCTCTTCAATTTCCTTTTGTGCTTCTTTCCACTTGGCAAAGTAACGATCTTTCCTTGCTTTCACTACCTGAAGCTCTTCTTTTAGCTCTTCATTCTCAATCTTGGCATCCTTCCACATATCCTGATACGTGGCAAGCTTATCTTCTGCTTTAGTCAAAAGCTTCTTATTTTTCCTCTTAGCTTTGACTGACGATTCAGCAGCCATATTGATCTTTTTGAAGTGTTGAGCCCTGTCAGCAAAATCCTTCTCTTTTTTCTCTAAATGCGTAGTCATGTCTTGAACTTTCCATTTCAACTCCAAGTTGTCCTGTAGAGCACCCTGTAGTTGACTACTCATGTTAGAGTTTTCCACCCTCAGATCAGATACCAACTTACGCTGCTTATTGAATTCTTCGAATGGTACAGTGAGTCTCTCTTCCACAATCTCTGGATATAAGGGAGACGCCCGATCAAAAGGCAAATAAAACTCTTCTACCCTCTTCTTCACCCATTCAACATATGGAGTGAAAGCTTGATTATTGGGCTTACCCAAGACAGTTTTACCTATCTTTTGTCTGCTGAGTCAAGCTTGAGAAGCTTGTACAATAGCCACACCATCAGTCATATGAAAATACAAAGATTCTTCCAAATCTTTTCCAGCTGGAGGATCTTTTAGAGCGTATGCAAATTGCCTGATAGCCAAAGATGGGTTGTAGTTAATTCCTCCTTTTCTTTCGACCAAGGGTACATTAGGGTACTTGCCACAGCTATGCAAAATATCAGTCCCCACTAATCCCTTGTCCACCCAAAGAATATCTTTAGCAGCTAAGCCCATCAAACCCTTACTCCACTCTAAAGCAGTCTTTGAATCAATAAAAGCACCAGATTGGGGCAAACGTTTAGCAAACCACTTGTAAAAGAGAGATGCGCAACAACAAACCACCCCACCTCGTCTTTTCTCATTCCAGTTGTATAGAGCGTAGTGGAGATCACCTAACAAAGTCGGCACCGGATTCTGAGCTGTAAATATCTGAATAGCATCCGTATCGACGAAGTCAGACTCATTAGGGAATAACACAATGCCATAGATACATAGAGCCAATATTGCATTGAAAGCCATCCACCTCTTTTCCTTTGCTTCTTCTTGAGCCACCTTCACTAAGTAATCCAAGTGATAGCCTCAGGATTTTCCCTTCTTAGAAAAGTCAGCCTCCACTATAGATCTGCTCAAATAAAGAGCCTTAGCCACTGATTGGAAATCACAATCTCCTCGGGAACCACAGAAAGGAACACCTTCTTTGACAGGAATCCTCAAAATGTTGGAGTACTCCTCCAGGGTAGGAACCAACACATAATCTGGCATCACAAAGCACCTCAAGGAAGGATCATAAAACTGCATCAAGGTGTGTAGCCCATTGTATTCATATTCACTAAGACTCCGAACCAGGGATAAAATCCAACCATACTTCTCTTCGAAGGCTCCTAAAACTTCTGGACAAGCTATACTCTGCAAACTATTCAACGGGCCAAGAGTGATCTTCGGGAACTTATAGACGATGATGTGCTTCTTACCCCTCTTAGTGTCCATCCCTATGAATGCCCTCTGACTGGAATCAAAGACTAGAGACTACCTGAAAATGCATAAACATGAATGTCAAAAAAAATGGAATGCAATGCAGAGCATGTGATCAAGGTATCCACACAAACTGGCTGCACTGCACTGATTGAACAAATCAAGGCTCTGTACCAAAGCTCAGAACCACAACCACCATAGTGATAAAACCAGAAAACCAGGTAGGTTGAAGGTCATGGTTACCTGCAAACCTGCAAACACCCATCCCTCTCACATGTGGGTACTAAGATCCTCAATATCCCGGGCTCTCAGGTCGAGAAATGATGATACGTTCACCACTTCTGGTTTGGCATCATCACCAATCGAGGAGGCCTCAACTGATTCACAAAAATGAAAGATCCTCAGCTTCAGAGGTTTGAGAAGCAATAGCACATTCAGCCCGAAGGATACAATTCTACTGCCAATCAAAGAGGTCGTCCGCTGATTCACCCCAAAAGGAAAACCTATAGCAAGTTCCCAGCATTGGGTCCTCGGATCGAGAATATGCAATGAGTTTGCCACAGAACGTGGTCTGCCACTGTCACATCCCAGGAGGAGTACCGTTACTGAGTCCTCGAGAATGGTCATCAGAGTCGACAATTCCTCCAGAGAATAACTACTAGCCTGTATCAACATATGGTAGCAGATAGCTCCGGATAGAACCTCGTCTGATTGTAGGGATCGTGATCACCCGCACATGGCCAACACCACGGGAGCGTCACGCCTGCCCACGCTAAAACCTAGGTGTATGCTCGAGCCTGGGTAGTGGGCTCATCTCTCAAAACATCCCAACCCGCCAAACAGAAAACCAGCCAGCACAACACAGTAATATCCAGTATAAAATGCAATGTAATGCAATAAAAACTATAAATACAGTAAACCAAATAAAACAGCAAATACAGTAATATACAACAAAACAAAGCACCACAAAAACACCCAATGAATAGAAACAGACAAGCACTAGGATTGACTCGCAAAAGGGGATGAACCAGCAAGAGGTCAACCTGTCCCCAGCAGAGTTGCCAGCTATCGCTCCCAGGGTTTTTCGCATCCAACGATACAAACGCGAGAGTGGCGCGGAAAACAGAGTCGCCAGCAATGTGTATTTATCCCAAGAGAGGGAAAGGAAACACTGCGTAAACCTGAAGAAAAGGAAAGAGCATGGTCTTGCGACCAAGAGATCTGGGTTCGGGATAAAGAGAGTGAAGTGGGTAAATGTGTCGGTGATTTGCAGTAAATGGAAGAAATGAGTGAATACGACATAACTAATTCAAAGCATGTATAATCACTACATTAATAAAACCAAATACAAACAGCAATGTTTAAAGCATACGATACTTAAACAAACAAAGACAAAATACAAGAATACAAATGATGGGATGGCATGATGTCTGCCTTCTTCGGGAAAACTTGAACTTGAACTTGACTTGACTGACTTGACTTGATTTGAGTTGATGTTGGCCCTAGCTTGGCGGCGACAGATGGTTGTTGATGGCATTTGGAGACTTTCCATTGAATGTGAGAGCCTTTGAGTCGATCAGGTCTTGAACTTTGTGTTTGAAGGCTCTGCAATCCTCGATCTGGTGCCCTGGAGCGCCCTTATGATACTCGCAATGAGCATTAGCATCATAATCTGGAGGAATAAAAGTCGGAGGACCCAAGTCTCTCGGAGTAATGTCCCCTTCCTCCAGCAATTAAGCAAAGATTTGAGCGTATGTCGTCGGCAAACGATCAAAGTTTCTATCTGGCCTCCTTGTCCTCTATTAATTAGGCTGACATTATTGTTAAGCAGCTCGCTGTTGTTGATTCTTAGAAGGATATTGATACCCTTGCTGATTGTAAGACTGTTGCTGAGAAGCCTGTTGCTGAGGCATTGGAGCTTGGACAACTGGTTGATAAGGTATTGGAGCATATTGCACAACAGTAACATACGGATACTGGAAGTAGCGGATTTGAAAAGGCATTGGAGTAGGAGCTTGTTGAGCTTTCCCTTTTTGAGTAGAGACGGCATTTGCTTCACCCTCTTTTTTCTTGTATCCATTGAAGGGCTTCTTGGCTCCAGTTTGACTGCTAGAACCTCCTTGGATCTTTCCGCTCTTCAGACCCTCTTCGATTCTCTCACCAACGATCACTAAGTCAGAGAATTCAGCAGAAACACTACCGATCCATTTTTCGTAGTATTGGCCTTGCAAGGTACCCATGAAGATGTCAATCAGCTCACGGTCAACAAGAGGTGGATGCACCCTTGCGCCTAGCTCTCTCCAGCATTGCTCATACTCCTTAAAAGATTCATTGTCCTTGTGAGCCATACTCTGAAGTTAAGTACGGCTCGGAGCAAGGTCACTGTTGTATTTGTATTGCTCGACGAATACATCATATCGCTCCCGAAAGAGTCGCATCCAACGGTACAAACGCGAGAGTGGCGCGGAAAATAGAGTCACCAGTAATGTGTATTTATCCCAAGAGAGGGAAAGGAAACACTGCGTAAACCTGAAGAAAAGGAAAGAGCATGGTCTTATGACCAAGAGATCTAGGTTCGGGAGTCGGTTACGCGTGAGGAAGGTATTAGCACCCCCGCGCGTCCATCGTACCCGATGGGATCCACGCTTGCTTGTCTCGATCAAAGGGTTTCGTCAACTGGAGCTCCGCTGCTGCTGGAAAGGAAAAGGGACTGCTAGCTGGAGAACCGGAAAAGGAAAGGAGAGAGACAAAGAGAAACAAATGTAGGGAAAATAAAAGAAGTGCTCGAATAGGCCCTACCCCAGTGCCTACGTATCTCATCGGGAGCATGAGAATCAGAGCGACGTAGTTCCCCTTACTAGGGGTGGATTGTGTTTTTTAGGGAACGACTAACGTTCTAGCTCAGGTGTTGCAGACTCGCTGAATCGAGTGCATTACCGTCTTGCATGAGAACGAGTAGGAGCACGTTCGTACGTTGAGAGTGAGTGAGATGAGAAAAGAATTCCCGAAGGAAATACGTTTTTGTTGGTTTGAAGTTTTTTAAGCAAGAAGTGTTTTTTACAGTTATTTGTAACTTGCATTGAACCAAAGTCTTGGATACAGGAACGAATACTTCGCGCATCGTCCCCAACAAGACGTACACTAGGTATCCTAAAAGAGTGAGAGGAAGCCCCTCATTCCCCACTTCCCACATAGAAGGCTCAAGCACAATACACGTTAACCTTTATTACGTGTTTTGAAGAAGTTTTGAGATGAGAAGAGAGACGACACAAAGAAAACTCTAAAGGGAAACTAAGAGTCCTAATGTTATCATGCATGGATGTCCTATGGTTAGTGAGGCTTAGGAGGAACGACTACCTAAAACCTAACGCTAATCCTACTCCAAGCTTAATCAAAAATTAACTTGGACTAGGTAGCTCTAAGGGGAAAAGATTCCAAGACTTAATCAAGTCTTGAGATTCAAAGGGAAGAGATGAGTAAAAAGAGAAGGCAGCACCTACAACAACACATTTACTTCAGAACAGCAATGAAATCAATGCACAAACACCAATCAGCATTTCACAGCATATAATCCAGCATGAAAACAGGTGTAAAAAGGTCAAACAGCATACATGTACACATGGACAACACATATGACAGCACTTTATGCAAAACTCAGATGTGAAATCAGGACAGCATGCACCACATTTGAATATGATTCAATTAAGGCAAAGCAAACATGCATCAAACAACATACATCAATCAATTAATCATGATCATAAACAAACCACACACCATGTTGAATAACCTTGCAAGCATCATGAAAGAATACCACATATAGCACATGATCAAATGAAACAAGTATGCACATCATGGAATCAAAAGTAAATGAACACGCACATAATTATCCAACCATCATCATCATCAATTAGCAATTAACAAGCTCAAAGTGTGTTCATTACGTGATCATCAAAATAATTAATCAACAACGCAAGCATGAACATTCATCATTGGAAATCAAAAGTCGCGTGTCGGAAAACCGTGTTCATACAAAGGTGATGCGAACAAAATGAAGTGAGAATGGAGCAAAGTCAGAACTTAAATCATACCATGATCATCCAATTCAAACATGTAAGACAACTTCTCATTAACATACATCAAGACTAGTTGAACATACACCATAATCATTTTCAAAGGAAAACAAATGTTTAAGCAAGGTAAAAAAACATACATGGTCCAACTTATGCACACCACAACATCATACTCACATGTATCACATCACATTCATTTCTAAGAGATCACACAAGTTTATCAAGTCATTAATCACACATGAACCAATATGCCTCAAGAACATGCTTCAAGAATGCAAACAAATCAACAATCGGACGATCATGCATCAAAGATTCACATACATCCAGCAACTAGAGGTTAAACAACCCTAGAAAATTCCACAAATATGCATCACAAAAAGCCATGAAGGTTAGGGGTGGAATAGGTATCAATACATGCTTCCAAACAAGCCAAAAACACAAAAGTTACAGGTGCAAATCGATTGCAGCAGGGTGCAAATCGATTGCACACTTATAGAAAGCAAATCTTAGTGAAAAAAACACAGCTGCAATCGATTGCACTAGGATGCAAATCGACTGAACAGTCTTAGACCTGCAAAAATCACTTCTCATAATCACTTTTCAAGCACCAATCACATACTCAAACATCCAAATGATCATGTAATCAAACATACGACGTAAAACAAGCATGTTGTATTATTTTTTTTGTTGTGGTTTAGCTTAGGTAGTGTGGTGAGCATTCATTAAAAAAGTTGTACTCGGATTTTTCGTGAAATTCTCAAATCTTCACTTTACAACTTTTTTAATACATTTTCACCCGGTCTTTTAGTTTGTTTATACTAATAATTCTTGTGTTGTCAATGAGCTTGTTTTGAGTAGCTTAAGGAAATTTAAGGCAATGTTCCAAGTTTGATTGTTTTAACTTGCGGATGTATGGTAATGATATTGTTAAGTTTTGTACTCGTCCAAGGTATGTATTTATTGCTTTCTTGAATTTAGCATATCCATGATACTTAGGCTTTTTACAAACTTCCATGCCATTCATTCTTTTGTATACTTGTTCATGTTGTGAATCACTTTAGTTCCCAACCTTTTTGTGAGGTGGCTTTCCATTTGTTCATATATGCATGGAGTACTAACTTTCTTGTTCTAACTGGATTTTATTATGTTGAATCTTTTGTTTGTGTTAATTCTATGAATGCATGAAAAGGATCAAGGCAATTTTGTTTCATTTTGAGCACAACTACCTAGTCAAATAGTCATTCACCTTGTGAGCGTATGATCATTTGTACCCCCTTTGAGCTTTTTGATCCATGTTTTATTTGAACTTAATGTTTGTCTATGAGTATTTAGTTCACTTATTTTTTATTGGATTTTGTTTTTTCTTGAACCCTCAACTTTGTGTTGTTGTATGAATTTTTACCTTGCCTTAGAAAGTAGGGAGTATTCACATGATGATGTGGTTGAATTCAAGTTGGGGAGAGAATGGTTGTTTACTCATTGGTTGGATTCTATGAGGAAAGAAAAATAAAAGAAAAAAGAGAAAAATATGACAAAGAAAAAGAAAAGAAAAAAATAAAGAAAAAGAAAATCCTTGAGAAAGGAAACAAAAAGAGTTCAAATAATTGTGCTAAATAAGTACTACGTTTTGTGTAACACTTGGGATTTTGGAAGAAGTTGATTGGAATTTTGTGTTTGAGTCTTTGTGAGTTAATCACTCCCTTAGGTTTAGGCAAGTTTTTGTTTCAATTACCTTTATAAATTTCCTCTTGTTTGTTTACCCGACCACGCTACAACCTTGAAAAGTCCTTGTGATTCTTGCCTTTGTATGTTAAATGTGAATTGTTGGATGAATGCATAATTTAGTCTATTGTTTGCATGATTGTTGTGTGAGTGAAAAGTACCTCATTTTGTGTTTTTCATCTACCGATGATTGTTTTTGCTAGGTGTGATTCACATTTGAACTTATGTTGTTTTAGAATGTTTGGCATGATTTTTGTATTTTGCAGTTGTTTCGTGACTATGTTGTCGTCGTAGTTTAGTGGTAAGTATTTACTTTGTGTGTACTGTTTTTCATTTGAACCATACATTTGTTTCCGTTTTTCAAAACTTGTTGATTCGTGATTCTTTGGTTATTTCTTTTGTTTCTTTGAGTTGTTTGATTCTTGTTTGAGGACAAACAAGTTTAAGTTGGGGAGAGTTTGATAAGTGCAAATTGTAACTATTTTTGTATATATGTTTTGTTGCACTTATCGATAATTTTTGGTAAATATCGATCGAATAAACCCCACTTTGTGTATAAATACGCTAGTTAGTATATATTTGTGTTTTTGATTCATTTATGTAAAGATTAATGGTTTTCCATTCATTTTGTAGGTAATTAAGCATTGTTGGAGCAATGAGGAACAAAGGCTCCAGGATGTGTCATTTGAAACAATAAAAGGGAGCTGAAGAAAACCAGAAAGTTCAGCTTGTTCACTTTGCGAGTGTGCCAACGAACATTCGCTTTACGAATGGCTGGCGAGGTCCCCAGTGAATGGTCCCAGTTTGAGGCAGGGGAAAAAGGAACCAACGTTCGCTTTGCAAACTGTGCAGCGAGCATTCGCTTTGCGAATAATTTGTTCACACTACGAACTTCTGGAAATTTGCATAGGCGGTTTAACTGGTCAGAGGCACTTAAGTGCCATTTTTTTAGGCTCGCCTAGCGAGTAAAACGTTCGCAAAGCGAACGTGACAGATTTTGAAAGTGTATATATGTTATTTTCATTCATTTTTAGGTTATGTTTTGGGGTGTTTGTTCCCAATTCATCAGATCTTCATGCTTTGTAGTTTAGAACTTAGAAAAGCATCAATGGTGGTTGCAAATTGATGTTGGTAGGCGGATGATTCTTGGATCGTGATTGACACCGCGAGAGATTTTGATTTCTCTTCTCTCTTCCCTTTGCAGTTTCCATTGGTGTGAGTTTGTATGTAAATTTACTTTGATAGTATGTATATTTATTGCTCATGTCTTTGTATGCGAGCTCTTTTACAAATCTCTATTGGTGTTATCCTTGTTTTAATCGCTTTATGCATGTATTTGAGTTGCGGTAGACATATCCTCCTTGAATCCGGAACTAGGATGAGCATTTATTATGACCTTTACTCTAGAGATAGATTAAGGCTTAATATTCGCATGAGTGTCGATTCTTAATGCTTTCGTGTGGTCGAGTTGCATGAGACATCACCTCCGAGGCTATACGGTTATTCTCTCAACTTTGCATTAGACACAACCTCTGTGGTGGGCGATACGTGATAATGTGGACAAGTGATTTAGGTTGCGTGCAAATGAGTAGTAAGTTTGAGTATTTGATAGGGTAGATGAAATGCAAACTCGAGAGTTCTCTACTCTCAAAGAATGAATTCTTTTCTGTTCAATAGTTTTATTTCTCGCATTTACTTTTAAACCTATTTTAAACCCAAACTCATTAACGTGGAAACTGTCGAACAAAATTCTTTCCCTCGAACCGATCTCTATGGACACGACATAAACCCTGGAGGGAATTCTTCCAAAAATAAATATTTTTGCTGCTTGCCGCTATTTTGCAACCAACAAAAATTTACGTGAAGCCTCTAACTTTCTCATTTCTCCATGGATTGGGACAAAATTTAGGTGCATCTGACCTAGAATTTCACAAGGAATCCAATGGTGGTCTTGTTTTTTTTCAGATGAAGTCCTTATTTTAAAACCCGATAGTGGTTTTGAAATAGGCCAAAATTTGCATTTTCTATGCTATCACATGGTACAGGCAAGAATTACATGGCAAATTGGTTCAAACTAAACATATATAACATGTATGAGATGTTCATGATCAGTGGACTTCAAAGCAATGCATAATTCAAATAGTTTAAGTTGTCATGCACTTACCTCTTGGAGCTTTTTGTGCTATCTGCCAAGTTCCTTGTGCCAGAAGTAATTTGATGCTTTGGACAATTGATCCCTTAGAAGCTTTGAGAATGGTTAGAACCAGCTGGAATCCTCAGGAACAAGTTGTGGCACTTTCTTGCAAAAGGGGTAAAAGTGGCCAAAATGGCAACTCCCTCAAATGGTGTTCCAGATGAGGGGAACCATTTGGGACAGTTCAAGGATGATATTTGGAATGTGTTTGAGGCTTTGTTTGGTTTTGGAAGTGACTAAATCAAGACATGGCTTAAAAAATGCAGAAAAGTCCAATTTTGAGGTTTTGGAAGTGGACTTTGTGATTTTGGTGTTTTAGGTTACAAGTGAGTGTTTGAACAACTTAGATACAACATTTTAGAGGTGTTTGGATCATGATCTATGGTGGAATTGCTCTCTAACTCAAAAACTCAGAGATACCTTGCAAAAGAAGGCATTTTGGCCTAAAGAGAGGGATTTTGAGGAAAGCAAGTGTTGTAGTGCTTTGGTGTACTCAAACTGAGCACAAATGAGCTCTATTTATAGTAGAGTAAGTTTGTTTTGCAAGCCATAGTGAATGGCAGCTGCAGCAGGCCTTTGGCCAATGTTGAGCAAAAGGAATCTCAAGTCTCCTCTAGCCATTGACTTGAGGTTAGGGCACAGGCCTATGGTCCTATGATTCAGTGTTGATCCTTGACTCATTCAGCTAGGAATGTGTCAGTCCATGCCACCTTGGTGTATCCATTAAATGCATTGCAACAAAATTGGAGTCTTGGCACCATTTTAGCCTTTTTAGGTTTGTTATGGCTAAGGTAGATTCTTGGAATTTGGAGGCTTGGGGATCAGATCATTCTTCTTTTGTTTTACCCTCAGATGTGTCCAAAATGATGACAAGGCTTGGAGTTGTTCAAATTTCTCAAATCGAGCAAAACAACAAAATCTGCCAAAATCTGCCTTGCCTATGACAATTGGAAATGGTGATTTTGAGGGATTCATATCTCCCTGCTCATGTTGAGTTACGGGAGGCTCTTGTGCTTTATAGAAAGCCCTCATATGATACAAAACATGTGTGATCATAGTTTATTTTGAAACTATTTGGATCCAACTGAAAAAACCTCATGAACATTGATGTTCAAGGCTGGTAACTTAGGCAGATTTTCACTAAGTGTTGGAAAAAATGTTATTTTCATGTTTTTGTCATTTTGATCACTCCATAACTTAAAATCCATAAAGAATTGGAGTCTGAGTTAGTTGAAGCTTTTGTAGAGTGTAACAAGACCTACAAATCCAGCTTTGGATCACCCAAAATGGTTGCTTGAATCTCAAGTTATGATCCTTGGAAGTTGGTACCAAAACCACTTTTATTTCATAACTTAGAAAAATTTTGGTTTCTCAAGGTTGCCCTTTTTGCAAGAAACCTCACTTTTCTTGATTTTTCTTGATGAATGATGATCAATACCACACATTAACATTATTTTTGACTTAGGGGAATCATATTTGTGAAAAATTCCAAAAAGTCAAACTTGATTTTGTGCACAGTTGACTTTTTATCGAATGAAATCCAAACTGTGCGATCCTTTGTGAAATCAAGTCCTTGACCTAAATCAAACCTAATGGATGGACTCCATAGGTGATATAGGGTGTATTGAATCATGTCCCAAGGTTTGGGAGTATATCTTGGTCAAAAGTCAAAGGTACAGTTGACTTTTTTCCTTAAAACCTTAATTGTGGTCCAGATGAAATTGAAACTGGTGAACCAAGTTTCTTTGGTAAATCCATTGTTGAAAATGGATCAATGTGGTATATTTGGAGCCCTCAAATCATGTCTTGAGGTATTGGCTCATGCTTTGCCTCAAAAGTCAACTTAGGGGTGAATTAGGTCAAGAAACCCTAATTCCTGATTTTTGGTAAATGCATCCCCTGAGGTTAAATTGACTTGATGATTGGGTTCATGAGGTCCCTTGGAGTATCTTGGGTTGTGCTTTGAAGATTTGGCTCATGCCCAGATGAAAATATTCATCTGGAGGCCTCAGTCGACCAAAACCCTAATTTGGTGACACTGACGATTTTGAGGTTGATCCACTTGGAATGTTGCAACTTTGTGCTTGATTCTTGATGTGGGAGTCCTCTTGATTCTTTGTGGGTGTTTAAGAGGTTAGACAAGTTGAAGATCATGCCATTTCTTGATTGATCCTTTATCTAAGTGCTCTGAGAGGGCTTGAAACCCAAATTCTTGATTGTGGTGAATGCTCAACCATCTTTGAGGAGATTGATGAGGCATGGTGGTGCATCCATATTGTGATAATGATTTGCACAATGATGGGAAATCTTAGTGGTCAAAATTTTGGGTATGACAGTTCTCGACACCAAAAGGATGATGAGTCTATCACCAAAAGGATGATAAAGAACACACACAATGATATCTGACACCAAAATGATGACAGACCTATCACCAAAAGGATGATAGTAAACACACACAACTCTGACACTAAATGGATAACGGATCTATCACCAAAAGTATGATAGAGAACACACACACACAGATATCTAACACCAAAAGGATGACATACCTATAACAAAGAGGATGATAGTGAACTCACACGACTCGACTTGCTATTACCAAAAGGATAATAGTAAGCAAACTATGATTCCCGACACCAAAATGATGACGGACCTATCACCAAAAGGATGATAGTAAACACACACGACTCGACCCTTCGCCAAAAGAATGAAAATGAGGTCAAAGCTCGCTATTACCAAAAGGATAATATAGCACACACACACAGACCCTTCACCAAAAGGATGAAAATGAGGTCCAAGTTTGCTATTATCAAAAGGATAATAGAGCACACACACATACAGACCCTTCACCAAAAGGATGAAAATGAGGTCGAAGCTCGCTATTACCAAAAGGATAATAGAGCACACACACATACAGACCTTTCACCAAAAAGATGAAAATGAGGTCAAAGCTTGCTATTACCAAAAGGATAATAGAGCATACACACATACAGACCCTTCACCAAAAGGATGAAAATGAGGTCGAAGCTCGCTATTACCAAAAGTATAATAGAGCACACACACATACAGACCCTTCACCAAAAGGATGAAAATGAGGTCAAAGCTTGCTACTACCAAAAGGATAATAGAGCATACATACCACACACAGAACCTTCACCAAAAGGATGAAAGTAAGGTCAAAGCTTGCTATTACCAAAAGGATAATAGAGCACACATATAGATCCTCGACACCAAAAGGATGACGGGTCTACCACCAAAAAGATGATAGAGAACACAGAGATATCTGACACCAAAAGGGTGACAGACCTATCACCAAAAGGATGATAGTAAACACACACACACACACACACAATGACCCTTCACCAAAAGGATGAAAGTGAGGTCACACCTTACTACTACCAAAAGGATAATAGTAAGCAACACGATATCAAAAGCTGTCATTCACCAAAAGGATGATACACAAACCAATGGTTCAAGGATTACCGACACCAAAAGGATGACGGTAAGATCAAACAACATACGTTGCTACCACCAAAAGGATGATAGGATCTTCCCAATTCGAGGGCCACCAACACCAAAAGGATGAAGGTTAGGTTGAAACAACATGAATGGCTACCACCAAAAGGATGAAGGTTAGGTTGAAACAACATGAATGGCTATCACCAAAAGGATGATAGTAAGTTTCCCGATTTGAGGGTTACCGACACCAAAAGGATGAAGGGCGGGTTGAATTGACAGAGTTTGGCTATCACCAAAAAGATGATAGTAAGGTAATTGACAAAAGGTCAAGTTTACCGGGGATATGATGAGTGAGGCTTATTTGGAGACATCAACAAAAGGTTGAGGAAAAGAAGTCACTGATGGACACCGTCCTTGTCAATAAAAGGTTGAAAGGAACCAAAATACCGGGGAACGCCTAAGAGAAATGCTTATTGGTTGAGGAGACAATTCAATAAGGAACGCCCACTGACTTGCTTGGAGATCACAACTTCATCAACAAAAGGTTGAAGTAACTTCATGAGGAATGGCCATGAACTTGAAGAAGATGCCCCTGACTGGGCTAAAGATCATCTTGAGCTTGATCAACAAAAGGTTGAAACAACTTCGTGAGGAAAGCCCATGGTCTTGAAGAATATGCCCCTGACTGGGCTGAAGATCGCCTTAGAATCTCAAGATTGATCATGGATCTCGACTTATGCATGAATGCTTGATTTTGTAATGATATTCCATATCGAATGGAAATGCAATACAAATGCTGACGCGCGGAGATGCAAGTGTTGGGGAAGTATAATTTTGGTTTTGTGTATGTATATGAAGCACATAATGTTTATGATGTCGAATGCGATGCGTATGATTGCAGACAATGATTGGATATATTGGTGAAGATGCCTGCATGGTGGACTTTTGGTAGTTGCTAATGCAGATTAGACTTTGGGTGGTAGGAGGGATTGATTTCCTCGACACTCAGTTCGTTGAAGACGTCGTGATTGAAGCAGGAGAAGATGCTCTTGATGCCTCAAGTTTGATTGCTTGATGATGAGTCATGGTGTTTGCTTCTCAGAAAACCACAACTTTGTGCTTAATGGTCGGGATAGCCTGAAGATGAGCGCAGCGACGTGATCGACTCATGCAGATTGTGCTCTTGCTCTGAACTTGATAGTTGCTAGTGTCTGGCAAGGTATGCTTGATCAATTTGAAGATACAGAGAAGGTCTGCTTTCTGCAATGGGTCTTGCCCCAGTCTAAACATGGTAATGGTCTGCCCCTGATTAACCAGTTCTGAAGTGATTTGATCTTTTGAAGCTGAACTTTGATGTGCTTTGAGATGGCTTGCCCCTGATCGAGCTGTTGAATGAATTGCCCCTGCTTGAGGGTATTGAGGGAGTCTTGATTTGGGTTGGCACCACTGGAAGTTCAAGTTCCTCTTTGATTGTCCCTTGTTGGATTTGTCTTTGATGTCTAACACTGATTTGCAGTTAAAATTGCACATTCACAAATGGTAATCTCGATGCAATGCTCATGCAAGTTTTAAAAAAGTCGTTTATTGGAGTGTAGTGATAGTGTGAGATGAATGGACCGTTAGTCCAAACGTTGTGCGGATTTTGTTAGTGCGTGAAAGATATAGCAAGGAGAATGACACCAATGCTGAAGATTAGCAAATATATGGGGAGTCAGTTTACGCAACGTTGTAATTGTATGCTTTCAGAATAAACCTCGCCTCAATTAGGTCTTTCAAGGGTTGTAACGCGGTCTGGTTCACGGTTTATGAAACAAAGGATAATAGGCTCAAATTGGATTGTACCCCCCTTCTTCGTGATGATCTCCAGTCCTAAGTTCAGTTAATTTTGTACATGTTTGTCTTCCAAAAGGGTTGACGGTGTGACGGTTCAAGGTTAGATCGAGATGGCAGTCACCCTATTTTGTATTTGATGGATGTCAGTGACCTTTTGGTTTTGATATGGTGGCAACTGAATCTTATTTTGTTTTTGGTGAGGATTTGAATATCTCTTTTGACTTTGTTTTTGATCCCTAACTTTTGCATGAACTGATTTCGCTTGTCAAGTCCATCGGGATTGCTTTGATTTTTGCCTAAGTCTCCTTTGAGGTACTCGACTTAGCAGGCTTATGATTTTTGGATTTTGTTGGAGGATTGAGACTGCAAGTCATGGTATTGATGAACAACCGTCATGTCTTTTGGTTTTTGGCTTTGTGATGTATAGTTGGATTAACTGAACACTACCCTGCCCCAGGTTAAGTGTAATGGTTTAAAGATCCGAAGAAAACTGATACTTCTTGGCTCGGAGTGGTTAACTAGGGATTAACTCCTTGTCTTTCCAGTGTTTGGGGATTGAAACAATGCATGTACATCATCAGCGAGATTTTGTCTGAAAGTATACAGTTTGCAATTATGGGTATTTCGTTTTCATCATTCTCCCTCCAATCATTGCTAAACAACAGTATGATAAAGAGAGTGAAGTGGGTAAATGTGTCGGTGATTTGCAGTAAATGGAAGAAATGAGTGAATACAACATAACTAATTCAAAGCATGTATAATCACTACATTAATAAAACCAAATACAAACAGCAATGTTTAAAGCATACGATACTTAAACAAACAAAGACAAAATACAAGAATGCAAATGATGGGATGGCATGATGTCTGCCTTCTTCGGGAAAACTTGAACTTGAACTTGACTTGACTGACTTGACTTGATTTGAGTTGATGTTGGCACTAGCTTGGCGGCGGCAGAGGGTTGTTGATGACATTTGGAGACTTTCCATTGAATGTGAGAGCCTTTGAGTCGATCAGGTCTTGAACTTTGTGTTTGAAGGCTCTGCAATCCTCGATCTGGTGCCCTGGAGCGCCCTTATGATACTCGCAATGAGCATTAGCATCATAATCTGGAGGAATAAAAGTCGGAGGAGCCAAGTCTCTCGGAGTAATGTCCCCTTTCTCCAGCAATTAAGCAAAGATTTGAGCGTATGTCGTCGGCAAACGATCAAAGTTTCTATCTGGCCTCCTTGTCCTCTGTTAATTAGGCTGACATTGTTGTTGAGCAGCTCGCTGTTGTTGATTCTAAGAAGGATATTGATACCCTTGCTGATTGTAAGACTGTTGCTGAGAAGCCTGTTGCTGAGGCATTGGAGCTTGGACAGCTGGCTGATAAGGCATTGGAGCATATTGCACAACAGCAACATACGGATACTGGAAGTTGCAGATTTGAAAAGGCATTGGAGTAGGAGCTTGTTGAGCTTTCCCTTTTTGAGTAGAGACGGCATTTGCTTCACCCTCTTTTTTCTTGTATCCATTGAAGGGCTTCTTGGCTCTAGTTTGACTGCTAGAACCTCCTTGGATCTTTCCGCTCTTCAGACCCTCTTCGATTCTCTCACCAACGATCACTAAGTCAGAGAATTCGGCAGAAACACTACCGATCCGTTTTTCGTAGTATTGGCCTTGCAAGGTACCCATGAAGATGTCAATCAGCTCACGGTCAACAAGAGGTGGATGCACCCTTGCGCCTAGCTCTCTCCAGCATTGCTCATACTCCTTAAAAGATTCATTGTCCTTGTGAGCCATACTCTGAAGTTAAGTACGGCTCGGAGCAAGGTCACTGTTGTATTTGTATTGCTTGACGAATACATCATATCGCTCCTGAAGGATTCGCATCCAACGGTACAAACGCGAGAGTGGCGCGGAAAACAGAGTCCCCAGTAATGTGTATTTATCCCAAGAGAGGGAAAGGAAACACTGCGTAAACCTGAAGAAAAGGAAAGAGCATGGTCTTATGACCAAGAGATCTGGGTTCGGGAGTCGGTTACGCGTGAGGAAGGTATTAGCACCCTCGCGCGTCCATCGTACCCGATGGGATCCACGCTTGCTTGTCTCGATCAAAGGGTGTCGTCAACTGGAGCTCCGCTGCTGCTGGAAAGGAAAAGGGACTGCTAGCTGGAGAACCGGAAAAGGAAAGGAGAGATACAAAGAGAAACAAATGTAGGGAAAATAAAAGAAGTGCTCGAATAGGCCCTACCCCAGTGCCTACGTATCTCATCGGGAGCATGAGAATCAGAGCGACGTAGTTCCCCTTACTAGGGGTGGATTGTGTTTTTTAGGGAACGACTAACGTTCTAGCTCAGGTGTTGCAGACTCGCTGAATCGAGTGCATTACCGTCTTACATAAGAACGAGTAGGAGCACGTTCGTACGTTGAGAGTGAGTGAGATGAGAAAAGAATTCCCGAAGGAAAGACGTTATTGTTGGTTTGAAGTTTTTTAAGCAAGAAGTGTTTTTTACAGTTATTTGTAACTTGCATTGAACCAAAGTCTTGGATACAGGAACGAATACTTCGCGCATCGTCCCCAACAAGACGTACACTAGGTATCCTAGAAGAGTGAGAGGAAGCCCCTCATTCCCCACTTCCCACATAGAAGGCTCAAGCACAATACACGTTAACCTTTATTACGTGTTTTGAAGAAGTTTTGAGATGAGAAGAGAGACGACACAAAGGAAACTCTAAAGGGAAACTAAGAGTCCTAATGTTATCATGCATGGATGTCCTATGGTTAGCGAGGCTTAGGAGGAACGACTACCTAAAACCTAACGCTAATCCTACTCCAAGCTTAATCAAAAATTAAGTTGGACTAGGTAGCTCTAAGGGGAAAAGAATCCAAGACTTAATCAAGTCTTGAGATTCAAAGGGAAGAGATGAGTAAAAAGAGAAGGCATCACCTACAACAGCACATTTGCTTCAGAACAGCAATGAAATCAATGCACAAACACCAATCAGCATTTCACAGCATATAATCCAGCATGAAAACAGGTGTAAAAAGGTCAAACAGCATACATGTACACATGGACAGCACATATGACAACACTTTATGCAAAACTCAGATGTGAAATCAGGACAGCATGCACCACATTTGAATATGATTCAATCAAGGCAAAGCAAACATGCATCAAACAACATACATCAATCAATTAATCATGGTCATAAACAAACCACACACCATGTTGAATAACCTTGCAAGCATCATGAAAGAATGCCACATATAACACATGATCAAATGAAACAAGTATGCACATCATGGAATCAAAAGTAAATGAACACGCACATAATTATCCAACAATCATCATCATCAATTAGCAATTAACAAGCTCAAAGTGTGTTCATTACGTGATCATCAAAACAATTAATCAACAACGCAAGCATGAACATTCATCATTGGAAATCAAAAGTCGCGTGTCGGAAAACCGTGTTCATACAAAGGTGATGCGAACAAAATGAACTGAGAATGGAGCAAAGTCAGAACTTAAATCATACCATGATCATCCAATTCAAACATGCAAGACAACTTCTCATTAACATACATCAAGACTAGTTGAACATACACCATAATCATTTTCAAAGGAAAACAAATGTTTAAGCAAGGTAAAAAAACATACACGGTCCAACTTATGCACACCACAACATCATACTCACATGTATCACATCACATTTATTTCCAAGAGATCACACAAGTTTATCAAGTCATTAATCACACATGAACCAATATGCCTCAAGAACATGCTTCAAGAATGCAAACAAATCAACAATCGGACGATCATGCATCAAAGATTCACATACATCCAGCAACTAGAGGTTAAACAACCCTAGAAAATTCCACAAATATGCATCACAAAAAGCCATGAAGGTTAGGGGTGGAATAGGTATCAATACATGCTTCCAAACAAGCCAAAAACACAAAAGTTACAGGTGCAAATCGATTGCAGCAGGGTGCAAATCGATTGCACAGTTACAGAAAGCAAATCTTAGTGAAAAAAACACAGCTGCAATCAATTGCACTAGGATGCAAATCGACTGAACAGTCTCAGACCTGCAAAAATCACTTCTCATAATCACTTTTCAAGCACCAATCACTTACTCAAACATCCAAATGATCATGTAATCAAACATACACGAAAATCCACATCAAATATCAGTAATCAAGCACACACTTCAACAATCAAACAACAAGATCATGAATCCAATCAAGCAAACGGATCAAATCACATTGAAAACCATGGATCTACATTGTATAAGTTGAAATTAAGCTAAATCAAGCATAGATCTAAGAAAAACCAACCTACAAAGTTGAGATTTGCTTTGGTGATTGTTGCACACGAAAATTGATGAATCAAAGTAAGAAATCCAGAGATCTATGAAGATTTAGCAAGAACACTTGAAGATCCAAGCAATAATCCACAAATAAGCAAAAGTTCTCCAAGAAGTGATTCCAAAATCTTGAACCTAGATCCAAACAATTTGCTACTGCAGAATTGAATCAAGAATGAGGATGTGATGAAGGTTTAGCTCAAGAATTCACAAATTCCAATGAAGAATTTGTGAATCTATGAATATGGAGCTTTGGTGAGAGGTTTAAGATGAAGGTGGAGAATGAAAAAGTGAGAGAGAATTGAGAGAGAATTCTGAATGAGAAGTGTAGAAAAATCAGAAAAATGAAGTGTGGTTGTGTGTGGTTTAGATCAAATTAGTTTAAATATGACTTAGGTTTGGAATGGAAGTGAGGTTCGGAGTGAGTGGAATTGGAAATGAAAAATAACTTGGAAAGGGAATGTGGAATTGGAGTGGAAATTGGATGGAAATGAAATCCAATTCTGCAGCTCTCTAGATCCTTCTACTGATATAGCATTGATCCCAAGTGAATGTGGTGCATTGGAAATTGGCAGAGTGCTGAAAAATGCAGGTTTTAGGCAAATCTGTCACAGTGCAATCGATTGCACAGCAGTGCAAATCGATTGGACACCCTTGAAAAGGCAAAAAAGTGAAAACTGAAGGGGTGCAATCGATTGCACATTTATGCAAATCGATTGGACCAAGGCAAAATGGTGAAAATTGCTTCAATGCAACTTGTTTTGAGTCCTGCTTCATATCTAATCCCTAGCCACTGATAATACCCTTGAATGATGCCTGAAACATGATATAGAACCCGAACACCACAAGATTGAGTACATTCTCTTGCTTTGGCCTTGAGACACATCCTCCTCTTGGGGGATAACAAAGATACCTTGATACCATGCCCTATCCTGAATGCCATGCAATCTATGACATACTATGGAATGCAAATGAGTAAATCATAGACCAATTATTGAGAACACATGAAGGTAAATTTTTGAGGTATTACACATCAGCTAGCTCATCCCAAGTGCGCACACTGCTATGCTCCAGCTGTATATACCATTCGAGTGATGCCCCAGACAAGCTGTTTTGGAAGCAATGAATCATCAGTTTTTCGTCTCTAGCATAAGCAACCATCTTGCGATAGTACATCTTCAGATGAATGTTAAGACAACTGAGACCTTTGTACTTCAAGAATTCTGGCACCTTAAACTTGGGAGGAATGACAACATTTGGCACCAAGCACATTTCCAGAGCATTCAGAGAGTTTGAGTTGTGCCCCTCCATGACTCGGAGTTTCTCAGCAAAATCACGACACATTTTGATGGCTTTAGAATCCTGATCAGCAGTAGGATTGGCAATCGGGATAGGAGCATGATAGTTTTGAACCTAGTCATATTGATATTGCAGATTTTCCTCAGCATGAGGGATAGGAATCTGAGTAACAGCAGGTTGAGCTTGAGGAATAACTCCAACAGTAACCCCAGAGGTTGGAAGTGGTTGAGATATGGCTCCTTCAGAGGCAGTAGTGAAGTTCATCGGTATCCCGTAAGTGATAGGATTGGGACCAGGAACTGAGAGCCTTGAGGTTGATCCTTGCACAGACATATTGTTTTTGGCGGCACCGGCTTCACGCAGTTCTTCTTCCTTTCTGGCCATGACGATGGCTTCAAGAATCTGATCGATCTTGCCTTTGAGGGAATCCAATTCCTCTCTGAAGGCGGCTTGCTCTTGCTGAATCTGCTCCATCATGTGTCTAATATTGGCTCGAGTTGCGTACTGGTGTCGAGGAATCAGCTTGATTTACTAGAGAAAGAAGTTGAAGTGAGATTCTAAAGTTGAAATGCAGTGCAAGATGCATAACTGATGCAATACAATGCAATGACACGAGATGCAATGCAAGATGCGAGATCCAGGATCATAAATCACAGGTTTAAACAATTCTGAGGTTGGCAGGAGATGACGGGTTTACAACCAAAGCTCAGATCAAAGAAAGCCCACAGGTTAGTTTCTATGACGGGTAGGCTCCTAGAGTTATGGATATATTTCAAAGACATTATAGCCAAGACAAAACCTCATCCGACTATAATATCCTCAAAATAATCTCCTTTAGGTGAGGTTTTCGTATCTTCCCCACGAGAAAGATTCCTCAGAGGCGTCCACTACACAACCATTGACGCACGAGTTCTAAGACAAGTCCTCAGAGTCATAGATCAAGGTTGAAAATATTACTGTCAGGAAGTAATACGTTCAAGGGATCTCATCTGATTGGGGTATTCGTATTAACCCAAAAGGAGTTAACACTTCCAACCACCATGGATAAATCGGGTTAATGGTCCTTGGGATCAACGATTCAGGCTCGAAAACATTATCGCCATGGCAAAGACTCACCACAACAATAACATCTCCAAGGGAATCTACTCCAAGTGGGGTTTTCGCTTCAACTCACGTGGAAGAGACCACACAAGCCTCCACTACACAACCACCATCTTAATCCTAGGGTTTTTCTCGACTTGGGTGTAGAGCCATCTCACAAAGTTCCCAATATCAAACGACCCAACAATGTCACAAAAGGTAACACAGATAACGAAATTGGAAAGCAAGTAAATAAATAAATAAACGAGAAGAAAATAAACAAATGAAGCTAACGAGCTCGCGATTCGAATCAAGATAGGCTCAACTCTCTCTTGCATGGAGCTAATGATCCCCAGCAGAGTCGCCAACTGTCGTACCTCAAAAAATCCACAAATCGAAGATACGACCCTAGTACGAAAGGCGCGGAAGAAATTGCGGTTCGACAGAGTCGCCACCGAACTTTATTTATCCCAAAAGTGGGAAAGGAAAATATCGAGAAAACCTTTAAGGAGATAAGAACATGGTCGTCGCAACCACATTCTGGGTTCGGGAGTCGGTTACGTGAGGGGAAGGTACGTGCACCCCCTCACGTCCGTTGTACTCAACATGAACCTCTTAATTCGAATCGCGATGAACGTTAGCTAAGCTTGTTTATTTTCTTCTCAATGATAAAAGCGAAATGGTAAGATAAAAGAAAAAGATGCTAAAGGGGAAATGGGTGGTTTAAGGATAGCATGCTTGCCAAGGATTGGCACCCTTGTGCCTACGTATGCTCATTCGGACGAGAATGAGAAATCAGAGCAATCGTAGTTCGACTACGGAGGAGAGGGGAAATGGAAGATGGAGGAAAGGTAGCTCGGCAAGATCATCGCAATCTTGTGCCTACGTATCTTTATTCGGACTAGAATAAAGAATCAGAGCAGTCGTAGTTCATGGAGACGACCACAGATAAAAAGAGAAGGGTTTGGTGTTTTAGAGGCGTCAATTGCTCACACACGAGTAAGAGAACCCGCACCTAAACAACTGAAGGGAGATCAAAGACTCGAACCCCTATTTTTCACCTTGAAAAGAGTTTTGATAGTTGTTAGTTATTTTGGAATTTTGATTGTGAAAATCTGCTTGATGTTGGACCAAGGGTTTAATTGTATGCATTTGGATTGATTTGGAAAAAGTTTGGTTAGAGGTTGATTTGAAAATGGCTCGACGACGAGTCGAGGTTTGATTGAAAAAGGTGAAAATCGATCCTAGTCCCTAGGGGCGCTCTTAGTAATGAAACCACAATTAATTGTGAGAATGTGTGTTAGGTTGATGGTGAATGCTAATGAGCAATCGACTTACGGGGGTGTTTTGAAAATGGGCTCGACGATGAATCGAGAATTTGTCTGAAAATGGTTTTGTATATGCTAGTCCCTAGGGGTGCTCCTAGTAAACAAGCCACAATCAAAGAAAATCGAATACGTACATCGGAATGGGAGCGGGGTACATGTAAATTACAGGGGATTGCACGAAATAAAAGGTCTCATTGTAAGGTAGCCCAAGAGGAAGTCGTGTGTGTACGAGGTGTTCTAAACTAAGCCTTAAACAAGAGTCGGACAAAACCTCATTTGTTAGGGTTTCTGTACAAGGTCAAAGTAACCAGCAGTCCACCAATTGATTTTTTTATGGTTTTGATCGTTATTATTGTGTTTTGAATAAGGTATGAACAAGAAGAGATTAGATGAACAAGATATGAATAAGATGAATATGATATGAACAAGATGAACAAGATAATAATATGGACAATAGTATGAACAAAATATTGACGGAAAGTAGAGCAAGAATATTTGACGGAAATTAAAGTTAGTTGTTAGTGATTAATCATTAATTATTAGAACGAATGATCCACGATGGTTAAATAACCATCCTTGGGTTTTCAAACATAAGTTTGGGCCACGAAGGATCATTTTTCGGCACGGGACATGTAGTGTTAAACCATCGTAGCACGATCTATGACGAAGATCATACTATAGGAGGTCGCGCAATTGATCTTTGTGCTAAAACACGATAGAGAAATGATATTGAGGATCATTCTCCAAGGAAATCGTGCCACACGAAAAGAAAAGGTGATAGTCTCGTCTTAATCACAAACTTTCATTGATTAATCGAAGGTAACCTATCACGATCCCAAAGTATAGAAAGTGATCTCGATGATCACTCACTACAAATTTGAAATAATGATGGTTAACAACCTCGATAATCAACATTCGTGAATAAAAAGACTTCATCGATCGAAATAAAAATAGAAGAAGATAATGTGAAATGAAATGGAAATCGAAATGAAAATAAAATCGGTCTCATCTTAATCAAGATTTTAAATCGATAAATCGACAATCTATGACATTAGACTTTCATTGACCAAAATAGAAAAGAGAAGCAAGAAAGAAGATGGTCTCATATTGATCAAGATTTTCCATCGATTTATTCAAATTAACCATCTATGACATTTAATTATATCATTGACCAAAAAAATTAGAAATGGAACAAGAAATTAGAATCGAAATTAAAAACCATAATGAGATGTAACATTAAGATTGGTGGAATAGAAAATTGAGAAAACACAAAAAATTAATTAGATAAAACACTTAAATATATTATCTATGAAAAGAAATTGAAAGTAAAATAGTAAACAAATTAAATCAAAACAAAAAGGGAGGGGGTGTAGGATTCAAACAACATATGGGAATCATTATGGGCCTAAGCCCATTCATCCCAACGTGAGCTACAAGCCCCATTAGCCATCAATATGCTTCTCTTCCAGTCTTAAAACAAAATAATAAAAGAAAAGAAAAATAAAGAAAAAAAGATGATGGAAAACAACAACATTTTATCAAATCTGAAAAAACAAAATCAAAGGTAGGTCAACGCAGCAGAACACGTTCAACATCATCAACAAATTTCAAATGAAAACGAAAAAGAAGAAAAAATTGTCCATGGCGGCCATGGAAGAACAAAAACCAACAACAATTTCTAACGTCAAAACACGGTCAAATGTATCAACTCATGGTTCGTGAAACAGGGTCAAAACACATTCTATCCAACCTTATTCGCTTCGTTGTCCTCGCACTCCAAATATTTTCAGGTTTTGTTCTTTACTCCTCTAATTCGTCTCTGTTGCTATGTGGTTCGCTTGGTTTTACTACATCTCATTCTCTCAGTTTTGTATTTTAGAATGATTTGGGTGTTTGGGGATTTTGGAAATGATTTGGGTCTGTGAGTGTTGTGGTTGAGGTTTGTGGGTTGGAGAAAATGATTTGGTTTATGATTTTGATTTAGTGATTAGGGAGAAATTGGTTGAAGGTTCGGTGTGAGCTGATTCAAGATGAAGGTTTAGATTCTATGAAAATTGAAGAAGGATTTTGGCAGCGTATATTTGGCAAGAAAGAGCTTGAGGAATTGAATAGGAGTTGCTTGGTATTTATAGAGTGGATTGGGTGAACTTGTTTGAATTTTCCTTTACATTTTTTACGCGTTTTGGGTTGTAATTATGCTGTGCGTTTTGGTTGTAACGGTACGAATCACGTCATGGCTTTTGTACAGGTCGAAGAAGTGGTGTCAACGAGGTGAATTGGAATTTGTTTTTGAAAACTGGTGCAGGTTGTTACGAGGTATCGCGTGGAAAAGTTAAGGCTAGGTTGATTTTTGTCGTATGTGTTGTATCAAGGTGTGTATGGTTGTGAAGTGTAGGTTTCTCATGGGAAGGGAAATTGTGGTGTCTTGGTATTTCACATGTTAAGGTTGGTTTTGCAGGTTTCACTTTTGGTCACATGAAATATTGCGTTGCCGGTTGTGAGGTTCTTATGATGTCAAGTTGTGGCTGGATATTTTGTTGTGAATGTAGCATGTTTTACGGTTTGTCAATATTGGCTGCAAGATATGGACTTTTTTTATGCTGGTATGGAAGAATCATGGTAGTTTGTAACTTGGTCACGTTGGCTAGCGGTATTGCTTTTATGGGCTGTGATATGTCAAATATGTTGGCTTGCCTTGGTTATGTTGGGAATGCAGGTCGCGACATGATTGCTTATGGTGTGGAGTCACTTTTTATTCATGGCTCTCTTTTCCTCTTTTTTTCAATTGCACTCATTTTGTTGTATTGGGCTCATTGATGCAATGTAATGGCTTTGGATAATATTTTGCATTTACTTCTTTTGTTGTAATTTGTTTGAAAAACAAAATTGAAATGGGCTTTCTCTTGTATTTTTGGGAGCATGCTTTGACCCATGAACACATTGAATTTGATCCATGACTTGCTATTCTAAAATTTGATCCAAGGGTCTCAAAAACCAAATTCCACCATTCTTGAATTTACACTTGAATTGAAATAAAAATTAAATCGATCTTTGAGAAATCCATAACTCAATCTAGGCCTTAAATAGATTGGAACCTTTGAATTAAAATAAATTCACCTAAACTTTGCCACTTGCATACTCATGAACCAAATAAGCAGAAATATGCTTGTGATCAAAGGATCATGAATTTGTCGTAGTCTGAAAACTTGATTCATTCATAAATGATATGACTTGTCACATAAACCCTACTTGAAGCTTGGAACAGACACTACTTGAATCATTACAAACCCTGGCCTTTATCAGTAACCAAACCATTGCCTGGCTAAAATTAGGTCACAACTAGATGAACTCCAATACATACTGCACTTATTCCTGCCCTGATGAACCTCAAATGAAACTTGATTCGATTCAATTCATCCTCAACATAATTTTTGGATTTTTGAATAATTGTCAGTGAATGGATGTACATATGAGGGTAATGTACATGTAGGACAAATTTGGGGTATGATAGCTGGTATTCCATGACTATGAGATATTCCACTAGTAAAGTTTATGTGCACATGAAATAGGAGGAACCAAAAGTTGATTGGAATGGCCTTTTCTATAATACCATTGTGAGGCTGAGGGTGTTGTTCATCCTTTGGATGGCCTGCCATAGCAGACTGCCTACCAAGGACCGGTTAAAGAAATTTGGTTGTATTAATGATGATGTGTGTAATTTTTGTATGCAGATTGAGTCCAATGAGCACTTGTTGTTCATGTGTCCCCCTTTTAAAAGCTATTAGAAGAAGGTTCTCTTGTGGTTAGGCATAAGACATACTCCATGTGGTTGGCAAGATGAATTAAAGTGGATCACTAAGGCTAGTAAGTGCAAGGGTTGGAGGGCCTGCCTTATCCGTAATGCTGCAGCGGAGACGATTTATGAGATTTGGAGGCATAGAAATAAGAACAATATTGGAGACACTGTAAATAGCATTGACATAGAGGGTATAGTTGTTAATACTCTTACTAATAAAGGTTGTGCAATCCTAGGATTAGGAAGAACGTAGCCTATCTCCTTATGAATTAGCTTTGGGGTTTTTTGTTTCTTTGGTTGGTTTGGGTGTGCCTTTGGGCCTCCGTGATTTTATCTCTATTTTGGTTTAATAAAATATTCTTTATTTCCAAATTTTTTTTTACAATAGATAACAGAAACTCTGCATACTCGATGTTGTTGTTGATCTTGTTATTCTTCCATGTTGGTAGAAGCGTGAAATGCTCCTTTTCTTCTTGGCCCTCTTTCTTTATTCCTTGTTGTTGATCTAGATTGAAACTTCAGTTACTTAAATAATAGATACAAAAGAATAGTCGTTGGAAGAGATAACTTGTACAAGTGTCTCCGTAGTACTAAGAGACGTTGAAGATAGATACACAAAAAGATCTTTATCCATTGTGTAACTCTTTTAACCGTAGCGTCTTCCTTGTGAGTTGTAATATAGATCCGTTGAGAGTGGATATCCGTAAAGCATATCAACTGTCCTTGAGCCATGTGAACACAGACTCTAGCTGACAAACTGATTTGACATTGTAGCTTGCTTTATGCAGTATGGATCACTTAGTTTTCTCTATGGTTCTGAATGATCACCAGAAGCTGATACATTCAATAAGTGTAGAGATAACATGTGCTCTTTTGATGCTGATACGTTCAGCTTCAGAGTCTACGCAAACCTAAATCATCATACTTCACTTAAGAATATTCTTCAGTTCTGAACCATCAGAAGCCAAGAACTCAGCTTCTCTCAAATGTGTTCTCTTAACAAATTATGATTAGATTCTCTTTAAGCTTTAGAACCTGCATACGTAGAACACACATTAGATAACAACATTGTTCTTTCAATACTTTGTTATCATCAAAACCTAAAGGATATATGTCATGAACAAATCTTGTTCTAACAATCTCCCTATTTTTTATGATGACAAACAAAAGTATTTAAGAACAATGTTGGGCTATTTTAATTTACTTGACAACATCATAGTCTAAGGTTTGTAAGCTCCCCTTGAGTCTAATAGTTCAAAGTTTAAGGTTTGCAAGCTCCTCCTAAGTTCTATATTCAAGAAAAATAAAATATATCTCTTGGGTAAACAAATAACCGTAATAACAGAATTTTAAAATATTAAAGAATATTTAAAATCTAAAGGGTTCAGATTCTCTTTAAATACTTCTATATCTTTCTCCCCATTTTTTCACATCAAAAAGATTAAAATAGAATTTTAAAATAGAGAGAAGAAAACAAAACGAAATATTTCATAAATGCAAAGTAGGTTATCATTATTTGAGTTGTTCCCAAAGAAGAGAAACGAAACATGTAATAGAGAGCATTACAAGTGTGTACAGTGCATTCTTAATAGTTATTGGTCGTACCACTTCCAAAGATCAAGAAAAGGATTTAATCCAACCGTTTGGTCTTCCCAGACTCTACTATAAAAGCAAATCACTCCTAAGTCATTTTCATCGATATCTTTTTAGAACACTATGAAATCCACAACTAAAAGTACTAACATCTCTACAATAATTGAGATTTCAGAGGAAATCACAAGTCTGAAGATGCCAAGTCCACAGACTCCATATGGTTTTGTAGCTTCTGAAACCAATTCTTTAAAAACTGCATTGAAACCTAAGAAGGTGACAATGAAGAAGAAGAAGAAGAAGAAGATGCTGATGAAGAAGAAGAAGAAGAAGAAGAAGAAGAGAACCAGAGATAGAAGGGTGTTTCAGATTGTAAATTCAGATTCTGAAGATGAAGATGAACCAGACTATACTTGGGAAAACTACATAGGTCTTAAGGCTTTATAAGAATTATATTAATGTAATCTTAATATCTTCATCCTTTTTATAATCCTTCTTTGATTAATGAAAGTTATTTTTTACTACTATTATTTTTCCGTTCATTCTTTTACTTTCCCTTTTGATTTTCTGACATTTGCATAAATAAAGTAAAAGGAAAAATAGATTATTATAGAGAAAGCAAGTAGTTGTTAAATGACATTCGTATATGTTTAAGAGAATATTTATTAGGGCTAGATACTAGACATCGCTTCCCAAGAGTCAAGAGTTAAAAGATTGATTTGACTAATCAACACAGAGATAATAAAGACTCAAGGTAATTGATGAATAAATTCTATAAAACGACTAGCATATTGTCTATCCAATTCAGTTAATCTTTAGAACTCAAAAAATGTATAAGCAGAAACAAATATGGGTTCCAAAGAGAGATTTTAGAAAGGTATCATTGCTAAGAGCAGTAACTCAGGAAAACGAGAAGAATGTAGCAACTGAAGAGTCTTCAAATAAGCAGAGTTCTTCAGAGGCAAATACTACAACAACAACAACAATAACCTTTGTTGAGACACGCAGAAGGAAAATAACTTCTAGGTTCGAATGACTACTTGAACAATCTAGAGATGTCATATGATCCTTGGGAATACCTTAGAACATACCCAAATGTCTAGAAAGTTCTTGACAGAGCTATAATAGCTACCAATCTTTTAATGAGAATGTTGCTTGTTTCTAGAGTTTAATCCTAAATTTTATGATTCTCTGAACAACACAAGATATGCACATATAGCAGTTAAAACAACACAAGAACATAAACAGTTTTTATTAAAACAAAATATTGTTTAATACAAGATGATAACAGTTACAAGGCATAGATTGCAGATAACCAACATTAGAACCTCTCATAGATAGCTTCAAACTTATCTCTCTAGATTTTAGAAGAATCGTCTTCTAATGTTATGACAACTCCTTGTTAGATTAACAATTCAGAAAGAACTCATCCATAAGGAATGAAGAATATCTTTCCCTTGTGAAAGGATGAAAGATTCCTTTTCAGATGGTCAAACATAATTTGAGGTACATCAATTTGTATGTCTGAATTGAGAAGAAGTAGAAAATCTTTTTCAATAGAATCCACAAGGTCTAAATCCTTGTCCTTAGGTAGAAAATTTGAGTTCAAAATTTGGTTCCAAACAATTGTATCAAGACGAAGATTTGAGACCTGAGAACGGTTTGATGGATCTATAAATGTACTCCAAGTAGGAAGATAGTATTCCCAAACAAGAGTACCTGAGTTTTCTCCAATCTCCTCACAGTTGATTACATTAGCAATCATCTTAGAGGTTATTGTTATATAAACACCAGAAACTTTGGAAAAGATAGCATACTCAGGATTTAGCTCAACAATGGATGCATTAACCCAAATTTCTTTGACAAGATTTGGATAAGTAAAATCACAGAGCATTTCAAAGTATCCATTCCAACCTTATTTAGAAGCAGTCTTCCAGAAGTTAAAACACATCTTAAACAGCTCTTCAAAATCCACAAACTTTTCATTAAGGACAGTTAGTTTATTCGGTGAAGAATTGACTAGAGAATTCATCTCATGTTTGGTTTGATCAACAGAAATGAAAAGAATATAAAAAAAAGAACTGAACAAGATTCTAGAACTGAACAAGATTTTAGACATAAAGGAATAAGAATCTTG
Organism: Lathyrus tuberosus; assembly: GCA_022829125.1. Lineage (NCBI taxonomy): Eukaryota > Viridiplantae > Streptophyta > Magnoliopsida > Fabales > Fabaceae > Lathyrus > Lathyrus tuberosus. The sequence continues at coordinate 3,419,105 of JALAZF010000431.1, read as the reverse complement.
TCAGAAGGACAAAAAGGTGATAAGAAATGATGTTACACAAAGACAAGGGATAGAGACCATAAATGTAATAAAAATAAAACATCATTACCCAAAAAATTTCTTAAACACACTAGATGATTATCAACTTTATGGAATTTCAGTAAGACAAGGATTTTAAAAACATTTTTACTTAGACTGCTTATCAGAAGCAAAGACTCCTTTTCTGAATCTCAGAGACTGACAATTTTCAAAAGCTATCTGTCATAAGAGTGTATTAGGATTAGACTTCGAGTGAGACATCTTCTGTTAGTCATCAATCTTTAATATTCCATTCAGAGTTAAGCATTTTCTCTTGAAAATAAATTTTAGTTTTTCAGATAGATGTGCTTGATTCATGAATGTTGAATTGGTTTCTCTAACTACTAACTAGCAGCAATATTATCACAGAAGATGATAATATTGTTTCCATAAGCATGATCATCTTCTAGCCAATGACTTATTCAGTATAGTCAAGTACAACATAGTTTCTTTTTAAAGATTTCTGAAGATTCTTTTGTTATCAGCAAAAAGAACTTCTATAGAGATCTAACAGAGACTTTGTACTCACTCATACTTAAATAGTTCATTGAGCCAAGGAGTTTGCAAAGTAAAGAACTGAACACACCTTTTTTTGAGTTTTTCTTGGTCAAGCTTCAGGCGAGTATTCAGATTTGACCATGGAATCTGAATTTTGACTTAAGTGGATCTTGAGTTAATGGTACTTATACCAGTGATTCCACTTTCTTCTCCAAACTCCACATTTTTTTTGCATTTTTTAGCTTTTGAGTTTGGTATGTAGGCTTTTCTTCGATCATATGTTGTAAGCAACCATTGAACAAGTATCTTGGAAGATGTCATGCTCCTTTCTTATTAATATCTGGAGCAAATTAAATTTTGGGTATTGGTACCCATATCTTCGTGGATCCTATATTGTTAGTTCTGCAACTTTTTAAATCTCTTGTACGCATCACCCAATGATTCACCCTTCTTCTGCTTAAAATTCACAATATCATATATTTTTCGAATATAAACAGAAGCAGGAAAGTACTCATTTAGAAAAGTTGTTTCCATTTGTTCCCATGTAGTAATACTTTCAGCTAGTAATGAGTAAAACCATTCTTCGGTGTCTTCAGCTAGAGTGAACGGAAACATTCTTCATTTCTTTGCTTCTTCAGTGTGCTCGTCTATCTTCAAAGTAGTGCTCATATTCAGAAACTTTTGCAGATGTTTATTTGCATCTTCATTTATTTTCCCTGTAAAAGGCCTCCTCTCAAGATGACAGATAATTGTTGGGTGCAACTGAAAATTTGGGACATTCACTGGTTGATTCAGTATAGTCAAACGACCCAATGGGGCATTTGCTCCTCCATAATCCCCGAGAAGTCTTTCTTGTGGTTAAGCCATAATTGGATCTTCTCTCTTTGTCTTATTATATATCTGAGTGCTAAAAACTTCTATCTCTTTTTCTTGTTCCGAATATGAGATTTTTGCTTTTGAGGCTGCCGACCTTGCTTGCCAAGCTTGTCTACGTCTAGCGTGCAAAGTTTTTTCTAGTTCTGGGTCAAAAGTAAAATCAGCTGAGGGCTTTCCTCACATACAAAGATTAAACAAATATTAGCAATAACCAAAAATAGCCACGAAAGAAAATTAAAAAGTGAATATAAAAATTTTAGTTGCATAGCAACAAAATTTTAACTAAAATAGATCTATGAACTCTATAATCTTTTGAAGTTCCTAGCAACGGCACCAAAAACTTGATCGGTAAATTAACAAGTGTACTAATCTGCTAATGTAGTAATAGAAAGGGGAAATCCCCAATATCGATCTCAAGGACTGCTTGACGATACAGAGTTCTGGATTTATTTCAACTAAACAAATGCTTGGGGGTTTTGGGAGGATTTAATGAAATTATAAAAGAAATTATGAATAAAGTAAATAAAGTACGTGGGCGGTTAAAACAGATATAAGCAGTATGCTAGGTAAAGTGTATGATTCATTCATGTAACGATTCCGAACTCACAGTGCAACAACGTATCTTAGATAACTGATTACTAGTTCTTAAGGGTGATTACTCCTAAGTCCTTAGTGAGGAAACCTTTGATCATTCAACCTAATTAATATGTATGTTGGTTGCAGAACAGGGCAAGCAGCAAAAATATTTATTTTTGGAAGAATTCCCTCCGGGATTTATGTCGTGTCCGCAGAGATCGGTTCGAGGGAAAGAATGTCGTTCGACAATCTCTCACGTTTATGAGTATGGGTTTAAAATGGTTTAAAACAAGAAAACAGAAAAGTAAATATTAAAACAAAAAGAAATCATTCTTCAGAGAGATGAACATATTTGGCAGTGCACATAATCAACTCCTCATAAACTTAAACTTACCGACCAGTTATACTCAACCTACAATACTCTTCAATATCACCCAGCATCGCTCACAACAAAGGTTATGTCTAACGCAAAGTTGAGAGAACAACTGTGTTACCCTCGCCGACACTCTCGCACGCGACTCAAGGCACGGAGGCATTATGCTTCGACGCCTATTGAAGATTGTTAGCTCTTAAATCTATCTCTAGATTCCAGAAACTAATAGATAATCATCCCTAATCAAAGTTTGCGAAGGTTATCTCTAACACAACTCAAACCCCACGCATAAAGCAAAAATCAGACACAATCACCTATAAAGATTTGTAAAGCAAGTTTTATACAACGCCATGGGTGACAAATATACATGAGATCATAGTCAATACATATACAAAACCCAACAAAGAAGAAAAACACAAAGAAGAAGAGAAATGAACCAAACATCTCGCGGTTTGTCAAACGCCGGTCGACGCTCAATCCACTCCGGATCATCCGTATGCAAGCTTCCATGTTGTTTTCTAAGCTAATCTACTGAAAAATGAAGTTTGATGGAGTTGGAGCAAGAATCCCCAAAACCATAACCTAAAAATGAATGAAAATAACATATATACACTTTCAAAATCTGTCACGTTCACTTTGCGAATGTTTTACTCGCTAGGCGAGCCTCAAAAAATGGCACTTAAGTGCCTCTGAACAGTCAAACCGCCTATGAAAATTTTCAGAAGTTCGCAGCGCGAACGATTTATTCTCCTAGAGAATACTCGCTGCAAAGTTTGCAAAGCGAACTTTGGTTCCTTTCTCCCCTGTCCAATTCTGGACTCCTTCGCTAGGGAACTCGCCAGACATTCACAAAGCGAATGTTCATTGGCTCCTTCGCAAAGCGAACAAGCTGAACTTTGTGGTTTTCTTCAGCTCTCTTTTATTGCTTCAAATGACACATCCTGGAGCCTTTATTCCTCATTGCTCCAACAATGCTTAATTACCTACAAAATGAATGGAAAACCATTAATCTTTACATAAATGAATCAAAAACACAAATATATACTAACTAACGTATTTATACACAAAGTGGGGTTTATTCGATCGATATTTACCAAAAAGTATCGATAAGTGCAACAAAACATATATACAAAAATAGTTACAATTTGCACTTATCAATTGCCCAAAAGCTGGTCTTGTCTTGCCTTGCCCAGGCCTAGAAACGAGGCATGCCTTATGTATTTGTGGTGGTTTTGATACACGGATGTATCACCACCCTAGTGGTAGCGCGCATGTGTGTTTGGCTTAATGGTCTTGGGTTCAAACCCCACCCAGACCATTTTGCCATTTCCCCTATTTTTGTTATTTTTTCATATTTTTCATGTTTTTGTTAATTAATTGAAAAATTAGTTTCTCTCTCAATTTTAATTATTTTTTATTGGTTCTTTTTTTGAAAATTCCCAAAAATGTTAAAATATTTTATTCCATGAAAATTTCACAAAAATATTATTTATTTCATATATTTGATATTTTTGTAAAGAATTATATTTTTATTTGTTTTTAAACATTAAAAAATATTTCTTTCTCTTGGTTTTGCAAAATTCAAATGATTTTTTTATCATCCCATGAATAAAACATGATTTTCCAAATGTAAATCCAAGATCACAACCTCTTTTTCACATGTTTGATTATTTTAATTGAATTTTTATTCAATTAAAATACATTTAAAAAAATCAAAAATTAGGGTTTTGATCACCATCGCCCTAACTAATCTTTTCAAACACTTTTTGGGCCTCTAATAGAGTGTAAGACCCATTCTTTGTAAATAAAAACCTCTTTGGGCCTCAGTCATTGTATAAGTCCCACTGCGATTTCAAAATCTCGGCGCGATCGTCGCCTTTTAAACGAAAATCATTTGGGCCTACCTTTGTGTTGTAAGTCCCATTTCTTTTCTTTTTTTTCAAACTTTTGGGCCTCTCCTTGAGTTGTAAGACCCATTCCTTTGTACAGAAAACCCTTTGGGCCTCAGCCCTTGTATAAGCCCTAGTACAGTTTACAAAACAACGTTACGGTTACTGTTTTTCATCTGGGCCTCTCCTTGAGTATAAGCCCCCAACAATATTTTCAAAAATAATTTCCCTTTTGATTTAGATTCAAATATACAGTTGTTATCAAAACTTTCTTTAATTTCTTGAACAACTAATAATACAGCTATGGAAGCTTGCCCACCTGTAAGTTTTTATTAGCTTTCTTTTACCTGCTTTTATATATATAACTATATTGTGGGAAGCTTGCTCACCTGTAAGTCCTTCTTTCTTCCTTTTAAATACATGTCAAATATATATAATTGTATTGTGGGAAGCTTGCTCACCTGTAAGTCCTTTTTTCATCCTTTTAAATACATGTCAAATACATATAACTGTATTGTGGGAAGCTTGCTCACCTGTAAGTCCTTCTTTCATATCCTTTTAAATACTTGTTATATATCAACTGTATATATACTTGTATATCTGCTTAGAGTTTTTCCCGGCAACTAGGTCTAAAACTAGGTAAAGCCAGTTGGTCACTCTTTAATACAGTCAAAACTAGATCCCCATAGGATTTCCAGATACAGTCTTGCCTTCTCTTGGGCTTAAACAATATTGAACAAAGAGAAAGGCATTATTCCCGGTGAAGCTTTTCTCAGACTGTAACTATTAGAAATTGTCAAAGAAGTTCATTTCCCCAGAGAGGATTAATTCCCAGTGAAACCTCTCTTGAATTTCTTCAAACCCTAGAACTGTTCATCAAAGGAAAGATTATTCTCGGTGAAACTTTTCTTGAACTCTTCTTAGGTTTGGGACCCACATGCTTCCTAAAAGCATCCCCGCCTCCTCTTGGGCATTGTACAAGGACCCTACGGCTTCTTAGAAGTTCTCATGCCTTCTCTTGGGCTTAATACAAGGACCCCGAAGACCTCTTAAAGGTATAGGACAGAACTTAGTCATCCTTTGCTAGAGAAGTCTTTCCAGTGTCAATACATCAAACCATTTTAGGGTTGATACTCAACCCTTATCTGCCTCCTCTTGGGTATCATACAAAGATAAACTCTTCCACACCAGTAGACTTGGACAGTCTCATCCCTTCTTGGGTCTCAAAGACATTCTCAAGTTTCCTACAAACATAGGAAAAACCCTGGTCATTTTAATAAATCTCCAGCAGAGTTAAAACCCAGGGGTTCTAAAAACCCAATCTTTCTCCTAAAAATTCCCCAGCCAGGGTTAGCCTACCATCAGTATAACACTATCCCAAATCAGAACCTCAAGGCCTCTGATATCTCAACTCTTCTGTAACCCTCGACAAGAGTTGATTTCCCATTTAGACCCGCCTCTGGATCTTAATAATCCTCAACAGAAGCCAGCCTTCTCTTGGGCTTTGTACAATGATTCTTCCTTAGTAGAGCTAACCTTTTTAGACTCTCTGGTTGAGTAAATCACTTTTCAGACTCTCTTGTTGAGTCAATCACCTTTCAATACTCTCTTGTTGAGTCAACCCTTTTCAGCCTCATTCTTGGGCTTTGTGCAAGATAGATAAAATCACTCTCTTGTTGAGTTAATCTTTTTCAGCCTCCTCTTAGGCTTTGTATAATGATTTCTCCAGCTCCTTCAGCCTCAATCTTAGGCTTTATACAAGACACCATATACATTTCCTAAACATAGTCAATCCTATTTTCAGCCTCAATCTTGGGCTTTGTACAAGAGACATACAAACCCTCCCCAGCGGAGTAAAAATCCCTTTTAGCCTCAATCTTGGGCTTTGTACAAGACAGACAAAATCTTTTCCCCGGAAAAGTCAAACTTTTAGCCTCCTCTTAGGCTTTGTATAATGATATCCCCAAAAAGAGTCAACTCTCTTTTTAGCCTCAATCTTGGGCTTTGTACAAGACAAATAAACATTCTCTTGTTGAGTCAGCATTTTCCAGCCTCATATTAGGGTTGGTATAAGGAATTCCCTAGTGGAGTCAATCAATCTCTTAGCTTCAACCTTGGGCTTTGATTAAGGCACACAAAAATCAACATCCTCTCAGAGGAAATCATAATCTCTGTAGGAAAACATTTCTCTGTGTTATCACATATCAAAACAAACAAATAAATCAAATCCTAATCCCAGATAACTGTTGTAAGTGGCACACTTGTTGATTTAAATATCCAAGCTGTCGTCCATCTCTTATCCTGGTAAAACCCTTTCTTTAATCTAATTGCTGTAAGCGGCAAGCCTTTGAATTATTTACATCCATGCCACTATCCCTCTCTTAGCATGAGAAATTCCTAAGGAAAAATGACATTGCTCAAACACTGAGTTAAAGTTTCCTCCTTTAGGACAAATCCCCTATAAAGGAAATTATGGCATTGCTGGATTCACATATCCCAGTTAAAGTAATTTTTCCTTTATAATTAGTCACCCAACAGTCATGATAAACAGACCAGATGTCTCCCTTTAGAGATGACAAATTCCCTCTCAGTCAAACGTTTTAGCTTCAATCTTGGGCTTTGAACAAGACACAAATAAACCTTTTAGCTTCAAATCTTGGGATTTGAACAAGACACCAAAACATCTTTTTCCTCCCATAGAATAGGAGGAACTACGATTACTCTGATTTCACTGTTTCTTTAAACGGGAATACGTAGGCATAAGATTGTGAAATCTTAGCGAGCATACAAAACAAAAAAAACTCTAGGTCCAATACCTTTATACCAATCAAAACCTAGGTCCAGTACCTTGCCAAAAACATCGGAAAACCCGAACATCAACATCAACTCACACTCTCTCTCATATTTCCAAAGAAACTTTCCCAACCCATCAACAAATAAACACCATCAAGTACAAAGCAGAACCTATTGCTAACAACCTGTGGATAACCATATATAGGATGGGTAATTGACAACTCCCCATTGTATAACCTGACCCCAGACCCCCCAATCTCTTTAAACGTTTGTTTAGTTAAACATTCGCGTGCAAGGTTAGTTTTAGATAGCTTCCCTTTCCCTTCCAGCTTCACGGGATAAATAAGAAATCAGAAAGTAGCACCCCTTCCCTACCGTTGCGGTGAGGAAGAACCCATGGCGATAAGGTGGTCGCGTCACCGACAAAAATCACACGCTACAAGAACCCAGTGTGTACTTACTATTATCCTTTTGCTAATAGCGAGTCTTGACATCACTTTCATTCTTTTGGTGAATGGTCTGTGTGCGTGTGTTCACTATCATCTTTTTGGTGTCGGAGTTGTGTGCGCATGTTTACTATCATCCTTTTGGTGATAGGTCTGTCATCCTTTTGGTGTCAGATATCTGTGTGTATGCTTACCATTATCCTTTTGGTAATAGCGAGTTTTCACCTCACTTTCATCCTTTTGGTGAAAGGGTCTGTGTGTGAGTTTACTATCATCCTTTTGGTGATAGGCTTGTCATCCTTTTGGTGCCATAATTTCATGTTATCATCTTTTTGGTGATAACGGCCTTTACAAGTTATTCAGTGTCCACTCGAGGGTTGGCATTGATCTACTATCCCATTTCCCAAGCTTTATCTTCTTTCAGGACAAATTCGGAGTCTTCTTCATATCTAATCGAATTTTACCTTGAAAGCATGAACGTCGTAGCAGTCCATCTTACTAGGTTTAAGCCAATTAGATATGGGCATCTGTCATACCCCAAATTTGTCCTACATGTACATTACCCTCATTTGTACATCCATCTATTGACAATTATTCAAAAATCCAAAAAATATGTTGAGGATGAATTTAATCGAATCAAGTTTTATTTGAGGTTCATCAGGGCAGGAATAAGTGCAGTATGTAATGGAGTTCATCTGGTTGTGGCCTAATTTTAGCAAGGCAAGGGTTTGATTACTAATAAAGGCCAGGGTTTGTAATGATTCAAGTAGTGTTTGTTCCAAGCTTCAAGCAGGGTTTATGTGACAAGTAATATCATTTATGAATGAATCAAGTTTTCAGACTACAACAAAATCATGATCCTTTGATCACAAGGCATATTCCTGCTTATTTGGTTCATGAGTATACAAGTGGTGAAGTTTAGTTGAATTTATTTTAATTCAAAGGTTCCAATCTGTTCGAGGCCAAGATTAAGTTATGGATTTCTCAAAGATCGATTCAAGTCTTATTTCAATTCAAGTGTAAATTCAAGAATGGTGGAATTTGGTTTTTGAGACCCTTGGATCAAATTTTAGAATTGAAAGCCATGGAAAAAATCCAATGTTTTCATGGGTCAAAGCATGCTCCCAAAAATACAACAGAAAGCCCATTTCAATTTTTTTTCAAACAAATTACAACAAAAAAAGTAAATGCCAAAATATTATCCAAAGCCATTACATTACATCAATGAGCCCAATCCAGCAAAATGAGTGCAATTGAAAAAAAGAGGAAAAGAGAGCCATGAATAAAAAGTGACTCCACACCATAAGCAATCATGTCGTGACTGCATTCCCAATATAACCAAGGCAAGCAAACATATTTGACATATCACAGCCCACAAAAGCAATAACGCGAGCCAACGCGACCAAGTTACAAACTACCATGATTCTTCAATACCGACATAAAAAAATCCATATCCTACAGCCAATGTTGACAAACCGTAACACATGCTGGAGTCACAATGAAATATCCAGCCACAACTTGACATCATAAGAACCTCACAACTGGCAACACAATATTTCATGTGACCAAAAGCGAAACCTGCAAAACCAACCTTAACATGTGAAATACCAAGACACCACAATTTTTCTTCCCATGAGAAACCTACACTTCACAACTATACACACCTTGATACAACACATACGACAAAAATCAACCTTGCCTTAACTTTTCCACGCGATACCTTGTAACAACCTGCACCAGTTTTCCAAAACCAATTCCAATTCACCTTGCTGACCCCACTTCTTCGACCTGCACAAAATCCATGACGTGATTCGTACCATTACAACCAAAACGCACAACACAATTACAACCCAAAAAGCGTAAAAAACATAAAGGAAAATTCAGACAAGTTCACCCAATCCACTCTATAAATACCAAGCAGCTCCTATTCAATTCCTCAAGCTCTTTTTAGCCACATATACGCTGCCAAAAGCTTTCTTCAATTTTCATAGAATACAAACCTTCATCTTGAATCACCTCACACAGAACCTTCAATCCATTTCTCCCAAATCACTAAATCAAAACCATAAACCAAATCGTTTTCTTCGACCCACAAACCTCAACCACAACACTCACAGACCCAAATCATTTCCAAAATCCCCAAACACCCAAATCATTCCAAAATACAAAACTGAGAGAATGAGATGAAGAAGAACCAAGCGAACCGCACAGCAACAGAGACAAATTAGAGGAGTAGAGAACAAAACCTAAAAAGATTTGGAGCGCAAGGATGACGAAGTGAATAAGGTTGGATAGAATTCGTTTTGACCCTGTTTCACGAACCATGAGTTGATACATTTGACCGTGTTTTGAAAACATAAATTGTTGTTGGTTTTTGTTCTTCCATGGCCGCCGTGGAGAATTTTTTCTTCTTTTCGTTTTCGTTTGAAATTTTTTGATGATGATGAACATGTTCTGCTGCGTTGACCTACCTTCGATTTTGTTTTTTCATATATGATAAAATGTTGTTATTTTCCACCGTCTATTTTTTTGTCTTTATTTTTCTTTTCTTTTACTGTTTTGTTTTAAGATTGGAAGAGAAGCATACTGATGGTTGATGGGCCTTGTAGCCCACGTTGGGTTGTAGGGTCTTCATACCCTTGTTTTTGTTTCAACACCCTGCCTTCCCCTCTTGGGATGAATGGGCTTAGCCCCATGATGATTCCCACATGTTGTTTGAGTCCTGCATCCCCTCCCTTTTTGTTTTGATTTAATTTATTTACTATTTTACTTTCAATTTTTTTTCATAGATAATATATTTAAGTACTTTATCTAATTAATTTTTTGTGTTTTCTCAATTTTCTATTCCACCAATCTTAATGTTACATCTCATTATGGTTTTTAATTTCGATTCTAATTTCTTGTTCCATTTCTAATTTTTTTTGGTCAATGATATAATAAAAGGTCATAGATGGTTGATTTGAATAAATCGACGGAAAATCTTGATCAATATGAGACCATCTTATTTCTTGCTTCTCTTTTCTATTTTGGTCAATGAAAGTCTAATGTCATAGATTATTGATTTATCGATTTAAAATCTTGATTAAGATGAGACCGATTTTATTTTCATTTCGATTTCTATTTCATTTCACATTATCTTCTTCTATTTTCATTTTGATCGATGAATTTTTTTTTATTCACGAATGTTGATTATCGAGGTTGTTAACCTTCATTATTTCAAATCTGTAGTGAGTGATCATCGAGATCACTTTCTATACTTTGGGATCGTGATAGGATACCTTCGATTAATCAATGAAAGTTTGTGATTAAGACGAGACTATCACCTTTTCTATTCGTGTGTCACGATTTCCTTGGAGAATGATCCTCAATATCATTTCTTTATCGTGTTTTAGCACAAAGATCAATTGCATAACCTCCTATAGTATGATCTTCGTCATAGATCGTGCTACGATGGTTTAGCGCTACATGTCCCGTGCCGAAAAATGATCCTTCGTGGCCCAAACTTATGTTTGAAAGCCCAAGGATGGTTATTTAACCATCGTGGATCATTTGTTCTAACAATTAATGATTAATCACTAACAACTAACTTTAATTTCTGTCAAATATTCTTGCTCTACTTTCCGTCAATATTTTGTTCATACTATTGTCTATATTATTATCTTGTTCATCTTGTTCATATCATATTCATCTTATTCATATCTTGTTCATCTAACCTCTTATTATTCATACCTTATTCAAAACACAATAATAACGATCGAAACCATAGAAAACTCAATTGGTGGACTGTTGGTTACTTTGACCTTGTACAGAAACCCTAACAAAGGAGGTTTTGTCCGACTCTTGCTCAAGGCTTAGTTTAGGACACCTCGCACACACACGACTTCTGTAACGCCCGGTTATTTAATTAATTATTTAATTAAATATCTTCGTATTATTTGTTTGATTTGTGTTGGTTGTCGAAAATGTTGTGTTGAGTCGCTATGTCGGTTTGGGTAAATGAATTAATTCAAGTTGTGTTGGCTTTAGTTGGATTAATTTAATTAAGATAAATTAAGTTACATTTTTGTTATTTGATTAATTAAGCCGATTAAGCAGTAGATATAATATTAGAACTAATAGTAGATTATTACTTGGGCTGTACTTAGAAATAGTAATATTGGGGGTGTAGAATGTGGTCCAATAAGACATTGAGAATTAATAGAGTTATATTAGGTTTAGAATTAAGAAAAAGAAAAAGGAAAGTAGCAGTAAGAGGCAAAACGTGGAAGTTACAGAAAGTGGAGCAAGGGTTTTGAGAGAGACTTCAGAGAGGCTACTAGAGCAAGATTCCAATCAGAGATTTAGAGCGACCTTCAATCCAAGGTAAGGGTGGGGTTCTGACTCTATAACGGGATACTTGATGAATGATATGTGGGGTTATATTATAGGATGGCCTCTGTTGTGTTCTTCTGATTTTGTTGATACCGAAGTTGAATTCTAAGTTGATCGGTTGTGGAAATTAGTATGTGTTGTTTAATTGTGGTGTATACGTTGCTGTTGTTGAATTGGGTGTAGAATACTTTATTTGTATGAATTGGTGTATGATTTTGTTGGGTTGATGCTGAATCGTGTGCTGGATAAATTAATTGGAGACTGAAACGTAAGAAATTACAGAGAACGGAGGAGAAGAATGGGAGAAACAGAGAGAGCGAAGGCTTCGAGGTGGGACGTCGTCTGGGGGCATGACGACCATCATAGCCTTGTTACGACCGTCACACGCTTGTGACGAGGGTCATGAAAGTGTGGCGAGGGTCACACGGGTCTGTGTGTTTTTTTTTGTTCTGCGTTGTGTTTTCTGGTTACTGTATGTCTGTATGTCTAGTATAATTGAACTTATTAAACATTTTGCAGAAACAAGATTAATTTGAGAATCAGTATCATTAACAGTAGACTATTTTGCATAATTGAACTCAGTATAAGTAGTAGTAGTAAATAGTGTTGCATAATTATTGAGTGAGGATCATTGTGATTATATCGGTAACAGTATTAGGAGCTTAATATGACAGTAGTAGTGATAAAATGGTAGGATAAATCAGTAAGTAAACAATAGCCTTGTTGTGTTGTGTTTTGGTTGTGAATTTTTGAGTTGCAGGGGATGTTGTATCTTGTTGAATTGCCTCTAAATTATTGGCGAGAATAAGTTGCAGGCCATGGCCAACGTTGAAATGTTGTTATGTTGATTTTAATAATTATCGTTGATTATTTGGATGTTTGAGTCGAGTCGCATTGCATAGCATATCAAGTTGGAGCTGTTGCTCGGTAAGTTGGCCTGGATTGGCATAAATATTAAGTTGAAGGCTTATGCCTTGTTGATGTCAATATTAATTGAAAAGTTTCTAAGTTGGGAGTTTTGCTCCAATGGTACCACATGCATGTGCATTATCAAGTTGCAGTCCATGTTGCATAATTATGTCGTCGTGTCGTATTTTATGTTGATTGATGTTGTTTATGAGTTGTGAAGTGGTGATTTTCTATAATCTGAACTAATATATTATTTATCATATATCCAATTATATTGTTCGATATCTCACCCCTTCTGTGTATGGTGATGGTTTATACGCCATCCTGCAGGTAATCCGGAGTGAAGGCTGTCTACCTTCATTAGTTCGAGTCGGTGTCGTCGCTCTGATACGTAGCACTCGGGGGAATGACGCATGTTTTCTTTAGTGTCGGTTTTTATTATGTTGTTGAATTTTAAGTCGTTTTCATTAGAGACCTGTTATTTGAGGTTGTTTGAAAGTTGATCACGTGGTGAATTTAATTAAAGATGAACGATGTGAATCCGCTGCATAGTAATGAAAGTTATTTTTTATTTTAAAGACTAATAAGGTGACTGAATGTTGCATGTCTAAGGTGAAAGTGTAGCATTCCATTTGCTTGTTGGAAATTTTGAAACTCTGATTTTAATATATTTGTCGGGTAGAAATGGGGTGTTACATCTTCCTCTTGGGCTACCTTATAATGAGAGCTTTATTTCATGCAATCCCCTGTAATTTACATGTACCCCGCTCCCATTCCGATGTACGCATTCGATTTTCTTTAATTGTGGTTTGTTTACTAGGAGCACCCCTAGGTACTAGCATAGACAAAACCATTTTCAAACTAATTCTCGATTCTTCGTCGAGCCCATTTTCAAAACACCCCCGTAAGTCGATTGCTCATTAGAATTCGCCATCAACCTAACACACACTCTCACAATTCATCGTGGTTTCGTTACTTGGAGCACCCCTAGGGACTAGGATCGATTCCACATTTTTCAATCAAACCCTCGACTCGTCATCGAGCCATTTTTAAATCAACCTCTAACCAAACTCTTTCTAAATCAATCCAAGCGCATACAATCAAACCCTTGATCCGACATCAAGCGGATTTTCACAATTAAACTTCCAAAATGACTAACAACTATCGAAACTCTTTTCAAGGTGAAAAATGGGGGTTTGAGTCTTTGATCTCCCTTCTGTTGTTTAGGTGCATGTTCTCTTACTCGTGTGTGACCAATTGACGCCTCTAAAACACCAAACCCTTCTCTCTTTTTTTATGGTCATCTCCACGAGCTACGACTGCTCTGATTATTTATTCTCGTCCGAATAAAGATACGTAGGCACAAGATTGCAATGATCTTGGCGAGCTACCTTCCCTCCATCTTCTGTTTCCCCCTCTCCCCCATAGTTAAACTACGATTGCTCTGATTTCTGATTCTCGCCCGAATGAGCATACGTAGGCACAAGGGCCCCAATCATTGGCAAACACCCTATCCTTAAACCACCTATTTCCCCTTTAGCATATTTTCCTTTTATCTTACCATTTTGCTTTTATCATTGAGAAGAAAACAAACAAGCTTAGCTAACGTTCATCGCGATTCAAATTAAGAGGTTCCCGTTGTGTACAACGGACGTGAGGGGGTGCGCGTACCTTCCCCTCACGTAACAGAATCCCGAACCTAGAATGTGGTTGCGACGACCATGTTCTCATCTCCTTAAAGGTTTTCTTGATATTTTTCTTTCCCTCTTTTGGTATAAATAAAGTTCGATGGCGACTCTGTCGAACCACAATTTCTTCCGCGCCTTTCGTGCGAGGGTCGTGTCTTCGATTAGTGGATTTTTCGAGGTACAACACCAGCCAGGCATATTATGCATAATATCACGTTGCTTAAGCACTGCTTTAATGATCCAAGGCATACCTTGACTAACCTGCACCTGATTAAGATCAACACCTTTGAAATAAAACACATGGACCCATTTCACCCACATAGAATCTTTTTTAATACAAAGGTTCCATAATAATTTTGCAATGTTGTCCTTGTTCCATTCAGTCAAAGAGAAGATATTGAAGCCTCTATGGCACCTGGTAGTGCAAAACTTCTTCCATACAATTGGAGACTTATTAGACTTCGTATCACTCCCAGTCTAAAGGAAGGAACTGCAGACAACATCAATGCCATGAATCACTTTTTTGGGGAAAGGAAGGCAATCATCTAATAAGCAAGCATGGAAACCACGATATTATTAATCAGCTAGACTCTTACAGTATAGATAAGCATCTTTAAGCTGCAATGCCTAATGCGATTCTTAATTCTGTCAACCAAGCTCATGTAGTGGTGTATTGATAATCTCTTGCTTCTAAGAGGTACACCAAGGTACCTAAAGGGTAACTCCCCTTCCACAAAAGAAGTGATAGCATAAATATCCTCTTTTACTCCATTATCCACTCCACCAAGATAAGCTTTGCACTTCAAAGGGTTGACAAATAAACCAGTAGACACAAGTAATTCAACTGACTTGCAATCACCATGAGCAAACAAAAGCACATCATCAGCAAAGTTGATATTGATGATTTGGTGCTTCTCACATTTAGCATGAAATTTAAAGTCTGGGAATTTTTTTAACTTGTGCACCATCCCGTGGAAGTACTCCATGACAAGCACAAAAAGAATAGGAGATATAGGGTCACCTTGTCTAATGCCCCTCTTAGCCTTCATACTTTTAGTAATCCTGCCACCAACATTAAACTTGTAAGTTACTGTTGAAACAACTAACATTATCCACTTGGTAAACTTTTGAGGGAAGCCAAGCTCATTAAGGATACATTCCAAGGCAAACCAATCTACATCATCATAAGCCTTTTGGATGTCTAATTGCAGCATACATCTTGGTGTGCCCCCCTTTCTACTATAACCACAAATTAGCTCATATGCCAATAAAATATGATCATAAATACTATGGCCAGAAATGAAAGTTGTCTAGCTCTGGTTAACAATGCTAGTAAGGACCATACTCAATCTACTAGTTAAGATTTTAGAAATTATGTTATAGATAGTGGTACAACAGGATATAGGCCTAAAGTCTTTAACAAACTTGCCAGCATTACCTTTATGGACAAGGGAAACTAGAGTACAGTTGACAACATGATACATTTTAAACTCATTGAAAAACTCTATAACTGCAACAATGATATCATCCTTAACAATGGACCACGAAGCCTTGAAAAATTTAGCACCAAACCCATCAACACCAGGGGCCTTCAAGTCTCTAATGTCTGTCAGGGCATGAGTAATCTCAGTCTCAGTGATAGGACACTTAAGAATTCTTCTTTTCTTAGTAGAAAGATGAGGCCCTTCCCTCATAGCTACAATATAAATCCCATCAAGATCACTATTTGCACTTCCCATAAGGCTACCATAGAAGTTTAACACTTCATTCTCAATGTCATCAGGGTTGTTAAGCAGTGTGCCATCTGCCTTGCATAAGGAAGACATGTCACTTTGGCTTTGCTTGGATTTTAGTTGGGCATGGAAATATCTATTATTACCATAACCCATATTAAGCCAACTAATTTTGGACCTCGGCCTCAGAATTTGTTTCTCTATCTCACTCCAATTGAACACCTCTCCAGTCCTCTCTTTGGCTAATTTAATTAATTCAGTTTTGTCCAAATCATCCCTAAGCTGCTGTTGGATTTCCAATAAGTTCAGTATAGCTTGCTTTAGAGAGTGAGATGCCCCAAACAAAGGTTTACCGAGAGTTTTCACAGTCCCTTGGATTCTAAGTAACTTCCTCCACAGAAAAAACATAGGGCTACCCCTAAGAGGGGCATTCCAATTCCTGGCTATCACCTCACGGAAACTAGTCACATCAACAACATTATTAAGAAAATTGAATAGGTAAGTTCTTTTACCATTACTATCAGGGTTCTTCAGGTGCATCAAGGCATGGTCAGCGATACTAGGGGCCAAGATACTAAGAGACAAATTCATGTACTTTTGATACCACTCAGTGTTAGCCATACCATGGTCAATTCTGGAGTAAATGACATTGTCACTATGCTTGTTTGACCAAGTGTAGTAGTCACCAACAATGTCCATTTCACTCAAGTTAGCTCTGTTCATCATCTCTCTCAGGTCCCTGTATTCATTCTCATAGACCAAGGTCTCTCCTCTTCTATCCATAGTTTAAAGCACATTGTTAAAGTCCCTAATCAAAAACTAAAGCCCCTGTTGAGTCAAGTGAATTTGCTCTAGCTTCTTCCACAATCTCTTCCTTTGCACCAACTGATTAAGCCCATACACAACAGTGAGCCAGAACATAAAATTCTCATTCAAGTCATATATACTACGGTGAATAATTTGTATAGAACTAGTAACTTTCTTTATTTCAATTTTAGAATTATTCCACCAAATCCAAATTCTACCATTGTCATGATTAACATAGTTGTCCATATAACTACCTTTCAGCTTAAGCTTGCATCTAATCTTGTCAGCTTTATTACTTTTCACTTTAGTTTCAATCTAAATACATATCAAGGGGTAAGATTAAGGAGGCAGGAGCTAACCTCTTTGGTCTTAACCATCTTATTAAGCCCCTTAACATTCCACGACACTATCATGAGACCATGTTTTGACTAACTAGAGGATCATTCAAAATCCCTAGTAGTCTAAAACTGTTTTAACACTGGATGGAGACACCTTCATTAAAAACTCCTTTGCCCTAATCACGTCTTCTACTTGTGACCTTTGTCCATTGTTCATTCTCATTATTTAGAGCACCATCATAGATCCCATTTTGCACTATTTTCTCTTTGCCATCAACAATAGCTTTCTCCTCCTCCTTAGTATGTATCTCTTTCACTTTTGGCCTCCATTCCCTAATAGGTTTAAATGGTTTGTCATAGTTATGTCCAACTTTTTGACATCTTCTGCAGTAAAGTGGCTTCCACTCATACTCAATGGCTTGCTTCATACGAGCCCCCTTATCATCTTTGATTATTATGTCTGTCTTTAACTCTTGGGTGATGTCAACTTCAACCAATATACGAGCCCCCTTCTCATCTTTGATTATTATCTATTGTAAATTATACAAAGCCTTAAGATTTCTTAAATAATGAATATCTTAGAAATCTTAAGTGTTATGATCTTTGTTATAGTTATTACCCTATACGTCTGATTGTATATCAAGTACACATTATTGCATATTCTGCTAAACATGTTGTTTAGTAGTTTAGAAAGAAAGTCTCTTACTATGTGCTTGAGCATGAAAGTCTCTTGTTGTGAGCTTGAGCCAAGTAAGTCTCCTGCTATGTGCTTGAGCATTGAAGTCTTGATCAAATTGTTGATTAAACAATGAAGTCTTGAACTGTAGGTCTAAGCAGGAAAGTCTTGTATTCGTAGAATTTGAGAAAAAAAGTCTTGTACTCGAGGGTATGAGCAGGAAGTCTTGAATCCGTGGAATTTAAACAGGAGGTCTTGGATTCGTGGAATCTAAGCAAGAAAGTCTTAGGGTGTGAGTCTGAGTAGGAAGTCTTGAATCTGTTGAATTTAAGCAGGGAGTCTTGTACTTGAGGGTATAAGTAGGAAAGTCTTAAGATCTGAGGATCTAAGCAGGAAGTCTTGATCATGTGCTTATTGAGCAGGCAAGTCTTAGGCTGTAGGTCTGAGCAAAGAAATTTTTTATGCTCGAGGGCATAAGCAATTGTAATCATGGTTTGAATATATTGAAAAATATTTTGTGTTGCAAGGGGGCTGAACTACTCTTAGTTTGGAAGGAACCAGGATAAATGTCTGTGTGTTCATTTGTTATTTACTTGCTTCTGTCATTCTTCCGCTGCAACTTTTTATCAGAATCTCAACTAATGTTTAAAATCTGAACTCTATTCAAAAGCAACACAAATTGGAGAACACAATTTAACCCTTCTTTTTGTGTATTTTTCTCACCTTCAGTTTCATGCGCCACGTGATAAAAATTACTTTGACTTATTCAGTGTTAAATTTATCCTACAACTTTTTCTGTTCATCAAATTTTGGTCATCATTAGACTTATCAATTAGTTTTGTCACTTTGTTTTACAAAGCTTTATTTTTTTTTCTCGGTAGAAGATGTCCTCCATTATGAACTATTAAATGAAGTAGATTGAAGAAGTTAATTTAATCATGCCGTTGAGATTGACTCGTCCGCTGACAATAACAACAAATTTCAATGGTTACGAATATTTCTCATTTGTAATAGTAATGAATATCCACTTGATCTTATCAGGCCCGACCCAAGGGGCAGGCCACCAAGGCTGTCGCCTTGGGCCTCAATTATATGTATCTTTTTCAAGTACTAAATATTTGAAAAAGTATGTATCAGATTATTTTTAATTTTTTAAAAAGTGGGTGTTTTGTTTATTGAAAAGAAAAAACAATGTTAAAAACAAGTGAGCACTTGATATCCATTTAATATTGAGAAGTTCAAATCAACATAACAACCATATGTTTTATTTAATTTTTAATTATGTAATGATCTTTATATTAAGATGGTATGATTTTTTTTAATAAACCATAAAATTGTATTTTTTTTAATGAAAAATATAAAATAGTATTTTTTATAATTAATTAAATTTTAATAATTAAATTTGTATATCTTAAAAAATAAAAAATGTTATTATTTTAGAGGATCCAATTTTAATATTCACCGAAACTCACCTTAGCCTTCTATATGTGTTGGGCCGGCCCTGAAGCTTATTAAGAGAGTCATGAAAGCCAAGTGTTATACACTTAAAAGAAAAGCATGTAAAAAGAATCTCTCAATTTTCATGCAAAAATAAAATGTAATCGATTATTACTAAAATAGATGATCACCACCAAATCAATCTAAGGACAAGGCAAATGATATCGTTTATGCATCATACCACCACATCAATGTAGTTAATTAATGTACTATTGCATAAAAATGAGAAATTTCAAATCAATGTAATTAACTAATGTACTAGTATATGAAAATGAGAAATTCTAATGTACCAAATGGTTGTTCATGTATATCGTTCAATTTAAATAGTATTTACCAACTATCTAGTATAAGTCATTACATTTGAAGTGATCCATATAATACAAAACAAATTAATTAAATAACTAATTAGTTTTTGGACAAATGTAGTCGTTCTAAAGTTCGGATATAGTACATTCTACCGCACAAGCTACACACATTTATTTAAGAGAACTTGATGACATACACATGATCAATTAAAGAAAAATGATGAAAAACAGAATTACAATTCAATCCATTTTGACATTGTGTTATTCAATTATCTATAATATAAGAACTTTAATGGTTCTGGAAAACTCTACTCGATCTTTACATATAAATTTGCCACATCCCCAAACTAGGAGCAATTTAAGTTCAAAATTTATTTTTTCTAACCAAACTAGCACTTGAAACTGGTATTTTATTTGACTATGCAATTTTATACCTATTATTTTGGTTCAGTAACCGGTTTTACTCTTATTTAGTTGAAAACCAACAAAATTTATTCAACTTTTCCTCATTTCTATCTCCCTTATCCCCTTGTCTGCTCTCTTTGCGCAGCAGAAACCAAAACCCTTTTTCCTTTCAATCTCCCATCCTTGTCTGTCATTTCTTCTTCTTCTTCTTCTTCTTTTGATTTTTTCTCTCTTTTGCTGCCTCTCTCTTCCTCTTCTTCCTTGGTATCTCTTCGCCGCCTCTCTCTTCCTTTTCTTCTTTTTTCTCTTTTTCTTTTCTTCGACAAAATCTATAGGGTTCTAGGAGGATTTAAAGAGATATACAATTCAAAGTTTTTTAATGGTAGCTCTGTGGTGGAGGAAACACGTTTTCGGCGGTGAGTGTGGTGGTGGTCAAATTCAAAATTATTTTTGTGTTATTCTACCTGAACCCCTAAGTTTAGGGTTTTTTAAATGATTTTTGTATAAGAAAACTATGTTAATAATCATATTTGTGTATTATTTGATCTGTTTTATTTGATCTGCTTAGATGTTGAACTTTGGGATACTATGCATTTTGATCGACACACGCTGATACTATGTATTTTGTTGCGAATTCTGATAAGAAAAATGAGGATTGGATTAACTCGATGTCGCGATCGATTGTTCAGCATTCTATATCTGTTACCGATTTGGAGAATGTTGTTTACGATAACGCCAAACATTGATTGGTTGCGGATCACACGCTTTGTTGGTTTGTTCTGTAACTCATGCGCCTGAGGTATTTATCCTTTTTTTTGTGTGTATTGTTATAGTCAAGTTTTTCTATTTCATTCGCTTTAGGATTTTATTTTGATATCATTCACTTTGTTGTCGTAGCATGTTTTCCTTCTGTAATTGTTAAATGTGTATTCTGAAAAACATTGCAGGTGATGGTGAATTCAATGAATGTTCCTTCCAAAAGAAGTACACTGGAGAAGAAACTTGATAAGCTCATACTCACTCTCTTTGCAACACTCTTTATGATGTGTTTTATTGAAGCCATAGACAGGTATGTAAGCTAAATAACGAGTTTGCTGGACCACTTCTAATCTGTTGCCAATGTTTAGGCAGTGCTAGGAAGGGTTGTAATTTGTTTTGTATGAACTTTATTAGATTTATTGTTTTAATTACTATTATTAATAATAGTGTTTTGATGGACAATACATGAAATCTCCATAACTTGAAATTTTATTTTTTAATTGAGTTGAGATTTAAATATAAGTAATGATTATGAGTCCTACTATAAGTATTAAATTCATAAAAATTGTAATCAGTGTCAAAATTTTTATAAAAATCTTAATATAATAATAACAATTCTGTTATTATAACTAAAATTTTCTCCAAAGTTATGTCATTATAGAATGGGAAATTGAGCAATATGTGCTTTTTATATTTTAGTTTAGTTATATGATATGGTTTATTAGAAAAATAAATGAAATTTTGAGAAAGTGATGTAATTCCATACATAGTAGTAGTATATATTTGTGAAGGATATTATTGAAATTTGTGAATTGTAGTGCTATTTTCGTGAACAAAAAATATTTTTATTTACATCTTGACTCATCAGAGGAGGGCTCCGTATAGTTCAATCCAAAAAATAGATTTCTGGTAACGTGGACTTGCTCTGTCAAGATAAATAGCCGCCTCTGCTCATTCTTTTTCTCTTAACTTACTTGCTAATTGCCTAATTCTGAGTTTTCTGTTGTCAGGTTTTTATTCTGACTATGTTTACCATTATCACTCTGTATTCAAAAATCATCCCAATTTCACTTTATGTGTCTATAGAGGTTTTTATTGCGACCTTCAGATGTCATCTATAACTTTCAAGAATCCCCTAAGAACCTGTGTTAGGAAGCATTGGTGTCGCCGCCTTTGGTTCTTTCAATCCCCTTCTGGCTTATGTTATTGGCCTTGTGGTGGCACTTACTACAGACTTGATAATCAACGTCACTTAGAACATGAGATAGACGATTGGTGTTTGATCATTGGCGGCATGGGTATAGTTACAATTACTGCCAACTTTTTGCAGCATTTCTATTTTCGTATTATGGGAGAGAAAATGACAGAACGAGTTAGGAGAATGATGTTTTCAGGTGCATGACTCATCCTTTTGCTATTTTTTATTTATTAATTTTAATAAAAGAGACTTATGAACATTTTTATCTGCTTCATTAACATGACAGCCATGCTACGAAATGTAGTATGATGGTTTGATGATGAGGAAAACAGTGTAGCCAATTTATCCATGAGATTGGCCAATGGTGCTACTTTTGTACGAGCTGTTTTAAACAATTGACATTCATATTTATACAAGACATTGCTGCAGTTATTATTGGCCTTCTCATTGGTGTTGTGTTGCACTGGCGGTTAGCACTGGTGGCTTTTGCAACCCTTCCAATTCTCTGTATTTCTGCAGTTACCCAGGTTTGCACCTGCACTTATGGTTTTCCAAATATTACTATTTTCCCTTGCTATGAACTAAATATCCTAGAAGCTAACATGTCCCTTATGCGAGAGACAGTGCCTAAATCCATATTATTGTGTTGAAATTGAATTTGATATTTAGATGAATTTGATATTGTGAATGTTTTTATGTTTCTTTGGGAGAAGTAGGAGAATGGTTGACTATAGATGTAGTGAAGGAAATGTCTGTTTCAAGTTTTGTTGTTGTTGGTGGTGGTGGTGGTGTTGCTTGTTGTGTGAATATAATTACAAATGGGGGCCTAACCTAACATTGCAATGGGGTTGGTGTAGGATACGGGATTGATTGCAATTTTCCTTAAGGGAAGGTAATGTTGTTATTCATGTAAATATCTTCTTGAAGACATGATTCGTTATCAAATGACAATACTTTTTCAATGTTAAATGATAAACTTTTGGCTTTTTTTTGGGGGGGGGGGGGGGGGGGGGGGGGTAGAGTAGAGGTTATTTTTTGTCTTAAAATTTTCATTATTGAATGAAACATCATTTGTTTTGATTTTGACATCACTACTGTACACATCACAAAGCTTCAGCTTAACTTTGGTTATCATTGTCACATTCCTTCGTAAACCTTACCGACTGATATTAGCATATTTTCCAATCAAACTCACAAAATTTGTCGTAAGATGCACAATGTTGTCAAATAGTCACGACATCGGTGCTATGGCACACTAAAGAAATTGATATTGTTCCGCAATGCGATATTTAGTACAAAATATTGTAAGATACTCGCAGCTATAGGCGCAATTGCTTTCTAGCATAGCGAAGTTTGAACAAACATCTATTTTACGCAATCTGTAACTGACAATATAGCGTCACTAACATATTCTATATTTCATGCACATTCAATATCTTAACAATTACCAAATTACAAGTTACTTTTCTATTCAGCTACTATGTTATTTACTTCAACCTTGGAGTTTCAATCTTACTTAAGACCTATCTTGTGACTTATGCTAAGATGGAACGAGGGACTACAACTAAGGTTCACCTATTGAAATAGTGTGTTATATTAGCAGTGTTTCAACTGATATAACAGATACTACCACCATCGGACAAGTAATGGTTAATTGAGACCTGTGTAACAAGGCTAATCCAGAAATCTTCCATATCCAAAAGGAATTAGCATATGCATCCTCCTTGTGTGTGAAACCTGTTGTCCAACGACTTCAATCTTCTCCTAAGGGAAATAATTTAACTTTTTTGGTTGAACAATTTAATCTTTTTAGTTGAACAATTTAATTTTTTTAACATCATTTTATTATATTTTGGAAAAAATGCGCGTACCAACCAGTACCCGTGCGAATGCACGGGTATCCCACTAGTTATTAATGAAATAAGATTATCTTTCATTCTACATCACACGCGAGAAACGTCTTATCTTATAATACTCGAAAATATGGTGGTAAATAGGTCCCTCTTTAACAATGTCCCATTTACTCGATTTTTTAAATCAGATGAAAATTTTAGATCTACCTTCTTTAATGTTTGTAAGTATTAATATATATATTTCTTTTATATAAAAAATATAATGTTAGCATATCCTTTCTATCCCGATGTTATGGGGCCAATTGAGGAGGAAGTCCAAGAAGATTGGGAAGAGGAAGAAGAGAACATACTCACACCAAGGCCCAAAAGGAACAGGAATAAGCCCAAGTATTTCAAAGACTTTGTCATGAATTAGTAAAATAGAATTCTAGAATATTCCTTTGCTATGACTCATCAATCTATTTTAGGTGATGTCATTAAATTTGTTAGAAGTGTCATTGGATTCTATTTCTAATTCGTACTATTTAAGTACTATGATATAAATGGAATGAAGGCAAGGAATTAAATGTAAGCCAAATTAATTAATGCTAGCTTTAGTTTTTCTCTTTCTGTTAAGCACAATCCATTACAAGTGGTGCTCTCATTGAACCATGACTCCACCTCCACCTTCTATTGAGGAACTCTCAACCACCCTCACCCAAATCCTCCATAGCTAACAATCTTTTCAAGCTAGTGTGACCGCCAACATCAACAACCTCACCTCCGAATTCCAAGATCTTCGTTCACGCATACCACCACCGGGGTTTTCTTCGCCTTTCACCCCTCACGGTCCCGATATTCAACCGCCACCCACAACCACCATGAAACTTGACATCCCTCGCTTTAATGGTTCCAATCCATTAGGGTGGATTTTCAAAATTAACCAGTTTTTCGCGTACCATCATACTCCGGATGACCAACGATTGCGTATCGCCTCGTTCTATATGGAGGGTGACGCTCTCGGGTGGTTTCAGTGGATGCATTCGAACAACCAATTGCTCACCTGGCTCGTGTTCTTGCAATCCTAGGAATCCCGTTTCGCACCATCGCTATATGAGGATCCTAAAGGAGCTCTCTTCAAGCTCTGTCAGACTTCGACTGTCAAGGATTATCAAACACAATTTGAAACCTTGGCTAATCGAATCGTTGGTCTGCCACCCCCTTTTTACCTCAGCTGTTTTATCTCTCGCCTCAAACCGCCGATCCGTTGCGGGGGTACAGGCTTTCCAACCACTTTCCTTGACTCAGGCTATTCACTTGGCTCAGCTACAGGAGGAAAAGTTTCTAGATCGTGCACCGTTTCCACCACGAAGCTTTCAACCCCCCATCTGCTATGTTCACCGAATCTTCTTTCAAACCTACAATTTCCATCACACCTCCGAAACCATAAACACCAGTTAAACGTCTTTCCCCTAAGGAATTGAAAGTCTGCCGCAAAAAAGGATTGTGCTACAACTGTGATGAACGCTATCAACACGGCCACCGTTGCAAACGCCAATTCCATCTTCTCATTGTCGAACCTGAGGACATTGGTGAATCTTCAGTGACTCCTGAAACACCACAACCGAAGGATACTGACCCAACCCAGATTAGCCTCCATGCTCTCATGGGTCACACTATTCCTCAAACCCTCTGTGTTGTGGGCCTAATCCACCAAATCCCAGT
Organism: Lathyrus tuberosus; assembly: GCA_022829125.1. Taxonomy (NCBI): domain Eukaryota; kingdom Viridiplantae; phylum Streptophyta; class Magnoliopsida; order Fabales; family Fabaceae; genus Lathyrus; species Lathyrus tuberosus. The sequence goes on along the minus strand of JALAZF010000431.1, from coordinate 3,393,354 downwards.
TATAATTCTTATTGATAGTGGGAGTACCCATAATTTCCTTCAGGACCGTGTAGCAAAACAATTGGGCCTCCCTATATAGCCTGCCCACTCTTTCAAAGTCTTGGTAGGCAATGGGGAAGAACTTCAATGTACCACAATTTGTCCCCAGGTTTCATTGAAATTGGGTCAACATGAATTTTTTTTGGACCTCTTTGTCCTACCCCTAAGTGGTGTTGAATTAGTTTTAGGGGTGCAACGGTTGAAAACATTGGGGTCAATTCTCACTGACTATGACAAACTAACCATGACCATCACCCACAATGGTTCACCAGTTCATCTGCAGGGTATTCCCAAACCTGGTCCAGCAGAAGCAAACCTTCATTAACTCCAACGTTTAATCCACACCAAGGCTATTGATACTTATGTTCATCTACAGCTTATCACCCCTAAGCCTCATTCTCTTTCCAACACCATTGATGAACGCATTACTCCTATCCTCACGAAATACTCCAAACTATTTCAGAATCCCACCTCCATTCCACCAAAGCGACCAATCGACCATAAAATACCCCTCTCAAACACTTCTGACCCAGTGAATGTTCGACCCTATCGATATCCCCACTTTCATAAAAAAGAAATTGAGACTCAGATTAAAGAAATGCTCAGTAACGGCCTCATTTAACCCAGCACAAGTGCATTCTCTTCTCCTGTGTTGCTGGTAAGGAAGAAGGATGGTACATGGAGATTCTGCATGGACTACCGTGCGTTAAATGCAATTACCATCAAAGATCGCTTTCTGATTCCAGCCATTGATGAGCTCCTTGATGAGTTGTATGGGACCCGTTAGTTCTCCAAACTTGACCTACATTCTGGTTATCACCAAATCCGCATGGCAGCTTCAGACATCCACAAAACCGCGTTTCACACTCATCAGGGACACTATGAATTATTGGTTATGCCCTTCGGGCTTTGCAACGCCCCTTCAACCTTTCAAGTGACCATGAACCTCATTTTTTAACCTTATCTTCGTCGCTTTGTCATCGTCTTCTTCGATGACATATTGGTTTACAGTCTTACTTTCGAGGATCATCTCCAACACTTAGAGGTTGTGTTTCAATGTTTGCCGGAACATGAGTTCTGCTTGAAGCAACCCAAATGTTCCATTGCCCAGACCTCCATTGAGTACTTAGGGCATATTGTTTCCATCGCTGGCATAGGTCCTGATCCTGAGAAGATAAGTGTTATGATCAATTGGCCCACTCCTGTCAACATCAAACAATTGCGAGGCTTCTTGGGCCTTAGAGGTTTTTACAGAAAGTTTGTTAAGGATTACTCTATTATTACTGCTCCACTAACATCCCTGTTATGTGGAGTTTAAAGGCTGCTAAAGCCTTTTTGCAGCATTGAAGAAAGCGATGTCTGAAACCCCTGTGCTCGCTTTACCCAATTTCCAAGAGCGATTTATTCTGGAAACCGATGCATCAGGCTCGAGAATGGGCGCGTTTCTTATTTAAAACGGTCATCCATTGTGTTACTATAGTAAACAGTTTTGCCCAAGATTACTAGCAGCCACCACATATGTGAGGGAACTTTGTGCTATTACTTCCGCAGTCAAGAAATGGCGAACCTACTTACTATGAGGCACTTTTACTATACATATGGATCAAAGGAGTTTGAGAGGGTTGATGACTTAAGTGATCCAAACACCAGAACAACAATTCTATTTGGCTAAATTACTGGGCTATTCTTATGAGATTGTTTACAAAACAGGCACTCAGAATAAGGTGGCAGATGCCTTGTCTCGCATCCATTGTTTGGCAATCTCAATTCCTCATGCGGAATTTATTCACAAACTCAGGGAACAGTTAGTAAACAATGAGGGATTCAATCAATTTGTGCTTGATATCTAATCAAACCCGGTGAAATATAAAAGCTTTCAAGTTATTGATGGGTTATTGTTTTTTAAAGGGAAGATTTTTGTTCCACGAGATGCACCGATTCGACAGACTTTGTTGGAGGAATTTCATGCTTCATTACTAGGGGGAGATGGTGGTATTCATCAAACCCTTGGCATATTACAAGAGAATGTTTCCTGGTTCAGAAAGCGTAAGGATATTATTGAGTTTGTGAAGAATTGTGTGGTTTGTCAACAAACTAAACCAACTAATCAAGCACCATATGGATTGTTATAGCCACTTGCTATTCCTACTCAAGTCTGGGAAGACATTTCCCTAGATTTTATTGTAGGCCTCCCTTCATTCCAAAACAAAACAGTGATTCTCGTAGTGGTGGATCGGCTTTCGAAAACTGCCCATTTTGGGATGTTACCTTCACAATTCACGACCTCGAAGGTAGCAGAATTGTTTTCTATAATGGTATGTAAGTTACATGGAATGCCAAGAAGTATGGTATCGGATCGAGACCCCATTTTCCTTAGTCACTTTTGGCAGGAGCTTTTTCGTTTGAGTGGCACCAAACTTTGCATGTCCACTGCCTACCACCCACAAAGTGACGGCCAGACTGAGATTGTCAACAAAGTGCTGCAACAGTATTTGAGGAGCTTTGTGTATGATAAACCAAGAACATAGGGGACCTACCTCTATTGGGATAAATGGCATTACAATACATTAATACACACTTCGACGAGCTTCACACCTTTTCAAATTGTGTATGGAAGACAGCCTCCTTCCCTGTCTGATTATCTTGAAGGCACAACATACTTACATGCTGTGGATACAATGCTAATGGATCACACCTATATCTTACAAGAGTTGAAAAAAAATGCTTAAAGCCTAGGAAACCATGAAAAGGATTGCTGATCGCACTCGAATTCCTCATAAATTTATGGTAGGCGATATGGTTTTTGTGAAATTGAGACCTTATCGTCAAACTTCTGCTACAGGAAAGCCGGTTCATAAACTCTCTAAACATTTTTATGGTCCATTTCAAATCATAAAGGCCATTGGAGAGGTTGCATTTCAACTTGATTTACCGTCCACTAGCAAGATACATCCTGTCTTCCATGTATCCTTGCTGAAACCTTGCTTTGGCAGCAATGCACTTGGACTTGAATTGCCGCCTGAAGCAGTAGAAAACCAACCCTTGATTCGACCCCTGGCTGTGTTAGATTGGCGTCTTCATGGGGCTGAGAATGAAAAGCAAGTGTTGATTCAGTGGGATGGTTTAATCCCAGAAGATACAACTTGGGACAACTACCATCACATCATGACTTGTTATCTAGATTTTCACCTTGAGGACAAGGTGTGTTTTGAAGACCAGGGGGATGTTATGGGGCCAATTGAGGAGGAAGCCCAAGAAGATTGGGAAGAGGAAGAGGAGAACATACCCACACCAAGGCTCAAAAGGAACAGGAACAAGCCCAAGTATTTCAAAGACTTTGTCATTAATTAGTAAAATAACATTCTAGAATATTCCTTTGCTATGATTCATCAGTCTGTTTTAGGTGATGTCATTAAACTTGTTAGAAGTGTCATTGGATTCTATTTCTAATTTGTACTATTTAAGTACTATGATATACATGGAATGAAAGCAAGGAATTGAATGCAAGCCAAATTAATTACTGCTAGCTGTAGTTTTTCTCTTTCTGTTAAGCACAATCCATTACACCCGACTTTATTATTTGCAAAAAATTAAGTGTGTGTTTGGATGAGGTAATTGAATTTTTTAAGGAATTTAAAATTATTAGCAATTTAAATGATTTAATTGAAATATATTAATTTTTATACTCTTTTGTTTAGATAGAGTATTAAAATAATTCATGTTAAAATTTTGGGGTCATTTACATAAATTTTAAAACTTTTTAGTAAAATTTAAAATATGAAAAATAAGGACCAATTTGCAATTTTTGGAAAAATTTAAGAGACTAATTTGTAATATTGAAAAATTATTAGAGACTTATTTGCAATTTTTTTGAAAATTTTAGGGGTGAATTTGAAATTTTCATAAAATATGAAGACCATCTTGCAAAATAAAAAAATTAATAATATATAATTTAACATTTGCATTATATAGATTTGAGGAACAATTTCAAATTATTTACTTCTTGATGTCATTTGAAATTTCTTCAATTAACTAAAATAAAATACTTCATAAATTTAAATAATTTTATTAATTCTCTATATTTTTTATCCAAACAATAAATTTTGATTAAATTATTTTAAATTCCATTAAAAAAATATTTTTTTCTCATTTAAATGATTCATTCAAACATTCTCTAAGGTTTTAGAGCTTTAACCCCTAAACTATTCCCACTATGCTATACTATACTTTTTTTTTTTTACCAACTTTTGTGAAATGTCAAAGACAAGCATATTCATTTGTGGTCACTTCTTACAATATATATATATATATATATATATATATATATATATATATATATATATATATATATATATATATATATATAGAGAGAGAGAGAGAGAGAGAGAGAGAGAGAGAGGTTAACTAATTGTATGCGTAACATCAATATTACTTTATTCTTGATGAGCTAATATAAAGAGCTTGTAATTATAATTATTATTTGTGTGATACCAAACATAGTTTGTGTTTGAGAATATAGGGTTAATGTGTTTGTATAAGTTGGAAATTATTAGTCGGTCCAAACAATTATGACCTTTTCTGAAGAGGATATGTGTTTCTGTGATGTGGTTTCTGAATTCAAAATGATTTATTTAAAGGTCATGTTTGTGTTGTTTCACAAGGTTGCGACCCTTAATGAAACAATATCCTTTCGGCAACACTTCCACCAAAAATTGTGTTATTTCGCGTACAACAAAGTTTTTCAATAGTTGTATATTTTCATTCTGCAACACTTCACGAAGTGTTGCATCTTTTTGAATTCAAAATCCTCCGGCCACCGGAGCGCCACCGTATAACACCACAAGTAGCCCAATTGCTCTGATGCGTCGTGCCTAAGTTCCAAAGTGCCATCTACAAGCCACCACTAGAACCTATACGTCCACATCCTCGGACCCGGTCCCGGAGCCAGAGCCGGTGGCGACACCGACGAAGAGGTGTATGAAGGAGACAAATGGCATAATTCTTGAGACCACCACACTTGTCCTTGTGGCACTCTATCATATTTTTTAATTTTGTTGAGTCAATGAACATAACTCTTTATAAAGACTTTTAATGTGAGTGCCACTTTCTATGTGAGACTATTTTCCAAGCATTTATTGACATTTACGTACTTCCATTTTCTTGTCAGTTTGGAACATACCCATGGACATTTATCGATCATAAATGACAACAATTTCCCACTTGTTCTAATAATGACAAGACCAATTCCAGAAAAGAGAAACAAAGAATGTTAATACATTTAATTATCTTTCGATTTGAACTTAACCTTAGTAAGGATAACACAAAGTCTAATCGGAATGTTAGGTAGCAATAATTTGAACTATTATCCCTTGTGATTATACCATCATTACCTTACACACACTCTTTAATGGTTATTTACCTACATCTCTCGCCTAACACTATTTATGGCCATGTGCTTTTTCTGTTTTCGTGAATATTTCATGAGAGAAACTCCAACTCTCACTTTGAGATGACACTATCTCAAAATTCACATAGGTGAAGTTCATATTGTATCTATTTTCTTGAGATACTTATTCTCGACATAGAAATTCATTAAGAGTGTGAAACACTCAACCCTTAATATATAATATTCAACATTGTCAAAAAATGTTACACAAACATCCAAATCAACGGTTTGTTGTTACCCATTGAATCTTAGGTTAAGGTTTTCTTAACTTCGGATTGGGTTGCTACCATTGTCGGAACCCTTATTCAAGGAGTCTTAATCCCATACCTCTTGAGGTAGTATTTATTAAGTCTCTAGCTAGTGGCTTAGTAAACGAATCAACTAAATTATAGATTTGTTCGTATATATGTCAGTGAAATGATCCCATCCTTAATTAATTTTCTCATGAGAGAATGTCTAAGACATATGTGCCTAGACTTTCCATTGTATATTTCACTGAATGTTCTTGCTAGGGTGGCTTGGCTATCACAATGTATCAACACTTCTGAAACATTATATTTGGCCAATGGAACTTCCAACAAAAGGTCCCACAACAATTCAACTTCTTGACCTACAAAAGCAAGAGCCACAAACTCTGATTTCATGGTAGAAAGAGTAATGCATGTCTGTTTCTTTCTCTTCCAAGAAATCACACCTTCAGCTAATGTAAATATCCACCCAGTTGTAGATTTATGATCTCTAACACTCAATATCCAACTTGCATCGGCATATCTTTCTAGTATGACAGGAAACCCACCATAATGAATGGCAAGATTTTTAGTATTTAAAAGTTAACCTAAAATCCTAGTTATGGCCTTCCAATGTTCACCATTTGGATTGCTAGGAAATTTAGTCATCTTACTAACTGTGAATGTTATGTCAGGTCTGATGCATCGCATTAAATACATTAGACATCCAATTGAACTTGCATATTCCAATTGGGCCACAATTCTTCTATTGTTATTTGGAAGTTTTACACTAGGATCAAATGGAGTGTTTACCTCTTTGAAGTACAGGTGCTTGAAGCTATCTAACATTTTATCAATATAATGTGTTTTACTAAGTTCATAACCCCCACTATTTTGTTTTACTTTGGTCCCTAAAATAGTGTCAACTAGTCCAAGATCTTTCATCTTGAAAGTGGAAGTTAGAAATTTCTTTATTTCTAAAATTCCGTCTATTTCATTGCTAATGATAAACATATCATCAACATATAGACACAAATATTACAATATTTTCATGAGCCTTTGTGTACAAACATTTATCACAAGAATTTGGAGTAAATCTATTTGAAAGTATGACAGGGTCAAACTTTTGATGCCATTGTTTTGGTGCCTATTTTAAACCATATAATCATTTGACAAGTTTGCATACTTTTGTTCATTTCCAGGAAGCACGTAACCTTCTAGTTGTTCCATTTATATTTCCTCATCGAGATCTCCATTTAACAATGTTGTTTTAACATCCGTTTGATGAACTGTAAGGTCATTCAGACAAGCTAATGCAAACAATATTGTTATTGTCGTCGTCCTTGCTACTTGTGCATATGTGTCAAAATAATCAACACCTTCATTTTGTCTGAACCCTTTTGCTACTAATCTATACTTGTAGGTGTTTAATGTACCATCACTATGATAATTCTTTCTAAACACCCATTTACATCCAATGGGCCTTGAACCCTTTGGAAGATTGACAAGTTCCCAAGTGTGGTTTGAAATAATTGAATCCATTTTGTCTTGGATAACATATTTCCAAAAATAAGAGTCCCTTGAAGCCACTGCTTCTTTATAGGTTTTAGGATCATCCTTTACTTGAAAAATAATAGGGATCTTATGAACACCATACTCGCAATTTCCTTCAACTAGATAAAAGGAAAGGAGTTGAGAATCGGTCTCATTTGGTCATAGATCTTTAGCTTTTTAGGCTCTTTTTCTTATCTTAGGCTCAGGTTGTCTTTCAACAATCCATGAAATACTTTCGGGTTGTATTTCAATAATCAGTGGAGAATCTTCATCACAAAGTTCTTCATTCGTGGGAATCTCAGATTCCTTATCCTTCGTGATAAGGTTTTAAAAGAACTCCACATCTCAGGATTCAACAATTACATTAGACTTCAAATTTAAAAATCTATATGCTTTGTTGTAGGATGTATATCCTATGAAAGCACATTTGATCCCTCGTGAATCCAATTTATATCTTTTAGGATCCATATTCTTGTAATATGCTACACACTCCCATACTCCTAAATAACTGATATTTGGTGATCTACCTTTCCATATCTCATATGGAGAAATACCAGTTAGTTTTAAAGGAATTTTATTCATTATATGACATGCGGATAGTAATATTTCACCCAACAAATTAAATGGAAACTCGGAATGCATTAACATAACATTTATCATTTCTTGATATGTTTGATTTTTTCTCTCAGCTAGACCATTTTGTTGTGGTGTTCTAGGTTTAGAACATTCATGTATAATTATTCTTCACAATATGCATCAAATTCTATAGAAAAGTATTCACCGCCCCTATCATTCCTAAGGACTTTGATACTTCTACTTAATTGATATTCCACTTCCGCTTTATAAATTTTAAAGGAATTAAAGGCATCATCTTTATGCTTTCAAAGGTATACATATGTGAACCTAGAGAAATCATCGATAAAGGTTATGAAATACCAGTTTTCGCCACGGGTTAGCACACCATTAAATTCATACAAATCATAGTGCACAAGATCAAGCAAACTTGATTTTATTTCAATGCTTTTGAAAGGTTTCTTGATCAATTTTTTATTTAACACATATTTCACATTTTTCGAAATCATGAGTTTTACATGAGATCAATCTGGATTTAATTAGTCTTTTCATAGTACTAATACCAATATGTGCTAATCTTGAATGCTATAAAGAAATAGATCCAACCATATAAGCAAAATTAGAAATTTCATTAATAATATTATCGCTAGTACAAAGTTTCATCATCCCCTCAGAGGAATATCCTTTTCCAACAAATACACCATTACGGGTTAATATTAGTTTCCCTAGTTCATTTACAAATTTAATACCCGGTTTTCCCAACAAGTCCCCACTATCAAGGTTCCTATTTATGCCGGGTACCTGAAGTACATTGACAAAAGTGACTTGCTTTTCGGAAGTGAAATTTTGTTCGACGGATCTCATTCCAACGACTCTAGATCATACTTCATTTTCCATCTGCAGTTCTTGTCCATCATTACTTCAGAATAGGTTTTAAATGATGCTTTGTCATAAGAAATATGCACGGTAGCACATGTATCATACCATCATCCTTGTATTTTGCCTATGATTGCCATAATCTCGCCCACTGTTAGATGCCAAACTTGCATTAAATTGATCATTAATTATTGGCATTTTTCAACTCTTTTGTGTTGTTTTGTTGGATTTACTCCATGATAGCATGATATTTTTCAATTGTATGAAAATACCTTTGGTTGCTTTGATTTGTGTGTTATTGTGCAGAAATTAGGCATGAAAGCAACAAAGTGTGAGACACAAGCAACTGGACAAGGAAGCCAAAGGAAGAGAAGAATATCAGCATGTTCGTTGTGCAAACAGCCAGCGAGGAGTGCTAGCGAATGATCACTTTGCGAACATTGGCCGAAGTCCCAGTGAATCCTCTCAATTGAGAGGCAGTAACTAAAGGGCAGTAAGTTCGCTGGGCGAACAAGCAGCGAATGTTCACTATTGCAAAGCATCAGCGAAGAGCTAGCGAACCATCCCAGACTTGAGGCAGTAGCTAAAGGACCATAAGTTTAATGTGCAAACTTGTAAGCGAGGTAGTTCTTAGTGCGAAGAATTACTCACATAACGAGCTTCAGATATTTCTCAGGGGAAGTTAAACTGTTCAAAGGCACTTCAGGTGCCTAAATTGGTGTTCGCTGGGTGAAGAATCAGTTCACAGTGCGAACGTGACAGATTCTAAAAGTACTATATAAGTACTTTTCACTATTTTTGGGGATCATAACCCATCTTTACATACCACAACTGCATTTTCTCAGATTTCTTCACCAAAAGGTGATATTTTACAAATAGAAGTTGGATTCGCATCCGAGTTCGATTCTTCGACATGGATGCTTATTCATCTCCTTCTAAAACTTGTAAAGCAAACTACCATGGTTATGGGTAGATAATCACTTTTGTGTCAAGATTAGAGGTAGTTAACTTTGATTGTATGTATTTCTTTTGATCTTTTGTATGTGAACAAGGTTGATGATCAATAGATGATGAAGATATTTGCTTTTAATGTTGTATTTATGATTTGAATCACTCTAGACATAGATTTTCCAAATCTTGATCTAATTTCTTCATCTATTAACAAACAAACTCTAGACATAGATTTCCGAGTTAATATTTGCTTTGTATCATTCTTAATGTTTATTGTTTCGATTATTGGTTCGAGAAATCAGCTAACGATTTAAACAATAATACCCACGAAGTCGCTTTAGACATAAACGGATTCATGAGGATACACGATTGTATTGATCGAAACTATGTTCACATGCTTGATTAATCGGATATGTATGAAAGGGGTTAACGAAATCTAATCTTGGCATGCTTTTCTTAAAACAAAACATCTTTGCCCTAATTTACTCTTTGCTACAAAAACATATGTTACGCAACAAGAACTCTTTGAAAACCCTTTGCTTAGAATGTTAGACTATTGAACGGCAAGCATCTAGATATCTGAACAATCCTTGCGGATACGATAAAACCCTTTGATTAGAATGTTTTCAACAAAATGGCGCCGTTGCGGAGGATTGTTGTCGATATTGATATTGCAAGCATTGCAATAGTTTAGTGATTTTAAGATATTTGTATTGTAAATCTCTTACCTCTGTAATTCTCTTGTGCTTTTTAATTTCTTTGGCTAGTGTGCAGAATCTGTTTATGTGAGGGAGTGTACTTGCAGAAAAACTTCTTTTAGATCCTGAGATTGAAAGAACTGTCCGTAGGCTCAATAGCAAAACAAGGCGGAGACGACAACATGCTAGAGAAATACAAGAGCGAGGAAAGTCTTCTTCATCCACACAAATTGTTACGCCAATCATGGCAGATCCACTTCCACCATGACCTCCTGCTTCAACACCATGTATCAACAGTCCAAGGCATAATGCTCAGTTTGCATGCAACACCCACAATGGGAGGCATTCTGAGATGAAAATTGGAATTCTTGCATTTCTATATCAAAATCCTTTTACCGGTATGGATCATGAGGATCCTTTCACTCATCTCACAAAATTATATGAAATTGTGGGTGCAATGGGAGCGCCGAAAGCTGAAGAGGAATCACTGTTCAAGAGACTATTTCCGCACTCCTTAATTGGGAAGGCAAAAGAAAGGTATCTTGACTAATCCACTTTGGTTATGACGGATTGGAGTTTGTTAGAAGAAAAGTTCCTTGAATGATTTTTTCCACACAATCGATTCATGGAAGCAAAGAAGACAATTTCGGTGTTTGTTGAAGGTGGAAATGAATCTCTCAATGAAGCTTGGGAGAGGTTCAAATCCATGTTACGAAAATGTAAGTGTCACGGTTTTGATGAACTAACTCAAGTGCACATCTTCTGAAATGGATTTCAATCGGTCCACAAGACTTTGTTGGATGCTACTTCAGGTGGATCGTTAATGTCCAAGAGCACCGAAGACGCAATTGCTATTATTGATAGGATGTCACTCAATGATCATCAAGGAAATCAAAATCGTGGTTCAACGCAAAGGAAGCCGAGCATGATCGAGTTGGGAACAAATGATGCGATTCTTGCAAAAAATAAATTTCTTTCACAACAAGTCGAGTTGTTGACTCAACAAATGTCAAAACTTCCACAACAAATCAAAGAAATGCAAGAAATTCCCAACAACAACAAACAAGTGGCGAGTTATGAGCTTTGTAAGGGAGACCACCCTACCGAGTATTGTCCTCAGGTTGTGGAAGAGGCGAATTTTGCGGGAAATCAAAACCAAGGGTACCAACCTCGACCACCTTACCAACAAGGCAACCAAGGTTACCAACAAAGAGGTAATCAAGGTTATCAACAATAATGGAGACCTCAAGATGCCGAAACTTCTAATCGTCAATAACAATATCAAAACTACACTAAACCTCCACAAGCTCCAAGTGGAAATTCAAAGTTAGAAGATACATTCACCCAATTTATGCAAATGTCAATTTCTAACCAAAAGAACAGCGATACTTCTATTCGGAATCTTGAGACTCAAATTGGGCAATTGTCTAAGCAATTAGCCGAACACCCCAACGGGCCGTTTCCGGCTAACACCCAAGTTAATCTCAAGGAGCATTGCAAGGATATATTTACTAGAAGTGGTCGAGAGATTGGTAGGTGCATTGATGAAAATGTTGTGGAGAGAGAGAGGGAGTAGTTGAAAAAGAAAAAGAAATTGATGAGAGTGAAGTAGAAAAAATTGTTGAGGGAGAGTTAGTTGAAAAAAAATTGAGAGGAGAGAAGAAAAAGAAAAAGAAACAAGGAAAGGAGCATGTGAGTGACATTCCATCGAAAAGATTACCTTATCCTAATGCTCCTACAAATAAAGACAATGAGAAGCATTATGCCTAATTCTTGGATATATTTACCCGATTGCAAATCACCGTTCCATTTTCTGAGGCTCTAGAACAAATTCCAAAGTATGCCAAATTCAAGAAAGACATACTTACAAAAAAGTAGAGGTATACGGACAAAGAAATCATTGGATTGAATGCAAACTGTAGTGTCGTTGTTCAAAGTATACTTCCACAGAAGGAAGGAGATCCAGGAAGAGTAGCTCTACCTATCACTATAGGTAATGAATTTAAATGCAAAGCTTTGATCGATATGGGTGCTAGCATAAATTTGATTCCTTTATCCGTGGTCAAAAGACTCGATAACATGGAGGTGAAATCAACCTACATGACGTTCTAACTTACAGACAAGTCAAAGACTCGTCCTCATGGTGTTGTTGAGGACGTGTTATTAAAAATGGATAAATTTTTATTTCTGGTTTATTTCACAGTCATGGACATGGAAGAAGACGAGGATACTTCGATCATCCTTGGAAGACCCTTCATGAAAACCACAAAAATGTTGGTCGATGTTGATGAGGGGATCATGAAGGTGAGAACTAGTGAGGAAGAAGCGTGTTTCACACTTTACAAAGGAGTGATGTGTTCGAGTCTATTGAAAGATAGCTATCATGAGAAAAAATAAGATTCAAGAGTTGCATTAAGGAAAAAGAAGGATATTGACGCAAAAGTGGCAATGATGAAGTCGTGTTGGGACTTTTCATTTTTAAAGAAAAGTGGAAGAAAAAAGGGCCATGAAAATGGATGAAGACCTTTGAGTTGGGAAGTTCAACCTGGTCGTTTTTAGTTTCTTTTCTTGAGCTCCGTGAGGTCGCATTGGACCGTCGAGGTCAAACGACGTTAAATAAAGCGCTAGTTGGGAGGTACCCCAACATTGTAAGTATCCTTTCATTTTTACTGCTTTTAGAGTGTAATTTTGTTTAGGAATTGTTGTAGTAGAATGTGTTGAAAAGAAAAAAATTTCAAAAATCTGTCACATTCGCCTTAGGTTTGTTAGGCGAACCTAGGGCGAATGTTCGCTAGGAAGTTTGGAAAGCGAACTGAGCGAGATAGAGAATTAACAGTTTTCTGCCACATCACTTAAGTGGTCTTTTGGGTGGGCCAAAGCTGCATAGGCCTAACCCCTTCTTTTCATATTTTGTGGGGTAACACTTTTCCCATTCCACTTTTTTCCTTCACTTTGCACTCTTGTCTCTCTACTTCTCACAAAAAGCACCACACACAATCTTCTTGGCTTTTTAAGTGAAGCAGTTCCAATCTTAGTTGTAATTCCCATTATCTCCTCTCAACGCAATTTAGGTTTGAGTATTTGTTTTCATTCCCCTGTTCTTTTTAGCAAAAATGTTGTCAGGGTTTGTTTTGGGATAATGATAAAACTTGCTTTTAGGCTCTATGAGTATGTTGCATGTTCTTTATTGTTCGTTTTTAGTGCTTTGCGTGATGATTTTGAACTTCAAGAAGTTTGAAAGTTGAGTCTATTGAGGTTAGAGTTAATTTGAAATAGAGTGAAACCTAGTGAAATTTTAACCTTTTGCTTGAACAAATTAGGGTTGTGGTGCTGATTCTTGATACTTATTGTGTACCATGATTACAAAAGACTGCAAGTAGGAGTTTAGCTCTATAATTGATCTTATTGGATGTAGGCAGAACCTTCAATTTTGGAACTTCGCAGGGTTCGCACTGAGTTGGCATAGCGAACCTGGAGCGAATGTTTGCTAGGCTTCGCTAGGCGAACTCTTGACGAACATGAAAACAAACATTTTTTTTTAAGTTTTGCTAAGTTTCTTGTGCTGATTCTTTAAGCATTGCTTTCTCACTGATATATCTTGTGTTTGGCTTGCTGGTTGCTGGTTTTGTTTGGTGAATGTGCAGATGGCACCACCTAAGGAAACTCCTTCAAAGAAACAAAAGTTGGAAGCACATCTCGTCCGCAGCCAATCCAATATGATACTGACAGGTTCAAAGGAGCTAAGCAAGCTGCTAGATACGTTGCTCTTGAGAAAAGGAGCATTTTACCAGAAAAGAGGTTTAATCTCAATCCTCAAGGTTCCTACCGGGTGGTAGCGGGAATCCTACACCAAGAAGTTGGACAAATTGATCACACCTTGTGATAGTCTTAACATAGAGCTCGTAAGGGAGTTTTATGTTAATGCTCTTCCAAATGACGACGAGGTGTTTTCTTGGACCACTATGGTGTATGGGAGAGAGGTAGAATTCGATCGAGACACCATTAATCATGTTTTAGGCAAACCTCTCACCTTAGGAGAAGATGAGATTGATGAGTATCACAGGACCTTAAGGCTGAATAGAGATATAGAGGCCATCTTTACTGCATTATTGTTAGAAGGCAAGTCGATGGAATTGAACCTATCTGGGGTTCTTAGAAGATACTGTAGGGAGGAAATGCGACCTTTAGCAAAGCTGGTACTTCTCTTGGTGTTGTCGAACATCAAGCCAAATTAGCATACCTCCATTTTGCCCATTTGGCTTGCACACTTAGTTCACAGTATTTCGATTAACACGCAGATTGATATTGCTAGGATCATAGCTAATGAGATGCGTACTGTTGTTGAGAGTGGACTTAGGTCAGGGGCACGGAAAAATTGCCCCTTGGTCTTTCCATGTCTTATCATGGTTTTATGTGTGCATGCGATGGTGAAAGTACCCTCCGTCATCAGGTTACGATCCCGACTACTATCAATGATAATTATGTGGATAAGTTTTGTAGGCCAAAGGGAGCGAGAGGAGGAAAAACCTCTAGTGCTGGTACTGATGCTGGTGGTGCTTTCGGTTCTGGAGTTGCAGGCTCCCAGGGCTTTGAACCGTTTCAGAGGGAGATCTGTAACTACAACTGGGAATGGATGGCAGAAACTCAGCGTACCATGATTGATATCCATGGTTCTATGCAGGTATTGCATTTGCAGTGCAGGGAGCCCTCTGTGGAGCATTCTATGATGACTAGGGAGCAGTTCCTAGCTCATGCTTCTTGGCTAGAGGCCAAGCCACAGTTTAGAGAGGGGGCAGGTGTAGATGATCCTGAGGACGTTGAGGAGGCTGGAGATGCTATAGAGGCTGGCTCTGAAGCTAGTTCTGAGGAGGTTTTCGGTTTCTGGCGAGGTTGATTTAGAGGAGGAGACTGAGTTCGATGAGGACTAGTTTTTGGTATTGGATATTTTGAGCATGATCTTAGACGACTTCCTTTGGTTCTACAAAGTGAATTTTTCTGTTAGCATTAGATCATTGCTATTTATGTTTATGTTTATTATATTCTCTTTTATATTGTAAAATATCCACTTGTTGGATTATTTTGGATAATGTTGTTTGTATGTGCCACTTTTGGGTACTAATACTTTTGTTGGTGTTTTTACACCATTAGCATTTTAATGTTATTATCAGTTGAATTCTTCAGTTCACGAATGTTCAACTTTAGTTTTCTTTACTTTCATTTTTCTTTTATTATGTTGTTTAAGAGTTGAATTCTTTAGTTAAGGAATGTTTAACTCTTGTAATTTTATTGTTGATATGTTTGTTTGTAGTTTTATCGTTGATATGTTTGTTTGTAGTTTTATTGTTGATATGCTTGTTTGGAATTTAATGTTTCCATTTTTTGGTGTGGAAATGTGATAACTTCTAGATTGGTTTCTATTTGCTAAAAGTATCCCATGAAGATTCTCCCAAGTTTGGATGCTGATGATAGTATTTGATCATGTAAATGTTGGCAAGGTACATGGTTACCTCTTCCTAGGATGCTAGAATGTTTAAAAATTTCTTTTCTTTGTGCAAATGTAATTTTGTTTCTTGTTGCAACTTTGTTTGAATGCTTGTATCACTTAGTTCCAAAAGCCACAAATTGTGAGAAACCTCCATTATTTACTAAATGCATAGGATGACTGATAAATCGTGTTGAGTACATTTGATTCATGCTTTATCTTGTGATTATTTTGATTTTTGTGGAAGTATTAGATATGATCAAGGCATTTGTTGATAATGAGCACAACCATATCCTAAAGTAACTTACCAGTGAGTAGTGAGAATTTGCTAACCCCTTTGAGCTTGATAGTTTAGATCCTAGTTTAGCGATGAACTTGGTATTTGTAAATAAATTGAAAGATAGTTCATCATTGAATTGTGTAGGATTCTAAAAAAAAATTCTTGAACCTTTGAAATTGTGCTAAATTGTCTGCCTTGCCTAAAAAGCAAGGAACATTCACTTGAGGTTTGGTTGAAAACAAGTTGGGGAGAGTGGAAAGAAAAGTGGTAGGTTACTAAAAAATTTGAAACATTTCAAACAAGCATTGAAAAAGAAAGTTGTGAATATGAATGGTGAAAAAGAAAAATAAAAAAAAATGCTTATTTGAATGAGAAAAAAATATAGAGAATGAGAATTAATGTGTAAAAAGGTGTTGGAAGGGTGAGCATTAGAGAAAAGAAAGTGTTGGATGGAGTTGTAATGTGTACATAGCCTTGTGTAGTGAATGTTTCTTTTGCATTTGCAACTTTGAATCCATGGCCTTATAAATGTCCATTTGTTGTGAACCTAACCAAGCTACAACCTTTAAAGACCTTAGTGATCTTCTTGCTTCCATAATTTCTTTATTGATTATTTAGATGATGTATGAATTGGTTTGAATTTGCATCATTTGTCAGGTGAGTGAAATTACCCCGCCGTGCAAACGTGTTTATTTCTTCCATTCTTATTCGAAGAGAAGTGTTAGAGTGATTCGAGCATGATAATTTAGTTGTTACTTGAAGCATTGTATGATATTTGTTTAAGAACTAAATTCTTTTGCATTGTTCGATTCTAGGAAGTTGTAATCATTGATTGTGTGCATTTGTTTGTTTATTTGAGCCATAAATCTATTCTTGGTTGAATTAAATGCTTGAGCAAATCCCCTTGTTTTCAATGAGAGGCATACTTTGCTTGAGGACAAGCAAATATCTAGTTGGGGAAAGTTTGTTAGATGCCAAACTTGCTTTAAATTTATCATTAATTATTGGCATTTTTCAACTCTTTTGTATTGTTTTATTGGATTTACTCCAGGATATCATGTTATTGTTCAATTGTATGAAAATACATTTGGTTGCTTTGATTTATGTGTTATTGTGCAGAAATTAGGCATGAAAGCATCAAAGTGTGAGACACAAGCAATTAGACAAGGAAGCCAAAGGAAGAGAAGAATAACAGCATGTTCGCTGTGCGAACAGCCAGCGAGGAGTGCCATCGAATGTTTGCTTTGAGAACATTGGGCAAAGTCCCAGTGAATCCTCTCAATTGAGAGGCATTAACTAAAGGGCAGTAAATTCACTGGGCAAACAAGCAGCAAATGTTCGCTGTGGCAAAGCGTCGGCGAAGAGCCAGCGAACCATCCCAGACTTGAGGCAGTAGCTAAAGGACCATAAGTTCGCAGTGCGAACTTGTAAGCGAGGCAGTTCGCAATGCGAAGAATTGCTCGCACAACGAACTTCAGATATTTCTCAGGGGCGGTTTAACTGTTCAGAGGCACTTCAGGTGCCTAAATTGGTGTTCGCTGGGCAAAGAATCAGTTCGCAGTGTGAACGTGATAGATTCTAAAAGTACTATATAAGTACTTTTCAATGTGTTTGGGGATCATAACCCATCCTTACACACCACAACTGCATTTTCTCAGATTTCTTCACCAAAAGGTGATATTTTACAAATAGAAGCTGGATTGGCATTCGAGTTCGATTCTTCGACGTGGATACTCATTCATCTCCTTCCAAAACTTGTAAACCAAGCTACCATGGTTATGGGTAGCTAATCAATTTTGTGTTAAGATTAGATGTAGTTAAATTTGATTGTATGTGTTTCTTTTGATCTTTTGTATGCGAACAAGGTTGTTGATCAATAGATGATAAAGATATTTGCTTTTAATGTTGTATTTATGGTTTGAATCACTCTAGACATAGATTTTCCAAATCTTGATCTAATTTCTTCATCTATTAACAAACAAACTCTAGACATAGATTTGGGAGTTAATATTTGCTTTGTATAGTTATTAATGTGTATTGTTTTGATTATTGGTTCGAGAAATTATCCAACGATTTAAACAATAATACCCACGAAGTCGCTTTAGACATAAATAGATTCGTGAGGATACGTGATTCTATTGATCGAAACTAGGTTCACATGCTTGATTAATCGGATATGTATGAAAAGGGTTAACGAAATCTAATCTTGGCATGCTTTTCTTAAAACAAAACATCTTTTCCCTAATTTACTCTCTGCTATAAAAACATATGTTGCTTAACAAGAACTCTTTGAAAACCCTTTTCTTAGAATGTTAGACTATTGAACGACAAGCATCTTGATATCTGAACAATCCCTGTGGATACGAAAAAACACCCACCTAAAATACTTTTCAACACTCACTATAGCAATTATGTCGTCATTTACATGAAAAGCATCAACTTTATTTTTGGACTTGTTATGCCTGCAATCTCGATCAAAGTGGCCTGGTTTGCCGCTTACATAACAGTCTCCTTTTGGTTCTTTTGGTCCGCTAGAGTTATTGAACTTGTTATGTTCCTTCTTAGGGTTAAAATGGTTCTTCATGCCATCATGTTTCCTCTTTCCTTTTTCAATTACAACATTAGCTTTAGAGTATCCAACAGACTCATACTTTTCTCTATCCTTCATCTCTTCCTCGATTTGAAAGTGTTTTTGATGTTTCTCCAACGAGAAATCTTCAGAACTATGCAGCAATTTCTTCCTGTATGCTTTCCCCGTGGGTAGAATTTTTTCAATGATTGCACCAACTTAGAAAGCTTCTGGAATGTCTATTTTTACATATTTTATTTTATTCACGAGAACTTTTAACCCGTGTACTTGTGCAAGAATCGACTTGGAGTCTAATATTTTAAAATCAATGTATTTAGATATTAAGAACTTTTTCGTACCTTCCTCTTCAGCCTTGAATTTGAATTCGAGTGCTTTCCAAATATCTGTTGTAGATTGGGTATTAGTGTATAGATCATAGAGACGATCAAATAATGTGTTCAGAATATGTCCACGACATAACAATTCATCTTCCTTTTGTTTCTTTTATTCTTTCTTGACTTCATCAGTGTCATCTTCTGTTGGTTCAAAAATTGGTGTCAAATCAGGATCTAAGACATAATGAATCTTCAAGGCAATCAATAGAAATTTCATTTTGTCTTGCCAATGGGTGAAGTTTGTTCCATTGAAACGATCCAACTTGACAAGGTCCTGGTTCATCACTTTGATGCTTGAAGCTGAAGCGTCGCTGGCCATGATTTGAGATACTATAAAACTGTTAGATAAAGCTTCTAGATTGAATGAATCCAGGTTGGAATCGTGAATGGACCACCTTCTTATAGTATTTCAAGCACTCTCGAATATCTTAGAGTTTCTATGCAGGAATACCCAGGATAATTCAACATATACTTGAGTTTGCACATGACGAATGAAAACTCGAATATAAGGAAGACAATTTGAAATTTTTTTGAAGAGGATATGTGTTTCTGTGATGTGATTTATGAATTCAAAATGATTTATTTATAGGTCATGTTTGTGTTGTTTCACAAGGTTGCGACTCTTGATGAAACAACATCCTTTCAACAACATTTTCAACAAAAATTGTGTTGTTTTGATTTTAACAACGTTTTCCAGTAATTGCATATTTTCATTTTGCAACACTTCATTAAGTGTTGTATATTTTTGAATTCAAAATTCAAACATAAGCAATAGTAAAAAACAAGAGCAACATCCATTTACCACATGTCGATCAGAGCGGCAACGTATAACATCGCCAGTAGCCCGATTGCTCCAATTTGACATGCCTAATTGCTCAAGTGCTGCCTACAAACTGCAACTAGCGTCTCTACGCCTACGCCCTCGGATCCGGTCTCGGTCCCAGAGCCGATTTTGTCACATTTTTCCATGTGGCACTTTATCCTCTTTTGTCCTTTTATTGAGTTAATGAACATAAATCTTTATAAAGGCTTTCAATGTGAATTCCACTTTCTACGTGGGACAATTTTCCTTGCGTTTACTCACTTTCACATTTTTTGTCATTTTGAAACATACCCATGAACAACCTATTATTAATACAAGAGTATATATATATAGTTGATTTATAATTGCCAAAACAACCTAACAACTCCTACCAACTTACATTACATTATTTGGCCTAACAAAATCCTTGAAAATATAGATAGATAAAAAATAATTAACTTCTAATAGCTCCCTTAATTTGGAGCATGTATGTTCAACATGCCAACTTAGTAAAACTTATATAGAAAGATAGAGGTTTTAATGGTTTTTTGAATAAGTCAGACAATTGATTTTGAAAAGTAACAGGTCTTAAGTGTAAGAGACCAATTGAAAGTTGTTGACGAACAACATGTCAATCAATGTATAGATGTTTATTTCATTCTTTAAATATATGATTCATGGTAATGTGTCGAGCATGTTAGGTGTGGATATGGAAATAGAAAAATGGTCTAGAGAGGGGGGGGGGGGGGTGAATACATCCAAATTAAAATTCAACCACCGTTTTTCAGAATCAGAGTGTTTTCAAAAATAAGTTGCGAGCAGAAGGTTTGATGTGAAAATGAAAATTATAAAGTTTGGATATTGGTCACGTCAACATGGATCGTTTCACAAATATCAAAGATTAATATGATTGAAAAACTTGGTATGAATTCATTCAATTGTGTAATGCACGAGAAGTGTTTACACAATGATTCAATTGATGGAGTTATAAATTCATTTCACTTCATATCATTAGTTACAAAACTAGCTTAACCAGTTATCCTATTCCAACAAAACCTAATGCTAAGGGAATAAATAACTATCAATAACATATAATAATATGATGGAATTAAAAAACCTAAGCATGCAATTACAACGAAAATAAATACAAAAGTGTGTGTGTGTGTGTGTGTGTGTGAGAGAGAGAGAGAGAGAGAGAGAGAGAGAGAGAGAAAGAGAGAAACAGAGAGATGACACCAAGATTTATAGTGCTTCGACGTTCATCCCCGCTTTGCCTATGTGTAGTCTTCAATGGTTTCCCATTGGACATGCATAGTTCCTTTTTATTTGACAAAATATTTCCAAAAGTTCATATAATCACCAATCCACAATACAATTGAGAAAATAAATCTCCTAATTTGGATCTTGACTTGTATACAACACACTTGTCAAACTCTTCCACGTAATCCTTACATGAATACGTTTCTTGAATCTTCCAATAACACTAATTATGCTCCAAGCCTTCATGTGCAACAATCAACCCCTTGTTCCTACCGATTCCTTGAGTATTGAAATTGTCCAAAGATTTGAGAAGAACCCCGCCTTATCCGTAACCATCCACAAAGTCACTACTAAGGCAATTCTGAAGAGAAGAACCTACTTCTTTTCCATGGATTTTTGTCACCACCATTAACAATCACCTCTATCTTCCTAACAACCTTTAAAACTCAACAAGATCTCCAAGAACGATTAGTTTCAAGTATGCATCTCTTTCAATCAATTACAAAACTCTCGTTATCAAAATATGAACTCAATTGAAGTTAAAAATGCAAGAATTTCGTAGCAAGACTTTGAACACTCAAAATAGAAGAAATTGATTTGTCACTAAAATGACACTGAAAATCATGATCAGAATGATAAATGTTAATATGAGAAATGATGACTAAATACTTTTATATGTGTTTGAGATTAACCACACAAAATGATTGAAAAGTCGGTTCGATTCGAATCAAGAACAATGTATGATTTGAATAAAATGAGCAAATGTAGTGGAATAAAAGGAATAGCAATTTTTTGAAAAACTGCCAGTTGATTCGAATCAGACAAATGGTGATTCGAATCAAATGCCATGTGATTCGAATAATGTGTAAATATTGATTCGAATAAAATGCCATAACCCTGACAATGATTTTTTTTTATTGTAAAAAGAGACTGATTCAAATCATGTACAAAATTTGATTTGAATCAAATCAAACAGAATCAGTCACAAATAAAATGATTTTGATCATGTGTAAATAGTGATTGGAATCAAATGACGAGGTTTCACTTCTGTCCAATTTGATCAAAATAAAAAATGCATTGTAAATTGTATGATTCGAATCAATCTTGTAAAATCTTAATTTTTCAAATTTTTAAAAGCACTTTGAGATTTTAAATTGAATCAAACATACACAAAAACACAAAATGTTTTTATTCCACTAACGCATACAATTGATCAAAGAATGTCATGACTAAGATCAAATCTAACCAAAGTTTTATGCATGCTAAAAACGAATATTTTCAAATTTGATTC
This sequence comes from Lathyrus tuberosus, assembly GCA_022829125.1. NCBI lineage: Eukaryota > Viridiplantae > Streptophyta > Magnoliopsida > Fabales > Fabaceae > Lathyrus > Lathyrus tuberosus. The sequence continues at coordinate 3,370,911 of JALAZF010000431.1, read as the reverse complement.
CGAGAGATACAATCATAAAAGAGACTCAATGAATTAAAATAAAATTTAAAAAAAAAACGATATGACAAACAACAAAATAACCGAATAAAAATGTTTCTCCTAATTAAAATAGGGACATACAACTTCAATCATCATTTTTATATTTGGTGAATTGATTTACCAATTCTTAAAATTCACTCAAGTGTTTGGAAACGCTCTGAATTTCTCTATACTGAGGATACAACGTGATGAATAATATTTTGATCTACTCAATATTAAATTTGTCCAAAAACTTTTAAATTTATCAAATTCAAGCCATCATTAGACTTGCCAATTAATTTTGTCACTTTAATTTGTAAAGCTTGTTTTTTTTTAGGAGAAGATGTCCTCCACTATGACCTTTAAATGAAGTAGTTTGATGAAGTTAATTTAATTATTATCGTTAATGCCGTCGAACTTGACTTGTATAACAATTTTTTTTAATGTTTGCCAATATTTCTCTTTTATAATAATGATTATCCACTTGACCGTATTAAGTGAGTCAAAAAGGCTATGTGTTATACACTTAAAAGCGGTGTTTTAAAAATCAGACCGATCATCAAACCAGTTAGGGTATTTGGTCACTGATTTATCGGTTGAATCACTGGTTCATTGGTGAAACCGCATGACCAAATCGGATTACTCGATTGAATAAACTTGTCACTATAATAGGTATAAAACCGATAAAACCGGTCGAACCGGATGATTCAGTCACTAAAAAATATAACTAGCACTTAAATTTTTTAAAAATATCATATCATAAATTTACAGGTTCATAATTTAAATTCAAATTTTAAACAGAGTTTAATTATAAATTTTAAACAGAATTAATTAAGAAAAATGATGACATACACATAATTAATTAAGAAAAATGATGACAAACAGTATTTCAACTAAATCCATTTTATCATCGAGTTATCCAATTATTATTAATAATATAAAATTATCTTCCATTTATATATCTAGTGGCTGAAGCATCTTATCCTATAATACACAAAAATAGGGTGGTAAAACTGATCGGCATTCGGAGATGCCTCTTTTATTCAATTTTTTTAAGAAAGATCAAAATTTTAAATTTATACGCATTAATCTAAGTGCTCCACCATGCTCTATTTTTAAAATTTTTAAATGAGAAATGAGCCATGTCCACAAAATGAGCCATGTCCACAGACCTATTCCATCCCAACCTCATTATTTTGTAGTGGATTAAGGTTTTAGACGGGCACCATTAACTATGCCCACTAGAACTTTCTATTACAGTTTTCCAGTACTCAACATTTTCACCAGTAGAGGTAGAAGATAGAATTGAGAACATTTGAGACTGGAATAACAGGTGGTGGAGTGAAACCATCAAGGTGTTTCTCAAAGCTCGTCTGGATCTTTATCTTACACGATTAAGTGTTTGATAAACATCAATACCAGAACCGGAGCTCTGATACCAATTGAAGGGGTGAGAAACACGAGAAATTGGAGTTTGAATTGAGTTTCACCAAATGTAATCTTTTGCGGAAATTCAATTTCAATGCTAACGAGAGAATAAAAAATAAATAGACACGATTATTTTTATCTTGGTTCACTATTAAAAAATTACTTCAGTCCACCCACCAAGGTGATTTCGCCTTAGACAATGACTTAATCCAATAATCTAGAAAGATTACAACCTCTAAGTGTTAGAAAATAACATAGCCCTCTCAAGTATCCAGACTAACGACTTAGTCACTTGAGGAATCTCCACTTTGAAAAGTGTTACAAAGGTGTGTACAAGAATTGCTTCTAAACAAGCAGATGACACAAATTGAAGTACAATAACACAAAAGTGTTTTCTAGCAAGATATGAACAATAACTCCTTGTTAATTTATAAAATTATCTTAAGAATAATCTCCTAGAGATTTGCATCGTATCAGCATGAGTTTTTTGAGCTTAAAAGCTTCTTTTAATGCTTCTCTCATTTTCTTATAGAGCTGCACTCTAATTTGGTTGAGCTTCAAGCATCTTCTTTTGAGCTTAAAATTTAGTGCTTGCTTCCGCCTTGCACACATACTTTTGTGTTTTCTTCAACTCTTTCTCTTCTTGCTCTTGTTACTCTCTCATGATTATCTCTTTGGCTCTTGCGACATTCAGCACTTGTGCTCGGCTAACAACAACATCATTTCTTTAAGCATTCAGATCTTCAATATATAGAGCTTGATAATAGATCCGTTAGAGGGTATAATAGGAAACATATTCCAACTGTAATATCCCAATGTTCTCCTTAAGGGAATGGTCAACATCATAATACAACAGAGTTGTCCTTGCGCCACCTATTATAGGTAGACGTCACAGACTACTTTGTACTTTTATATTCATTGAAACATGCAAACCATTCTTGATCTTCTGTCTTCTAATCTTCAGAGGCTTCAGATGTATATTTGATGAAGCATGTATAGAGAGATCAATATTTGTAACTGCAGAACCTAAGTCTTTAGAATCTCAGATCTTCGTTCAACAGAACTATCTTAAGAGTCTACAACACTTGATCTTTAGAAGTGATGTCTTCAGAAACTTCAGAGCTTGTTCATCAGAACCTCGCCTTTAGAATCTTCAGAACTTGTTCATCACATATTTGTTTTCAGAGTTTTCAGAACTTCGTCAAACAGAACCTTGCTTCAGAAACTCAAGAACTTGTTCATCACATATTTGGCTTCAGAGTCTTCAGAACTTCGTTCAACAGAACCTTGTCTTCAGAAACTTCAGAACTTGAACCTCAGAAATTGTGTCTTTAGAATCTTCAGAACTTCGTTCAACATAACCTTGTCTTCAGAAACTTCAGAACTTGAACTTCTGAAATGGTCTCTTTAGAATCTTCAGAACTCCATTCAACAGAACCTTATGTTCAGAAACTTCAGAACTTGTAGCGATAAAAACACATCTCTTAGAAGGCTTTCAAGGCTTTATTACAAAGTCATGATCAGAAACTTTAGTACAAACGTTCTTTAGAACCGTTTCACTAAGAAGCATTCCTGAATAATGACTTTAAGTTGTAAACAACATATGTTTACTTCCATAGTGTTTAGATCAGAGTCTGATGACGTCTCACGCCTTTGTATCAGATTCACATCCTATTTAGAAAAAGCTACACACCAGATAGAAACCATAATATATCGAATTGTTCTCTGAGATAACATATTCAGTTATCATCAAAACTTAAGGCCATATGCAGAACCACTCTTGTTCTTACAAATATTTCCACGACATAACAATTCATCTTCCTTTCATTTCTTTTGTTCTTTCTTGACTTCATCAGTGTCATCTTCTGTTGGTTCTAGAATTGGTGTCAAATCAGGATCTAAGACATAGTGAATCTTCTAGGAAGTAAATAGAAATTTCATCTTGTCTTGCCAATGGGTGAAGTTTGTTCCATCAAAACGATCCAACTTTACAAGGTCCTGGTTCATCACTTTGATGCTTGAAACTGAAGCGTCGCTGACCATGATTTGAGATACTATAAAACTGTTAGATAAAGCTTCTATATTGAATGAATTCAAGTTAGAATCGTGAATGGACCACCTTCCTTATAGCATTTCAAGCACTCTTGAATATCTTAGAGTTTCTATGTAGGAATACCCAAGATAATTCAGCATATACTCGAGTTTGTACAAGATGGATGAAATGTAAGGAAGAAAATTTGGAATTTTTCTGAAAAGGATATGTGTTTCTGTGATGTGATTTATGAATTCGGAATGATTTATTTATAGGCCATGTTTGTGTTGTTTCACAAGGTTGCGACCCTTGATGAAACAACATCCTTTCAACAACACTTTTAACAAAAATTGTGTTCTTTTGCCTACAACAACATTTTCCAATAATTGCATATTTTCATTTTGCAACACATAATGAAGTGTTGTATATTTTCAAATTCAAAATTCAAACTCAAGCAACAGTAAAAAACAAGAGCAACATCCATTTACCACATGCAGATCGGAGCGCCACCGTATAACGCCGTCTGTAGCTTGATTGCTCCAATGTGACATGCCTAAGTGCTCAAGTGCCGCCTACAAGCTGCTACTAGCGCCTCTACGCCCACACCCTCGGACTCGGTCTCGGTCCTGGAATCAGTTTCGTCACATTTGTCTAGGTGACACTTTATCCTATTTTATCCTTTTGTTAAGTTAATGAACATAAATCTTTATGAAGGCTTTCAATGTGAATTCCACTTTCTACGTGAGACTATTTTTCAAGCGCTTACTCACTTTTACATTTTTTATCATTTTAAAACATACCCATAAACATTTATTATTCATATATATATATATATATATATATATATATATATATATATATATATATATATATATATATATATATATTAGGTTGTTCAGAACAAAGATATGTAATGAATCTTTTGGTTATAGACTTAATTTTTTCTTGAGACGCCCTACTCTGTATTTGTTCTTCTAATCTTTTAAAATGAATTTCCTTATTAATATGATTAAGGTGTTTAGTTTTATTAGAAATCTGATTTATTATAGATATTTTCCGTTCTTGCATAATATTATGATCTCTGACTTTAGGTTTGTCTAAGAATTCAAATTTAACTATTCTACCTAACACTTGAGTACTTATAGCGGTATCATCAACTGTAAAAGGGTATAGTAATGCTAAAAATGGGGTTCCTAAAATTAGGGTTTCTTGTAAATCTTTAACTAAGATAAAATAGGTTTTGTAACATATTTGACCTTTACAAATTTTTGCATCAGTTAACTTATGGGATATTCCTAGGTGCATTCGATCAGCACCTCGTAAGGTTTCTTTGGCTTTTTGTCATAATACTTAGTAGGTATCTGTAATACCCTAATTTTTACCCCTAAGATCCCACATGTCTTTTTGCATCTCATACCACAAACAAGATCACACATTGGTTCCCTCTTTTGTAGGATTGTGCCTTGCAGGGATCTTTGAGTTTGTGTGTGTTTGTTAGTTATTTTATTGCTTAATTTGTTTATATTTACTAACCATTAATTAAAATCCAAAAAATATTTTGTTTTCTTTCACTAACATTTTCAGGGGAAGAACAGGTTAAAAATACCAAAACATCAGTCCCTCGACTCGAATGAATTTCATCTGAACAAAGTCAAAGTTGATCCGCAATTAATTAAAAAAATTATCTGATCAAGAGTTCCAAGATTTAATTGATTATTATTCAAGAGACTCCAAGGTTCATGTGTTTATTTCCATGCCTTCTTTGACAAGCAAAAGAATCGAGCCGGAACCACAACAGTGCAACAAAATGCTCATTTTTCACAAATTTTGCACTGAGTAACCGGTTAGCAGATATGCAGTAACTGGTTACCCTCGTGAAAATTTGAAAAATGGTGGCAAATTCAAATTCAGCAATTGGCACCAATCTCAGCCCTTGATCACATTTGGAACATTCTAGACCACCTCATTTTAATTCCCCTACATCACTTTGATCATTTTCCACCATGCACCTTCACTAATCACCACTCTTTTGTGATTTCCCTCCAAATTTGAATTCTAATCTTAATTTTGATCTTCCAATCCTAATTCCAAACCACCAAATTTTCCAAGCCTAAACTCTATAAATAGAGGCTTCATTTCATTCATTCTTCAAGCTTTTGATAGCCAACAAACCTCTTGCAAATTCTCTTCCCAACCACAAATTTCACTAAAGCTCACTTTTCTTCTTTTGAAAATTAACAAGAATTCACATTGAATCTTGTTCAACTTTGAGCTAAACCTTCATCCAAACTTGTTTTCTTCATCAATTCTCATAGATCAAGGCTTTGGTATTTGGATCTTGAAGCAATTTGAAGGAATTTTCAGATTTGAAGTGGTAATTCATCTTTCACCATTGTTGAAACTTCATCTTCATCTTCCATAATGTAGATCTTTGGAGATCTTTGTTACTTGATCCTTTGGATCTTGCAATTGTGTTTAATTGCTGGTTTTTGCTGTTATTTTACTTTAAATTTTGTGCAATTTCAGTTCCAAGATTACAAAGTGTTTGTAAAAAGTTTTGAAAGTGGATCATGCTGAATTTTGTACAATTTTCTGCATTCTGGAGCAAAGTAACCGATTAGCAGATATGCAGTAACCGGTTACTCTTTGTTAATTTTGAAAAACTACGCTTATTTTGAACTAAGTAACCCGTTAGCAGATATGCAGTAACCGGTTACTTCAAAGCAGAATGCATATTTTGGCTTGTTTTTGGGACTTTTTTGGTTCCTTTTCCATTTTCTTCCCTTTCCGTTTGTTTTTAGCCTTAGATCACATATTTTTGTGGTTTAATTTGGCTTTCTCTTGTTTGCCGTGAAAATTTGTAAACAACCGCTGATCTTCCAAATCTAACTTTGGTGACTCACAGGATCAATCAGATTGATCCTAGGACATGTGCTAACGATTGATCTAAAACGTATTCTAAGGAAATAAGTATTTCGACAGAACTCATAAAGAAAGTTGGTTGAAAGCACAATCTAAACAATGTTCTAAAAATGTTAAATTAAAAGACTAAACAATGGTAAAAGAAAAAGTCAAAAGCGTGCAGAAAAGGTTGAAATAAATTGCATTGAAAGATAAATGGTGTTTACATCACGTACATTCTCACAAGACTCTTTTCTCAACACACGGATACTTTGAGTGAATTTGGAGTTACTTGTACAAAGTGAGCACAACACCCTGAATCCTATTGCTAGAACCCTTATTTATAATACCTAAAACTAACTGTTATAAACTGCTTGAAATAATAAGCGAATGACAAGTGTCGTATTGCATGCCTCCATCATTTGGATGTATGACACATGTCCTTGTTTAAGAGCGAACCATAGTAATTACTCCCCCTTTTATTTGAATTTGAATTCCCAGCATCGGATGTCATCAGCAACCTCGGTCAAAGGTACCCTCTTCAACTTTTGGAAATATTTTCTAAGTCCCCAAAAGACATCTTCTCCTCCTACAAGCACATTCAACTGAAACCTATCACACAGATCCTGTCGGAAGCTTCTCTAAACCTCTTCAAGAGCTCAAGATTCCCATCAACACTTCCAACTTCATATGGGCGTCGAATTTATGAGCTAACAAATTGCCCCCCAAAAATGTCTTTTTCGACAGTATCACAGAAATGGGCATTTTTTTATAGTGTCCGTTTGACGCCATCTTTTGACCATGCATAGGAGTCCAAACAAAACTGATTAACCCACGTTCCCTGAAACTATTCAGTTTCTTTTCAATCAAATCTATGACATCACAGCCAATTATGATTATGACTGAAACGTCCCCTCAGAAATCACATCAAGCCGTAAATCACCATAACCTCTCCTATAGCCTAGTGTTGCGGTGAAAATAGGATAACAAATTATTAATTAATTTGCATCATCTTTCTTTTACAACCGACTTTGATTTATCCAAAGGAAAGGTTCAAGATCGTTAGAAAAACCTAAAAGGGGGAGATCTAAGGTTCGGGGGTTGGTTATGCCTAGGGAAGGTATTAGCACCCTAAACGTCCGTAGTACTCTACGGGAACCTCTTATTAATGTTATCTTATGTTTGCTAAAGGTTCTATGCTAAAGGTTGAAACCCTAGGGGTTAGTATCTAAGTATACTCGATAAGGCATCGCACCTTACGCCTACGTATCCTCGGGAATAGAATCAGAGTATGCGTAGTTCTACTTTCTACTGAATGATTGACTATGGCAAATATTCAGAGGGGAAATGAGTAGAAGCTCATTGTAGAGTTCAAGAACTCTCTAGATCTAGTTGAAATGGACCTATGTTATGTTTTAGTCAGTAGGGAAAAGTGATGATTAATTATGAATATCACATAGAGTTTAGGAACTCTAACCTAAGGCTAGTTATAATTCTATGGCTCTCATGAGGCCAAGAAATGAAGTTTCTCCTAAGAGGTTACTTAGGTTAAGGTGGGGGCTATGACTTTAAGAGTCAATATTAATCAACTTCCTTTGGAATGGGGGGAAACAACAGTTGTAAAGATCCTAAAGGATAACAAGTTAATGTAAACATGATGACATAAAAGACATGAATAAATTGATGAGATGAAGTAAAGCTTTAGGATACCAAGCAAGGTTAGCAACATGCATATTAGACGATGATCAAATATGATAAACAAAAATAGCTTGGCAAGATGAATAAAGAAGATGATAAAAACCTTAAGAGAGAATCCTAATATTATCATGATTAAAAGCAAATAGATTAAATATTTTTAACAATTTCTTTTTATGCTTAAAAGTAAATTTAATTAGAAAGCCATAGCAAAAAGAATGGGATAAAAAGGATGGATAATGAGCAAGTTATAGCGTTTTGAAAATTAAGATATAAACTTAAAACAAAATAAATAAACAAGGGATTAAAAAAGAGGGAAAAGAGGCCCCTAGGGATAGAACCCGGGACCTTTCATGTACAACCCAAAACCAAGGCCACTGAACCAAGGCGCGCGCCTTGAACAAACAACGACAACACATATACATAAGTAAAACAAGCAGAAATCAGAAAAATAAAACAAAAAGCACTGGGCAGGGGATCGAACCCCGGTCCTATTGGCGAAAGGGCAAAGGCAAGGCAAAGGTAATACCGTTGGGACGGCTGTTTCATCCAGTCTATATATGCTTCTATTACATTATATTATAAAACCCAAACATGGATGGCCCTTTTAAAAACACACAACGCCATGCTTAGTGACATGTTCTCAATCAGTCATCCCATTATTAATTCACTAAATGCCAAAACAAACTCCCTGGCCAATCACCATGCCATGTTCTTCATGTAACGGAACCAGTCGTGAGTTCAAAAACAAACTACCATGGTTCCACTTGCTCACACATTCTACATATTATTAATCACAAACTCAAAGACAATAGTACAAACTAACACGCCTATACTGTGTTATTTTCTGCAGAAGTTATACAATAGCCAATCATATAGGCATCACATAACAGAGCAACACTACATAAATATAACAAATGTATACATTACAATTGCACTAGATGATAACACAGTTAATAAACACAAAACTAAACATTATAAAACTCGCACAAGAGCATTGTAATGTTACATTCACACATTGTAAAACATGCACATACAACAAAGTTTATCACTGTAATATTTATGACAATGCCCAAACAGAACACTCAAATTTTCTTCATACACTATAATCATATTATACACAATTTTAAGCAACATGAAACATTATTATCACATACACACATTTATATAACACTGCATACATTACTCACATACAGTAGCTTAGAATGCACATAACATACACTCTAGACATTACTTATCTGATACATTGTACGACACTTTACAAGCACTCATAACGAGACACACATAACATAAAGACATTTTTGTTACAACATAATACAATACATGCCGAATATTTACACAACACGTGACAGTATAGCAACAAACAATTGTTACCACTTATAAAACCTTACACACACTCTACATAACTAAAAAAGTTAATATGAGCTAAAAACAAACTGCATTATACTATCTACAAATGACGGTTTCGCAACACAAACACATAGCCTCAACATCAAGCTTTCATGAAACTCATCACTTAACCAGTATGGATCTTAATGTGATCAATGGCATTCCAACTTAGGGCCATGTGTTGTTAAGAGACAGTGACGACATATATTTATCATGCTAGCAACAAACTACATATTGCCAACCTAAGCTAACATGAAAAGAACCTCTTAATAACCGTTCAAAACAAAAAAAAACGTTCCAAAACAACGACTGGCAGTGCAAAGGTTCTACTCACACAACACTTTTACTTGCATTAACCATTTTAACTTACATTGGATTTTATAAAATCAAACTGATTATAATATGGAAATAGCATCGATGACAATGATATCAATATACCAAACATAACTCCTAACCATGACAGATATGGACACAAGTAACTGGTCAAGGTGAGAAACATAGAATGAGGCCAACAAAATCATGCCAACATACAATCACATATTGCTATCCTAGCCTATCATGAAATGAAGCACATAGCTTAAAGCTTTAAGTTACAGCATGACACCAAAGGTCCAAATCAAACACTAACAGTGCATCAAAACCATATTTCAAAACATCCCAAAGAGTCTCATAATGACAGCATGGATAATATGATCAAAGCAAATATATTCAAATAGCATTCACATTAACACAGGTTAATAAGTGTTCTATTATGGCAATCTTGCTCATACATTATGGCCATAAAGAAGATGTATGAAACTTTTAACCATCTCCACAAAGGTTTATACACACCATGCATATACATCACAAACATTGAGATAGCATATTAAACTAAAGTATATTCAACATGGTATATAGGCATGATAGGTATCATAATAGTGAGTTAAGAGTCTAACCTGGTATCCAAGCAAGTGGTGATAACCTCTTTCCTTGCAGCCACTCGAGCTCTCCAAAATAACAAGTTCTTTCTGAGTTGTTTGTAAGGATGGTTGATTGTTGATGTTGTTGGTTCTAATTGTGTTGTCGTTAGTGTTTTGATGGTTGGTGTACTGTTGGGGTTTGTTGTTGTTGGTGTTTTGAGAGGTAGCATTCTACCTGTTGTCCCCTTGATATTGAAAAACCAAACTCTTTTTATAGTAGTAGCAGCATGGCATGGCCTCCAAACTCAGTGGGTAACGGCTCTCTGCACACACCATGCCTCTCCGTTTCATCTTGAGCCCCGTGAGCTTTTGAAATGGTTGCCTATTGTGTGTCCTCAGTCAGAGGAAAAGTTCATGAACCAATATGTTATAGCACCAAAAACACTTTACACGATGGTCCTAGCTTGTTTGCAGCATGGTTTCAACTTTAACAAGTACAAGAGGGTTGTATTTTGGAGATTTTTCTTGCACGGTTTTGTTGGTAAAGCAACGTTGGAAGTTGATGAGAAAAGTCAGTACAATGTACTTGATAAAAGGTGTTCAGACTTTGGTTCAAGTTGCTAGATGTATGAGTGCAAAGAAACTAAACCAAACGGTGTTTTTCACACAAGCCTATTTCAAAATAGTGGTTCAAAAGATATGTCTTATTCCTTTGGAGAGAGATAGCATTAGTTGACAGAATTTTTATTATGTTTAAAGACCACATGAGAATTGGAATTGGCAATGTTAATGGATTTGGTTTTTTTAAATTAATTAACATGCTAAATAATAACACTATTAATTAAAAAGTTAATTAAATAATAAAAAAAAAATAAACCAAATTAACAATTAATCAAGATAAGTAAACTAATGCAAAAATTAAATTGTGATTAATTTAAATTAATAAAATAGGACAATAAAATTAAAAAGAAAAATCCATATTGAAATGGAATTAAAATAAAACAAATAAACACTAAAATAAATACTAAATTAAAAATAGAGAGAAATAAATAAAAACATCAACTAGCAAAAAAAATGAGGGTAAAATTTGGGGTACAACACCTAGGAAATCGTGGACGTAGGTGGCAACTGCCACCGCCCCTACTTTGGCTCTTGGGAGGACACGTGTCCCACTAGCCTTAGCCCCTCAATGATGATTAGTGAGCCCTTTCATGCCTCTAAAGCACTTTATAAATAGTTTCTTCAGAAACTACTTTTATTTTCATTTCCACTCCCATGTATCCACTATGCACCTCCTCCTTTCTTCAACCCTTCACCTTCAACAAACTCTTTTCTTCAAGTTTTTTCACCAATGGATTCTTCAACTACTACTACTCAAGACCCAAAGAAAAACCAGAAGCTCAAAGGACAAAAGGGCGCATCACTACTCCCTTCATTAGCCACATTAAATGGACCCAAGGTGGTAAAGAATCAACAATTCATCCCTGAGCCTCTCAAGGAGGAGAAGCGACACATCTACGAATCCCGGGTACTGATTCCTATCACTGTTTATGGGAAACCATTAGCTTTATCTGGTCCCTTATCTTCTTTAGATACAGATTATATCGCCATTAGTGACTTCTTTCCATCCTATCATAAAACCAAACCTCTAGGGCAGAAAGACAAAACTAGGGTAACCTCTGAACCCCATGACAATGTAGCCCTAAAGAACCTGGATTTGAAGTATCTGAATGATGGGTCTAGGCTGTTTAGGGCTACCCCGTATTTTAAGGATTCCGACCTCTATTTGAACTGGTTAGGCAAGTTGGAGAAAGTGAAAGTAGAGACTTGGAAGAACTTAGGAATCTACTACTTAATTATGATGTCGAAGACTGGACCCGCTTACTGTCCGACTTTACTGGCATCCTCTTTGTATTTTTGGGATAGTACCCACTATACCTCTCATCTTCCTTGTGGGATGATGACGCCCACTCTGTTTGACATAGCCGCTATCATTGGGCTAAAGCCTCATGGGTTGGTTTACGACCCTGAAATAGATGCTCTAGACACCATAGAGTTCGCCACCACCAAACACACCTATACTCATTTCATGAACCACTATCACGATAAGCAAACTGACACAGTCGAGGACAAAGAACATATAGCATTCCTGGCTATGTGGCTTTCTCGCTGCGTGTTCTGTACCAAATCCTTGCAGGTGGCAAGAAAGTATCTGATCCTAGCCAATCAACTATACCTTAGTCGAGGCATTTGCCTAAGCGAAATGATATTGGCCTGTCTGTACGAGTCTTTGAGCGAAGGTGCTGGACGTCTGAAAGACCAAGCGAGCAACGGGAGCCTCCTACTGTCAGGACCCTTTTGGTTGCTTCAACTTTGGCTTAATGCCACTTTTGAGGCCAGCCTTCTCAACAAAGGGCCCGTGGACGAAGAAGCTGCAGAGATTAAGGAGAGGCGAGTCGAATGGGTTCGAATGGTGCAACTGACCCCAAACGAAGAAGGCAGTCACTCAGGGCATCCTTCTCTGGCTTCGTCAAAATGTTTGCTAAGCGTTATGAGTTCACACCAAGGATGACGCCCTTTGCTGAACGAAAATATGGTCCTGAATGGTTCACCAGGCCCTTTCCTCCTTCGTTCAAAAAACATGAAGAAGAATCGCAGTGTGTCTGGGAGGCATTCCTTATCCCTCGACTTATTGTTCATCGACTCAACTTGCTAAAGGGCCTAACCTCTCTGATGGCCTATCAACCAAATCTTGTCTCTCGACAGTTTGGTTTAGTCCAAACTCTACCCAAGTGTCTGTACGAGAAGAAATTCCATGTTATCCTCCCCAGCACTATCTATGATGCCATAGAGAGTTCGACATACCTTACGCGACATGCTCATCGATCACTCCTGACTCCCGTCTACTTTGAACCTTCTCACCTCTGCACCCAAGAATTCCACGATTGGTGGTCGAAACATTATGCTGCAGAATTCCTTGATGTCTCCAGCTTTGCTCAGTTAATTGACCAAGCTTTTGTTGATGTGCATGAGAAGATCAAGAAAGGTAAATCCGCTCATACTAAGGAGATTTAGGCCTTTCAGAAGTACTTTGAAACTATTTATCGACCAGACGTTATTAGTCGAACCATCCGCGAAGCTGCGGTTACGCTAAAGGAGAAATTTTTAAAGAAAATGGAGAGTTTGAAACTCCGTTCATATGTTACTCCTGAGAAATGCTATGAAGTGGCTTTCGCTCTATTTCCTCCAAAGTCTCCTCGACTGCCATCTACCGATTTTGGAGTGGCTCTTGCCCCTCCATTTCCAGATTGGTTCATCTATGGGGACTCTATAAAGATCCTTCGCCAGCAGTCGAAACCCAAGGCTCAGCGGGTGGTTCCGACTAAACATACGCTAGACAGTTTCAAAGGACACCTTCATGTCGGTATCGAAGATGTTCGCATCGAATCCGAAATACATGAAGGTTTGGATTCTTCGATTTTATGCTCTTTCACTTGAACTTTATCATTACTGACATGTGGTTACTTGGCTTGTTTCGCAGCTGCTCCCAAAAAGAACACCCCTCAGCACCTAGTCAAAGCCAAAGGCGAAGGCAGCAAGGTACATCACACACCTTTTCCTTTCGTTGATTATTCTTTCTCCCCCTAATGCTTCTCAATTTCAGGCTTCTCGCAAACCACATCCGACACCCCAAAGGAAGTCAAAGAGAGGTACTGCCCAAATTATCTTTGATTCCGAGGATGAAGACCAATCTCCTCCTGAAGATCTGAAAATCAAGAAGAGGAGGAAGCCAAACCAAGAATCTGGTGCTGCTGGTGGCCAATCTGAGCCTCCAACGGCTAAAGTCCCCAAAAAGACCACTACTATGAGTAAAGCTGCAGAAACTCCTTCTGAAACTGCCTCTAAACCAGCTACAGGCCACGCTGAAAGCAATAACTCTAGCTCTGATGCTGAAGGAGTCAAGGTAACTTATCGTATTTTCCGTTAAATAAAACTTATTTACCTTGTTTTCCTTAATCTGACTTGCTTCGATTTGATTCAGGCTGATGCTAGTGGTTCGAACCCACCGGTGGACAATCCTCCTTCTCCCATCACCCTTCTGAATAGCCAAGGTGAGCCCACATACCATCCCACTTCTGACTTAGGCTCTGGAATGAGTTCTCTAGGTGAAATTAACAAGGCTGGTTTTGAAACAACTCCCCCTTTGCCAACAAAGACTGCTACCCAGCAATCTCAAACAGATGGCTCTGACCATGAGGCAGATGACGACGTTCAGCAGGATCCTGACACAGAGAATCCAAAAACTACTGCCATGGATGAAGACCCACCCTTGGTCGATGAAGAGGGATCCCCAAATGACGAACCCATTGGGGCTGCCAATGTTAACCCAGAGGAGAGGAAGAAATGGAAGAAGATGATGATGAGACCATGCACCAATATGAACTTGATGGCCACGATGATGACAATGAAGATGAAGACAAGATGGACGAATATGAAGAGGAGGAGAATAAAGGTGAGGAGGAGAAAGCTGACAAAGGACCTACTGCTGTGACTGAAGGCAAGGCAGCCTCGACTGTGTATGGAGCAGGACTTTCTGAAGAGGAACTGGATGCCTTGAAAGCTAGCAACCCTTGTCAATACATAAAGATCCTTCTTGAGCGCCAAGGAAGCTCATCTGATAAAACTCCCAGTGCTTCGACTACCTCTGGGGATCCGCCTTTAAGCAGGCCTGAGGACAATATCCTTCTGAAGATCAAAAACAAGATCTTTAAGGGTGACCTTTTCACACTCCTACAGATGGATGATGTCACTCACATCTCTTTGAAAAGTCTGCTCCAACAAGTTGATATTCATGCTATCTCTCCAGCATCTGCCAACGTCATCTTAGAGCTTGGCACTATGATTGACCAAGTCCATGGTGACCTCAGACGCCTGCCCCAAATCGAAAAGGCCATTTCAACCAAAGCTGGAAGTGAGCTGCCACTTAGACTGCTGCCACTGATTCTGAGAATAAGGTAGCCGAATTGGAGGAAACAAAGGAAAAGAACAAGCAAGAAATCACCTCCAATGAAGAAAGTATTACTTTCTAGGAGCGAAAGATCAAGAAACTTAGAGCCAAGATTTCAAAGGCAAAAAAGCGTAACGCTGAATTAGCTTCCTTCGATGACTCTGGCTTGTCGAAAGAGCTCGAAAATGCCATAACTTTTGCTGAAAAAGCTCAACGACTGGAGAAGGAAGTTGCTCACTTAAAATCTGACAAGGCCTTATGTGAAAAGCGTCTTGACCTCCAGAAGTCGAAGTACTTGAAGATGAAGGAAAATCTCCCCTTTTAGCTTGTTACTTTCTTTGTAATTTTTTTTTTAATTTGATGCTCTATGGCCCTTTGAGGCATTTATATGTAATGACTACTAAGCCATTTTGGCATTCGTAAATACCATTATTGGCTTTTCCCTTACTATGTCGAATTACTCCTTAACAATTTTAATTTCTTGAAGTGTTGGTTTATATTTTTTCAAATACTTGCCATTTACTTTCAAGACTCTTTTATCCTCGTTTAATTCTTCAACTTCATAGACTCCATTAGAAAATACTTGCGTAATTTGAGACGGGCCTTCCCATTTTGGGGACCATTTACCCAAGGCTCTAACCTTTCGATCCATCGGCAGGATTACCTTCCAAACTAAATCTCCGGGTGAGAAGGTTTTGATTCTAACCTTCTTATTATAAGACTTCTCCACTCTTTTCTTTTGTCTCTTCAAAAGTTCTAGGGCTTTAAGTCTTTCTTTGTCCAGATCTACCAGTTCATCTAACGTCATATTCCAATAAAGCTCAGAGGGAATTTCATGATGTCTCTGAATCCTAGCCGACTGGAGATATATCTCAACAGGTAACACTGCATCATGACCAAAGGTCAATCGAAAAGGAGTAGTGTTGGTTGCTTCCTTGGGAGAGGTTCGACATGCCCAGAGGATCTGGTCCAATGTCCTATGCCAATTTCTAGGCTTTTTTCCCACATGCTTCTTGATCAGGCCGATCACCACTTTATTAGCTGCTTCAACTTGACCATTAGCCTGAGCATAATAACGTGTGGAGGTTAGGAGTTTGAAACCCACCTTTTTTTGCAAATTCCTGCATCTTTCGACCCGTAAAGACTGATCCTTGATCTGTTGTGATTTTTTATGGGATTCCAAACCTGTAAATGATGTATTTTTGAATGAACTCGATCACATCCTCTTAATCCACATTTGGTAAAGGTACCACCTCGATCCACTTCGTAAAGTAGTCGATTCCTACCAAAATTTATCTTTGATTCTTGGAGGATGCCGGTCGAATCTCTCCAATCAGATCCAAACCCAACCTCTAAAAGGCCATGGCTTGACTATGGAATGCAACTCACTTACAGGGATATGCTGTATGCCAGCATGAACTTAACATTCTTGGCAACCCTTGGCGAATTCAATGCAGTCTTTTAGCATCGTAGGCCAATACATGCCTTGTCGAAACAATAGCCACTTCATCTTATGGCCTACCTGATATGCCCCGCATGCCCCACTATAGACAGTCGAAAAGGCCAGATATGCTTCTGTTTCACTAAGACACTTAAGTAAGACCCCCTCAGGGGTCTTTTTAAACAATTCATTGCCTAGAAGGACATAACTTAAGGCTTGATACCTAACCTTTCGCTCTGTGGATGCTTTCAGCTTTTTCAAATACTCGACTATAGGCTTCCTCCAGTCTTTATCCGTCAAGCTGTCTATTGCAAAAATCTCGAAATTTTCTTCATCAGCGTATCCAAGCTTTGTCACTTCTAGGTCTGATGGACATAATCCAATAGATACTACTTTGCCTCTAGCTTCGATTGCCTCTTGTAAATTTTCCTTCGAAACCTTATACCCAGAAGCAACCTGAGCCAAGTCATTGGCCACTTGATTTTCCAATCGAGGTATGTGTCAAATGCTCACTACTTCGAATTTCTTCAATAGTCTGTTGGCCACTACGAAGTACATGATAAGATTCTCCTTAACACATTTGTACTCCTTTGTAATTTGCTTTATGACCAACTCTGAGTCTCCCATTATTTCGACTTGAGTTGCCCCCAATTCTAACAAAATTTCAAGTCCAGCTATTAAGGCTTCATACTCAACCTCGTTGTTGGAACAAAATCCTTCGACCCTGTACTTGAATTTTGTTGGAATTTTATCTGGAGAAATAATCAGCACACCTACACCTGTGTCATCTTTGTGGCTGGAGCCATCGAAGTATAACTTCCAAGGTTCCAATTCGACATAATTCAACATGCTTTCGTTTATAGAGTGGTCGACTATAAAGTTTGCTACCACTTGTCCCTTAACCGCCTTTAGAGGCTTATACGTTAAAGAGTACTCAATCAATGCTAGTGCCCATTTACCGATTCGACTATGCAAGATAGGTTTTGACAACATGTGCTTAATAACATCGAAATGAGACGAAACATAAACATCAACTGGCTTTATATATTGCTTCAATTTTGTACAAGAGAAATACAAGCATAGGCATAATTTTTCTATCACGCTATAACTAGTTTCTGCATCATTCAAAACTCTACTGAGGTAGTAAATGGCTCTTTTGACACCATTCTCATTCTCTTGAGCCAACATGCTCCCTATGGTTTTGTTTGATGCAGCTATGTACAATCTCATACTCCTATCCCTACAAGGTGGGGAAATAATTAGGGGGTGACTCAAGTATTCCTTGATCTTGTCGAAGGCCGCCTGCTGCTCCTGCCCCCATTCAAATCCATCTTTATTGAATCGAAGCAATGGTGAAAAGGCCTGCGTTTTTCCGCTTAGGTTCGATATGAATCTCCTCAAGAAATTGATCTTGCCCAGCAGCGACTGCAGCTCCTTTTTCGTTGATGGCGCTTTCGCTTCCATGATGGCCTTGATCTTGTTCTGGTTAATCTCGATCCCCTTTTTATGGACCACAAAGCCTAGAAAATCCCCCGCCTGTACACAAAACGCACATTTAAGAGGATTCTTTTTAAGACCATGCCTTCTCATCCTTTCAAAGGAGTGTCGAAGATGGTCTAAATGATTATTCCCTAAAACAGACTTGACCACAATATCATCAATGTATATTTTCATGAAAGTCTCTATATAATCATGGAAGATTGAGTTCATTGCTCGCTGATATGTTGCCCCGGCATTTTTAAGGCCGAAAGGCATCACCACCCACTCGTAGGTGCCTAAGGCTCCAGGGCAACGAAAAGCTATTTTGGGGACATCATCTTCAACAATGAATATTTGGTTATAGCCAGAGTACCCATCTAGCATACTAAGATACTCATGTCCTGCAGCGGAATCGACTAGCATTTCTGCCACAGGCATGGAATACTCATCCTTAGGAGTTGCAGCATTTAAATCTCTAAAGTCTATGCAAACTCGTAAGGAACCATTCTTTTTAATAACATGTACAATGTTAGCTAACCATTCGACATACCTGGCAGTGCGGATAAATTTGCATCGAAGGAGTCTTTCGACTTCCTCCTTTATCTTCAAGAGAACCTCTGGGGGAAACCGTCTTGGATTCTGTTTGACTGGCTTCTTCCCAGGCTTGATCGACAACCTGTGTTCGACCAACTCTCTACTCAAACCGGGAATTTCATCGTAGTCCCAGGCGAAACAGTATTTAAACTCCTGTAATAGCTGGGCAACTTTGACCTTAAGTTGTGGGTCGAGATTGGCACTAACATATGTTGGCCTCCTGATCACCCCCTCTCCTAGGTCGATTTCTTCCAGTGGATCCTGAGCTAGCATCTTAGTGTTACTTGCCAACTGATCCTTCTCGAATCCCAAAGGCTCATCGTCATAAATGGCGTCAAGCCTCTGGCCTTGATCCACACCCTGAACCTTATCAGGTGGCTCTGGATCGAAGTCCTTACCAAGACCTTCTTGGTGGAATTCAGGATTGGCTTCACCAGCCATATATTTGTTAGCAGCCTCCAAAGCCGCTTGTAATCTGGTTTCAGCCACGTAGGCCAAAATTCTTCTCAACGTTTCGAACTCAGTCATTATCACTGAATTCACTCCCCCACCCCATGGGGTCTACTGCAGGCTCGCCGAGGTATGGAAGTCTTTCCCCTGGCACCTCCTTATCCCAACGGAAACCCTCGACGGGATGTAAGTACAATGAGCAAAATGTCTCGTCATCTGGGACAAACTCAAAATCTGCTGGACCACAGGGGGCAATGTGAGCCAAATGTTTGTCAAACTGACATCTGTCTACATGATTGATTTGTGCTTTAAAATACCCCTGGTCAACCTCAATGTTTTCGACTATGCCGTCTGGTCTCCAGATGGTGATGCGTTGATGCATCGAAGATGGCACTGCACCAATGCCATGTATCCACTCTCGTCCTAATAGCAGATTGTAGTTGGCTTTTGTTTCTACTACCATGAAGACAGTAGGCCTAGTAATTGTCCCTACTATTAGATCGATTTGTATCACCCCCATAGTAGAGCCAACTTTTCCTTCGTAATTCGAAAGAACCATGTTATGTGGCTTAGTGTCAGTATCGTACTTGCCAATCTGGCTCAGTAAGAAGTGTGGTATCAAGTTCACTATTGTGCCTCAATCGACTAATATTTTGTTTATTGGCACGTTCTCCACCTTGCCAGTAATGTAGAGGGGCTTTAGGTGACTCCTCATTTCCTCTGTGGGTCGCTCGAAAAAAGCGTTCTGCTCTTTGACACACCCATTGTTCATAATATAGTAGCATACCTGCTTGTGTGCTGCCATCTCTGCCTCAGTGCAGGCATCTAAATCTTCAACTTCTGTGAGCTGGTCGAACTCTCTGGGCATCACAGATACCACATTGACTATGATGTCAAGAGAAGCATCAGATTCGGAGTCGAAGTTGTCTGTCATTTCGTCATCCTCTTCGACAGTCTTCTCAGGTTTATCCAATTGAGAGGTAAACTGTTTTCGTCCTACATGTATTTTTTCAGCAGCCCTCATTGAATTCCCTCCATTATTGTCAGTAGGGATATTAGTACTGGACTCTCCTTGATCCTTCGACTGGGCCACACTAAGAGCCTTCCTTCGACGTTGCTCTCTCCTCCATTAAGATCGCGACATCGGGTTCTTCCCCTTATAGTTTTCAGAAACATATGCCGATTTGTTAGAGGTCTGAAACTCCTTTCGATACTCTATTGAAGAGCCTCTGCCCACATCAAACTTCTGCCACTTTTTCTGACCTTTCTCCTTTCCTTCGACAGGTTTCATCCAGCTCTCTATCGGTGCATTACTTGTTGGTTTGAAGGTACTGGGTCTAGCCCCTGGGAACTGTGTTTTTCCTCCTACTTGTTTTGAAGAGGACCTTCTAGGGTCGAAACCCCTTTGACCATGAGATGATCTCTGCTCCCTTCTTTCTTTAGCCTTCCTAATCCCTTCAAGATTGTGAGCAGCCTTTTGATCGAAGATTGCACTGCATCTGGGGCATAACATGACGCCTGATCCCTTCTTTTGGCAGCGGTGAAGGAATTCAATGATAGTTTCATCCTGTTTTGGATACGCCACTTTGTTACGCTCTTCTTGGCGGCTTGCTTCGTCCACCTCCACGGTCTGATGTTGCGTAATCTCGACCATATTGATGTCCATATCGACATCAGCACTAAGGTCCAGATTACAGAAGTCCACATCAAGGTCCTCAGAAGCTTTATCCATCTTAACGAAACTCTCAGCAGTCTCTTTAGTAACCAGCATCATGTTGGAACCCTCATTGATCCCATTATTTAAACCCTCAGTGGCTTCGTCGAAGCTATCAACGACCTCTCTCATGAGTTTCTCCATAACATAACTATCAAAGTCTTTAGTAACCTTGGCTAACACAGCTTTGATGGCGAAATCTTCAGCAATTTCCACCATCTTGACTGAACGGTCGAAGTCATCAACAACCGCAACCATATGTATCTCTGGCTCAGCATAATGAGCATCTACTATTTGTAATGGGTCGGAGTCAATTTTCATCTGACCTTTGCTCTTCTCTTCGAATTTCAACCTTTCCTCCTGAATAGCATTCTGCACCAGATCCCAGAAAAGAAAACATTGAGAAGTTTTATGGCCCAAAAAATTATGGTACTTACAAAATCCTCTCTTTTTCCTTTGTTCTAAAGGCGGAATTTTAGCGCCAGGAGGCACTATCATCTGCCCATCTTTTACCAACAAATCAAAAATTTCGTCACATTTGGTGATATCGAAAGTGTATGCTTTCTTGGGAAACTTATCATTCTTTTCGGATTCGCCAGAATTTTTTCCAGTCAAAGGGGCTAACATTTTACAAGCATACGGAGGCCCTTGCTTTAACTCAGCAACGTCTACCTCACTCTCATCAAAGTATAATGGTTCGTCGTACAAACCTTCGACATCCTCATTATATTCAACATAAGCTACCTTTTTACCCTTATTGAACTTAGCCTTTTCGTCTTTCATACGTTCTAACTGTCGAACCCTATCAGCCAGTTGGGCCATGTCTCTCAGATACTGGGTATCCAATTTCTTTCTAATAGAGTAATCAAGGCCACCAGCGGCCATTTCGACTAGTTCATGCTCTAGCACTTGAGTAAAACACCTAGCCTTAAGTAACCGAAACCTGCTTAGGTAATCGTCTATTGGTTCAATAAACTTTCGCTTTATGCTGGTCAACTCCTTCAAACTAATCTTAGTTTGCCCTAGATTGAATTGTTCATGGAACAAGCGCTCTAACTGGGTCCAATTACAGATTGAGTTAGGAGGTAGGGTTGTAAACCAAGTAAAAGCGTTTTTGGTGAGAGAACTTGGGAAATATTTCACCCTAAGACTTTCGTCATTTGCGATCTTTCCAGCCTCGATTATATACCAGGCTACGTGTTCGACAGTAGATTCAGTTATATCTCCTGAGAACTTGGTAAACTTTGGGACCTTCATCCTAGGGGGTAATTCTGATTGCAGGATATAATCCACTATAGGTGAGGTATAGTTTGGCCTAGTAAAGCCAAAATTCACACCATTTCGAGCCATTATTCTTTCAACCATGGCTGCTAGGTTGTTATCAGCTGCTATGTTATTACGTCGAACCTGTTGTACAACCTGATCAGCATCTTGGTTTCTATTCACTATCACTACCCCTTGTTCCCCTTCTTCAGGAATTGGCGCTTGGTTCCTAGGTGGTTCGACTTTGGGGAGTTCGACTCTGGGGAGTTCGACTCTAGGGGGTTCCAGGTTGGCCTCAGGCATAGTCTCTAGGTTCCGCCGTGAGATATTCTCCACCACAGTCGCACCTCGTACAGGGGCCGGCACCCCCATAAATTCTGCAATGTGTGCCAATTGCGTTGTTAGTTTTTGGTTGGTTTGGGTAGTGTTCCGTATAAAAGGCTGGAAAATTTCCCCCATAGTTTGAGATAAAGTTTGTACCATTTGTAGATTACTCTCATCCATTTATTGTCTTAAACATGCTATAGACGTGTTTGTCAGACTAGGACCTTGAGTGGAATATCCTATACCTACACTTTGGCTGTTTCGACCCACATTTATCCCAGATCCCGACCCCTGTAATGGCAAAGATATTACATTGTCTGAGAATACTAGGGGGCATTTTGGAGGCTTTGCATTATTGACGTTGGCATTCCATAAGGTGGATTCCTTGGTAAGGGTTGTGAAAATCCTAGGGGGGGGGGGGAAGATGCCTAAATGTCGAAGTTCCTCCTGGCAGAGTTTGGGGGTTAGATGCTTGTGGCCCAACGTACTCCAAAACAGGTTGAGTGTAAGCCCTTATATATGTCGACCCTGGTCCTGTCATTAATGGCATTGGGTCGGACATAACAGGAGGTGGGACCGGCTCTCTCGTCGGAGGGACTGGAGGTGGTATCACATCATTCCTAGACATATTTTGAGGGTTTATGTTACTAGGCTGGGTATTTGAATTTCTTGACTGAGGATTCGAACCACTCCCTTGAGGGTTTGGATTGTTTGGCTGACTAGTGTCCGTCGCCATTTTTCTAGTATATCTTCTCTTTGGTATCTCTTCGTTTGTAGTGGCTACCTTACCACTTCTCAATAACATGCAACGAAGCTTTTTAAGAAGGAAACTATGACTGAAGATTTTCAAAAATATTTGGAAAGATATTTTTCAAGTTAGCACGGTCCCACTGGGCGTGCCAATTTGTTTGCCATGAAAATTGGTAAACAACCGCTGATCTTCCAAATCTAACTTTGGTGACTCACAGGATCGATCAGATTGATCCTAGGACATGTGCTAACGATTGATCTAAAACGTATTCTAAGGAAATAAGTATTTCGACAGAACTCATAAAGAAAGTTGGTTGAAAGCACAATCTAAACAATGTTCTAAAAATGTTAAATTAAAAGACTAAACAATGGTAAAAGAAAAAGTCGAAAGCGTGCAGAAAAGGTTGAAATAAATTGCATTGAAAGATAAATGGTGTTTACATCACGTACATTCTCACAAGACTCTTTTCTCAACACACGGATACTTTGAGTGATTTTGGAGTTACTTGTACAAAGTGAACACAACACCCCAAATCCTATTGCTAGAACCCTTATTTATAATACCTAAAACTAACTGTTATAAACTGCCTGAAATAATAAGCGAATGACAAGTGTCGTATTGCATGCCTCCATCACTTGGATGTACGCCACCTGTCCTTGTTTAAGAGCGAACCATAGTAATTACTCCCCTTTTATTTAAATTTGAATTCCCAGCGTCGGATTTCATCAGCAACCTCGGTCGAAGGTACCCTCTTCAACTTTTGGAAATATTTTCTAAGTCCCCAAAAGACATCTTCTCCTCCTACGAGCACATTCGACTGAAACCTATCATACAGATCCTGTCGGAAGGTTCTCAAAACCTCTTCAAGAGCTCAACATTCCCATCAACACTTCCAACTTCATATGGGCGTCAAATTTATGAGCTAACATCTCTTCATCTACTTCTTTTTATTTTGATCGATGAAAGTCTTATGGATCTTAGAATTTCTTTGTTGAATTCTTGATCAAGACGAGATCGTTACCTATTTTCTTTTCGTGCGGTATGTAACGTCCCAATTTGTTTAATTGCATTTATTTATTTCATTTATGTGAATTTTGTGAAATGTGTGAATTTATTGTAATTTACCTGCTAATTGAGTTAATTAGTTAATTTCTCCAATAGGTAAAATATTTGCAATAAATTATAAATTTTTTTCAACTTTTATTTCCCAAAATATATTTCATCGGTATGGTTATGTTGTATCGCATTTTGAGAGCGTTTGGGAGATATTTAAGCTGAGGGGTAAAATGGTCATTTTGAGGGGATAGATATTTTTATAAATAGAGGTTTGAGAGAAAGAGAGTATTTTAAGGTAACTCTAATAATTGATCAATTGGTATTAGAAGACAAAATATCAATTGGAGACATTTAACCCTATTGGATTTATATTATATAATAAGTATTATATATATATATTGGTTAGAAAGAGAGAGAAAGAAAAAGTTAGAAAAGAAGAAGAAGAAAACAGAGAGAAAGAAGTGAAGGAAACGTGGGAAAGAGAGAAGAAGGGGAAGAAGAGAAAATCATCAAGACCAAGCTTGATCTTCGATTAACCGAGTAAGGGTGAGAAGTTTCGATTATATCTTGCTTGTATATGTATATGTGTATGTTTTCTTGGATTGTTTTGGTGATTTTCTCCTAGTTTACATTCTAGGTTAAAATGAGAAAACTGAATAGAAATCGATGTTTTTACGAAAAAAAGTCGGAATAAATCGCGTAGTAGAGTCGTGTGAGGTTGGGTCATGATTTAGCGTGATCGTTTGATTGAATTGAGTCGAATTTGTACTGCTGAGTTTTTGATGTATATTGATGTTTTTGTGCAATTGATGTTGTGATAGGGTAAAAGTGTTTGGATATGTTTGGTAACATTGGTATAGGTTGATATTTAATCGGGTAAGGATAGGAATTAATCGGGAACGGTTAATTGTATGTTTTCGAGTGGTTTTGAGCGAGTTTGGAGTTGGGTTAAATTGATAAAATTATGTTTTAAAATATTTCAAAAATGGAAAATGCGTTGGATGACTTTTTAATGGTGAAAATATTGTAGTATTTTGAATTCTGAGATCGCAGCTTTTTACGGAATCGAAATCGGAGGTCCCGAAGTCATTTAACGATCGAAAACTGAGTGTTTAGCAAAAACTGCACCTCGTGCGCTAACCCCTGCAACTGTGTGTCGACTCATGACTTCTATGCGCTGACCTGGGTGAAATTTATAGGGTTATGCGTCGACCCATGATTCTATGCGTCGACCTCTGATTGCAGAATTTTCCAAAATGTCCGATTTTGTTTTCTTCACAACTTTTGAACCGTAAGTCCGTTTTGACCCCCGTTTGAAGCGTTGAAAAGCTAATGAAAAGCTCTTTCTATTAAAAATGGTTTGGAGAGTAAAAGATGAATTAATTAATTCGTGTTTTTGGGAAATAGTCGGGCTGTCGAGTTTTTATCGCGTACAATGTGTGCGATTGATGTATTATCATGCTATATGCTTTTGATATGTAACGTGTAGCTTGTGTGCTGTTATATGGTGTGCATATACATGATGAAATGTTGTGATGATGGTTTGTGTCCTTATGGCAAGTATGTGCATTGTTTTGGATTAGACTTCGATGCGTGATTAATGATGTTGTTGTGTGGTGAAATACATTGTTTGATTGAATATCAATGTATGTTGTGATGATATGATTGTGGTAGTTTATGGCTTGTGATGAAATGCATTGTTTATGTGAAATTCAATGTATGTTGTGTGGTGGCCTTTATGGTTTGAAATGCATTGTTTGAATTGATTTGCAATGCATGAGTGTGATGAGGTTGATTGATTCATATGGTTGAATTAAAATGAATGTGTGGAATTGATGAGTTGAAATATATGCATGATTATGGTTGCATATATGTGTGAAAATGCATTGGTTGTCATGAGTTCTTGTATGTCAAGCATCATGATATGCATTGTTGTTGCGTCCTGTGTGACGGCGGTTCCGGTGGGGAATCATTGTGATATGCATTGTTGTTGCGTCCTGTGGGATGACGGTTCCGGTGGGGAATCAGCTATAACATCGTGTGCCCGCGTGTGGGGTGTGAGCGATGATTATAGACGATTGTGAGCCTCTCTTGGTGGAGGTGTGAGCGATCGGGTCGTGAGCCTCTCTCGGTGGAGGTATGAGCGATCCATAAACACCGTGAGCCTCTCTCGGTGGAGGTGTGAGCGGTGGGTGAACATCGTATGCCCGACGGGGAGTTACAGTGATGTAACGAGCGATGGTTCCAGCAGAGTTCCTGAGTGAACTAGTGATGAGATATGAAATCTTGGAGTCGGTACCGCATATGCATTTGCATAGAGAGTCGTTGTGTCGGTCTCTTTGCATCTGCATGAATTATGATTGCATTGGTTATATGTGGAAAATCATGATTTAGTTTATTATGTGCAAGACATTGTGATATGCATTTGTGATAAATGTATTGGGCATGATTAATATGCAATTGGGAATGGAGTAATTGTGTGATTGAGCTTGTGATAGCATTTGTGAATTGTTGTGCATTCGTGGTAAATACATTGAATTATGAATGATATGTTTTGTGTATAAACATATGCATTATGTGTGAATATGTGCTTATGTCGGTATAATTGATATATGCTATATTTTGTGGTGGTGTGGTTCCATATGTCATAATCGTGGTGGGATTATGTGTGATAGGTTTTGTATTTGTGACATGCTATATGTGTTAGTATGTGATGGTAGGGGTGAGATGAGTTATTCATGTGTTTGAATGTGTGTTTGCATATTATTATGCAATCTTGATTTAGTTGTTATTTCTCACCCTTCTGCTGTTTTATAATGCTCTATGAGGCATTGCAGATTAGAGTTGCTGGAGGTCTTTTGTGAAGATTAGTCCTCCGTTCTGTTGTTGGTCTTGGTGTCTGCTCTGATACGTAGCACGGGAGTCGGGGAACGATTATATATATGTATATATTTGTGGAATGTATTTTGTAGTACTTTTGTATATTTAGTGGATGTTCTAAAAAGATTTATTTTGTAAAACAAGTCGGTCATATATGGAAAAATTTTCCCCTTTGAGGGTATTCTATTTTATGCTATGTATCAAATTTATGAGCAGGGATGATGTTTTGTTTATTTAAATGTGACATCCTTGTTTCTGTCGGAAAAATAAATTTTTAGTTACTCTGATTTTATTTATGTATTATTTATTCGCGATGGGAATTTGGGGTGTTACATTAGTGGTATCAGAGCAGGTCGGTCCGTCCGGCCAAGTTGTTGAGCCTGTGTGGCATGACAGTTGAATACTGTCGTTGTTGTTTGTCCCTTAGTACGTGATGTGTGTGGAAGCACTGTCAGTACTTTCTGGTTTTTCTAGTCTTTGTCTGCAGGATTTAGATTGAGATAAGTGGGGGAGAAGCTGGAACTTCTCCAAGTTGCTTCAGGTGTGGAGCATTGGCTCAGTGTGCCGTTGGTTGCAAGATTATAAGTGTTGTTTGGACATTGTTGCTCCCAATTTCGGAGGGAATGCGGAGGTAAGGTTTATGTCAACTTAGGATTTGTGCCTTGGGTAGTTTTGTGCACAAGGGTAAGAAACGCTATTATAGTTTGGTGAGGATGGTTTATACCCCATCATGATTGTCGGTTGTCTATCGACAAATTGAGGAACTGATCACCCTTAATCTCTTGTTGATAGCAGATGGAAAATTATGTTGGATGGAATAGGCGTGTCTTTCCGGCTTTGATAGTGTGTGCAATGAATTGTTTGAATTTAAGAGAATGATTACAGATTGTTTTGATGAGTCGATGAAGATTCTTATCTCGGAAGATGAGGCGGATTAGAGGTTTTATATATTGGTCAAGTTGGAATGTCTCTGAGGGAGAATGATTGGGTATTACTAATGGATGTTCTCAGAGAGAAGAGAGTAAACTCAAATTGGACGAAGATAAGGGTTTGAGGTTTGGATCTGCTAAGTATGTAGAAGAACTTTTAGGAAGTGAAACTCAGATAGAAAGAGCGGTTGGAAGATTTATTGGAAAAGGGGTTTGTGAGACCAAGTGTATCGTCTTAGAGAGTTCCGGTATTGATAGTAACACAAGGGACTGATGATTGAATGGAATAACAAGCATGATGTGTTTAAGGGCATTGAGATTATGGAAAGTAAGACTTAGAGTTCTGGTGAGGTTTGAAGTCTTTGGGATTGTAAAGAATTAATGGAAAAATTTGAGAGAATCTTTAGGTATGGATGTAATATCTAAGAGTTCTTTTTGGTTGGTTGTTGCTACATGTTGGGATTTATGGAATTTGGACGGTTAAGAGAAGGACTTGTGTATGGATTACTAACAGTAGAGTAAGGTGACGATGGAGAATAAGTGTCCACTTTCGGGAATAGATGATTGGAATGGTTTGGTTGAGTTGGAGTGAAATTACAATTGTTTGGGACGTTTGATAAGGATAGTGAATTGTGTGAGTTGAGGCTTTGATCTATTTAAGGTGACTGGTTATGGTTGTTATCGCTGGGATAGGCTGTTATGTACTCGGTTAAGCTTGGGTGTGAGTAGCCAGTTACCCAGTGCAAGGTTTTGCAAAAGCTTGGAGAATTTATATCTTTTGGAATTTGGTTGGGCATTACAAAGTACAGTGATGTTATTAGGTGTTAGTAATGCGTCCGTAATGGTTGTAGAGTATATGAATCGTATCTTCCATATTTATTTGGATAAGTTCGTAATGGCTTTGATTGAGGATATTCAGATCTGTTATAAACTCAGTGGGAGAACAGATAAAGTGTTTGAGATTTGAATTACAAGTGTTGAAAAGAGACGAAGTTTTATGCTAAGTCATTCAAGTGGGAATCTTGGTTGAAAAGGTTAGTTTCCTTGGATACGTTATTTCAGATGAGAGTATGATTATGGATCCCTCTGAAGTAGATGCCGTTCTACATTGAGAGACTTCGAAGTTGGTTAAGGAGATCAGAAACTTTTGGGCTCAGTTGGTTGTTACTGCAGGCTATGGAAGACTTTGCTAAGTTCGTACTTCTGTTATCTCAGTTGACTTGCAAAGGGTGAGTCGTTTGTTTTGGACGTTCGTTGAAAGGAAAGTTTCAGAGGGCTGATGTAGAAGTTGTCTACAGCTCCAGTTTTGATTCTGTGTGATCCTGTTCAGCCGTTCGTGAGGTTTTGGGATGTGTCTTTGATGAGTTTAGTCAGTGGGTTAATGTAAGAGGTTAAGGTCGTGGCTTATGCTTTACGACAATTGAGGATTCATAAAAGGATCTATGCTATTATGGATTTGGAATTGGTTGTGGTTGAATGGTGTTGAAATATTTGGAGGTATTATCTTTTTGGTTTGGGTTCGAAGTGTTTAAGTACTCACAAGAATATCAAGTACCTGTGTGGTCGGAAGGGATATAGTATGAGACAGCGATGATGGTTGGAATTTGTGATGAGTTATGACTTTAGTTGGAATTATCCCATTGGTGAAGTTAATGTCGTGCCTGAAAAGTTAAGTCGAAAGTTTTAGTGCATGTCAGTTTTGACGGTCCGAGAATTAAAATGATTTGAGCAGTTCAGAGACTTGTGTCTAGTTTGGGAGAGAACTCAGTAGAGAGTGTGGTTGGATATATTGGCAGTGAACAATGATTTTTGGTGAATATGAGAAAGAGTGGACTTTGGACGTGAAATTAGTAGTTTTAATGGTTATGAGTAATCAGAGTGTGCAACGGAAGCGTGAGTTGACATGATTCGTATATGCGTATGGGACTGGTAAGAGTTCATAAGTTGAACATTGGAACGTGTAGGAGTGTTGAGACCATTGGACGTTTCAGGATGGAAATGATATGTGAAAGGTTTAACTATTATTCATGGACTACCTTGTAGATGGATGTTTTGGTTATAGGTTCGATTGGGAATCGTAGCATTGTTGTAGTATGGTTGTGTGACAAGGATGCTGGTATTCTGGTTTTGTTGGTGTTGTTGAGACTTTGCGGTGTCATGGAACTTGTGTTCTTGTTGTGTTTCGGTTCAAGAGTGAACCTGTGTGTTGGTATCGTGGTTTTCCTCGAGTTGTGAGTTGGTGGTCAAGTGCATTGTATGGGCATTGCATTTGGTCGTTGTGGTTGTTGTCGTTGTCGTGTCGTTGTTGTAGTCGTTGTTAGCGAGGTGGTTTGTCAGTTGGTGTTATTCGTGGTGTGCTTTTGTTGGCATGTTAGTTTGTTGGTCGGATGCGAGAGTCATATCCGAAGTTGTTCGTATCGGTTATATTTTCGAGGACGAAAATTTCTAAGTGGGGGAGAGTTGTAACGCCCCAATTTGTTTAATTGCATTTATTTATTTCATTTATGTGAATTTTGTGAAATGTGTGAATTTATTGTAATTTACCTGCTAATTGAGTTAATTAGTTAATTTCTCCAATAGGTAAAATATTTGCAATAAATTATAAATTTTTTTCAACTTTTATTTCCCAAAATATATTTCATCGGTATGGTTATGTTGTATCGCATTTTGAGAGCGTTTGGGAGATATTTGAGCTGAGGGGTAAAATTGTCATTTTGAGGGGATAGATATTTTTATAAATAGAGGTTTGAGAGAAAGAGAGTATTTTAAGGTAACTCTAATAATTTATCAATTGGTATTAGAAGACAAAATATCAATTGGAGATATTTAACCCTATTGGATTTATATTATATAATAAGTATTATATATATATATATATTGGTTAGAAAGAGAGAGAAAGAAAAAGTTAGAAAAGAAGAAGAAGAAAACAGAGAGAAAGAAGTGAAGGAAACGTGGGAAAGAGAGAAGAAGGGGAAGAAGAGAAAATCATCAAGACCAAGCTTGATCTTCGATTAACCGGGTAAGGGTGAGAAGTTTCGATTATATCTTGCTTGTATATGTATATGTGTATGTTTTCTTGGATTGTTTTGGTGATTTTCTCCTAGTTTACATTCTAGGTTCAAATGAGAAAACTGAATAGAAATCGATGTTTTTACGGAAAAAAGTCGGAATAAATCGCGTAGTAGAGTCGTGTGAGGTTGGGTCATGATTTAGCGTGATCGTTTGATTGAATTGAGTCGAATTTGTACTGCTGAGTTTTTGATGTATATTGATGTTTTTGTGCAATTGATGTTGTGATAGGGTAAAAGTGTTTGGATATGTTTGGTAACATTGGTATAGGTTGATATTTAATCGGGTAAGGATAGGAATTAATCGGGAACGGTTATTTGTATGTTTTCGAGTGGTTTTGAGCGAGTTTGGAGTTGGGTTAAATTGATAAAATTATGTTTTAAAATATTTCAAAAATGGAAAATGAGTTGGATGACTTTTTAATGGTGAAAATATTGTAGTATTTTGAATTCTGAGATCGCAGCTTTTTACGGAATCGAAATCGGAGGTCCGGAAGTCATTTAACGATCGAAAACTGAGTTTTTAGCAAAAACTGCACCTCGTGCGCTAACCCCTGCAACTGTGCATCGACTCATGACTTTTATGCGCTGACCCGGGTGAAATTTACAGGGTTATGCGTCGACCCATGATTCTATGCGTCGACCTCTGATTGCAGAATTTTCCAAAATGTCCGATTTTGTTTTCTTCATAACTTTTGAACCGTAAGTCCGTTTTGACCCCCGTTTGAAGCGTTGGAAAGCTAATGAAAAGCTCTTTCTATTAAAAATGGTTTGGATAGTAAAATATGAATTAATTAATTCGTGTTTTTGGGAAATAGTCGGGCTGTCGAGTTTTTATCGCGTACAATGTGTGCGATTGATGTATTATCATGCTATATGCTTTTGATATGTAACGTGTAGCTTGTGTGCTGTTATATGGTGTGCATATACATGATGAAATGTTGTGATGATGGTTTGTGGCCTTATGGCAAGTATGTGCATTGTTTTGGATTAGACTTCGATGCGTGATTAATGATGTTGTTGTGTGGTGAAATACATTGTTTGATTGAATATCAATGTATGTTGTGATGATATGATTGTGGTAGTTTATGGCTTGTGATGAAATGCATTGTTTATGTGAAATTCAATGTATGTTGTGTGGTGGCCTTTATGGTTTGAAATGCATTGTTTGAATTGATTTGCAATGCATGAGTGTGATGAGGTTGATTGATTCATATGGTTGAATTGTGAATGTATGGAATTGATGAGTTGAAATATATGCATGATTATGGTTGCATATATGTGTGAAAATGCATTGGTTCTCATGAGTTCTTGTATGTCAAGCATCATGATATGCATTGTTGTTGTGTCCTGTGTGACGGCGGTTCTGGTGGGGAATCATTGTGATATGCATTGTTGTTGCGTCCAGTGGGACGGGGGTTCTGGTGGGGAATCAGCTATAACATCGTGTGCCCGCGTGTGGGGTGTGAGCGATGATTATAGACGATCTGAGCCTCTCTTGGTGGAGGTGTGAGCGATCGGGTCGTGAGCCTCTCTCGGTGGAGGTGTGAGCGATCCATAAACACCGTGAGCCTCTCTCGGTGGAGGTGTGAGCGGTGGGTGAACATCGTATGCCTGACGGGGAGTTACAGTGATGTAACGAGCGATGGTTCCAGCAGAGTTCCTGAGTGAACTAGTGATGAGATATGAAATCTTGGAGTCGGTACCGCATATGCATTTGCATAGAGAGTCGTTGTGTCGGTCTCTTTGCATCTGCATGAATTATGATTGCATTGGTTATATGTGGAAAATCATGATTTAGTTGATTATGTGCGAGACATTGTGATATGCATTTGTGATAAATGTATTGGGCATGATTAATATGCAATTGGGAATGGAGTAATTGTGTGATTGAGCTTGTGATAGCATTTGTGAATTGTTGTGCATTCGTGGTAAATACATTGAATTATGAATGATATGTTTTGTGTATAAACATATGCATTATGTGTGAATATGTGCTTATGTCGGTATAATTGATATATGCTGTATTTTGTGGTGGTGTGGTTCCATATGTCATAATCGTGGTGGGATTATGTGTGATAGGTTTTGTATTTGTGACATGCTATATGTGTTAGTATGTGATGGTAGGGGTGAGATGAGTTATTCATGTGTTTGAATGTGTGTTTGCATATTATTATGCAATCTTGATTTAGTTGTTATTTCTCACCCTTCTGCTGTTTTATAATGCTCTATGAGGCATTGCAGATTAGAGTTGCTGGAGGTCTTTTGTGAAGATTAGTCCTCCGTTCTGTTGTTGGTCTTGGTGTCTGCTCTGATACGTAGCACGGGAGTCGGGGAACGATTATATATATGTATATATTTGTGGAATGTATTTTGTAGTACTTTTGTGTATTTAGTGGATGTTCTAAAAAGATTTATTTTGTAAAACAAGTCGGTCATATATGGAAAAAGTTTCCCCTTTGAGGGTATTCTATTTTATGCTATGTATCAAATTTATGAGCAGGGGTGATGTTTTGTTTATTTAAATGTGACATCCTTGTTTCTGTCGGAAAAATAAATTTTTAGTTACTCTGATTTTATTTATGTATTATTTATTCGCGATGGGAATTTGGGGTGTTACATTAGTGGTATCAGAGCAGGTCGGTCCGTCCGGCCAAGTTGTTGAGCCTGTGTTGCATGACAGTTGAATACTGTCGTTGTTGTTTGTCCCTTAGTACGTGATGTGTGTGGAAGCACTGTCAGTACTTTCTGGTTTTTCTAGTCTTTGTCTGCAGGATTTAGATTGAGATAAGTGGGGGAGAAGCTGGAACTTCTCCAAGTTGCTTCAGGTGTGGAGCATTGGCTCAGTGTGCCGTTGGTTGCAAGATTATAAGTGTTGTTTGGACATTTTTGCTCCCGATTCCGGAGGGAATGCGGAGGTAAGGTTTATGCCAACTTAGTATTTGTGCCTTGGGTAGTTTTGTGCACAAGGGTAAGAAACGCTATTATAGTTTGGTGAAGATGGTTTATACCCCATCATGATTGTCGGCTGTCTATCGACAAATTGAGGAACTGATCACCCTTAATCTCTTGTTGATAGCAGATGGAAAATTATGTTTGATGGAATAGGCGTGTCTTTCCGGCTTTGATAGTGTGTGCAATGAATTATTTGAATTTAAGAGAATGATTACAGATTGTTTTGATGAGTCGATGAAGATTCTTATCTCGGAAGATGAGGCGGATTAGAGGTTTTGTATATTGGTCAAGTTGGAATGTCTCTGAGGGAGAATGATTGGGTATTACTAATGGATGTTCTCAGAGAGAAGAGAGTAAACTCAAATTGGACGAAGATAAGGATTTGAGGTTTGGATCTGCTAAGTAAGTAGAAGAACTTTTAGGAAGTGAAACTCAGATAGAAAGAGCGGTTGGAAGATTTATTAGAAAAGGGGTTTGTGAGACCAAGTGTATCGTCTTAGAGAGTTCCGGTATTGATAGTAACACAAGGGACTGATGATTGAATGGAATAACAAACATGATGTGTTTAAGGGCATTGAGACTGTGGAAAGTAAGACTTAGAGTTCTAGTGAGGTTTGAAGTCTTTGGGATTATAAAGCATTAATGGAAAAATTTAAGAGAACCTTTAGGTATGGATGTAATATCTAAGAGTTCTTTTTGGTTGGTTGTTGCTACATGTTGGGATTTATGGAATTTGGACGGTTAAGAGAAGGACTTGTGTATGGATTACTAGCAGTAGAGTAAGGTGACGATGGAGAATAAGTGTCCACTTTCGGGAATAGATGATTGGAATGGTTTGGTTGAGTTGGAGTGAAATTACAATTGTCTGGGACGTTTGATAAGGATAGTTAATTGTGTGAGTTGAGGCTTTGATCTATTTAAGGTGACTGGTTATGGTTGTTATCACTGGGATAGGCTGTTATGTACTCGGTTAAGCTTGGGTGTGAGTAGCCAGTTACCCAGTGCAAGGTTTTGCAAAAGCTTGGAGAATTTATATCTTTTGGAATTTGGTTGGGCATTACAAACTACAGTGATGTTATTAGGTGTTAGTAATGCGTCCGTAATGGTTGTAGAGTATATGAATCGTATCTTCCATATTTATTTGGATAAGTTCGTAATGGCTTTGATTGAGGATATTCAGATCTGTTTTAAACTCAGAGGGAGAACAGATAAAGTGTTTGAGATTTGAATTACAAGTGTTGAAAAGAGACGAAGTTTTATGCTAAGTCATTCAAGTGGGAATCTTGGTTGAAAAGGTTAGTTTCCTTGGATACGTTATTTCGGATGAGAGTATGATTATGGATCCCTCGGAAGTAGATGCCGTTCTACATTGAGAGACTTCGAAGTTGGTTAAGGAGATCAGAAACTTTTGGGCTCAGTTGGTTGTTACTGCAGGCTATGGAAGACTTTGCTAAGTTCGTACTTCTGTTATCTCAGTTGACTTGCAAAGGGTGAGTCGTTTGTTTTGGACGTTCGTTGAAAGGAAAGTTTCAGAGGGCTGATGTAGAAGTTGTCTACAGCTCCAGTTTTGATTCTGTGTGATCCTGTTCAGCCATTTGTGAGGTTTTGGGATGTGTCTTTGATGAGTTTAGTCAGTGGGTTAATGTAAGAGGGTAAGGTTGTGGCTTATGCTTTACGACAATTGAGGATTCATAAAAGGATCTATGCTATTATGGATTTGGAATTGGTTGTGGTTGAATGGTGTTGAAATATTTGGAGGTATTATCTTTTTGGTTTGGGTTCGAAGTGTTTAAGTACTCACAAGAATATCAAGTACCTGTGTGGTCGAAAGGGATATAGTATGAGACAGCGAGGATGGTTGGAATTTGTGATGAGTTATGACTTTAGTTGGAATTATCCCATTGGTGAAGTTAATGTCGTGCCTGAAAAGTTAAGTCGAAAGTTTTAGTGCATGTCAGTTTTGACGGTCCGAGAATTAAAATGATTTGAGCAGTTCAGAGACTTGTGTCTAGTTTGGGAGAGAACTTAGTAGAGAGTGTGGTTGGATATATTCTCCACCCCTTCTTCAATTTTCAAAATCTCTTCTCTTTTTCAAAACCTTCTTGTTTTCAAACTTAAAACCGCTTTCATAATAAAACCTTGACTTCGGTTGAGCGATTTTTAAACTTTGTTTTTTTTTCTTTAATAAATGTCAATCCATGTTAATCATATTTTGACCATTTCATAAAAACATAAAAAATATAAAAACTCATCAATCTCTTTTTTGTGTCTTTTGCACTTTTTGTTTTAAACTATTTTTTCATAAGTTTAGACATGATTCATTTCTTTAAGAGGAATTATTCGCTTGGAAATTACGACTTGTTTTTACACTTAAAATCAACCAAAACAAACAATTTTTTGTTCTTTGTACCACGAAGTACGAGGTTTTGATTCTACATTGCACATCGTGGGTACGTAGGCATGAGGCGATAAGTCTCTCCAAACACAAAATTCTAAAAAAAATATTTCTCTTCTCATCCCCCCAATCTCTTTTTCAAGCAAACCATTTTCAGACCAAAAAGTGGTAGATATTTCAAAGGGTTCTTATAGAGTACTATAGACGTTTTGGGTGCTAACACCTTCCCATTGCGTAACCAATCCCCCTTACCCATTCTCTGTTTGTTCTTGTTTTTTTAGAACTCTTTAGGTTTTGTTCGCTCTTTTTCCTTTCCTTTTTTTAGATAAAATAAAAGTGCGGTGGCGACTCTTGCTTTATGAGTTAAGTTAATCAATATCTTACACTCACGATTTTTACCGCTACAGAAAAGTGGCGACTCTGCTGAGGAAATCCTCCCTTGAGGGGTTTATCCTACTTTGATTTATTTACTGCTTTTTGTATGATTTGCTTGTTACATGTTTGTTCTGTTTGGGAGTTCCTCTGTGTGTGAGATAAATCCTATACCCGGACCATAGTGTACTTTGAGATAAAAGGATAGTATAGTCAAGGGAGCTTTGAAGGAGTCGAATCCCTAAAAATCAGAACTTGAGAATCTATCCACTCGGTAGTTGCCTCTTTGGAATTACTGATGTTGATCGAGCGATCGTTGAAGGCATTACTTTTTCCTTAGAAGCCTATAACACTGAGGACCGTAGTAACCCTTAACCCATCTTAGCCTTTTTAGGATCGTGGCGTGGAAGCTATAAGAATGCAAATCCGACGTAGCTGTTACGCGATGCCACACTCAGGTTAGATTCTCTTGAGGATAACTACCAACCTCCGAGCAAATCGGTGCGCTGGTGTGTCTGATAGTGGATTGTGGACCCTGGGCACTTTGTTAGAACCGATGTTTTCTGCAGGTACAATGAAGACAAAACCTTAGTACACACCTTTGTGGGATTGGTTCTTATCCTTGGCTTCACGCTCTTGACTTGAACCTTGACCCGTGTGCTTTGTGTGATCTTGTTTTTGGTTGTTGCATTCATGCACTCATGCATTCATGAGCATTCTTTTGGAAGGTTTCAAGGAACTTAAAGGTGTTATTGCAAACATTGCAGATACTTTTGTTATGGATTTTGGAAGGAGAAGTACAAGGAAGTATACTTTCAAGAGTCCTAAGTTAGGGGGTTTGAGAGAGCTAGGATCTTTGGTTGCTGATACCAAGAAGTTTGAGTCCAGATATGGAAGGCTTTTATCTCTCTTGAAGGTTGATATGGCTGAAGGATTGCTTGCTACTTTGGTTCAGTTCTATGACCATTTCCTTCATTGTTTCACTTTTCCTGATTATCAGTTGGTACCTACACTAGAGGAGTATTCTCTCCTGCTTGGTTTGCCTGTTTATGGTCAGATTTTCTCTGGTTTGGATCCCGCTCCCAAGCATCATGTTATTGCGAAGACTACTCACTTGAAGGTTTCTGAGATTAAGGCTCGCATGGATACCAAAGAAAAGATTCTTGGGTTACCCGCTAAGTTCTTGATGGATAGAGCTTATCACTTTGCTAGTGTGAAGAACACAGTTGCTTTTGAGGCTATTCTTGCCTTGCTTATTTATGGGCTGTTCCTCTTCCCGAATGTTGAGATCTTTGTCGACATCAACGCTATTCAGATCTTCTTGATTGGGAATCCAATTTCCACTTTGCTTGCCAATGTTTACCATTCTATTCACCTTAGGAATTTCCATGGTGAAGCGATGATTATCTGTTGTGCACCTTTGCCTTACAAGTGGTTTATTTCTCACTTGCCAAAGTCTGCAGCTTTCTAGAATCTCAAGGATGGTTTATATTGGTCGCGGAAGATTATGTCTCTCACTCATTCTGATATTGATTGGTGTAGTCGTGTCCCTTCTGGAGCGATGGTTATTGATAGTTGTGGTGATTTCCCCAACGTGCCTCTTCTTGGTACAAAGGGAGGAATCAGCTCCAATCCCATGTTGGCTCGTCGTCAGTTGGGATATCCTTTGTGAGAAGTACCGAAGAACATTCATTTGGCCAGTTTCTTTTTCAAGGAAGATGAATCTCAGGTTCCTCTCAAGAGAGAAATTGCAGAAGCTTGGCGTAACATTCGTAGAAAAGGAAAGTTTGGGAAATCCGAATTGTGTCTCTTCGGAACCTTACCTCCAGTGGGTTAAAAATAGAGCTATTACTTTGAAGATGCCTTATGCGCGTTAGGAGCCTTTATCTCTAACTGATAAGAAGCCTATTCTCTACTTTATGGAAGACATAGAAAAGCTTCAGACCGCTTTAGCCGAGATGCAACAAGAGAGAGACGCTTGGAAGAACAAGTATCAGATTGTTGAGTTAGAGAATGCAAGACTTCAAGAGCACTTCAAGAAGAAGAATGAAGACGAAGTTGCCAACAAGAAAAGAAAGGCAGAAGAGGATTTATTTTCCTCTCGCATTCAGCCAGTTTCTGATATTCTGAAGAGTTCAGAATCTCCTTGGAAGTTGATCTTAATCAGTTACTGATTGAGAAGACTTAGATGCAGGCCCACATCAAGAAGCTGGAAGATAGAGCTGGGACTTCTTCTCATAGGATTCTCTAGGGATCTAGTTTTCTTTATTCTCTATTGTTTTAGGATTCTTGAATCTGTACTTCTAAGATGTAATCTTTTCCATCATCAATGAATGAGATTTTGGTATTTCAAATAACAATGTTTGCAATATACCTTATAATTCCTTGAAACTTTGCATTTGCATCTTGCATATCAAGCATCATTCTACATTGTTTCTTGCCTTTTCCAGGTGCCTTATGTTTCCTTTGGTCTTCATTCAGCCAAGTTGTCGCACCAGTATAATACTCGGGCTAATCTGAAAAAGAAGATGGATCAGTTACAACAAGAGAACTGTGAGCTTCGTGAGGAAGTGAAAAATTTGAAGGATAGTTTGGAGAGACTTTTTGCTATGATGGAAGCTCTGGTGGCTGCTCAGAATCAGCCACCACCACCTCCTCATCCGCTTTCAACTCCTGTGCAAAGGACAGTCATTTCTGAGATTGTCTCTACACCTATATCTGTGGCGCCTGCTAGTGTTCCTCAATACTCCATGCCTCCTGGTTTCCCCTGGGGCATGCCTCATAACTTTGTTCCTGAGGGTTATCAAACACCACCTCCTGAAGTTCCAGTTGTTCCTACTGTCCAGCCTGTGATGACTGTACTGCCGCCTGTGGTTCATGTCGTTCCTTTTAGTGAAGAGCGGACTTTCCATACTACTCCAAGTGAAAATGTCAATGCTTATGATAGAATGGAAGAGATTTAAGACCAGTTTACTGAAATGCAGAAAGAAATCAAAGCTCTGAGAGGTAAAGAATTGTTTGGGAAGAATGCTTATGAGTTATGCTTGGTTCCTAATGTGAAGATCCCACATAAGTTCAAGGTCCCTGACTTTGAAAAGTATAAAGGAAACTCTTGTCCGTTGAGTTACTTGACTATGTATGCTCGTAAGATGTCGACTCAGACCGATAATAATTAGCTTCTTATTCACTACTTTCAAGATAGTTTGTCTGGTGCAGCTTTGAAATGGTACATGGGACTCGACAGTACTCGAATTCACACTTTCGAAGATTTGGGTGAGGCGTTTGTGAAACAGTATAAGTATAATGTGGATATGGCTCTTGATTGTGACCAGCTTCGAGCAATGGCTCAGAAAGATAAGGAGAAATTCAAAGAATACGTGCAGAGGTGGCGCGAGATTGCTGCTCAGATTAATCCTCCTTTGGAAGAAAAAGAGATGACTAAGATTTTTTTGAAAACTCTGAGTCCTTTCTATTATGAGCGTATGATTGCTAGTGCCCCGCGTGATTTCACTGAGATGGTTAATATGGGGATGAGATTAGAAGAAGGTGTCCGTGAGGGACGTTTGTCAAAAGATGGTAATTTTGCTGGTAATTCCAAGAAGTATGGGGGAGGACTTGCCAAAAAGAAAGAAGGTGAGACCAATGCTATTTCCCGTGGAGGATACAAAAAGAGTTACAGTAAGAATAATCAGTGTCAGCAACATGTTGCATTTGTCACTCCTGTTATCATTTCAGCTCCTGTTGTTCAAGAAGCTCCTGCTCATCAACAAAGTTCTAATCAACAGAACAATCAACGGGGCCATTTTCAGAAGGATTTTGTTCCGATTCTGATGACCTACACGGATTTGCTTCCTTGTTTAATTCAAAAGAATCTTGTTCAGACCCGTGCACCACCTGTTGTTCCAAAAGATTCACCATGGTGGTATAAGCCTGAAGCTCATTGCGCTTTCCATCAGGGAGGAGTTGGGCATGATACTGAGAACCGTTATCCATTGAAGATGGAAGTGCAAAGGTTGGCTAGAAGTGGTATTTTGTCTTTCGAAGATTCCAATCCTAATGTACAGTCAAATCCGCTGCCCAATCATGGCAAGATGTCTATAAATATAGTTCAAGATTGCCCTAGTAAAGATCTTTCTACGGCTGCAATTCTTGAAGATGACTCTGTAGGCTACATCCCGTTTGGTTCTGAAAGTGATGTCATTCCTGTTGAAGACTGGGAGCCTTATTTGGAAGACCCCGGGTATACGTCCCCAGAGGATGCATATGTGCCCTTTTATTCCCCTCGGAAGAAGTATAAGGAACCTGAATATGAAGTCAGTGCCATCATTGAAGATGATGAAGAAGAAGAACTTCCCAATTTTGTGACACGTGGACAAATCTGCCAAAATTGGATAGTTGTTGATGTTCCCACTGTTGTTCATATTTCAAAGTAATTTGTTTTTGTTTCTTTCAAAAATCCTTTCACTCTGCCCAAGGTGAAACTGAATTTGTGGGGGCTTTGTTTCAAATTTTATCATCATCAATAAAATGTTACTTTGTTTATCCATATTATGTTTTTCCCTTTTTGCTTTATTTCTAAAAAATGGTAACATAAAAAACTAAAAAATATATAATGTGATAATCACTTTTATCTGTATGATACTTGCACTTCTTATTCATATTCTAAAATCAAACATAAATCATTGTGCAGATTGATTGTTAAACCCATTGAAAACAATGACCCTATGCCCCCTCCCAACTTTGAGTTCCATGTGTTTGGAGCTGAAGAAGAGAATATTGAGGAGATTCCAGATGAAATTTTTTGGTTGCTTGAGCACGAGGAAAAAACCATTCAGCCTCATGAAGAGCCAGTGGAATTGGTTAATCTGGGTTCAGATGATGATAAGAAAGAAGTCAAGATTTGGGCACTGCTTCAGTCAGATGTTAAGAAGAGGATTGTGGAGATTCTTAGAGAATATGTTGACATGTTTGCTTGGTCCTATCAAGATATGCCTGGTCTTGATACTGATATTGTGGAGCACCATTTGCCATTGAAGCCTGAATGTCCACCTGTGAAACAGAAATTGAGAAGAACTCATCCTGACATGACTGTGAAGATCAAAGAGGAGGTTCAAAAGCAGATTGATGTTGGTTTTCTTGTGACTTCTAAGTATCCTCAATGGGTGGCCAATATTGTGCCTGTTCCAAAGAAAGACGGAAAAGTCCGAATGTGCGTTGACTATAGAGATTTGAATAAAGCCAATCCAAAAGATGATTTTCCATTACCACACATTGATACGCTGGTAGATAATACTGCTAAATTCAGTATCTTTTCTTTTATGGATGGATTTTCCGGTTATAATCAAATAAAGATGGCACCCGAGGATAGGGAAAAAACAACATCCATTACACCCTAGGGAACATTCTGTTACAGAGTGATGCCCTTCGGTTTGAAAAATGCTGGTGCAACGTACCAGAGAGCTATGACTACTTTGTTCCATGATATGATGCATAAAGAAATTGAGGTCTATGTGAATGATACAATTTGTAAGTCTAAGACTGAAGAAGATCATATTGAGTACTTATTGAAGTTGTTTCAATGTTTGAGAAAGTTTAAGCTCCGTTTGAATCCTAATAAATGTACTTTTGGTGTCCGTTCTGGAAAATTGTTGGGCTTTATTGTCAGCCAAAAAGGCATTGAAGTTGATCCTGTCAAAGTTAAAGCTATTCAGGAAATGCCTGCGCCTAAAATAGAAAAATAAGTAAGAGTATTCTTGGGACGTTTGAATGATATCTCCCGATTTATATCCAATATGACTGCCACATATCCGCCGATCTTCAAGCTTCTTCGCAAAGATCAGAGTTGTGTCTGGACATATGATTGTCAGAAAGCTTTTGAAAGAATTAAAGAGTATTTGCTTGAACCTCCGATTTTGTCTCCTCCCGTGGAAGGAAGACCTTTGATCATGTATTTGACTGTGCTGGAAGAGTCTATGGGCTGTGTTCTGGGTCAACAAGATGAATCTGGTCGAAAAGAATTTTCCATTTATTATTTGAGCAAGAAGTTCACCGATTGTGAGTCTCGGTACTCAATGCTTGAAAAGACATGTTGTGCTTTAGCTTGGGCTGCCAAGCGCCTCCGCCTGTATATGTTGAATCATACAACTTGGTTGATATCCAAAATGGATCCAATCAAGTATATCTTTGAAAAGTCTGCTTTAACTGGGAGGATTGCTCGTTGGCAAATGTTGTTGTCAGAATATGATATCGAGTACCAAACTCAAAAAGCAGTAAAAGGAAGTGTTTTGGCTGACCATTTGGCACACCAGCCAATTGATGATTATCAACCTATCATGTTTGATTTTACTGATGAGGATGTGATGTATCTAAAGGTTAAAGATTGTGAAGAACCATTACCTGATGAAGGGCCTGAGCCTGGATCCCGTTGGGGTTTGATTTTTGACGGAGCTGTTAATGAGCATGGCAATGGTATTGGAGCGATAATCGTTACTCCTCATGGTTCTCATATTCCTTTCACTGCAAGGTTGATGTTCACTTGCACAAATAATGCGGCTGAGTATGAAGCGTGTATTATGGGCTTGGAAGAAGCTTTTGATTTAAGAATCATGACTCTTTATGTATACGGAGATTCAGCCCTAGTGATTAATTAGATTAAAGGAGAATGGGAGACACGTCAACCTGATTTGATTCCTTATCGAGTTTATGCAAGAAGGTTGTTAACTTTCTTCAATAAGGTTGAGTTTCACTATGTACCCAAAGCAGTAAATCGAATGGCGGATGCTTTAGCCACTATATCCTCCATGATTATGGTGAATTGGTGGAATGATGTACCCAAAATCGATGTTATGCGGCTTGATAGACCAGCTCATGTGTTTGCCATTGAAGAGGTTGTTAATGATAAACCGTGGTATTATGATATTAAATGCTTTCTTCAAAATCAAGAGTACCCGCTTGGGGCATCCAAGAAAGATAAGAAGACTTTGAGAAGGTTGGCTGGTAGTTTCTTCTTGAACGATGATGTGCTATATAAAAGAAATTATGACATGGTCTTGCTCAGATGCGTGGATAGACACGAAGCAGACATGTTGATGAAAGAAATTCATGAAGGATCTTTTGGTACCCATGCCAAGGGGCATGCAATGGCTAAGAAGATAT
This sequence comes from Lathyrus tuberosus, assembly GCA_022829125.1. Taxonomy (NCBI): domain Eukaryota; kingdom Viridiplantae; phylum Streptophyta; class Magnoliopsida; order Fabales; family Fabaceae; genus Lathyrus; species Lathyrus tuberosus. The sequence goes on along the minus strand of JALAZF010000431.1, from coordinate 3,326,715 downwards.
TGAGGGCATGTTACTATTGGCTGACAATGGAATCTGACTGTTGCAAATTTGTGAAGAAGTGCCATAAGTGCATGGTTTATGCAGACAAAATTCATGTGCCCCCAACTCCTCTCAATGTTATCTCTTCTCCATGGCCTTTCTCCATGCGGGGCATTGATATGATTGGAATGATTGAGCCTAAAGCGTCTAACTGACACCATTTTATATTGGTGGCTATTGACTATTTTACCAAGTGGGTTAAAGTGGCATCATATGCCAATGTGACCCAGCAAGTAGTGGTTCGATTTATCAAGAACCAAATCATTTGTCGGTATGGTGTTTCGAGCAAGATTATCATTGATAATGGGTCAAATTTGAATAACAAGATGATGAAGGAATTATGCGATGAGTTTAAGATTGAGCATCATAATTCTTCTCCTTATAAACCTAAGATGAATGGGGTTGTTGAAGCTGCTAATAAGAATATCAAGAAGATTGTTCAGAAGATGGTTGTGACATACAAGGATTGGCATGAGATGCTCCCTTTTGCTTTGCATGGGTATCGTACATCCATCCGCACTTCAACAGGGGCGACCCCTTTCTCTCTTGTTTATGGTATGGAAGCAGTGCTCCCAGTAGAAGTTGAAATCCCTTCTATAATAGTTTTGATGGAAGCTGAATTGTCTGAGGCTGAATGGTGTTAGAGTAGATATGGTCAGTTGAATTTGATTGAAGAGAAAAGAATGACGGCCTTGTGTCATGGCCAATTATATCAACAGAGAATGAAGAAAGCTTTTGATAAGAAGGTCCGACCTCATGTTTTTAGAGAAGATGACCTCGTGCTAAAAAAGATCTCGACTTTTACCAATGATTCTAGGGGCAAGTGGACTCCTAATTATGAAGGCACATATGTTGTTAAGAGAGCCTTCTCTGGCGGTGCATTACTTCTTGCAACTATGGATGGTGAAGAGTTCACTCGTCCCGTGAATGCCGATGCAGTCAAGAAATACTTCACCTAAAAAATATAAGAACAGCTCGCTAAGTTGAAAACCTGAAAGGGCGGCTTAGGCAAAAATAAGGGTCTCGGTGTGCTGAAAACCCGAAAGGGCGGTCCAGGAAAAAGTTAGAGACAAAAACAGAAATGATTATCCCGGTAGATTAAAAACCCGAGAGGGCAATCTAGGCAAAAGTTAGGGATTATGGCAAGTAACTGCATCTGGCCAGTCTTGATCATTTAAAAGCAACATTGTCTATCAAGAATTCTGCTTCAATTATCCTCAACCAAAGTTTTGAGCACAGTGGAATTCAAAGTTGTTAGGGAGAATGGTGGTCATTGTATTTCAATGTAACCCTTTCCATGTATTTACCATTTTTCAAACTTTTTAATGATCCATGGAGTTACGCCATTTACAGACTTCTATTCTATTAATAAAATGTGGGTCTTTGTCCCTTTATTTGCAATTCTTATTTTTTTTATGTTTGCAAAATTTCATTTATTTTTTATGATGATTTTTGAAACAAAATATGAATAATTAATTTAGATTTTTGAAAATTATAAAAACATTTTCCTTTTATTTATGAATATAAAAAAAGAATGTCAACGGTTATTCCAAGAATGGTAGGATCAATGTTTTCCTCAGCAGGGTTCATTCTCGCTCCTTCGGCAGAATTTATTGACAAATCCCCAGTAGAGTTTGTTGATATTTCCTCAGCAGAGCTTGTTCCTATGAGTGTGATTAGTTGTTGACAAGGTGACAGGTTTGTTATGATGTGTTGAATTCATAAGGTCCAATGTTGTTTGGTTTTTCCCCAGCTAGGTCTTGATCCGAATCTTCTCCAACTGATTATGTTATGGTCAGATGGTTGAGTAGTGTTGAGGTCCACCTCTCCTTGATGGTAGTCCTCATCTAGAGATTCATTTTTGTTGTCCCCAACAAAATTCATATGAAGAATCCCCACTCAGAGTTTTACCCTCTAGACGTGTTGTATTTTCTTTGGATGTCCCCAAACAGATAACACTGTTATTTTCCTCTAAGAAGCATTGACGTGGTGGCCGCTTGTCGGGTTTCATCTTGTCTTGTGGATGTTTTTCACTCCAGGTTGTTCTACCAAGAGATTTATCCTTGATGATTCCCCAACGGAGGCAGTGCATTATTATCTCCAATCATAGAGCAGTGATGTTAATTTCTCATTTCCCCCGGCAAGTCCAGAATGTACTTCTCTCCAGTTTGTTTGTTTTCAAGAGAAGATTGTGCATCACTATTTCGGGTGTTCCCCAATGAAGTCACTGATGGCATCTCTGTAGTCACCTGTAGGGTTTTCTCTCATTTTAATGAGTATTGATCTAAAATCCACCACAGTTTGACCTTTTGTTATTTCCCTCAGCAAGTCCAGGATACTTTGCTCAGAATTGGTTAACCCTCTGAGAGTGTTCTCATATCTCCAGCAGATCTGCCTTGTATTCCCAGTGGATTTTACGTAGATATTTATATATCTGCAACCCCCGGCGGATTCATTATTTCTCTGCAACAGATCTCTTCATCCTTTTGAAATGGAAGTTCCTGTGAATTCCTTATGATCCCTAGGAAAAGTCAGAAAGATTTGGGTTGTTATGATTTCCCGATAGCTTTCCTTCCATCCCCGAAGCCGAGTTTATGTTGTTATCCTCTTCGTGGATCGTTGATGTTAGAAGATTGATATTTGGGCTTCCCCCCAAGGGGTATCTTCCTTTCTCCGGCAAGATTTGAGCCTTGTAGTAGGATTTATTTTCCTTTGATGGCTTTTGTTTATATCTTGCAGGATCCCACATGTCTTTTTGCATCTCATACCACAAACAAGATCACACATTGGTTCCCTCTTTTGTAGGATTGTGCCTTGCAGGGATCTTTGAGTTTGTGTGTGTTTGTTAGTTGTTTTATTGCTTAATTTGTTTATATTTACTAACACTTAATTAAAATCCAAAAAATATTTTGTTTTCTTTCACTAACATTTTCAGGGGAAGAACAGGTTAAAAATACCAAAACATCAGTCCCTCGACTCGAATGAATTTCATCTGAACAAAGTCAAAGTTGATCCGCAATTAATTCAAAAATTATCTGATCAAGAGTTCCAAGATTTAATTGATTATTATTCAAGAGACTCCAAGGTTCATGTGTTTATTTCCATGCCTTCTTTTACAAGCAAAAGAATCGAGCCGGAACCACAACAGTGCAACAAAATGCTCATTTTTCACAAATTTTGCACTGAGTAACCGGTTAGCAAATATGCAGTAACCGGTTACCCTCGTGAAAATTTGAAAAATGGTGGCAAATTCAAATTCAGCAATTGGCACCAATCTCAGCCCTTGATCACATTTGGAATATTCTAGACCACCTCATTTTAATTCCCCTACATCACTTTGATCATTTTCCACCATGCACCTTCACTAATCACCACTCTTTTGTGATTTCCCTCCAAATTTGAATTCCAATCTTAATTTTGATCTTCCAATCCTAATTTCAAACCACCAAATTTTCCAAGCCTAAACTCTATAAATAGAGGCTTCATTTCATTCATTCTTCAAGCTTTTGATAGCCAACAAACCTCTTGCAAATTCTCTTCCCAACCATAAATTTCACTAAAGCTCACTTTTCTTCTTTTGAAAGTTAACAAGAATTCACATTGAATCTTGTTCAACTTTGAGCTAAACCTTCATCCAAACTTGTTTTCTTCATCAATTCTCATAGATCAAGGCTTTGGTATTTGGATCTTGAAGCAATTTGAAGGAATTTTTAGATTTGAAGTGGTAATTCATCTTTCACCATTGTTGAAACTTCATCTTCATCTTCCATAATGTAGATCTTTGGAGATCTTTGTTACTTGATCCTTTGGATCTTATAATTGTGTTTAATTGCTGTTTTTTGCTGTTATTTTACTTTAAATTTCATGCAATTTTAGTTCCATGATCACAAAGTGTTTGTAAAAAGTTTTGAAAGTGGATCATGCTAAATTTTGCACAATTTTCTGCATTCTGGTGCAAAGTAACCGGTTAGCAGATATGCAGTAATCGGTTACTCTTTGTTAATTTTGAAAAACTGCGCTTATTTTGAACTAAGTAACTGGTTAGCAGATATGCAGTAACCGGTTACTTCGAAGCAGAATGCACATTTTGGCTTGTTTTTGGGACTTTTTTGGTTCCTTTTCCATTTTCTTCCCGTTCCTTTTGTTCTTAGCCTTAGATCACATATTTTTGTGTTGTAATTTGGCTTTCTCTTCATCTACTTCTTTTTATTTTGATCGATGAAAGTCTTATGGATCTTAGAATTTCTTTGTTGAATTCTTGATCGTTACCTATTTTCTTTTCGTGCGGTATTGTTTTCGGATGACGATCTACATATCGTTCATCTAGCATGCATTAGCACAAAGATCTATAAACCGGCCTCATTGTAGGGTAATTACTCCGTAAATTACTCGACGATTGCTTAACATAGCGCAACATTTGTCCCTCTTTATCCAATTCGGAATTTGAACTTTCGTGGTCCAGACCTTAATTAGTCGCGTCAACCCAATGTTGATTAATTTTTTGCATTAGGTCCATAATCTTTGAAACTTGGCGTTGTAGAGGCTTTGGTTTTACCAATCTTCAGTCAATTTCATTAACCTTGTCCTAAGTGCATTGTTTAATCACTATAGTTCAAACGCGAAATGGAATAATCGGTGAAGGCTTATGGCACTAGATCCTTGTGCTACTAACCACTAACTTCTAAATTTATATTTCCTTCTTGCTCCCTATTGTAGCGAGCGATTTTGGACGCGGTTCTTAAGCGTTGGTCGCTCTCTGCGGTTTGAGCTTTGACTACAGGTCGATTCATTTTTTATCCTATTGTGAGCTGAATAAGGAAGGGAAATAGATGTCTCCAATTAACCCTGCTTGTATACTGAGTTTAAACAGCGGTCTGTTAGGTTACGAATGCTATCAATGTGGGGGGCCTTTGTACTGGTTATTTGTATTTTTGCCAATACGGTTTTCTTTCTTTCTAGGACTTTCTAGCGGGGAACAAGGGTTAGGATGTTAGGACTGATGCTTTTGAATTACTGCTTTTGATTGATGGAGATATGGGATTTGGGTTTTTTGTTGATTGTGCTCGCTAAGATTTTTCTTTCAATCTTATGCCTACGTATTCCCGTTTACCGAAACAGGGAAATCAGAGCATTCGTAGTTCCTCCTATTCTATGGGAGGAAATTGGTTTTTGGTGTCTTGTTCAAAGCCCAAGACGTGAAGCGAAAGGTGATTTGTATCTTGTTCAAAGCTCAAGATGTGAAGCTGAAGGGTCTATTTGTGTCTTGTTCAAAGCCCAAGACGTGAAGCTAAAAAGTCTATTTGTGTCTTGTTCAAAGCCCAAGACGTGAAGCTGAAAGACCTCGGCTTTAGAGAGAATTTGTCATCTCTAAAGAAGGGTTTATCTGTCACAACTGTTGGGTGACTGGTTATAAAGGAGGATTACTTTAACCGGGATACACGGATCCTAGTAATGCCATAATTTCCTTTATAGGGTATTTTAACCTAAAGGAGAAGACTTTAACTCAGTGTAGAGCAATGCTATCTTTCCTTAGGAATTTCTCATGCTAAAAGAGGGACAGTGGCATGGATGTAGATGATCCAGAGGCTTGACGCTTACAGCGATTAGATGAAGGGGAAAGAGTTGTTGATGTTTGTGTACTGTGAACGAGACACAATTTTGATGCTAAAAGGTTGATTGGATCAACCAGTGGTTTTCTTATACAAAGCCTAAGAGGAGGCTAGTATGTGTCTCGTACGAAGCCCGAGAGAGAGGCGAGAAGGTTTGACTCAACAGGAGAATCTTTTATACTCAACAAGAGAGTGTTTTTGTATCTCGTACGAAGCCCGAGATGGAGGCTGAAAGTTTGACTCAACAAGAGAGTATTTGTATCTCGTACGAAGCCCGAGATGGAGGCTAAAGGTTTGACTCAACAAGAGAGTCTTTGTATCTCGTACGAAGCCCGGGATGGAGGCTAAAGGGGTGATTGACTCAACGAGGGAGTCTCTTATGTGTCTCGTACAAAGCCCGAGAGAGAGGCTAAACGTTGTTTGACTCCGCTGGGGAGAATTTTGGTATCTCGTACGAAGCCCGAGATGGAGGCTAAACGTTTGCTTCGCTGGGAAGAATCATTGAACAAAGCCCAAGAGGAGGCCATGGTGACTGTTTCAGTTGAGTGACAGGTCCAATATACTGATTTTAAAGAGAAAATCAGTTCTTATATGAGCAACACTATACTCAGGGATTTGATTCAAGGGTCTGGGTTATTTCCTGTTCTTTGAGGAAACGGGAAATCCAAAGGGTATTGAGACTGTCCGAGTCTGCGGGTTTCCTTCCTATTTAACGAAGGGGTCACTTGAGAATGTCTTTGAGACTCAAGGAAGTTAGACTGTCCGTGTCTAAAGTTTTTATCTTTTGTACTATGCTTTGAGAAACAGTAGTAGACTCTATGAAAGGACTGTTCTATGAGGATGACTAGGTTCTGTTCCTATACCTCTAGGAGGTCGTCGGGACAATTTGTACGAAGCCCAAGAGGAGGCTGGAAACTTTTAAGAAGCCGACGGGTCCTTGTACTAAGCCCAAGAGGAGGCTATCATTCCCGGAGGAAGAGATCATTATACGAAGCCTAAAAGGAGGCTGTGAATACTTCTAAGAAGCCGTAGGGTCCTTGTACGAAGCCCAAGAGGAGGCGGGGTTGCTTTTAGGAAGCCTGTGGGTCCTTGTACGATGCCCAAGAGGAGGCCGATGCTTTTAAGAAGCCCGTGGGTCCCCAAACCCCGAGAAATTCAAGGCAAGCTATTCACAAGGAATAGATCAAGTCAGGAAAGTTCGAGAATTTGGAAGAAACTCAAAGATGCCATTCACGGAGAAGACATTCATCTTGGGGAGTAGAGTTTCTTGACAATTCCTAATGAGGACAGCCGAAGAGAAGACTGTATCTAGTGATCCTATTGGGGATCTAGTTGTCTATTTCTACGAATAAACGAAACGGCATCACCTAGTTCTAGACGTAGTTGCCGGGGAAACTCTAAATATCTATACTATTATTACACAGTTGATATGAGTTTATGAAAGAAGACTTACAGCGAAACAACCCCACAATACAGTTATATGTATATGAGTTTATGAAAGGAGACTTACAGTGAAACAGCCCCACAATACAGTTATATACATATGAAAGCGGTAAATGAAAGCGGGTAAACACTTACTCGGTTGTAGAGCTTCCATGCTGTTTGGTTAGTTGTTCAACAAAGAAAAATTGAAAACAACAGTATATTCAAAATCAAAGGAGAAAGTGCTTTGAAAAAGAAAGATTTGGGGCTTACAGCTCAAGGAGAAGCCCAGGGTTTTATCAGTGAGCGCACTGTTGAATTCATACAGAGGGACTTATACAAGTGACTGAGGCCCAAGAAAGGTTTTCTATACAAATGGATGGGTCTTACACTCTCTCAAGAGGCCCAAGTGAGTTTTAAGAAAAGAAATGGGTCTTACTACTCGAGGGTAGGCCCAATGGTTAATTTTGAAAAGGGCGACGATCGCGCTGAGGTTTTGGAAACACCGTGGGACTTATACAAGTGACTGAGGCCCAAAATTTTGGTATTTACAAAGGGATTGGGTCTTACACTCTATTAGAGGCCCAAAGAGTTTAAAGAAAAGAAATGGGGCTTACAACACGAGGGGAGGCCCATAGTCTTTATTTTCAAGATGAATATTCACTTTTAAAATGCTTAAAAACAATTAAAAATGAATTTATTCACAAAAATACCAACTATATTAAATAAATAATATAAATTTGATTTTTTTGTAGAATAAAATATTTTACTATTTTTGTGATTTTTCAGAAAAAGAACCAATAAAAAATAATGAAAATTGAAGGAGTTAATAATTTTCCAAATTATTAAAAAATAATAAGAAAATATAAAAAAGAGGGGTTGGGTCTTACACTCTATTAGAGGCCCAAAGTGTATTTTTGTACAAAATATGGGGCTTACAACTCAGGGAGAGGCCCAAAAATATTTTCAGTTTGAAAATAACGATCGCGCCGAGATTTTTAACGTATCGGGACTTATACAATAGTTGAGGCCCAAAAATTGTTTCGTTAAAAAAGGGTTGGGTCTTACACTCTAATAGAGGCCCAAGTGTTTAAAAATGAAAAGAAATGGGACTTACAGCTCAAAGAGAAGCCCAGTTGATTTTCGTTTGAAAATGGCGATCGTGCCGAATTTTTCTTTTAACGCAGAGGGACTTATACAATAAGTGAGACCCAAAATTGTTTTGGTTAAAAGGGGATTGGGTCTTACACTCTAATAGAGGCCCAAAGAGTTTTGAATGGGTCTTATAGCTCGAGGAGAGGCTCAAGGTTATTTCTTAAAAAGGCGACGATCGCGCCGTTTGTTTTTGACGGTATCGGGGCTTATACAATGAATGAGGCCCAAAAATGATTTGGTCAAAAAAGGATTGGGTCTTACACTCTATTAGAGGCCCAAGTGTTTAAAAAATATTTGTTAGGGTGAAAATCAAAGAAAACCCCAATTTCATTTTTTAGGCATTTTTTCAAGAAAAATTAAGTAAAAAATGATAAAAATACCAAATAAAATCATTAAATAATGATTAAAGTTTATGAAAAAAAAATATTTTATCAACTTAAATATTTAAAATCATTTTGAATTTAAAAATCAAGAAAAAAAAATCATTTTAAAAGCATTTAAAACAATTTAAAACACTATTTTTAAATATATTAAAAATAATACTTTTTTTGTGATTTTTTTGGATTAAAATATTATGGGGTACGAATTGGAAAATGATTATTTTTTGCTATGTGAAAAAAATTGGTTGAGTTTTGAAAATAACAAGTAAGAAAAAGAGAAAAGATATCAAAATATCATTTTCGACATTTTTTGGGGTAAAAACGAGTACCGAAACTTTAATTTTCAACACGTTTTTATCAAATTTCAAACACTCATAACTCTCTCAATTTTTATCAGAATCAAAATCCGGAAATACCTGCCTGACCAATTTTTCGCAAGGAATCCGATGATATTACTCACGCATGCGGAAAATCGACGTATAAAACGCAGAAAAAACTACTATCGATTAAAAAATATCGTTCCGCGCCGAATTTCCAACACGCGTAACTCTCTCGATTTTTATCGGAATCAAAATCCAGAAGTACCTACCTGACCGATTTTTCGCAAGGAATCCGATGGTATTACTCACGCACGCGGAAAATCGACGTATAAAATGCAGAAATTAAAAAACAAAAACTGCTATCGATTAAAAACATCGTTCCGCGCCAAATTTCAAACACGCGTAACTCTCTCGATTTTTAACCGAATCAAGATCCGCAAAAGCCTATCCTGACCGATTTTTCGCAAGGAATCCAATGGTGTCGCTCACGCACGCCGAAACTCAACGTAAAAAACGCAGCGATAAAAAAACCAGAGCTGCTGCGTGTAAAAACATCGTTTCGTGTAAAATTTCCAACGCGCGTAACTCTCTCGATTTTTAACCGAATCAAGATCCGCAAGAGCCTATCTTGACCGATTTTTCGCAAGGAATCCAATGGTATTACTCACGCACACGGAAAATCGACGCACAAAACGCAGAAATTAAAAAACAAAAATTGCTATCGTTGTTTTCGACGCCGTTTCGCGTAAAATTTCCAACGCGCGTAACTCTCTCAATTTTCATCGGAATTGAAATCCGTAAAAGCCTATCTTGACCGATTTTTCGCAAGGAATCCAATGGTGTTATTCACTCACTCGGAAACTCACTGTACAAAGCGAAAAAAACAGAACCGCTATCGTTAATTCGACGCCGTTTTGCGTAAAATTTCCAAGTGCGTAACTCTCTCAATTTTCATCGGAATTGAAATCCGTAAAAACCTATCTTGACCGATTTTTCGCAAGGAATCCAATGGTGTTACTCATGCAAACTAAAACTCAATGTATAGAACACACCAATCATAAAAAATTAGAACTGTACATGTTTTAAAATAACGAAAATTCCACAAAACAAACATGTCAAAATGCAAATAGTGGGAGGATCACAACATACACATTAAGGACTACATTTTTGCCTCAAGAATTGTTCAATATGATGCATGCATGTGGACAACAAAGGAAAGCATGATTCAAAGAATTCAAGTTGTGGATTTTACCTCTTTTTTGGAGATTTTGGGCAACCTTCCAAGTGCTTTGTTCCAGAAATGATTTGATGCTTTGGACAACCTCAAATGACCTCTTAGAAGCTTTTAGGATAGTTAGAATCGGCTGGAAATCTCTGGAGCAAGTTTGTGCACTTTCTCGCGAAATGGTCAAAAACGGCCAAAATGCCAACACTCTCAAATGGTGTTCCAGATGGGTGGCACCATTTGGGATAGTTCAAGGATGATATTTAGAGTGTGTTTGAGGTTTTGAGAGGTGACTTTGTGATGTTGTGATTACAGGTCACTTTTGATGGTTTGCACAGCTTACATATGATATATATGAGGTGTGTGTGTGATTAGTTTGAGTGGAATTGCTCTCTAGCTCAAAAACTCAGAATTTCCTTACTAATGAAGGCATTTTGGAGTGAAAGAGAGAATTTGAGGAAAGCATCTGTTTGATGGCTTTGGTGTACTCAAACTGAGCACAAATGAGCTCTATTTATAGTGGATCAAGTTTGTTTTGGGATCCACGGTGAATGGTGGCTGCAGCAGGTGTTTGTTCCATGTTGGCCAATGGAAATGCAAGTCTCCTCTAGCCATTGACTAGAGGTTAGGGCACAGGCTGCTGGTTCCCTTGGTCTTGGATAAGTCTTGACTAATTTCAGATGAGAATGGCTCAGTACATGCCACCTCTAAGCATCCATTAAATGCTCCAAACCAAAATTGGAGTTTTGTCCCTCTTTTAGGGATTTCTAGGCTTTGGCATGCTTTTCTTTGTTCCTTGGACTTGGGAGGTTCATGGATCAGATCATACCACTTGGATTTGATCCTTAGATGTGTCCAAACTGATGACAAGGCTTGAAAATTCGTGTGGCACAAAAAATGTGCAAATCTGCCTTGTAAAATTCAGCTTCAGCAAGGCCTTTTGTAAGATCCATAACTCCTTGCTCGAGTATGCTACATGGACGTTCTAGGACTTTTCGGAAAGCTTAGATGACGTACTTCAACTTTGATGTTTAACATTAGACCTGGTTCAACTTGGATCATGGAGAAAAACAGCCTTGAAGTTGGGACATTGTGCTGAAAAATGTCAATTTTAACTTTTTGGCCATTTTGATCCAAGCATAACTCAAAATCCTTAATGAATTGGACTTAGGTCTAGTTGAAGTTTTTGTAGAGGGTAATGAGGGCTACAAATCAAGCTTTGGATGGAGAAAAATGGCTTTGTAGTTTAGGAGTTATGATCCTCCAAAGTTGGTACCCTTGCCACTTTTTTTCATAACTTAGAAAAATTTCTAAGTTTTTATGGTTACCCCTTTTACAAGTTATCCCACTTTCTTTGATTTTTCCTGATGAATGATGATTCCAATCACACATTAACATCATTTTAGGGTTAAAAAACCATTTTTATGAAAAATCTCAAAAAGTCAAAGTTTGACTTTTGTGCACAGTTGACTTTTTATCAGATGAATTCCAAACTGTGCGATTCTTCAGGAAATCATGTCCTTGACCTAAATCAAAATTGATGGACATGTTCCATGGGTGTTATAGGGTGTATTTAATCGTGTCCCACGGCTTGGGAGCATGTCCTGGTCAAAAGTCAAAGCTACAGTTGACTTTTCTCGCGAAACCCCAACTGTGGTTCAGATGAAATTGAAACTTATTGCTCAAGCTTCTTGGGTCAATCCATTGTTGCAAATGGATCAACGTGGTATGTTGGAGACCCTCAAATCATGTCTTGAGGTCTTGGCTCATAATTTGTCCCAAAAGTCAACTTAGGGGTGAATTAGGTCAAGAAACCCTAATTCCTGATTTTTGATGTATGCATCCCCTGAGGCTAAATTGACTTGATGATGGGGTTTATGATGTTTCATGGAGCATTTTAGGTTATTCTTTGAAGCATTGGCTCATGCCCAGAGGAAAATTTCCGTCTGGAGGCCCTAGTCGACCAAACCTTAATTTGGTGACACTGGCGATCCTGAGGCTTGATCCACCTAGAAGGGAGCAAACTTGTGCTTAATCCTTGAAGTAGGAGTCCTCTTGATCCTTTGTAGATATTTGAGAGGCTAGACAAGTTGAAGATCATGTCATTCCTTGATTGATCCTTTGTCTAAGAGCTCTGCGAGGGCTTGAATCCCTAAATCCTGTTTGTAGTGAATGCTCACCCACCTTTGGGGAGACTAATGAGGTACAAAGGTACATCCATATTGTGCTGATGATTTGCACAATGATGGGAAATCTTAGTGGTCAAAATTTGGGGTATGACAGATGCCCCTATTTAATCTTCTTGGACCCGAAGGTATGAATGACGAAGGTATTCGGGCATTCGGGGTGCAAGAGGATTAAATATCGGAATACCCGAAATTTTGATGGTGGTTATGAATGGTAGCTTACGCATTCATCTTTTTTAGCTAAGCGATGATGCTTAGAAAAGGTAAACTTCCCCTCGATCCTGGTCTTCAGCCAAGGAGCTGGTCTCAGTTTTTTTTGAAATAAACTTCCCCTCGATCCTGGTTTCCTACCAAGGAACTGGTCTTAGTTTCTTTTGTAAACTTCCCCTCGATCCTGGTTTCCTACCAAGGATCTGGTCTCGGTTTCTGATATAAACTTCCCCTCGATCCTGGTTTCCTACCAAGGACCTGGTCTTAGTTGCTGAAATAAACTTCCCCTCGATCCTGGTTTCCTACCAAGGAACTGGTCTCAGTTTCTTTTGTCAATAAACTTTCTTGACAAGGAACGCTATTAGTAGCGGTTTTCCTCAAACTTCTCGCCGAATTTTCCTGGGGAGATGCCATTTGAGTGGAAAAAGTTTTGATGTCAGACTTGCTGGGGAACCCATTCGTCTGAATTATAGAGGTACACAAACTTCTCTGTTTTGGAGACGCCATTTGTCGATTCTACTGGGGAAAGCGAGTCTCTTGAGAGACTGTTTTCGTTTAGGGGCTTACATCATACTTTTCTCGGGATCTTTCCGGAGAAATGCCATATGATGGAATCCAATTTTGAGGTGCCAATGACCTTTTCATCAGTGGTTTTTTCGGAGAAAAACTGCCGTACCGCCGAATCTCTGATTAAGAGGCTTTCTCTGGGGATTTTCCTTAATCCGGGAAAGCAAGGATGTCACCTTCAATGGTGAAGAGTGATATTTGTTGAAAGTTTTCTTGTTTCTCAGAGGTTCAAGTTATCAAAGTGGTCGAGGACCGTCCCTAATCCAGAGATAAACTGGAGGAGAGATTGTCTAGATGATTCACTTCCTAACGAGGAAAGGTCTGACAACTCGATTGAGAGGACTTATCACTAGGGGATAAGAACGACTAGAGTAATAGTGATGCAATATGAATGTGAATGCAAATCAATAATGCATGATGCATGTATGTATATGTGGATAAAACTGACGCAACATACAGACTAAGAGATGAACATGACTGGATACTCGGCCATCGCGGGGCGTGTAGAAATATCGCTGGTTCAAGATAGCAATTCTGCCTTGCTTAGGAGAAACGGCCCCTGTTGGGAGCGACGCTGGTCGGGCTTAGGAGATGAGAACTCGGCCGAAGATGTCAGATGGAACATGGTCTCTGACATTGTTAATCCTTCATTCAGGCGTACTGGTCTAGAAGGAGTACTTTGATTCTGCACTTTGAGGTTCGAACACCTTTGGAGATGCGATTGATGTTCTTTCGATGTTCAACAGTCAAAAGAAATTGGCATATTTATTAAAAAGCAGAAAAAGTTTTAACAAGTAAATTCATTTTTGTTTTATTTCAAGAATCGTTAATCATGTTAACAACGTCGTTCTGTAAAGCTAAAACAAATAAGAATTACAAACAAAAGCACAAGGGCTCAAATTTTATTGATATGATGGAAATCAGCCAAACGCGTGATTCCAAAGAGTATTTACAAAGTTTGAAAATGGTAATTTACAGGGAAAAGGGCTACGTTGAAACATAACGACCATTGTCCTTCTACCAACTTTGAATTCGGGACATCCTGAGCTTCTGTCGAAGATGACCTTGACTGGAGTTTTCCTCCGATGGATGCTGTAACTGCTGCTGAGGGACTTGCCTCTGTTGAACATAGTTACTTGCCATTATCCCTAATTTTTGCCTGGATTGTACTATGATGTTTCCAATCCATCGGGATGATTTTTTTTCATGTCTCTAACTTTTGCTTGGACCGCCCTTTCGGGTTTTCAATCCACCGAGACTTTTTTTTTTTTTTTTTTTAGTTTAGGCGAAGTATTTCTTGATTACATCAACATTCGTGGGGTAGGCAAATTCCTCTCCGTCCATGGTTGCAAGTCTCAAGGCGCCGCCTGAGAAAGCTTTCGTGACCACATAGGGGCCATCATAATTTGGGGTCCATTTGCCCCGAGAGTCAGTGAGAAATGATTGTATCTTCTTGAGCACGAGGTCTCCTTTTCTGAAAACACGAGGTCAGACCTTTTTGTCGAACGCCCTCTTCATTCTCTGTTGATACAACTAACCGTGGCATAGTGCCGTGATTCGCTTCTCTTCGATCAGGTTCAGTTCGTCGTGTCGACTTTGACATCATTCAGCTTCGGTGAGCTTAGCTTCCATCAATACCCGGATTGATGGGATCTCTACTTCTATGGGGAGAACTGCCTCCATGCCATATACTAGAGAGAAAGGGGTTGCCCCTGTTGAAGTGCGGATAAATGTGCGATAACCGTGAAGAGCAAAGGGTAGCATCTCATGCCAATCTTTATAGGTTACAACCATCTTTTGAATGATCTTCTTGATGTTCTTGTTAGCCGCTTCTACCGCTCCGTTCATCTTGGGTCGGTAGGGAGATGAGTTATGGTGTTCGATCTTGAACTCTGCACACAACTCTTTCATCATCTTATTGTTCAAGTTAGATCCATTATCAGTAATGATCTCGCTTGGAACACCATAACGGCAGATGATATTGTTTTTGATAAATCGGACCACCACTTGTCGGGTTACATTGGCGTATGACACTGCTTCGACCCACTTGGTGAAATAATCAATGGCTACAAGGATGAACCGATGTCCGTTTGAAGCCTTGGGCTCAATCATACCAATCATGTCGATTCCCCATATGGAAAAAGGCCACGGGGAAGAAAGAACTTTGAGATGTGATGGTGGTACATGAATTTTGTCGGAGTATATCTGACACTTGTGACACCTCCTCATGTACTTGTAGCAGTCGGATTCCATGGTCAACCAGTAGTACCCTGCTCTCAGAATTTTTCTGGCCATTGTGTGTCCGTTGGCATGAGTGCCAAAGGATCCTTCGTGAATTTCTTTCATAAGCATGTCTGCTTCTGGTCTGTCGACGCATCGGAGCAAGACCATGTCAAAATTTCTCTTATAAAGAGTGTCACCGCTCAGGAAGAAGTTTCCAGCCAATCTTCTGAGGGTTTTCCTGTCTTTTTTGAGTGCCCCAGATGGGTACTCTTGTTTCTGAAGGAAGCATTTGATATCGTGATACCAAGGTCTGTCGTCTATGACTGCTTCAATCGTGAAGATGTAAGCGGGCCGTTCAAGGCGCATGATGTCGATCTTAGGTATGTCATTCCATCGACCTACACTAATCATGGAAGAGAGAGTGGCTAATGCATCAGCCATGTGATTCTCATCACGAGGGATGTGATGAAAGTCGACTCTATTGAAGAAGGGTAACAACCTTATTGCATCGTCTTTGTAAGGAATCAATCCTGATTGGTATATGTCCTAATCTCCTTTTATCTGATTGATAACCAAGGCTGAGTCGCCGTATACGTCCAAGTTTTTGATCCTTAAGTCGATCGCTTCTTCGAGACCCATAATACAAGCTTCGTATTCGGCCTCGTTGTTCGTACATTTGAACGTAAGTCGAGCGGTGAAAGGAATGTGGGTACCCTGAGGGGTAACAATGATTGCCCCAATTCTATTTCCGTAATGATTGACTGCTCCGTCAAAGATAAATCCCCACTGGGAACCTAGTTCTGGCCCTTCACTGGGTAGCGGTTCATCGCAATCTTTCATTTTTAGATACATGACATCTTCGTCTGGGAAGTCAAACCTGATTGATTCTTGATTGTCAATTGGTTGATGAGCCAAATGATCGTCTAAAATACTTCCTTTAACGGCTTTCTGAGCATGGTACTCTATGTCATATTCTGATAACAGCATCTGCCAACGGGCAATTCTTCCCGTGAGAGCAGGTTTTTTGAAAACGTATTTGATTGGATCCATTTGGAGACCAACCAAGTAGTATGACGAATCATGTACTGGCGAAGACGTTTGGCTACCCAAGCCAAAGCGCAACATGTTTTCTTAAGCATCGTGTACCGAGTCTCGCAGTCGGTGAATTTCTTACTTAGATAGTAAATGGCAGACTCTTTCCTTTTGGTTTCGTCTTGTTGGCCAAGTACACATCCCATTGAGTCCTCTAGGACTGTGAGGTAAATGATCAGTGGTCTTCCTTCCACTGGAGGTGATAGAATCGGTAGATTCAACAGATATTCCTTGATACTGTCGAAGGCGGTTTGGCAATCTTCTGACCAAACGCAATCCTGGTTCTTTTTCAGTAATTTGAAAATCGGCGCACATGTCGCGGTCATAAGGAATATGAATCTGGAGATGTAGTTCAAACGTCCCAGGAATCCTCTGACTTGTTTTTCAGTTTTCAGAGAAGGCATTTCTTGAATGGCCTTGACCTTGTCAGGATCAACTTCAATTCCCTTTTGGCTGACGATGAACCCTAGTAGTTTCCCTGAACGGACACCGAAGGTGCACTTGTTGGGATTCAAGCGGAGCTTGAATTTTCTTAGACGTTCGAACAATTTTGACAGATGTTCAACGTGCTCACTCTTTGTTTTTTATTTTGCAATCATATTATCGACATACACTTCGATTTCCTTGTGTATCATGTCATGAAACAGAGTAGTCATGGCCCTTTGATAGGTTGCCCCGACATTCTTCAAACCGAACGACATTACCTTGTAACAAAAGGTGCCCCATGGGGTAATGAATGAAGTTTTCTCCATGTCTTTCGGCGCCATTTTGATCTGGTTATAGCCCGAGAATCCATCCATGAAGGAGAATACTTTGAACTTTGCTGTGCTGTCAACCAGCATGTCAATGTGTGGCAAAGGAAAGTCATCCTTTGGACTTGCCTTGTTTAGATCTCTGTAATCAACACACATTCTGACCTTTCCATCCTTTTTGGGAACGGGTACGATGTTAGCTAACCATTGAGGATATTCAGATGTAGCAAGGAAACCCGCGTCAATCTGTTTCTGTACTTCCTCCTTGATTTTGATAGCCATGTCCGGGTGAGTCAGTCTCAACCTTTGTTTTACTGGCGGACATTCTGATCTCAACGGTAAGTGATGTTCCACGATGCTGGTACCCAACCCTGGCATATCCTGATAAGACCAAGCGAATACATCGGGGAATTCTTTGAGAAGCTTTATCAAACTTTCTTTGACAGTTGGATTGAGCAGTGCCCCAATCCTGATTTCTTTTCTCTCTTGCTCTGAACCCAAGTTTACCGTTTCCAACGGCTCTTTGTGAGGTTCAATGTACCTTTCCTCTTGTCTGAGTAATCGGGAGATCTCTTCTGGAATTTGGTTGTCAACTTCTTCTTCAGCCTCGAATACCGGGAACTCAAAGTCGGGAGAAGGCATTGGATCGTATGTTTCAACGGGGTGTAAAACAAGCAATCTGCATGACGTGATGATTCGTGTTTAAAAGAGATAGAGAAAATGCAAGTGTGTGCAGTGTATTTGTTTTACTGCTTGTTTTTATTTTTGAATTGTTTTTTTAGGATTACCATTTTCTGAAAAAGCAAAAATAGAAAACAACAATTAATGCGGAAATTACAGAACGACGTTATTTTATTTATGAACAAGTCGACTCTTCAAACTACAGCCCTATAAAACAAAACTCTGTCGCTTTGGGCGAAGCGAAGAGGGACATTTACAGAAAGCGAGCCCTATCAAAACATCTGTTTCACCTGGGCAGGGTGAAACGTTAAAGATGGCAATTACTTTGACTGGTGAACGGCCTTCGGAACATCGACAGCAACCCATTGGCGGCGAACTCCTCGGTGAATCACAAAGTCTGGCACCTTCCTTGATTTGTCTTCAGAAATGACGCTGATTTCTGGTGGAGCAGGATCATTGGAATCTGTCTCCCAAGCAGAGTTGTCGTAGGAGGATTCCTCAGTTGTATTTTACATAGAATTTGTGCTCTCAGCTGTATCTCCCCATCCAGTTGGCTGGATGTCTTCGAACCTGATACGAGAGCTTTCGGGAGCGGTGTACTTGACCATATAGTCGTATTTTCCACTCGGTTGTCCCAAGGTGTCCCAAACTTATTTGGAACTGGAGGAGTCATCCCTCTCGATGACGTTGACCTCAGGAAAAGCATAGTTGATGAATTCTAGTCCTGCAAACGTTGCGAATTCATCTTCATGTTGAGTAGTTTCTGAATGACCTGAGTGTTGATCCCATGACATGGTGGGGACATAGGTATTCTGTTCAATGACGGTCAGTTGAGTTTCATTGTTCGACTGACTTTCTTGCCCCAAGTTTCCTGGGTAAGGCTGCCACATTGGCAGATCATCCATTGGGCCATAGTAGGTGTAGTTAAAATTGTCTTTCATCGGAGTGTCTTCCTCTAATGAATTTGGCGGAGCACGGCATCCTTCCGAATCACAATCCCCGTAGATCATTTCGACATCTGATCTTGGTATAAATCTCGGACTTTCTGTAGGAAAGAAAAAAGGCATAGGCACTTCTTCTTGAGACATATAACCGCCCTTGTTGAGATAGGACTTCCATTCTTCATCTGTGTCAGAGGGATCTTCCTCATTGATAACATGTACTGCTTGAGACACTGGGTGAAGAAAACCTCCACTGTGGAAGAAGTTTTGAATGGGATGAAGACTTTCGCCGTTGGCAGCTGTCTGGGTACAGGTTGCAGAAAAACCAAGACCCTTCTTTGTTGTATTGCTAGTAGGAATGACAAGTTGTCCCCATCCAGTTGTATTGGTACTCTCGACCACTTTGATAGCATCTTTGTATGAGGAAATCGAGGTTCCTCCTTTGAACTGGTTATCTTTGCTCACCGACAGTGCTTGGAACTGAGTTCCAATAACCTCCTCGGGTTCTATACCAGTAGATGATGATAAGTTACTCACAAGCAAGGCCTGTTCTCCATAGACTGTGATGAGTTGGCCGTTCTGGACGAACTTTAGCTTTTGGTGGAGGGTCGAAGTGACCACTCCAGCCTGATGTATCCAAGGTCTTCCTAATAAACAACTGTATGTTGCCCGGATGTCCATGACCTGGAAAGTGACTTTGAAAGTGTGAGGACCGATAGTTATGGGAAGATCAACTTCGCCGATAACTATTTTTCTGGATCCGTCGAATGCTTTGACGACGACCTCACTGACTCTCATCGGAGGGCCTTTGAATGATAATTGCATCAAAGTAGACTTCGGTATAACATTCAGGGATGACCCTGTGTCTACCAGTACGCTGGCTAAAGCATCGTCCTGGCAGTTAACTGTGATATTGAGCGCCATGTTATGACGGCGACCCTCTTCGGGTAACTCCTCATCACTAAATCCCAAATTGTTGCAGGAAGTGATGTTAGAGACAATGCTATCGAACTGTCTGATTGTTACATCTTGTTCTACAAAGGCTTGCTCCAAGACTTTCTGTAGAGCCTCCCTGTAGGCTTCTGAACTGAGTAACAGTGATAACACAGAGATCTTTGAAGGAGTTTGTAACAGTTGATCAACAATGTTGTATTCACTCCTTTGGATGAGCTTCAGCATCTCATCATTGTTTTTTGAAAGGTCGGGATTACTGGATTGACCGATTGGTGGATCGGGAGCTTCTGTCTGAAGTTCCTTTTCTTTGTTAACTTCCTCAACCCCCCGGTTGAAGATTCTACCACTCCGTGTTACACGACTGATGTCTGCAATATTCACGACGGAGGGTAATGGAATTTCCTTTCCATTTTCAACTGTCGTTGCACCGTATTTGTAAGGGATAGCCTTAGTTGATTCATACGGTAGTGGTCTCGGTAGATAGATGACTATGGGGACTTTCTGATTTTTCTGACCATCGTAAGTAATCTCGACCCGTTCCTGGTTGGGAACTTTAGATTCATCAAATAGAGGGATGATGGCAAAAACATCCCTGGTCTGGTGACGACCAGAGATGGTGACAACATCCTCAACTTGATCGGCAAGGTAATTCGGCTTCCAGTTGATGGGTCCAGAACCCGGATATGGACGAATTTCTCCACGGTCCACCTGACCCTGAAGAGCTGCTCTCACCAGGTAACACCCTTGGTTACTTTCCGAACAGACGCTACAACGGTCATAATTGTGTGGTGGCACCTGGCAACGCCCACTTTGAATACAATGTAACCTCACTAGGTTAGCTTCCACTGATCGGACATCCTGACTTTGACGACGAGTAGGATTCCTGTTACTGATACTAATTTGCTGAGTATCTTCGTCCATGTAGATTGGCATCCACCAATGATTTAACAAGTGCTGAAGTGCCTCCTGAACAAGGGTACAACCTCGATCATTTTCGCAACCTGCTTTACAGTTTTGATAGTCATGTGATATTAAGAATCTGAGTCGGACCTGCTCAGCATGTAACTCTACCAGGTTGGTATTCATCACGCGAATATCAAAGATCTGAACCATATTGATCTGATAAGGGTTCTTATCATGGTAGTCTTGGATCCATCCAAGATCCATCTGACGCTGGAGGGCCTCTTGTATGAAAGAGCATCCCTGTTTGTTTACCGAGAAAATCAGACAGGAACTGTAATCGTTCCGTGGCAGATTATGATACTGGCTTTGCCTTGAGTGCATCGCCACCAAGTTGACATTCATTGCACGGATGCCGTGGTTCTGAATGATGTTAGAATTCGTGTAAACCATGTTAACTCTACGAACTCGATGCTCTTGGATCCATCCGAGATCCATTTGTTCCTGTAGAGCTGCTTGCACCACAGAACATCCCTGGTTGTCTTTAGAGCAGATATCACACTGGTGATAGTTATGAGGTGGCACATGGCCATATCCACTCTGTCTACAATGCATCTTGACCAGATTGGTTTTCAATAAGAGTACATCGTGAATTTGATAGACATTGTTAGTCTCTTTCTCAATCAGATTGACTGCAGCTTTCTCATGTTGAGGCAGCGGGTTCGTGAGAACGTTAGGATTTGTATCCTTGAAGGATAAGACCCCACTCCTAACAAGTTTTTGCACGTCGAACTTGAAATTGAGGCAAGTCTCTATGTTATGCCCTGAACCTCCTTGATGATAAGGGCAAGTTTGATCCACCTTAAACCAAAAAGGCGGATTTTCCGGTACTGTAAGAGGAGACTTAGTCTGAATGTGCCCCTTAGCCAGTAGTAACCGAAATAATTCTGCGTACAACATGGGTATAGGATCAAACCCTGATGGTCGTGTTATACGGTTGTTATTATATGGAGGACGAGCCTGCTGAAGAGGCTGTTGTGTCCTTTGCTGATCAGGTTGGCTCTGCGCAACCTGAGGTTGATACGTAGGAATAGGCGCAGGGCTGGTAGCAGGAGTCACAGCTGCTACTGGCTGATAATGTCGCCTTTGCTTTCCGAGAGAGATATTCCCAATATCTTGCTCTTTTTTCTTAGGGAGAGCACTACCATATTTTTTAGTACCGCTCGTCGATCCAGTGTCTTTTACCAAACGTCCTTCTCGGACGGCTTCCTCAAGACGTACGCCCATGCCGACCATTTCGGTGAAATCACTGGGCGCACTGGCAACCATTCGGTCATAGTAAAATGAGCTTAAGGTCTTTAAGAAGATCTTTGTCATCTCTTTTTCCTCAAGAAGTGGACAAATTTGAGCGGCAATTTCACGCCACCTTTGAGCATACTCCTTAAAGGTTTCCTTGTCCTTTTGCGACATCGATCTGAGTTGATCTCTGTCGGGTGCCATGTCCAAATTGTATTTGTATTATTGGACGAAGGCAGTACCAAGATCTCTGAAAGTGCTGATTGTAGCACGGTTTAAACCCATGTATCATTTGAGTGCGGCACCGGTTAAACTATCCTGAAAGTAGTGAATCAGTAGATCCTGATTCTCCGTCTGAGCTGACATCCGCTGAGCGTACATCACCAGATGGCTTTGAGGGCAAGAGTTACCCTTGTATTTTTCAAAGTCGGGCACTTGGAATTTGTGCGGGACTTTCACATTTGGGACCAAGCAGAGGTCTGCGGCGTCCTTTCCAAATAGATCCTGACCGCGAATGGCTTGCAGCTCCTTCTGCATTTCCAAGAATTGCTCCTGGAATTCATCCATTCTGTCAAACATAGTTTCCCTTTTACCAGCAGGTATTGGTGGAATCTGTCCTTCCGGGACAGTGTGCTCCACAGGGGGTGGTACCGTGACTACGGCAGTGAATCTTGGTGCCTCCCGAAGTTTGTAACCTTCAGGAGTTGTTGGTATGCCCCTGGCATCTTCAGTTTCCCGAAGTTTGTAACCTTCAGGCCCAGCGGCTTCTGTTGAGATTCCCTGATCTTCAGTGATCGGCGGAACATATCCTCCCGGGATATAGTTAACAGGCATGCCCCAAGGACGGTCTTTCGGTATCTGATACATAGGATCATTCTTCTCCACTATGGGCATTGAGGTGATCTCTGAGATCACAGTTCTTTGTAGCTGAGCTTCTGCCATGGCTTGCATGTCGTTACGAAGCTTTCTCATATCCTCTCTCAGAGTGTCGATCTCTTCTTTCAACTCTCTGTTTTCTTCCTCAAGATCATCCATCTTTTTCTGACGATTGGCCCGAGTATTATACGAATGAGACAGTTTGACTCTAGAATCGAGACACAAACGTGAGATTCGTAGGGAAGAAGAATACGCGATGTGAGAATGATGAATGCAATGATTATATTAATTGTTTTTTGTTTTAATCAAAATAAATTTCGACAATTAGATTGCAAATATCAAACAGTGGGGAAACCCCTTTTTTATTGAATTTCAAAGGGTTACAGAAATGGAAATACAGTAGATTACAAGGTGCAGAAACAGAAACCTAAGCTAATGGGTCCCGAGTCCTCTCTGAAGAGAAATCGGGTGCTGATTCTGATATCTTCCTTTTCTTTGACCGGGGCTCTTGGGCCGTTGTCGGGTTGTCATTCCTTTGCCAAGTGAAAGGAGTGAGCAAATTCCTTTGGTCGTCTTGATTCTCTACAGCATGTTGCTCCAAAATTTCAATCAGAGCGTCCTTCTCTTTCAGTAGTTGCTGTATTTTGATGCACTCTACGTCGAGGGTGCGGTACTTGTTCTTCCAAGACCTCCTCTCCCGTTGAACTTTGTTGAGAGTAACCTGAAGCTTTTTAGTTTCCGTCATGAAGTACATGACAGATTCTTTTGGCGGAAGAATTTCTTAACGAGGATAAGGCATCTTTAGCTTGAGAGCTCTAGTTTGTACCCAGTGGAGATAAGGCTCCACCGAGACACAGTTTGGTTTTCCCAGAGACTCTCGTCCTTTCTTATGAACATGTTTCCAAGCGTGCACTATTTCCGTCTTTAGTGCTATGTCGTTTTCTCCTTCCTTGAAGAAAAGACCTTCCAGATGAACGTTACACGGAACAAGCCTCATCGGGTATCCAAATTGACGACGAACCAATACCGGATGGTAGTTGATTCCTCCTTTAGTTCCTATGAGGGGTACGTTGGGGAAGTTTCCACAATGATCAATGATCCTGATTCCCTCATAAATCCTATTGCACCAATCTATATCAGAGTTGGTAAGAGACATGATCTTCTGCAACCAGCGTAAGGCACTCTTACAATCCCAAAAAGCAGCAGACTTGGGCAAGTGCGAGATAAACCATTTATAAAGCAGAGGTACACAGCATGTGATCTCCCCTCCGCTGTACAAATTTCCTAAGTGTACAGAATGATACGCATCTGCGAGCAAAGTCGGCACAGGGTTTCCAATGAGAAAAACCTTAATGGCGTTGATATCGACGAAGTTATTGATGTTCGGGAACAAAAATAACCTGTAGGTGAGTAAAACAAAAATGCTTTCAAAAGCAGTCCCGTTTCCTATACTGGCAAAATACAGGGCCTTCTTCGTCAAGAACTGGGCTGGCAAACCTTGTATGCCACCCTTAGTGGTCATATGAGTCCTGACCTCAGACTCGTCCAAATGAATTGCTCTTGCAATGATCTGATTCTTTGGAATTTCTTCCAGTCCAGAAAATAGAGCTCGATCTGTAATGTGTAGATCGATCAGATGAGAATACTCCTCCAGCGTTGGTGCTAGCTGGTAATCCAGGAATGTGAAACAGTGATAAACCAGATCGTAAAACTGAATGAGCACATCCATGATTCCCTCAATCACATGGACTCTTAACAGTGGTAACAGACCTCCGTGTTTGGCTCTGAAAGCCTCAGGGTTAGTGATCATCCTTGCTAACCTTCTCAAATCCTCTAGCTTTGGAACCTTGAAGGTGTACGTATGAGTTCTCCTTCTACCGAAATCCATTAGCACAATCCTCTTCTCTGATATTTGCAATCACAGTCTTTGTTTAATTTGAAAAATAGAGAGACTAGAAGAGAAGTTTTTTTAATGTTTTAATGTTTTATTAAATGAATGCATGAATGCAGCACACAAAAACATAGAAAAACCTGGGGTCAAAGGGTCGTTGTCATGAATTCAAGGCTCTACCCATCCCCAAAGGTTTATACTAGGGTGATTTTTGTACCTGTACTCATTATCATCAGCTCCTCCCAGGAAAGCAAAACAACAAGCGGATTGCTAGCGAGTTGTAGTGCAATCTTAGAGTAAGTGCCATTCACCGAGAATAGATCACCAGCCTCAAATGAGGGTAGTATCGCGTAACAACTATTTCCGATAGTTTCCGCACTACGAAAGGGTTTGGCTCCTCAGCTTCTCAGACTTAACAACCGACCCATTGGCTAAAAGAGTGAATGGGTTGCGTTGGTCAGCCTCCACTGAGGTTGATGGTCGACCCCGTCGCCATCGCTTATCTTAAGTGTATACTCAATCTTTCCACATACGGAATCACTCGCATTCCCATTAACAGAAAAATAAACATGTATAGCAATTAGGAAAAGCAGTATATATATTTGTCCTAAACATCCTAGACCTTTAAAGCTAAGAATCCTAAGTTCCTGACAGAAAATGGGTTCCCCGGCGGAAGCCCCAATCTGTGGTATTCACACAAGTGAAGAGAAAAAAGGTTTGTCCAAGGTTTTCACCTTAAACGTTTAAGAAAGAATTTTAGAGCCCCACGGTGGGCGCCATTTTTCTGTAGCGAGCGATTTTGGACGCGGTTCTTAAGCGCTGGTCGCTCTTTGCGGTTTGAGCTTTGACTACAGGTCGATTCATTTTTTATCCTATTGTGAGCTGAATAAGGAAGGGAAATATATGTCTCCAATTAACCCTGCTTGCATACTGAGTTTAAACAGCGGTCTGTTAGGTTACGAATGCTATCAATGTGGGGGGCCTTTGTACTGGTTATTTGTATTTTCGCCAATACGATTTTCTTTCTTTCTAGGACTTTCTAGCGGGGAACAAGGGTTAGGATGTTAGGACTGATGCTTTTGAATTACTGCTTTTGATTGATGGAGATATGGGATTTGGGTTTTTTGTTGATTGTGCTCGCTAAGATTTTTCTTTCAATCTTATGCCTACGTATTCCCGTTTACCGAAACAGGGAAATCAGAGCATTCGTAGTTCCTCCTATTCTATGGGAGGAAATTGGTTTTTGGTGTCTTGTTCAAAGCCCAAGACGTGAAGCGAAAGGTGATTTGTATCTTGTTCAAAGCCCAAGACGTGAAGCTGAAAAGTCTATTTGTGTCTTGTTCAAAGCCCAAGACGTGAAGCTGAAAGACCTCGGCTTTAGAGAGAATTTGTCATCTCTAAAGAAGGGTTTATCTGTCACAACTGTTGGGTGACTGGTTATAAAGGAGGATTACTTTAACCGGGATACGCGGATCCTAGTAATGCCATAATTTCCTTTATAGGGGATTTTAACCTAAAGGAGAAGACTTTAACTCAGTGTAGAGCAATGTTATCTTTCCTTAGGAATTTCTCATGCTAAAAGAGGGACAGTGGCATGGATTTAGATGATCCAGAGGCTTGCCGCTTACAGCGATTAGATGAAGGGGAAAGAGTTGTTGATGTTTGTGTACTGTGAACGAGGCACAGTTTTGATGCTAAAAGGTTGATTGGATCAACCAGTGGTTTTCTTATACAAAGCCTAAGAGGAGGCTAGTATGTGTCTCGTACGAAGCCCGAGAGAGAGGCGAGAAGGTTTGACTCAACAGGAGAATCTTTTATACTCAACAAGAGAGTGTTTTTGTATCTCGTACGAAGCCCGAGATGGAGGCTGAAAGTTTGACTCAACAAGAGAGTCTTTGTATCTCGTACGAAGCCCGAGATGGAGGCTAAAGGTTTGACTCAACAAGAGAGTCTTTGTATCTCGTACGAAGCCCGAGATGGAGGCTAAAGGGGTGATTGACTCAACGAGGGAGTCTCTTATGTGTCTCGTACAAAGCCCGAGAGAGAGGCTAAACGTTGTTTGACTCCGCTGGGGAGAATTTTGGTATCTCGTACGAAGCCCGAATGGAGGCTAAACGTTTGCTTCGCTGGGAAGAATCATTGAACAAAGCCCAAGAGGAGGCCATGGTGACTGTTTCAGTTGAGTGACAGGTCCAATATACTGATTTTAAAGAGAAAATCAGTTCTTATATGAGCAACACTATACTCAGGGATTTGATTCAAGGGTCTGGGTTATTTCCTGTTCTTTGAGGAAACGGGAAATCCAAAGGGTATTGAGACTGTCCGAGTCTGCGGATTTCCTTCCTATTTAACGAAGGGGTCACTTGAGAATGTCTTTGAGACTCAAGGAAGTTAGACTGTCTGTGTCTAAAGTTTTTATCTTTTGTACTATGCTTTGAGAAACAGTAGTAGACTCTATGAAAGGACTGTTCTATGAGGATGACTAGGTTCTGTTCCTATACCTCTAGGAGGTCGTCGGGACAATTTGTACGAAGCCCAAGAGGAGGCTGGAAAATTTTAAGAAGCCGACGGGTCCTTGTACTAAGCCCAAGAGGAGGCTATCATTCCCGGAGGAAGAGATCATTATACGAAGCCTAAAAGGAGGCTGTGAATACTTCTAAGAAGCCGCAGGGTCCTTGTACGAAGCCCAAGAGGAGGCGGGGTTGCTTTTAGGAAGCCTGTGGGTCCTTGTACGATGCCCAAGAGGAGGCCGATGCTTTTAAGAAGCCCGTGGGTCCCTAAACCCCGAGAAATTCAAGGCAAGCTATTCACAAGGAATAGATCAAGTTAGGAAAGTTCGAGAATTTGGAAGAAACTCAAAGATGCCATTCACGGAGAAGACATTCATCTTGGGGAGTAGAGTTTCTTGACAATTCCTAATGAGGACAGCCGAAGAGAAGACTGTATCTGGTGATTCTAGTTGTCTATTTCTACGAATAAATGAAACGGCGTCACCTAGTTCTAGACGTAGTTGTCGGGGAAACTCTAAATATCTATACTATTATTACACAGTTGATATGAGTTTATGAAAGAAGACTTACAGCGAAACAGCCCCACAATACAGTTATATGTATATGAGTTTATGAAAGGAGACTTACAGTGAAACAGCCCCACAATACAGTTATATACATATGAAAGCGGGTAAACACTTACTCGGTTGTAGAGCTTCCATGCTGTTTGGTTAGTTGTTCGACAAAGAAAAATTGAAAACAACAGTATATTCAAAATCAAAGGAGAAAGTGCTTTGAAAAAGAAAGATTTGGGGCTTACAGCTCAAGGAGAGGCCCAGGGTTTTATCAGTGAGCGCACTGTTGAATTCATACAGAGGGACTTATACAAGTGACTGAGGCCCAAGAAAGGTTTTCTGTATAAATGGATGGGTCTTACACTCTCTCAAGAGGCCCAAGTGAGTTTTAAGAAAAGAAATGGGTCTTACTACTCGAGGGTAGGCCCAATGGTTAATTTTGAAAAGGGTGACGATCGCGCCGAGGTTTTGGAAACACCGTGGGACTTATACAAGTGACTGAGGCCCAAAATTTTGGTATTTACAAAGGGATTGGGTCTTACACTCTATTAGAGGCCCAAAGAGTTTAAAGAAAAGAAATGGGGCTTACAACACGAGGGGAGGCCCATAGTCTTTATTTTCAAGATGAATATTCACTTTTAAAATGCTTAAAAACAATTAAAAATGAATTTATTCACAAAAATACCAACTATATTAAATAAATAATATAAATTTGATTTTTTTATAGAATAAAATATTTTACTATTTTTGTGATTTTTCAGAAAAAGAACCAATAAAAAATAATCAAAATTGAAGGAGTTATTAATTTTCCAAATTATTAAAAAATAATAAGAAAATATAAAAAAGAGGGGTTGGGTCTTACACTCTATTAGAGGCCCAAAGTGTATTTTTGTACAAAATATGGGGCTTACAACTCAGGGAGAGGCCCAAAAATATTTTCAGTTTGAAAATGGCGATCTCGCCGAGATTTTTAACGTATCGAGACTTATACAATAGCTGAGGCCCAAAAATTGTTTCGTTAAAAAAAGGTTGGGTCTTACACTCTAATAGAGGCCCAAGTGTTTAAAAATGAAAAGAAATGGGACTTACAGCTCAAAGAGAAGCCCAGTGGATTTTCGTTTGAAAATGGCGATCGCGCCGAATTTTTCTTTTAACGCAGAGGGACTTATACAATAAGTGAGGCCCAAAATTGTTTTGGTTAAAAGGGGATTGGGTCTTACACTCTAATAGAGGCCCAAAGAGTTTTGAATGGGTCTTATAGCTCGAGGAGAGGCTCAAGGTTATTTCTTAAAAAGGCGACGATCGCGCCGTTTGTTTTTGACGGTATCGGGGCTTATACAATGAATGAGGCCCAAAAATGATTTGGTCAAAAAAGGATTGGGTCTTACACTCTATTAGAGGCCCAAGTGTTTAAAAAAGATTTGTTAGGGTGAAAATCAAAGAAAACCCCAATTTCATTTTTTAGGCATTTTTTCAAGAAAAATTAAGTAAAAAATGATAAAAAATATCAAATAAAATCATTAAATAATGATTAAAGTTTATGAAAAAAAAATATTTTATCAACATAAATATTTAAAATCATTTTGGATTTAAAAATCAAGAAAAAAAAAAGAAATCATTTTAAAAGCATTTAAAATAATTTAAAACACTATTTTTAAATATATTAAAAATAATACTTTTTTTGTGATTTTTTTGGATTAAAATATTATGGGGTACGAATTGGAAAATGATTATTTTTTGCTATGTGAAAAAAATTGGTTGAGTTTTGAAAATAACAAGTAAGAAAAAGAGAAAAGATATCAAAACATCATTTTCGACATTTTTTGGGGTAAAAACGAGTACCGAAACTTTAATTTTCAACACGTTTTTATCAAATTTCAAACACTCATAACTCTCTCAATTTTTATCGGAATCAAAATCCGGAAATACCTACCTGACCGATTTTTCGCAAGGAATCCGGTGATATTACTCACGCATGCGGAAAATCGACGTATAAAACACAGAAAAAACTGCTATCGATTAAAAAATATCGTTCCGCGCCAAATTTCCAACACGCGTAACTCTCTCGATTTTTATCGGAATCAAAATCCGGAAGTACCTACCTGACCAATTTTTCGCAAGGAATCCGATGGTATTACTCACGCACGCGGAAAATCGACGTATAAAACGCAGAAATTAAAAAACAAAAACTGCTATCGATTTAAAACATCGTTCCGCGCCAAATTTCAAACACGCGTAACTCTCTCGATTTTTAACCGAATCAAGATCCGCAAAAGCCTATCCTGACCGATTTTTTGCAAGGAATCCAATGGTGTTGCTCACATACGCCGAAACTCAACGTACAAAACGCAGCGATAAAAAAACCAGAGCTGCTGCGTGTAAAAACATCGTTTCGCGTAAAATTTCTAATGCGCGTAACTCTCTCGATTTTTAACCGAATCAAGATCCGCAAGAGCCTATCTTGACCGATTTTTCGCAAGGAATCCAATGGTGTTACTCATGCAAACTAAAACTCAATGTATAGAACACACCAATCACAAAAAATCAGAACTGTACATGTTTTAAAATAACCAAAATTCCACAAAACAAACATGTCAAAATGCAAATAGTGGGAGGATCACAACATACACATTAAGGACTACATTTTTGCCTCAAGAATTGTTCAATATGATGCATGCATGTGGACAACAAAGGAAAGCATGATTCAAAGAATTCAAGTTGTGGATTTTACCTCTTTTTTGGAGATTTTGGGCAACCTTCCAAGTGCTTTGTTCCAGAAATGATTTGATGCTTTGGACAACCTCAAATGACCTCTTAGAAGCTTTTAGGATGGTTGGAATCGGCTGGAAACCTCTGGAGCAAGTTTGTGCACTTTCTCGCGAAATGGTCAAAAACGGCCAAAATGCCAACTCTCTCAAATGGTGTTCCAGATGTGTGGCACCATTTGGGATAGTTCAAGGATGATATTTAGAGTGTGTTTGAGGTTTTGAGAGGTGACTTTGTGATGTTGTGATTACAGGTCACTTTTGATGGTTTGCACAGCTTACATATGATATATATGAGGTGTGTGTGTGATTAGTTTGAGTGGAATTGCTCTCTAGCTTAAAAACTCAGAATTTCCTTACTAATGAAGGCATTTTGGAGTGAAAGAGAGAATTTGAGGAAAGCATCTGTTTGATGGCTTTGGTGTACTCAAACTGAGCACAAATGAGCTCTATTTATAGTGGATCAAGTTTGTTTTGGGATCCACGGTGAATGGTGGCTGCAGCAGGTGTTTGTTCCATGTTGGCCAATGGAAATGCAAGTCTCCTCTAGCCATTGACTAGAGGTTAGGGCACAGGCTGCTGGTTCCCTTGGTCTTGGATAAGTCTTGACTAATTTCAGATGAGAATGGCTCAGTACATGCCACCTCTAAGCATCCATTAAATGCTCCAAACCAAAATTGGAGTTTTGTCCCTCTTTTAAGGATTTCTAGGCTTTGGCATGCTTTTCTTTGTTCCTTGGACTTGGGAGGTTCATGGATCAGATCATCCCACTTGGGTTTGATCCTTAGATGTGTCCAAACTGATGACAAGGCTTGAAAATTCGTGTGGCACAAAAAATGTGCAAATCTGCCTTGTAAAATTCAGCTTCAGCAAGGCCTTTTGTAAGATCCATAACTCCTTGCTCGAGTATGCTACATGGACGTTCTAGGACTTTTCGGAAAGCTTAGATGATGTAATTCAACTTTGATGTTTAACATTAGACCTGGTTCAACTTGGATCATGGAGAAAAACAGCCTTGAAGTTGGGACATTATGCTGAAAAATGTCAATTTTAACTTTTTGGCCATTTTGATCCAAGCATAACTCAAAATCCTTAATGAATTGGACTTAGGTCTAGTTGAAGTTTTTGTAGAGGGTAATGAGGGCTACAAATCAAGCTTTGTATGGAGAAAAATGGCTTTGTAGTTTAGGAGTTATGATCCTCCAAAGTTGGTACCCTTGCCACTTTTTTTCATAACTTAGAAAAATTTCTAAGTTTTTATGGTTACCCCTTTTACAAGTTATCCCACTTTCTTTGATTTTTCTTGATGAATGATGATTCCAATCACACATTAACATAATTTTAGGGTTAAAAAACCATTTTTATGAAAAATCTCAAAAAGTCAAAGTTTGACTTTTGTGCACAGTTGACTTTTTATCAGATGAATTCCAAACTGTGCGATTCTTCAGGAAATCATGTCCTTGACCTAAATCAAAATTGATGGACATGTTACATGGGTGTTATAGGGTGTATTTAATCGTGTCCCATGGCTTGGGAGCATGTCCTGGTCAAAAGTCAAAGCTACAGTTGACTTTTATCGCGAAACCCCAACTGTGGTTCAGATGAAATTGAAACTTGTTGCTCAAGCTTCTTGGGTCAATCCATTGTTGCAAATGGATCAACGTGGTATGTTGGAGATCCTCAAATCATGTCTTGAGGTCTTGGCTCATGATTTGTCCCAAAAGTCAACTTAGGGGTGAATTAGGTCAAGAAACCCTAATTCCTGATTTTTGATGTATGCATCCCCTGAGGCTAAATTGACTTGATGATGGGGTTTATGATGTTTCATGGAGCATTTTAGGTTATGCTTTGAAGCATTGGCTCATGCCTAGAGGAAAATTTCCATCTGGAGGCCCTAGTCGACCAAACCCTAATTTGGTGACACTGGCGATCCTGAGGCTTGATCCACCTAGAAGGGAGCAAACTTGTGCTTAATCCTTGAAGTGGGAGTCCTCTTGATCCTTTATGGATATTTGAGAGGCTAGACAAGTTGAAAATCATGTCATTCCTTGATTGATCCTTTGTCTAAGAGCTCTGCGAGGGCTTGAAACCCTAAATCCTGTTTGTAGTGAATGCTCACCCACCTTTGGGGAGACTAATGAGGTACAAAGGTACATCCATATTGTGCTGATGATTTGCACAATGATGGGAAATCTTAGTGGTCAAAATTTGGGGTATGACACCTATCTCTCTTTTACTTTTATGCATATTTTTCCTTTGTCCGTTGGACACATGTTTATGCTTCCGCAATTTTTCCTTTGTCCGTTGGACACATGTTTATGTTTATGCTTTTTTTCTCTTTGTCCACTTGGACCAAAAACATTAATAAAGGCCAAAACCTCAAAAAACTTGTGCTTCTAATCTCGGACTATGGTTACTATCATTTGCAATGGACATGGAGTTTTGCACCTAGACCTTGGACTTCAATGTTATTCTTGGATCCTTGGACTTAGAACTAGGACCTTTTCCCTTTGCTTTGGAATTATGGTTTGAAGACTTTGAAGCCTTGTGCTTTTTTTTGGTTTATGATGAAGATAGCTACATTTGTGGTTAGATCCTTCTTACTCTAGCTTTTATTTTATGCACTAGGATAGTCACTTCTTCTCCACCCCTTCTTCAATTTTCAAAATCTCCTCTTTTTTTCAAAACCTTCTTGTTTTCAAACTTAAAACCGCTTTCATAATAAAACCTTGACTTCGGTTGAGCGATTTTTAAACTTTGTTTTTTTTCTTTAATAAATGTCAATCCATGTTAATCACATTTTGACCATTTCATAAAAACATAAAAAAATATAAAAACTCATCAATCTCTTTTTTGTGCCATATGCACTTTTTCTTTTAAACTTTTTTTCATAAGTTTAGACATGATTCATTTTTTTAAGCGGAATTATTTGCTTGGAAATGAGGACTTGTCTTTACACTTAAAATCAACCAAAACAAACAAAATTTTGTTCTTTGTACCACGAACTACGAGGTTTTGATCCTACATTGCACATCATGGGTATGTAGGCATGAGGCGATAAGTCTCTCCAAACACAAAAATCTAAAAAAAATATTTCTCTTCTCATCCCCCCAATCTCTTTTTCAAGCAAACCATTTTCAGACCAAAAGGCGGTAGATATTTCAAAGGGTTCCTATAGAGTACTATAGACGTTTTGGGTGCTAACACCTTCCCATTGCATAACCAACCTCCCTTACCCATTCTCTGTTTTTTCTTGTTTTTTTAGAACTCTTTAGGTTTTGTTCGCTCTTTTTCCTTTCCTTTTTTTTTGGATAAAATAAAAGTGCGGTGGGGACTCTTGCTTTATGAGTTAAGTTAATCAATAGCTTACACTCACGATTTTTACCGCTACAGTATCAATCCTTCTTGAATGCAGTTTAGGTCTGCACCATAATCGATTAAGGCTACTATATCTAAGTTTGTATCTTGTATGGCGAGATTAATCCTGCAATACCACTTATGTGAAATTATCTTTTCTAATTTAAATATATATTTTTTAGCGGCATCTATATTAGAACTAGAACTTAGATTATTAGTACTAGGTAAAGATTGATTCTGTTTTTGAATAATCATATGACCTTCTAATTTTAAAAGTTTTAATTCAATCTCATCATCCCGACTTTTTAAATTTTGTATTTCTTTTTTCAAAATTTTAATTTCTTGTTGCAGGTCTTGTACTGTGATAGTTTTTTATGGAGATTTAAACATATTCATAACTTCTTTAAATTCAACCTTGTTGATATCTTTTGCAGTAATATTGTCTTCTTTTATAATAGACTTAATTTGTCTCATAAAAGCATTTTTTGATTCAGATTCTTCCATCTTATCAAGGATAGTAATCAAGGTATTAGCTTGATTATTGGTTAAAACATTAACAATTTTACAGTTATCACAACTACAGAAATCTAATCCTGCACATTCATATTCAGAATCTGATTCTGGATCAGACGAATGAACAAGCTGATTAATATCTTCATAAAAAGATTCCTCTTGAGAAGAAGTTTCTTCTTCAGAATTGAGTAAAATGTTTTCTAAAGAACTAATAAGATTATCTTGTAATTCTTTTGATATATCAAGATTTCTCAATTGATTTATCTTATCTTGGACTTTACATTTATTAGCATAATGCCCAAATCTTCCACATTTGAAGCATTTGACATCTTTGTCTTTAGATTTAGGTTTCGTTTTATTAGAAGTCTTCCTATAAGGAGTTTTCCCATAATTCTTTTTATTGCTCTGATAAAATTTTGTTTTATCTAAATAAGATTTTTTATGATTCTTGTAGTTACTTCTTCCTTTACTAACAGATTTCTTTTTATGCTTAGGGTCGCTAGGGGCCCTAAGAGGGGCAACACCATATTGTTCACAAAACGAACCTAATTCCTTTTTACTATTAGATGTTTCTGATTTAATTTTATTTTGTATCTTGTAATCTGTACATATTTGTATTCCAATTTCAATAACGTAATTAGATAACTCTCCTATTGTTAAGTTTTGATAGGGAATTTCGCCATTAAAAGCTTGTTTAATATTGGTTTTTACCTTCTCAGCAAAGAGCCTAGGTAAACCACTTAGGAATCTTTCTTTCCAATAAACAACTGCGCCATCTTCTCTAAGACAAAGCTTAGATAAGAACATGTCGTGATACCACTTATAGTCAGACATCTTAGGACAGTAAAGATTTTGTAATTGGTTTCCTGCTCTTTGTTGGAACTTAAGAGGTTCCCCTACAAAGGACTTGGTTATAGCGTAAAGTAAAGTTACAACGCAAATAACTTCTTGATTTTCTGCTTTAACATCTGAATCAATAGCAAGTTTATCTTGTGGATTAACGATGTTGTCCCACCAACCTTTCAACTGGTCAGTGAATCCCATGAATAACATTTCTTTAGTTTTCTTATCATCGTTTTTCCTAATTTTAAAAGCGGTAGCAGCCATAGCCATGTTTTGTATAGTATCTAATACTTGTTGCTCGAAAGCTTCATCTATATTCCATTCTATAATGGACTCTCCTGAGTAACTGTTTTCTAGGAAGTGACTTCTTTCTTCAAATTGCACATCAGCAAATGAAGGCCTAGGGTAATAATTTCTAGTTTTTGGTCTAGGGGACCGTTCTAAACGATTTATTAATTTTTCAAAATTCTTGTTCTCTAGTTAATACATTACAAACCTTGGAAGAATTACCTACTTCCATATCTTTTAATCTAATTATTAATTCTTGTATTTTATCTTCTTTTTCTAAGTTTAATTTTTTGATCTCTAGATTGGATGGAGTAACATACTGGTATATAGGTATTTTAGGATCTAATTTAATTCCTGCAAAGGTTTTTCCCTATGGCTAAGAGAGTTCTCAACACGATCTACCTGATGTGAGACCGTGTGTAGCAACTGATTAGTATAATTAAGTTGGCAGTGCACATTATTTATATCTTTCCTTAGATCTGAAGGATTATTAATGAGTTTAAAGGGAGGCACATCTACTTCTATTTTCTCAGTTTCATTCTTAATTTTTATTGCTTCTAAAGGAGGATGGATAGACTCAACTATACCCCTTTTAATAGTTTTCCACTGGGTATTCATTCTAGTGTTAACATCTATCATCATTTCTGTAGCAAAAGGATTCTTAATGTTGTTTTCTAAACTGTATAACTCAAACCATGTGAAAAAATAGACATTTATCTCATGTTTTTCTAGAAACTCATAAAAATGAGTGCGGTAAAGGGTAGTTTGTTGTTCAGAGAACATACTAAAGTACCAATTTCGTTTAGCTTGATTATGATCTGCTAGAAGATCTTCTCTAATTCAAGCTTTATCTATTTCAAATGTATCGTTAGAAATAACATTTAATATATGTGACTTAGTAGGAGAAGGTGACCTAAACGTGGGTTGTGAATATAAAGGTATTGGAACATTAGGAACAAAGTCCACCCCCGCTAGATTAACTCTAATAGGTGAATCGACAGAATGTCTAGCACTAGAGGCTATGCTAGCAAACTGATGGTATCTGTAAGATTGACTGCGGTTCATTCGTATAACTACTGAACCGTCTGTATCGAAAATAAGATGTTTAATATATCTGGATTCAATTTTCTCAGGTTTAACCACATCTTTTAAGACCCATTCTTCTGGTAATTTATCGATAATTTCAGGCACTGTTAAAATCTTAGGTGTTACCACATTAGATCTTCTTAGATTAGCTTCAATAATACATGTTTCATTTCTGGGTGTAGCCCTTAAAGAGTTAAAACCGTAGTTAACTTTTGAAATCTTATAAGTTATTCTACTTATTATATCTATATTAGATACTCCACAATTAAAATTGTTTTCAGAAGCTTGAACAAAAATTACTAAAGATTCCGGAGTAGCTTTATCAGCTAAACACATGGAGTAATTAGGGTGACAAATAAAATAAACTGGACCATCGTTGAGATTAGTTTCAACCATGGCTATTAACGAGTTATGAAAATCTTTTATCCTAGTATCTCTAAGTATTAATAACATAGGTGTGTTAAGACATAATTTATGAAGAGGTTTAATAGCAATCTGTATTAAGCCTAAATGAATATATTTATGTTCATCTGTCAACGATTGTTCTAACAAAGGTATGATTTCTTATTTAGTAAAGACAGATTTTGATGATTCAATAGTCTTAATAATCTTTTTAGTATCATTACTAAAGGTAGACACTTTGTAAACATCTTTCATTTTAATTTCAGGCATAGTGTAATACCTATATTATTTAAATACTTAATTGGATATCAGATGAGATCAGATGAGCTTTTGTGTACTCTATCTTTGGATAATTGGATTAATGGAATCCTCTAAGTACTTTAAGTATTATCAATTAGGATCAATAGAGCAACTAACGAGCTCTGAAGAGATTAATTATTTATCAAAGAGACAGATCAATTATTTTAATTCAAGAGGGGATTTTATGGTAACTCTAATACTTGATCAATTGGTGTTAGACGATAAAATATCAATTGGAGATATTTTACTCTATTGGATTATATTATATAATAAGTATATGTATATATATTAGAAAGTGGAGGTAAGAAGAGGAAAAGGAAAAACAAAGAAAGAAGAGGAAGAGAAATAGAAAGAAGAGAAAGGAAGAGAAGAAGAGAGGAACGACTTGGATGAAGAAGAGAAGTTCATGGATCATCATCGTTATTCATCATCTTCTTCAAACTCCTCTTCGATTATCAGGTGGGTTCTAGTTAGAAACTGTAACGGATGAATGATTAAACGGATAAATCAATGATTTGAACTTAGGTTAGATTTGAGAGAAAATGATTAAACGGATAAATCAATGAAATCTAACGGATGAAATGCGATATAAAATGCGTAGTATAGTCGGGTTATGATTGGGGTTGATAAAGTATGATTTGAAATGAGAGTTTTGGGTGAATACTTTTATATGTTTTTGAGATTAAGCACACAAAATGATTGAAAAGTCAGTTAGATTCGAATCAAGAACAATTTATGATTTGAATAAAATGAACAAGTGTAGTAGAATAAAAGGAATAACTGATTTCTGAAAAACTTCCAGTTGATTCGAATCTGGAAAATAGTTATTCGAATCAAATCCATGTGATTCGAATAATGTGTAAATATTGATTCGAATCAAATGTCACAACCCCGTCAATGATTTTTTTTTTAAAAGAGAGTGATTCAAATCATATACAAAGTTTGATTTGAATCAAATCAAACAAAATCTGTCACAAAGAAAATGATTTTGATCATGTGTAAATAGTGATTGGAATCAAATGATGAGGTTTCACTTCTGTCCAATTTGATCAAAATAAAAAATGCAGTGTAAATTGTACGATTCAAATCAATCTTGTAAAATCTTAAGTTTTCAAGTTTTTAAAAGCACTTTGAGATTTTACATTGAATAAAACATACGCAAAACACAAAATGTTTTCATTCTACTAACACATAAAATTTATCAAAGAATGGTATGACCAAGATCAAATCTAACCAAAATTTTATACATGTTAAAAACGAATCTTTTCAAATCTGATTCCGAGAGATGCAATCATGAATGAGACTCAACAAATCGAAATAAAATATAAAATAAAAGCGATCTAACAAACAACAAAATAATCAAATATAAATATTTCTCCTAATTAAAATAGGGACATACAACCTCAATCACCATCTTTATATTGATGAATTGATTTACCGATTTTTGAAATTCGCTATTTTGGTAACGCTCTGAATTTCTCTATACTGAGAATACAACGTGATGAATAATATTTTGATGGCTTAAATAGTCTATTGGTCTCTATAAATTAACGAGCTTTTGATTTTGGTCCCTGTAAGTTTTTTTTTATCTAAGTCCATAAAACTCACTTTTTGCATGCGTTTTTGATGAAGTTAATTTAATTATTATGGTTAATGCTGCCGAATTTGACTTGTATAATAATTTTTTTTTATGTTTGCGAATATTTCTCTTTTGTAATAATGATTATCCACTTGACCATATTAAGTGAGTCATGAAAGCTAAGTGTTATACACTTAAAAGAAAAGCATGTGAAAAGAATCTTCCAATTTTCATGCAAAAAATAAATGAAATCAATTACTACTAAAATGGATAATCACCACCAAATCGATCTAAGGATAAGGCAAATGATATCGTTTATGCATCATACCACTATACATCAATGTAATTAATTAACCTACTATTGTATAAAAATGAGAAATTCCACATTAATGTAATTGATTAATGTACTAGTAGTATATAAAAAGGATCAATTCTAATGTACCAAAAAGGTTGTTCATCTATATCATTCAATTTAAATAGTATTTACCAACTATCTAGTATAAGTCATTACATTTGAAATGATCCATACAATACAAAACAAATTAATTAAGGGTGATTCGAATAATGTGTAAATATTGATTCGAATAAAATGCCACAACCCTGACAATGATTTTTTTTTGTTGTTGTAAAAAGAGACTGATTCAAATCATGTACAAAGTTTGATTTGAATCAAATCAAACAGATTCAAATCAAACAGAATCAGTCACAAATAAAATGATTTTGATCATGTGTACATAGTGATTGGAATCAAATGATGAGGTTTCACTTCTGTCCAATTTGATCAAAATAAAAAATGCATTGTAAATTGTATGATTCGAATCAATCTTGTAAAATCTTAATTTTTCAAATTTTTAAAAGCACTTTGAAATTTTACATTGAATCAAACATACACAAAAACACAAAATGTTTTTATTCCACTAACACATACAATTGATCAAAGAATGTCATGACTAAGATCAAATCTAACTAAAATTTTATGCATGCTAAAAACAATTATTTTCAAATTTGATTTCGAGAGATACAATCATAACAGAGATTCAATGAATTAAAATAAAATCAAAGAAAAAATGATATGACAAACAACAAAATAACCGAATAAAAATATTTCCCCTAATTAAAATAGGGACATACAACTTCAATCATCATTTTTATATTGGTGAATTGATTTACCAATTTTTAAAATTCACTCAAGTGTTTGGAAACGCTCTGAATTTCTCTATACTGAGGACACAACGTGATGAATAATATTTTGATCTACTCAATATTAAATTTGTCCAAAAATTTTTAAATTTATCAAATTCAAGCCATCATTAGACTTGCCAATTAATTTTGTCACTTTAATTTGCAAAGCTTGTTTTTTTTTTTTTTTGGAGAAGATGTCCTCCACTATGACCTTCAAATGAAGTAGTTTGATGAAGTTAATTTAATTATTATCGTTAATGCCGTCGAACTTGACTTGTATAATACTTTTTTTTTTAATGTTTGCCAATATTTCTCTTTTATAATAATGATTATCTACTTGTCCTTATTAAGTGAGTCAAGAAAGCTAAGTGTTAAACACTTAAAAAGCAGGGTTTTAAAAATCGGACTGGTCATCAAATCAGTGAGGGTCTTGAGTCACTGGTTTATCGATTGAACCACTGGTTTATTGGTCGAACCGCATGACCAAACCGGATTAAACTGAATAACTCGGTTGAATAAACTTGTCATTATAATAGATATAAAATCAGTAAAACCGGTCGAACCAGATGATTCAGTCTCTAAAAAATATAACTAGCAATTAAATTTTCTGAAAATATCATATCATAAATTTATAGGTTTATAATTTAAATTCAAGTTTTAAACAGAGTCTAATTGTAAATTTTAAACAGAGTCTAATTTAAATTCATAGTTTTAATATTAATATAAAATCAGTTTTAATGTTAATAATTAAAACAATACAAATATTAACATTAATCTAAATAATAAATTTTCCAAGTCTATATATATATAATGGAAATCAGTTAAGTCTAAAATTATATTATATTTAGTTTCTTAATCTGTGTTCTAAAATTTATATACAAATATTTGTGTGATAGTTTTTCAATCAATATAAATACAAAATATTAAAAATAATTTTGTGGATATTACGAAACTTAATTTGTGTATCACTTGAATCAAATGAGTGATCACTATTATTATTGGAGAAAAGTACCTATGTATTTGAGTAAAAAAATGTAAAAAAAAATTAAATTAAATTTAAAAAAAAAAAAATTAAGCAGTTGAACCACCGGTTTTCCCGATTTTTCCGGTTCATACCGGTTCACACTGGTTCCCTCCGGTTCGAAGACATAAGCGATCGAACAAGCAAACCCGACTGGTTACCTAGCCGGTTCCCGGTCCAACCTGTCTGACCGACCGGTCCGGTCCGATTTTTAAAACACTGCTTAAAAAAAAGCATGCGAAAAGAATCTTCCAATTTTCATGCAAAAAAAGAAATGAAATCAATTACTACTAAAATGGATGATCACCACCAAATCGATCTAGGGATAAGGCAAATGATATCGTTTATGCATCATACCACTATACATCAATGTAACTAGTAATAGACCCGTGCGTTCGCACGGGTGTTAGTAGTTTTGTTTAAGATGGTTGATTAAAAATAAAAATATATATAAAGAATAAATTGGACATAAGTCAAAACAAATAAATTATGAAAAGAATTTAGTTTGAATAGAAAATTGGTTAAAGAAAAACCAGTTGCTATTAGTATAATAAGTAGGTATTTTGTTAAAAATATGTATAACAAAAAAGTGTTTATGGTTAAGTAAATTCTATAAAGAATGGAAATTAAGAAAATTTACAGGGAATTGATAAAATTTACATATATCACTTTCATTGTTTCCTTAGAATACAATAATAAATTGTTACAAAATCCCTAATAACTTAAAAAATTAAAAATAAAATGTAGCAAATCACCAACATCATATATCCAATATGTCTAATAACTAGAAATATATACAAATATCTATAATAACTATAAATATTTTTAAATATTTTGTTGCTTAAAATAAAAAATGTATTGTAGTGATAGTGATCCGTGAATATAATGAATTTAAGTGATAAAATTTATAAAAATTGATAAAACTTACATATATCACTTTTGTTGTTTCTTTAGAATACAATAATAAATTGTTATAAAATCACTAATTAATTGAAATAATTATTAAAAAATATGTAGCAAATCATTCAATGTAATTGATTAATGTACTAGTAGTATATAAAAAGGATAAATTCTAATGTACCAAAAATGTTGTTCATCTATATCATTCAATTTAAATAGTATTTACCAACTATCTAGTATAAGTCATTAAAATGATCCATACAATACAAAACAAATTAATTAAGACCCATGTAGGTATGCATTAACAACATACACTTTAGTATATTTTTGTGTGGGGTCTACTAATTTTGGGTGGAATCTATATTAGAAAGATGAAGAAAAAAAATAGAAAGAAAATAAATATAATGTATTTTTGTGGAGGATCTACCAATTTTGAGTGTATGTTTGTATTTTTCATTAATTAAATAATTAATTAGATTTTGGACAAATGTAGTCGTTCTAAAGTGCAGATATAGTACATTATACTGTACAAGCTTCAAACAATTAGTTAAGAGAATTTGATGACATACACATAATCAATTAGAAAAATGATGACAAACAGTATTTCAACTAAATCCATTTTATCATCGAGTTATCCAATTATTATTAATAAAATAAAATTGTCTTCCATTTATATATCTAGTGGCTGAAGCATCTTATCTTATAATACACAAAAATAGGGTGGTAAAACTGATCGGCATTCGGAGATGCCTCTTTTATTCAATTTTTAAAAGAAATTCATTACGCTAAAAAAGATTTTTAGCAGCGTTTTTTTTTTGCCTATAGCAGCGCTATCAAAGGTGGTGCTGTTAAAGGTAAAGACAACATTTTTTTTCCTTTAAAAAGCGCTGTCATAGGTCTCTCTATAGGACCCCCCTTTAGCAACGCTTTGAAAAGCGCTTTCGTATGACCCCCATATACCAGCGCTTGCTTTTTCAAAGAAAGGCGCTTTCGTATGACCCTTTTAGCAGCGCTTTTAAAAGTGCTGCTATAGGTCCCTATTTAGGCAGCGCTTTTTCAAAGAAAAACGCTTTTGTAGGACCCTCTTTAGCAGCGCTTTAAAAAGCACTGCCTTATGTATATGCCATGACACCCTTTAGCAGTGCTTTTTTTAGAAAGCGATGTCTTTTATAAAAGTGCTTTGTAAAAGCTTTTTTTTTTTAAATCAATTATTAAACCTGTATAAACCTGTATAATTTATCAGAATTCATAATCATTCATCACATGGTCTTTGATACCATTATATGTCAACACATACGCCTTATAGCATTATAATTCAACAATAGGCCTTTATACGATTAAAATTCAAGACATAAATGGTAAAAACCATTATATATACAACACCAAAATAACCATTACATATATATATATCTCAATACAAACTATACAACATGAATTCCATACACCAATTCGAAACCTTATACACCATATATCCATCACCTATATATACAACACCTTCCATAAACCTAACACAATTTCTAAAACTAACAAATTCTCATTTCAACCATGTATTGACACCAATCCTCATTTATTTCTTCCAATTTGTCTTTCGTGTAGGTGACACACTTGAATTCATCAAAATACTACATTTTACATAATATGCATGATTTAGTTAAAAGTAATTAATTAGATGAAATATCCGATAATAAATCTTAAAATAAATCATAACTTATATATAAATTCATACCATGGTTGAAATCTCTATGTGTTCCAAAAGAATAATTTCTTTCATGAATCTCAAGACAAAATAACCACAATCGATACCGTTACGTTGCCGAGGACACTACACACAGAAAAAAATATATTAATAAGTATCATAGATGACTTGTCTTATCAAGTAGCATTACTATTATAA
The DNA here is from genome assembly GCA_022829125.1 of Lathyrus tuberosus. Lineage (NCBI taxonomy): Eukaryota > Viridiplantae > Streptophyta > Magnoliopsida > Fabales > Fabaceae > Lathyrus > Lathyrus tuberosus. The sequence continues at coordinate 3,282,802 of JALAZF010000431.1, read as the reverse complement.
TATCAAATCATACCTCCACTCTTAGCCATGTAATGTTGTTTGCTTTGCTCTTTGGTACCCGAACTTGTCGTTGTGATCGAAATATTTGTATGGATCTATCATAATATAAACGAATATTTAGAACAATCTCACATAAATAAAGAAATACACACGCGAATATTTAGAACAATCGCATCACTTACGTATCAATCATGTTCTTCATCTTCGGGTATTTTGTTTGATCACCGTCTAGTGAATCAAGATAATAGACTATTTCTTTTATCGGATTAATCGCAAGCAACAACCAGTGTCCACTGTAAAATTAAACAAAAGTATAGATGGAAATGTTATACATAACGTAAAAAAGCGAAAGATTATAATAAAGGAAGTTAGGATGAAAATCTTACCCATGGATAGTATTATATGGTAAAAGATACAACTTCTCTGTATCAATGTTGGTCATAAATTCACCTACTAAGTGATTTTTGACCGCATCTGTAGTTCGATTGATCAAAGTTGCATTGACACAGTTGGGAGACAAGAAGGAGTATCTTTCAGTCAACTGATGCGGGAGCATCAATTTTTCATACAAGAACCTGAAATAAAAACGGATTATAATAAATATGTTATTATATTTAACATTCTAATATTCATTGAAATGAGTAAATAAATTGATCAATTAAATAAATAAAATCGACGGATTACCTAATGTATGAATTCATAACACCGACGCCTAATTCAGAATGCGTAAATATCTGATCAAAGTCTTCTTTAGCAATTGTTTCTGAATAGGCAAACCCAAAAATACCTACTTCCATAGGTATTTCACGGATACCACCTTCTATCAAATCCGTTGTGCCTACAATTGTTTCAAGGCACAACCGAAATCGAGAAATAGATGCTTTTTTTGCCTTGGCTACTACTAGCTTCTTGTTCTTGCTCCCTTGTTGCATCTCTTGTGTAGGAATCTGAAAATCATATAAGTCATAAACTTAGTAATGATGAAGCTTTTGAATTCGGATCACAGAATTAACATTTTCTGTGCATATATATCATTGTACCTCTTTTTGTGATGCAACTGACTCAATTTGCACACCAATCCGTTTATCTTTTGATTTGGATTTTGTATGAGTCTAACAATGTCATGTAAATAAAAAGTGCATAAAAGTAAGCTTAACATAACTTATGCAAGTAAAACATTTGAAAACTAAAAGGTTAATAATGGTTTTCAACATACCGAGTCATCTATGACGATGAGGTTTGACTGCCATGCAACATACGACCCTATTGCGTCCCCCACCAATGTTGCATTTGAAACTTCGTCAGGTATAGGTAGTAACGCATCCCGCTCTAAAGCAATATCAATCGAAACCTTCAAAAATCCAGCAGAGAGCGGTCTAGTGTGAAGGACGTCTCCGGGAGTGTTATGCACTTTTCCCTTGCCAACCATTCGATATGTCGGTGCCGATAAATATAGCTGACAAGGTGAAATGCCCTAAACAAAACAAAAATAATACGAAATTGTTATTGTGCAATGATGTCAATATAAAAACTGTACTAATTTAATAAAAATAATTACCTCCAGAATTTTTTGTTGACAATTGATATTGGCCTTGTCACTAGTATCTTTAAATTCTGAACCGCGCCTTTCCGACATATATCTTTCTTTATCCTGTTGCAGTTCACGAACTTGAGCTCTCAATTCGTCCAACGTTTCCATCATCTCTCTATTGCTGGGATTTTTTGTCTTTGAACGCTTATAAAAGGAAGATGGAGTGACTCCAAATCCCTTACCCCTCCCGCGACCAGAATACTCAAGAACATTTAATACTCGACTCAGTATGCTCATGCAATCCTGGTCTTCTGTGGCAGGTAAGGACTGCGATAGAGTCTCCTGAAATTCAATATTAGAGCCATGCATAAATATATTAGATAAACAAGAACTTTATATCTAATTAAACAAATAACGTTATACTTACACATTATTCAAAAACTTGTTGAACACCTTCAGTAACAACTCCATCCTTTCTGTTGTACACCAAATTTTGACCCCTTAGATGTCACAACATCTTTTGCATGAGCATCATATATCAATCACCTATGCATTGTTAACTAACCATTTTATCAATTTTTGTTTATTTTGTTTCACTTGTAAATCAGGGTTTGTTTCAAGAGACCTCCTCCCCTCAATAATCCAATGTGATTTGTTTTCATCACAAGTTCTTCCTCAAGGACCAGACAAGGTCATTAGGACAGGGGTCTATGTGGTGTGGTTTGAGATTCAGTGGAAGTTTGACCCAATCTTGGTCAAACAAGTGGTTTGCATCAGTATCAGGTTATTAGGTTATGGCAGAGATTCTGAATCAGGGTCTTGGTCCTCATCAAGTCATTTGTTTCACGAGTATGCACTCAAGGCACGAGGATTAAGGTTTCTCACCCTTGGAGTTTATGATTGACAAATATCGTTCAGTTGAGTCTCCAAAGGTTAGTTGGTTCATGGTGTGTGCAGTATTGTTTCAGTTTAATTGAGGTTGTAGAGCTATCAAAGAGATCAGAGCAGTTGGTATATTTCAAGTTATGTGCAAGTGTTTGGTCATGTAGTTCAGGATTTATGGCAGTCAAGTGCAGTGGTCAATGCTAAGTGTTGTGGTGGCGTGTTACCTTTACCATTATCAATTCTTTTTTTTTATTATCATCCATTTTCCTGATTAACCATTCAAAATCCATTATATCCAAGTATCCATTTTTCTTTCTTACCCATTATTCATTCTAACCATTTTCATACCTATTCTCAAATCCAAAAATCTATTCATTTATCCAATTTTCAATCCATAAATATCTATTTCTATGATCCATATTTCTAACCCATTTCATATCCAAAAAATCCATATTCCATTTTTGATTTCATATCCATTTTCAATTCTAATCCATACCTATTTTTCTATTCAATTCATTTCCCTAAAAAATTTCCAATTTCATTGTCCATTTTTATCCATTTCACTTTAAGCCATTAAATCCATCCATATTCCATTTTTGATAATATCAATTATTCATATTTCTAATCCATTTTTTTATTCCACACATCCATTAATCAAAATTCAAAACCTCATCCATTCACAACCAATTTCATGTCCAATATTATCCATATTAGTTCTATAAACCAAGTTCACATTTTATAACAAGAGTCCACATTTTTTATTGTTGTTTGTCTTTTGAAGCCCATGTTTTCCAAGCCCATGACACAAAAACAATTAGCCTAAACCTACTTCATGAAGTATTTAAACTTGTTTGCAGTAATGTGAGAGGGGCATCCACAAACTCCACGCCGCCACTTGTCCATATTCTCCATCAGTTTGAAAATGAAAAAACAAGTTTCAGAAAAGGAAATTTTTCGGTCCTGTTTACACCAGTTTTCTCTCCATCTCCTTCGAGTTCATAACTGTGTTGAAACTCTCCATTTCATCCTTCTTCCTTATCATCTTTCCCACCCGCGTCTACACACACTAACCAAACACCATGGGAATTCCACCATAATAACTCTTCCTTTTCAGCTACAAATATTGTTTCCATTTCCTCATCTTCATACCATCACCATGCTGTAAATCTTCAAAAGATACATGAAGATCTGATGCTTACAACAACTTTCGTTGTTATCACAAACCCGCAAACAACACTACAAACATGTGAAAATATAGCTTCCGGCATGCTTTCCACTTTCACGACTTGTACACCACCAACAATATTGAAACAGATCTAAATCTGGCCGCACCTTTTCTCGTCGGAGAACCGCAACTGGCCGAAAAAGCACCATATGCAGCGTCGACGTACCAACCATAAAACGACATTCACCTTATCTCATCTTCAAAACACCACAAACCTGGGACGACCTGCTACCTTCTCCTTCCTCCATAACCCGCTCTCTTTCAACAACTGAAACAACAGTAAACCACAACTCAATCACCTTCAACTGTTACCCTTTTTTTTCAAAACCCAATCATCTCCAACTGAAACCTATTTTCAACCAACTTCAACAATAACCCTTCAAATCACCATTCCAAACAACTCAACCCACCTTCAAAAACCTATCAACGACAACCATAAGCCTCACCATTCAAAACCCATTCCAACACGGAACCTAACCTCAAATCAGAATAAGGGATGGAAGATGAAGAAGAGAGATTTAAGAATCATGGAAACGAAATCAGACCAAATCGAATCTAAACCTGGAAACTATGGTGCGAGGATGACGGTTGAGGACCGAGCGGAGGCGCTGAGAGGATGAGGTTAGACCGCATCGAGTTTTATTGTTGCGATGAAGAAGAACATCATGCGATCGGTTCATTTCATGAGCTGGTTTTTTTCTAAAAATGAATGACCTGATGTTACTGTTTCTCACACCTCACTTTACTGACCTATAGTCCCTTTCATTTTTCTTTGACCGAGATTTTTCTTTTTTCTTTTTATACGGGATCATGCTGTTGCTAACTCCCTTATGTTTGTTAACAATATGACATCCTATTTTCTGGGCTTGAGGCCCGTGGTCCCATGGTTTTTTTTCATATAAAAATGTGCATCATTTTGTTGAAGGATGATGGGCTTAGGCCCACGTGATTCCTCCAGTTATCATATTCTTACTATACACACCCCTGGGTATGTACTCCTCCCTCTTTCCCTTTTTTAATTTTTTAATATCATTTTTTTTCTTTTAGATTTTAGAAGTTTTATTTTAAGATATTGTGAAGTTTTACTATTTTGTATGATTTTCATAATTCTTTAGTTTTCTATTCTCTTTATTCTTGGGCCTATGATATTACAACCATCTTGATTTATTGATTTACTCAAGTCACTACAAAAAATCTTGATTTTTATGAGGCCCATGTTTTATTTTTGTTGGTCAATGAAAATCTAATCTAGAGGTTTTCGATTTATCGATCTAAATCCTTAGTTAGATGAGACCGACTTTATTTCCGCTTTGAACCCATTCTTCTTTATTTTTGGGCCAATGACATATAAAAAATCTTAACTTTGTTGGTTATTTCAAACCAATAAGTTTTGATAAATATGAGGCCACTTTTTATTTTCTATTTTGTTGGTCAATGAAAGTTAAAAATCTAAGGTTATCGATTTCTCGATTGAATCTTGATTTAGACGAGACCGACCTTTATTTTCACTTCAATTCCATTATCTTTATTTTGGGCCGATGATATCACAAAAATCATGACTTAGTCGATTTATTCAAATTACTAAAAGTCTTGATAAATATGAGGCCGTTTTATTTATTTTTTTAGCTCGTTGGTCAATGAAAGTCAAACATCAAGATTATCATTTTTCGATTAAATCTTCATTAAGACGAGACCGGCTTTATTCTCACTTCATATCGCATCGTTTTTTTTATCTTCATTTTTATTTTTGATCGATGAAGTTCTTTGTTCACAAACGTTAATTGTCGAGGTGATCAACCTTCATTATTTCAAATCTATAGTAAGTAATCTCGAGATTACTTTCTATACTTTGGGATCGTGATAGGTTACCTTCGACTAATCAACGAAAGTTTATGATTAAGACGAGATCTCCACCTTTTCTTTTCGTGTGACACGATTTCCTTGGAGAATGATCCTCAATATCACTTCTTCATCGTGTCTTAACACAAAGATCGAATTGTGCATCCTCCTATAGCATGGTCTTCCTCATAGACCGTGCTACGACGGTTTAGCACTATATTGGACCCGATTCATCGATCCAATAAATTAATCATTAACCACTAATTTTAATTTCAGTCAATATATCTTGGTTCATTTTATTATATCTTGTTCATATTATCTTGATTATATTATTTTTCATATTGTTCATATATATCATAGCCATACTTGTTCATTTGACCCTCCTTCCAAAGGAAAGTTTTTCACTTTGACTCCTAAGTCACAATCCACTCCCATTTCACCTTGGCCTCCTAAGAGCCATTTTCCCCCATAGTTTAGTAATAGGATAGAGTTATCGAGAACTCTATGTGATTCTCTATCACAAGAACTCACTTTCCTTTACTTAGACTTATAGAGTTATCGAGAACTCTATGTGATTCTCACTATCATGAGAACTCACTTTCTCCACCCATGACGTAGACTTAGAGAGTTATCGTGAACTCTAAAATGAGCTCAGACTCATTTCCCTTTGGAACGTTGGCCATAGTCAATGTTTCTTTCCTTTCACCCCTTAGTTAGGTGAACTACGGTTGCTCTGATTCTTTAGTCAGATACGTAGGCACAAGATGCGACGTCTTGGCAAGCAAAACTTAGTGTACATACCCTTAGGTCTTTACCTTTAGCAGATACCTTAGCAAGCAAACATAACATAACACAAACTTAGCAAGAGGTTCCTGTAGAGTACTACAGATACTTAGGGTGCTAATACCTTCCCTTTGTATAACCAACCCCCGAACCTTAGATCTCTTCCCTTTAGGTTTTCTTTGATCTTGAACCTTTCCTTTGGATAAATCAAAGTCGGTTGTAAAAGAAATATGTTGCAAGTTAATTAATAGCTTGTTATCCGATTTTCACCGCAATAGAAATGGCGACTTCACTGGGGATACGATTCTTTTTTAGGGTTAAGCCCACCTTGTTTCGTTTATGTTATTTATGATTGCTTGCTATACTTGTACATATATCTGTATATATCTGTATACCTATTTTGTTTGGGTTCTTCTGTGTGCAGGGTTCTACTATTGAGTGGTGAGATAAGTCCTAACCCGGACTTGAGTGCACTTATGATAGGATAGTGGATATAGTCAAGGAGACTTTGAGGGAGTCGAATCCCAAAAGAGTTGACTTGAGATTCCACACTCAGTTGAGGCCCTCTCGGAGTTGGTATATGTTGAACGAGCAATCGTGAAGGCGTTACCACTTCGACCTTGGTGCCAGGGATACTGATGACCTTTAGTTACCCTTACCCCACTTGGCCTTTTAGGATGTAGTGCGGTGACCATGAGGGAGTCTATTTCTGAAATGGTTGTCACACGATACTACACTCAGACGAGATTCTCTTGAGAATATTATTGATTACCAAGTTAATTGGGAAGTCGATAATATCCGAAAAATGGATTGTCGACTCTGGGAACCTTTTTAGAACCCTGTTCTGCAGATGAAAACCCATAGTACATACCTTCTGGGATGGGTAGACCATGGCTCAATGCTCGTGATCTTCAAACCTAGGCCCTCTCTTATTTGTGTGTGCATATCTGTGAATATCTGTATATGTGTGTTTGTGCATACATTCATCCATGCATGAGACCCCTAAATCTAGGGCTTGTGTGTTGTTGTGTGTACATATATCTATGTTTTTGTGTGCCCGTGTTTTGTACATTGCATACATCTCATCGCATCCATTGATGGTTTCAAGGAACTCAGACATTCCTTTCTTTGCAAAGATCCTTAGAGATCACTGATTTTTAAAACAAGACTCTTCAGTTTTCCAAAATGTTTGCAGCTCGCCTTTGAGTTCCTTGAAACCATTTGGCTTGCATTAGCATTGCACGCGCATTTTCATTGCATTTGCATTTTTCAGTCTTGAGTCTCATCCACCCTCTGTCTGTAACCTAGTGGACTTCCCGAAGCCATCATTGGACTTGAAGTTGTCTTTTCTTGACTCGTCCATTGTGACTACCACGCTGGGGCACAGGGGCACTCAACTGAAGATTGTAAGATGCTCGGAAGCAAGGCTCAGACTTTGTTTGACTCTGAGATGGTTTCATTCACACCTCAAGGCATTCAAATCAACAAACCTTCGCCTAATCAGGCAGATTCATCAGATTTCAAAATGGAAGAAACTTCCGAGAGTGGATGTGAAGATGATTCTCAAACTGATCTCGAAAAACAACTCTGAAGACGGTTATCACAGCTTGGCGAATCAAGAAGGAAATTTCAGTTCCCCGGAGCTGGAAATCTTTTGGCTATTTCAGCATTTTGTTGTATTTTTCTTTGCATGTTTGAATTTGTTTTTGCTTATAAGTTTTTGGTTTTTCAAATTGGCAAGATTAATGAAGTGTTTATGCATCTTTTGATTAAGTCCATTCGTTTCACTCATTTACTTTTATGTTTGTGAAAACAAAAAAAAAACAAAAAAAAACAAAAAAAAGCAAAAAAAAATTCTTTCCTTCCACTTATCAAACTGTTTGTTTAAACAAAGATTGGGGAGGATGATGAAAATATTATCCATAATTGTTGTGGTATGCTTTCGATTAAACCTGACCGAGGATGTAAGGCATTGTTTCAATCCCTAAACACTGGAGAAATAAGGAAGATAATCCCTCGTTAACCCTTTGAGCCTAGAAGTAGGAGTTTTTCTTTCATTACACAAAAACCCTTAAATCTCAACCTTGGGGTGGGTAGTTCTCAGTTTTACTTGGTTATGAATTCTAATGCAAGCGCTTCATGCAAGACACCAGTCAGCTCTCTCCAAACAAGTGAATAAGCGTTGTACAAGTTGTTCCCGAAGCGACAAATAAGGAAGGATCGTCAAGAAATCCTTAATCGAAGAATAAGCCGAGTCCCTTTCAAGGCAAAAGCCAAGAAAGATGGGAAGCCCAAAACTTTGCCTTATACAAGAAGGTTCGTACAACAATCGAGAAAAGAAAAAAATCTTATAACCTCAATCAAAGACAAGAAGAGGTATCATAACCTCAACCAAATCAAAAGTAGAGGTATCATAACTTCAACCAAAAAGAAGAGGTCTCAAAATCTCAATGAAGACAAAAAGGAGACCTCATAACCTCAAAACCTTAAAGGTGACCAAATTCTGCAAGGGAGTAATGACTACAAAGGTGTCGGAATCATCGTCAACTATCATCAATTCATTCTTAGCCTATAGGAACTTGAATGCATATCCTAAGTTAACTGAGCGTAGGATTGGAGTTCATCACGAAGTTTGGGTGGGACAAATAAATTTTGAGCCTTTATCCTTTGTTTCATAAACCGTGAACCAAGCCACGTTACAACCCTTAAAAGACCTAATTGAGGTAAGGTTGTTTTGAAAGCATACTACAGCAAGGTTGATTAACCTGACTCCTAATGATCTTTGCTATTTGCGTGTGTTGATCACTTTATCTGTCATTCCATAAATGACTAGATCCACCGTTGTTTTTGATTATTTAATCATTCCAACGAGTGTGTTTCATCAATAAAACTTCGTTTTCAAAAGCTTGCATGAATTTTGCATTGAAATTGCCAATTTTTAATGAACAATACTTGTTTACAAAACAATTCAATGTCAAAAGAATCCTAACAAATGCAGCCAGCTAGGGAATCTGACTTGATAAAGGGCTCAGTCTGGGGCATCTCCTCCATAGATCCAGCATCTCAAGAGCCACTAAATCAGGGGCAGAAGCTCTCTGAATCCAGAATATTGGGGCAAACCTTCTTGAGGTCATCTTATGGCAAGTTTGGACTCCAATGACCTACCAACAGGGGCAAGTTTATTCCCCAGTTGTTTCTACCGCAGTCCGAGGACTTTGTATTGCAAATACAGCTAATCAGGGGCAATCAGGTCGAGATTCGATAAATCTCTAAAGGGCCAATCAGTCCGGGGCATCTCTTTCACAGATCAGCCAGTCTGAAGAGCAAGTTCAAAGACTTTGTTGTGTAAACGTCGTTGATCTGGGACAGTTACGCCGAGATTCATGAATCTAAGAGTTTGAAGATATTGAGGCATTTCTTATGCCGACTCTTCTGTAAAATCCTCTTGGTATTTTCTCCCAACCTATCATGTAATCTGGGGCAGAAAAGATTTGAAGATTACCTGTTGTAAAAGCTGTTGTTTATTATGGTGATCATCATATAATTCAGGATACAGCAGGATTACCCTGTTCTTGTGATATCCTTTGCCAACTCCCCAATGAGCTGTTACTTCAGCTAATCTTGGCAATTCTCCTTGGATTCTCCTCCAATAAGGAAATCAAGCTCATGATGGCAATCCTAGTGAAGTCATGATGCTATACCTCAAGAGGAATACTCTTTTTCCCAGTGAAGTAGATCCGCTGATCCTACTTGTTCATCCCCAGTGATGGTTCAATCTGATGAGTTTTGCTGGGTATCCTTGTCGAGATGTTTATTTCATCTCCAGTCTCGCTTCCTTTTGTCTGTTTTGTCAGCATAAGCATTCATATGCATAGCATCTTAGCATTTTTGCTTCCCTTTCTGGTACTTACCTGTTTTTGTTCACTTTGGCGTTTATATCCCCAAGTGACTGAGTTTGTCTTTTTTCTCCAATAGAGTTGTCAGCCCTAGGCATAAAGTGCCCATTCTTTCTGAATTTCCCACAGAGTTCAATCCTCGTGGATGATGGTTGTTTCAATTATCTTTTCCACATTTGGATAAGATAAATCCCCATTTGAGTTCATTCCTCAATTGGAGTCTTGTTTGGCCGTTTCTTTCTAGCTTGTTCCTAGATTGAACTTTGGTCCCTGACAGGTGTGGTTTCTGAACCTACTTTCGAAAGTGCATTTATTTTGCACCGTTGTCTCGCAGGAAGATTCTTTTTCAAATCCCCATTGAGGACAAACTTATTTCTCCAGCAGTGTTGTAATGTCAACATCTCTTTGGAATTTATACCCAACAACAAGTGATAATCCCCTTGAGAAACTTTCTTTGCTATCATTACCTCTACGACGATAAGTGGTCATCTCTTACGAGAAGTTTATCCGTCTTTGATTTTATCTTCAGTCAGTCTGATGTGATCCCTATTTAAGGTATTTCTTCCAGTCAATCTGTTTGATGAGGTGTTCCAAGTCCAGCTTATACTGGCATTCAAAAATCTAACTCATACTGATACACAAAGTTTGTCTCTGTCTTTTCTGGTTTTTCTTGAAGATCCCGTTTGAACTCTTCATTATAAGAAAATTCCAGGAAATCTGTTGTTGGATGCTTATCCTTTTGTTTCACACTGATCCCCAAGTGGAGATCATATCTTCTTTCTGGTTTCATGTCCAGTAAGAATGTGAATCTTTATTTCCCCAGTAAAGTAAAAGACATCCCCGGCTTATCTCTAAAAACCTTTGTCTAAGTTAGGCTTATGTCCGGTCATCACCCTCATGTGTCAGATTTTGACTCTTGGTGCAACATTCCCCAGGAAGTCTAACCTGCAACCTTGGTACTGACTTATATGGTACTTAATTATCTCATTTAGATACCTAAAAGTCCAGTAACTGCTTGCATTGTTAACTTTTGAACGTTCTTGTTCGAATCGAGTCGAACCTGAACCGAGTCTTTGTTTGAATCGAGTCAAACACTGACCATCTTTGAGTTTTTGTTTTAAACCGTTCTTGTTCGAATCGAGTTGAACCTGAACCGAGTCTTTGTTTGAATCGAGTCAAACACTGACCATCTCTGAGTCTTTTGTTTAAACCGTTCTTGTTCGAATCGAGTCGAACCTGAACCGAGTCTTTGTTTGAATAGAGTCAAACATTGACTGAGTCTTTTTATTTAAACCGTTCTTGTTCGAATTGAGTCGAACTTGAACCGAGTCTTTGTTTGAATCGAGTCAAACACTGACCATCTTTGAGTCTTTTGTTTAAACCGTTCTTGTTCGAATCGAGTCGAACCTGAACCGAGTCATTGTTTGAATTGAGTCAAACACTGACCATCTCTGAGTCTTTTTATTTAAACTGTTCTTGTTCGAATCGAGTCGAACCTGAACCGAGTCTTTGTTTGAATCGAGTCAAACACTGACCATCTTTGAGTTTGTTGCTTTAAATCGTTCTTGTTCGAATCGAGTCGAACCTGAACCGAGTCTTTGTTTGAATCGAGTCAAACATTGAGTCTTTTATTTTAAACTGTTCCTGTCGAATTGAGTCGAACTTGAACCAAAAGTCCAATTATTATTGGCACAGTATTTGTTTGAATCGAGTCAAACATTGCTTTTATTTCAGTTTGTTCCTACTTGAATCGAGTCAAGCTTGAACCAAAAGTCCAATTATCGTTGGCACCGTCTTTGTTTGAATCAAGTCAAACATTGTCTTAACTTCAGTCTGTTGTTGTAAAACGTCTTTGTTTGAATCGAGTCAAACTTGAACTTAACTTTCCAGATATTGTGGACCATTCTTTGTTTGAATCGAGTCAAACATTGTTTAAACTCCAGTTTATCATGAACCCATTGCTTGAACCTTTTCCAAAGTCCAGCTCACACAGGTATTCTTCTTAAACCAAACCATCTTGTGATCTCAACCAATACATTTTGGTACCCATTGGTTCATTAACCTTATTTACAGCAAAGGTCCAGTCACCTTTTGTCATCTGATGCGCAGAGTTTGTCTCTGTATTTTCTGACTTTTCTTGAAGATCCCGTTTGAACTCTTCAGTATAAGAAATCCCCAGAAGATCTTTGTAAGATGTCTACCCTTTTATTTCAGACTGATCCCTACTGGAGATCATGTCTTCTTTTTGGTTTCATGCCCAGTAAGAATGTGTCTTCATTTTTTCCCCAGTGTCGTCCGGGCACCTATGAACCTGTCGTCCATCTCCCTGGATCTTTCCCCAGTGGTGAATACCTTTCTGGCTCCTTTCTCCAGTGAGGATGTGTAGGGTTCCCCCTCAGTTTTTCTATCCCCAGTGTTGCCTCAGAGTCTCCCCAGTGAGTCTTGTTGTTGTTGGTCAGCCTGTATCCCCAGTAAGTTTTCTTGCAGATACTAACCTTCATCCTTCCCAAGTGAAACTCATCTGCGTTTGGTAGCTCTTTATTCTTTGGTGTCTTGTTTGTCTGCATTTTGTGCACTATCATGGCATCATAATCATCATACTAGAAGTTCATGGCATGTCAGCATTTGCATGTCTGTTGCTTGTCCTTAACATCTGCATTCCATCTAAGGGCAAAATTTTCGGTTTGCTATATTTAAATACCTTTTCACCTTGATGCCCCGAGGATTTCCATTCCTCGTGTCATCCGGTAAAGCTATTTAAATAGGGGCAACTGTTGTACCCCAAATTTTGACCCCTTAGATGTCACAACATCTTTTGCATGAGCATCATAGATCAATAACCTATGCATTGTTAACTAACCATTTTATCAATTTTTGTTTGTTTTGTTTCACTTGTAAATCAGGGTTTGTTTCAAGAGACCTCCTCCCCTCAATAATCCAATGTGATTTGTTTTCATCACAAGTTCTTCCTCAAGGACCAGACAAGGTCATCAGGACAGGGGTCTGTGTGGTGTGGTTTGAGATTCAGTGGAAGTTTGACCTAATCTTGGTCAAACAAGTGGTTTGCATTAGTATCAGGTTATCAGGTTGTGACAGAGATTCTGAATTAGGGTCTTGGTCCTCATCAAGGCATTTGTTTCACGAGTATGCACTCAAGGCACGAGGATTAGGGTTTCTCACCCTTGGAGTTTATGATTGACAAATATCGTTCAGTTGAGTCTCCAAAGGTTAGTTGGTTCATGGTGTGTGCAGTTCTGTTTCAGTTCAATTGAGGTTGTAGAGATATCAAAGAGATCAGAGCAGTTGGTATATTTCAAGTTATGTGCAAGTGTTTGGTCATGTAGTTCAGGATTTGTGGCAGTTAAGTGCAGTGGTCAATGCTAAGTGTTGTGGTGGCGTGTTACCTTTACCATTATCAATTCTTTTTTTTATTATCATCCATTTTCCTAATTAACCATTCAAAATCCATTATATCCAAGTATCCATTTTTCTTTCTTAGCCATTATTCATTCTAACCATTTTCATACCTATTCTCAAATCCAAAAATCTATTCATTTATCCAATTTTCAATCCATAAATATCTATTTCTATGATCCATATTTCTAACCCATTTCATATCCAAAAAATCCATATTCCATTTTTGATTTCATATCCATTTTCAATTCTAATCCATACCTATTTTTCAATTCAATTCATTTCCCTAAACAATTTCCAATTTCATTATCCATTTTTATCCATTTCACTTTAAGCCATTAAATCCATCCATATTCCATTTTTGATAATATCCATTATTCATATTTCTAATCCATTTTTTTTTATTCCATACATCCATTAATCAAAATTCAAAACCTCATCCATTCACAACCAATTTCATGTCCAATATCATCCATATTAGTTCTATAAACCAAGTTCACATTTTATAACAAGAGTCCACATTTTTTTTTGTTTGTCTTTTGAAGCCCATGTTTTCCAAGCCCATGACACAAAAACAATTAGCCTAAACCTACTTCATGAAGTATTTAAACTTGTTTGCAGTAATGTGAGAGGGGCATCCACAAACTCCACGCCGCCACTTGTCCATATTCTCCATCAGTTTGAAAATGAAAAAACAAGTTTCAGAAAAGGAAATTTTCCAGTCCTGTTTACACCAGTTTTCTCTCCATCTCCTTCGAGTTCATAACTGTGTTGAAACTCTCCATTTCATACTTCTTCCTTATCATCTTTCCCACCCGCGTCTACACACACTAACCAAACACCATGGGAATTCCACCATAATAACTCTTCCTTTTCAGCTACAAATATTGTTTCCATTTCCTCATCTTCATACCATCACCATGCTGTAAATCTTCAAAAGATACACGAAGATCTTATGCTTACAACAACTTTCGTTGTTATCACAAACCCGCAAACAACACTACAAACATGTGAAAATATAGCTTCCGATATGCTTTCCACTTTCACGACATGTACACCACCAACAATATTGAAACAGATCTAAATCTGGCCGCACCTTTTCTCGTTGGAGAACCGCAATTGGCGGGAAAAGCACCATATGCAGCGTCGACATACCAACCATAAAACGACATTCACCTTATCTCATATTCAACACACCACAAACCTGGGACGACCTGCTACCTTCTCCTTCCTCCATAACCCACTCTCTTTCAACAACTGAAACAATAGTAAACGACAACTCAATCACCTTCAACCGTTACCTTTTTTTTTCAAAACCCAATCATCTCCAACCGAAACCTATTTTCATCCAACTTCAACAATAACCCTTCAAATCACCATTCCAAACAACTCAACCCACCTTCAAAAACCTATCAATGACAACCATAAGCCTCACCATTCAAAACCCATTCCAAAACGGAACCCAACCTCAAATCAGAATAAGGGATGGAAGATTAAGAAGAGAGATTTAAGAATCATGGAAACAAAATCAGACCAAATCGAATCCAAACCTGGAAACTATGGTTCGAGGATGACGGTTGAGGACCGAACGGAGGCGCTGAGAGGAGGAGGTTGGACCGCATCGAGTTTTATTGTTGCGATGAGGGAGAACATCATGCGATCGGTTCATTTCATGAGCTGGTTTTTTTTCTAAAAATGAATGACTTGATGTTACTGTTTCTCACACCTCACTTTGCTGACCTATAGTCCCTTTCATTTTTCTTTGACCGAGATTTTTCTTTTTTCTTTTTATACGGGATCATGTTGTTGCTAACTCCCTTATGTTTGTTAACAATATGACATCCTATTTTCTGGGCTTGAGGCCCGTGGTCCCATGGTTTTTTTTTTCATATTAAAATGTGCATCATTTTGTTGAAGGATGATGAGTTTAGGCCCACGTGATTCCTCCAGTTATCATATTCTCACTATACACACCCCTGGGTCTGTACTCCTCCCTCCTTCCCTTTTTTAATTTTTTATTATCATTTTTTTTTCTTTTAGATTTTAGAAGTTTTATTTTAAGATATTGTGAAGTTTTACTATTTTGTATGATTTTCATAATTCTTTAGTTTTCTATTCTCTTTATTCTTGGGCCTATGATATTACAACCATCTTGATTTATTGATTTACTCAACTCACTACAAAAAATCTTGATTTTTATGAGGCCCATGTTTTATTTTTGTTGGTCAATGAAAATCTAATCTAGAGGTTTTCGATTTATCGATCTAAATCCTTAGTTAGATGAGACCGACTTTATTTCCGCTTTGAACCCATTCTTCTTTATTTTTGGGCCAATGACATATAAAAAATCTTAACTTTGTTGGTTATTTCAAACCAATAAGTTTTGATAAATATGAGGCCACTTTTTATTTTCTATTTTGTTGGTCAATGAAAGTTAAAAATCTAAGGTTATCGATTTCTCGATTGAATCTTGATTTAGACGAGACCGACCTTTATTTTCACTTCAATTCCATTATCTTTATTTTGGGCCGATGATATCACAAAAATCATGACTTAGTCGATTTATTCAAATTACTAAAAGTCTTGATAAATATGAGGCCTTTTTATTTATTTTTTTTAGCTCATTGGTCAATGAAAGTCAAACATCAAGATTATCATTTTTCGATTAAATCTTGATTAAGACGAGACTGACTTTATTCTCACTTCATATCGCATCTTTTTTTATCTTCATTTTTATTTTTGATCGATGAAGTTCTTTGTTCACAAACGTTAATTGTCGAGGTGATCAACCTTCATTATTTCAAATCTGTAGTAAGTAATCTCGAGATTACTTTCTATACTTTGGGATCGTGATAGGTTACCTTCGACTAATCAACGAAAGTTTGTGATTAAGACGAGATCTCCACCTTTTCTTTTCGTGTGACACGATTTCCTTGGAGAATGATCCTCAATATCACTTCTCCATCGTGTCTTAACACAAAGATCGAATTGTGCATCCTCCTATAGCATGGTCTTCCTCATAGACCGTGCTACGACGATTTAGCACTATATTGGACCCGATTCATCGATCCAATAAATTAATCATTAACCACTAATTTTACTTTCAGTCAATATATCTTGGTTCATTTTATTATATCTTGTTCATATTATCTTGATTATATTATTTTTCATATTGTTCATATATATCATAGCCATACTTGTTCATTTGACCCTCCTTCCAAAGGAAAGTTTTTCACTTTGATTCCTAAGTCACAATCCACTCCCATTTCACCTTGGCCTCCTAAGAGCCATTTTCCCCCATAGTTTAGTAATAGGATAGAGTTATCGAGAACTCTATGTGATTCTCTATCACGAGAACTCACTTTCCTTTACTTAGACTTATAGAGTTATCGAGAACTCTATGTGATTCTCACTATCATGAGAACTCACTTTCTCCACCCATGAAGTAGACTTAGAGAGTTATCGTGAACTCTAAAATGAGCTCAGACTCATTTCCCTTTGGGACGTTGGCCATAGTCAATGTTTCTTTCCTTTCACCCCTTAGTTAGGTGAACTACGGTTGCTCTGATTCTTTAGTCAGATACGTAGGCACAAGATGCGACGTCTTGGCGAGCAAAACTTAGTGTACATACCCTTAGGTCTTTACCTTTAGCAGATACCTTAGCAAGCAAACATAACATAACACAAACTTAGCAAGAGGTTCTTGTAGAGTACTACAGATACTTAGGGTGCTAATACCTTCCCTTTGTATAACCAACCCCCGAACCTTAGATCTCTCCCCTTTAGGTTTTCTTCGATCTTGAACCTTTCCTTTGGATAAATCAAAGTCGATTGTAAAAGAAATATGATGCAAGTTAATTAATAGCTTGTTATCCGATTTTCACCGCAACACTTTCCCACACGGGCAGCCTTCCACAAAACATGCTCCGAAACAGATGTTTCTTCACTTTTCTCCTCTGCAAGCTACACATTAAGTCAAGAATTAGGATGAATAATAATACAAAAAGACAATAGCAATTATATATACTTACGATTTTTTGTTCCAAGCGTGCATATCCCAAACGTCCTTTCTTGTATGGATATGCGGGTTTCGAGGCTCTTTGACGATTAACGTCACTCACAACCTGCATAAACAATTAAAAGTCATATCAGAACACATGTAATAACTACATGAATATAATACAATGTTCATGATAAATTAAATTAAGATTACGTGGAATTCTTCAGTTCTTCGTTTGGCGACAAAAGTGTCCCATTCTTCGGGTGCAATCAAGTCCGCATGCTTCTTCGGGCATTCCGCTTCAACAAACTTTCCTTGGGCATCCCTCAGAAACTTGTTGGATAAAAATGCTCGGAACCCTCTAAGTCTTTTTCCGGCTAATTGAAGACAATATTTTTGCTTATCGTCACCAATGTTAAAAGATCTCTACAATAACAAATAAAGTGTGTTAGTATAATTAATTTAAAAATATAATCGTCAAAAATAACAAATAACATCACATATAGTACCTGTATCTCACTCCATATTTTATCTTTGGCGGGTTTCAACTGTGGATTTCGCTAATTGTCACAAGTAATAGGAACTAGTGAACGGACAAGTGCACCAATGTAACTAGTCAACATATCGCCATTAGGCTCAATTAGTTGACCTGTTTCATTCCAATGAACGTCGTATTTTATTCCATTGTCTCTAGCACGAATAACTCCTTTCATGATTGTTATTCCTCTTGAAATATCTCCTTCCGCATCTTGAATTGATTCTTTTGGATCATTCTTGGAAGTATCGTGCGAGTTCTCCTTATTAGAAGCCATTTTACCTATAATAAAGAAAAACACATATAAATCCATAATCCATAATCAGTTGAACATAATATAATCCATAATCAAATATGAAATGACAAACACACGACAAACATATAAATCCATGATCCATAATCAAATATGAAATGACAAACACACGACAAACATATAAATCCATGATCCATAATCAAATATGAAATGACAAACACATGACAAACATATAAGTCTATCATCTATAATCCATAATCCATAATCATTCTCAAATATGAAATATACATGACAGAATATATAATTTTACTATTACCTCTTTATTAACGTCTCTTTCTTTTCCGGGTAGGAAGATGATCTACTTGTCTTTTAACAACACGGATGGATGGATTGATCCAAATTCCCTCATTATGATCATTTCTAATATATGATTCACTCGCTCCAACAATCTCATATTGATCACTTATAATATATGATGCATTCGCTCCAACAATATCACCTTGATCTCCAATGTTATCATCAATTACTTTGTTAGATAAAAGCACTATAGACCATTTCGTACTTGTCGGGTTAGTGACATAGAACACTTGTCTAGCTTGAGAGGCTAGAATAAAAGGCTCATCTTTGTACCCTACCCTATTAAGATCCACTTGCAAAAATCCTGACTTATCCATTCGTATGCCACTATTATTTTCAACCCACTTGCAACCAAAGATAGGAATCTGAAACTTCTCATAATCAAAAACCCAAATACGCTCGATAACCCCAAAATATGACATATTTGCATATTTGGGGTTTAAGTCCTTCACACTTGAAATGTGCATTGATTCAGCTACCAAGATGACACCACTATTTTGCATTGTACTTTTGTCATCTTGTTCTTTGGTATAAAATGTGTATCCATTAATTGCGTATGCGCTATAAGAAAACACATGCAAACTTGGACCATATGCTAAACATCTCAACCTTTCTGTTATTGAAGCGGGATCTACACAAAACTTTGAATAAATGTGATCCTTAAACCATGGTATGAAACTTCGATTGTGCTCTCGTACTATCCAATTTTCATTTCTATTCGGATTTAAACCTCGGAGAAAATCCTTGTGCATTTCAACATACGGCTCAACCTCATTGTCATTGTGCAGAACATACAAATGCACTTGCTCCCGTTCAGCCCTTGATACGGTCACAATTTTATTTCCAATTAACTTTTTTCCTTCTTTTTTTCAACGATGTGAGATTTGGGAAGTCCAATGGATTGAACGTTGGAAAGATATTCAGTACAAAACTCAATCGCTTCTTCAACAATGTATCATTCAACAATACAACCCTCTGGTCGACTTCGATTTTTCATATACCCTTTTAATATTTTCATATACCGTTCAGCAGGGTACATCCATCTCATATAAGCTGGTCTACACAATTGTGTCTCCTTTACAAGATGAACAACTAGATGTACCATTATGTCAAAAAACGAGGGAGGGAAAAACATTTCAAGCTCACACAATGTAATGACTATTTCTTTTTGCAATGTTGGTAAGATCGCAGGATCGATCATCTTACTACAAATTGACCTGAAGAAGAAACACAATTTAGTTATTGTGTGTCTTACTTTTTCCGACAAAATAGTACGTATACGTATTGGTAGAAAATGTTCCATTATAACATGGCAATCATGCGTCTTTAAACTCTTTAATTTGAGGTCTTTCATAGACACAAGTCTTCTAATATCTGAAGAGTATCCTTCTGGAACTTTAACTTCACTTAGAAACTTACACAATTTTTTTTTCTCCTTTCTAGATAGAGTATAGGCAGCAGGTGGTAGATATGTTCGTTTTCCTTTCTTCAAGGGTCCTAATTCAGTTCTTATCCCCATCGCTATCAAGTCCTTTCTTGCTTTAAGGCCATCCTTAGACTTTCCTTGTATATTGAGTAACGTACCAATAACACTGTCAAATATATTTTTTCAATATGCATAACATCAAGAAAATGTCTTACATACAACGACTTCTAATATGGCAATTCAAAAAAAATTGACCTCTTCTTCCACCCACTCTTGACAAGGGTATGTGCAAAAGGCTTGCCAAACTGAGTACCCACATCTTTCACCTTTTCAAAAACTCGAACACCTGTCAATATAGGTGGAGCTCTACCTTGTTCTACCTCTCCATTGAAGGCTTTTCTCCACCCACGGTAGTGATGATTAGAATTTAAGAATCTACGATGACCGAGAAATACATTCTTCTGACCAAACTCCAATCGCGTCCAATCTGGTTTATCTTCACAAATAGGACACGCACATTGACCTTTTATGCTATACCCTGATAGATTTCCGTATGCTCGAAAATCATTAATTGTGCCAAACAACATCGCCCTCAAGTTGAAACTTTCTTTCCTATATCCATCATAAACCTTCACACCGTTCTCCCACAAAATCTTTAAATCTTTGATTAAGGGTGTCAAGTATACATCTATGTCATTCCCTGGTTGTTTAGGCTCAGAAATTAACATAGATAACATCATGTACTTACGCTTCATACATAGCCATGGAGGTAGGTTATAAATCATAATAATCACAGGCCATGTGGTATGTGAGATACTTTGAAGACCGTGTGGGTTCATTCCATCAGTAGATAATGCCAAGCTAAGGTTTCTTGTTTCTTCTCCAAATTCAGGATAATCATTATCAATTTTCGTCCACTGTGGTGAATCTGCCGGATGACGAAACTTTCCATCTATAATTCTTTCATCTGCATGCCAAGTCAAGTTTCTTGCATCGGTTTCACTACGGAGCATGCGTCTGAATCTCGGAATTATAGGAAAATACCACAAGACTTTTCCTGGAGACAACTTTTTCTTATATCGAGAGACACCGCATTTAGGACACTCATTTAACGATGCATACTCATTTTGAAACAAAACACAATCATTTGGACATGCATGTATCTTATCATAGCTTATCCTAATAGAGCACAACATCTTTTTGGCCTCATATGTTCGATTGGGAAGAACATTATCCTCCGGAAGCATATCTTTCATAAGGGCTAATAACTCTGTAAAACTTTTATCCAGCCATCCATTACCCGCCTTTAAGTTGTACAACTTCAATACCGCAGATAATCTTGTGAACTTAGTGCAACCCTTATACAACGGTTTCTCTGCATCGCTTACCAACCTCTCAAACATTTTGGGACAATCTTGAAGATCTTCTTCAAGTGCTTCTGCAATCTCTTCGACTCGATCACAATCGTATGTATCTGTGGCATTGTCGTTTGAAGCATAGGTCTTATTATCCCCCGGTTCAACATTCCCGTTACTTTTCTCACCATGAAATGTCCAACTTGTATAACTTCGATCAATTCCATGCCTCTTTAAATGCGACTCCATCTGACCCGCGTCAATCCGACGCCCAAAACAGCAACCCAAGCAAGGACATGTGATTCGACTGGGGTCTTTGGCGTGTTCAACATCAAACTTAACGAATTCTGATACCTCATTCTCGTACTCTTTCGATAATCGATTGGACGACATCCATTTTTTATCCATAATTTTACTAAGTAACCAAAACAAAAACAAAAGAACAACTACGTACCTGTATATATAGAAGTCAGCAACTTCTGGACTGAACCACAAAGTGTAAGATTCTTGAAAACGATCCGAATTCACTCTTCACAAGTAACCCCTATAGCAAATGAACGTAAGTTAGTAACTGATGGTGTATACCACATATAACAAGACAAATTTAGTATGTAATATGACAAACAAGAAATATCGGAGGAACAAGTCAAAGTTTCAAGAAACAAATTTAGTAAACATCATCATTAAATCAAATAGCATGGTATAATTTGATTCGTCACAAATGACACATCAACACTTAATGTTTCAACTCAACATTGTAAAAAAAAACAACTTCAACGCTTAAGTTCAATTAACTTCAAAGTTCTGTCATCAATTCAAATTCAATTAAAAATTCAATCACTATTTATCATTTTCAATCAACTATCAAAATAACAATTAATTTTATAATTATTTTCAATCAACTCTCAAAATAAATTCAATCACTAGTTCAATTAACAACTAATTTCATTATCATTTTCAATCAACAACCAAATTCTTACATCACTAAAATTTTCCGATAAATATTTCTATTAACTTTACAAAGAGCCCTATAACAACCTCAACAATCTAACTTCTACAACACTCTTAACTACCTTGACTTTTCTAATTAATCTAACTTCTACAACACCTATAACAACCTCAACTAATTAACTTCTACTATTCTACAAATTAATCATTGAACTAACTTCTACAAACTAATCACATTTTACACAATAATCACTATACTAACTTCTACTAATTAATCACTTTTTTAATTAATCACTAACTAACTTCTACAAATCAAAAAATGAAAACCTAACATCAACAACTAATAATACAACTTTTTTATCTCACAGAAACAACAAAGAAACAATCAACAATGGAGAATATTAGACATTTCCATTATTGGAGAGAAAACCAGAAAAAAGGAGAGTAAAAACCTCAAAGGCGGTACGACGGTAGCAGAAAGGACGGAGGGAAGCCACGAACGAAGGGAGTTTCGTTTGCAGAAACGACGGAGGACAGATGGAGTTTCGTTTGTAGAAGATGAAGACGATGATAAGCGGTCGCGAGAGGTAGGGCGAAATAGAAACGGTTGAAATGAAAATAGAGGGATATCAGAATCTGTTTTAATTTTAATATTTTAAAAGACCTTTAGCAGCGCTTTTAGAAAGCGCTTTCTTATGTTATGCCTTTAGCAGCGCTTTGGAGGTAAAAACGCTTTCTAATGTGGAAAAAATGAAAGGCCTTTAGCAGCGCTTTCCAAAAGCGCTGGCTAAAGCGTGTTGTACGAAAGGCCTTTAGCAGCGCTTTTCAAAAGCGCTGCCTTATGGTAACCCTTTAGCAGCGCTTTTCATGAAACGCTTTCTAAAATTCACTTGTCTTAGAGCTTTAGCAGCGCTTTTGAAAAGTGTTGTCTTATGTCCCCATATAGCAGCGCTTTTTTCTTTCGTTTTTTATTTTTTTTAGTAAAACATATATCAGCGCTTCTGTCAAAAAACGATGTCTTTAAAGATCAAAATTTTAAATTTATACGCATTAGTCTAATTGCTCTACCATGCTCTATTTTATTTTTAAAAATTTTATGAATATATATATATATATATATATATATAAAATAAGCCATGTCCGGAGACTCATTCCATCCCGACCTCATTATTTTGTAGCGGATTATGGTTTTAGACGTATACAATTAACTATGCCCACTTATTATACTTAATTTTTTTACACTTTTATTCGATATGTCTAAATAAGACTTACATATTCATTTGCGACTGCTTCTTAAAAACACAAAAAAGCTGACAAACAAATATGTTAAATTCGCACGCACGCACTGGAATTCAACTTACTCTAAAAATATTTATTTTTTAAACTTACTTCAAATTCTAGTCTTTAAATTAAATTTAACCAAATGGCTGATTAAACAAAATATTAATTAAATCATCAAATTATATTTAATTTAAAGAGAGTAAGTTAACAAAAATTATTTTTGAAGTAACTCAAACTGCACTTATATATATATATATATATATATATATAAGGTTATGCTAATGCACACCCATGTAGGTGTACATTAGCAACATACACCTTAGTGTATTTTTTTGTGGGCCCACCAATTTTGGGTAGGACCCATATTAGAAAGATGAAGAAAATAAAATAGAAAGAAAATAGATGTAGTGTATTTTTGTATGGCGCTCACCAATTTTTGGGTGTATGTTAGCATTTCCCATATATATATATATAGCATATCAAATGAGAGTGATTTTAAATGAGAGATGAGAGGAACAAACAACACCCATTAGATCAAATTAATAAGATAGATAAAATGCATGTTAATAAGTGAGAGAAATTAATAGACACATTAATGAATAAGTTTAATCCGAATTTTTTGACTGATGTAGTGATTGTTGTTTATTCCTCTCATCTCTCATTTTAAATCACTCTCACTTGATATGATTCATATATATGACGTATCATATAAGAATGTCATTTTTATGTAAAAAAATAAGAATTAATCTGAATCATTAGATTTTAAAATAAATGGTAGAGATTAATTGTGGTTTTTTTCTCTCCTCTATCATTTATTTTAATAATGGAGGAGAGAGAAAAAACTACACATAATCTCCACAATTTATTTTAAAATCTAATGGTTCAAATTCATTCTCATGTTTTTACATAAAAATGACATTCTAATAAGATACGTCATATATATATATATTAGAGCTGACCAAATCATCTCGGCCACTCTGTTCTAATTTTAAAAATGGTCTCAAATTAAAAAAGATGCAGATATAATAATTAAAATAGACATATCAAAAATACAATTATGTATTATCAAACATAAATTTAAGGCTTAAATAGTGTTTTGGTCCCTGTAAGTTGGCGAGATTTTGGTTTTAGTCCCTGTATCTTTTTTTTTTTCGGTCCAAGTCCCCACATGTTCATTTCCTTTTGGTTATAGTCCCTGCTGTCAATGAAACGTTTAAAAAAAGCTGAGTTGGCAGACGGTGCTGAGGTGGAGTATTCTTTTATCATTTCTTGTTTAATTTTCTTTACACACGTGGATTTAATCAATGGACCGTTAAATAAAGAGGGACCAAATACAAAAAACATTACAAATTTGTTTTGCTTCTTCTTCCTTCTACATTGACACTGTTGTCTTCTTCTTTCTTCTACATTGGCTCTGTTCTCTTCTTCTTATACCTTCAACATCCATTTCAATTTTTCATCCAAATTGTTGGCAGAGATAACACAATAGTTGGTCCAAAAAACTTTTAACGATTTGTAGAGGCAGGATGCTGAGTGAAAAATATGTCATGCATGTCGAAGTTGAATCCAATTGTGTGATAAGACCATGCTGCAATAAATAGTTTCCTTTGTAGAATCTGAAACACTAATTTTAAGCCATATTTCAACCCTCACCAAATAGCTGAAACTTAAAGATTGGATGATTTTGTTCACTTATAGCAAACTCTCTTTTGCCTAATCAAGTACTTTAATTAACAATCCTCTTGTAAAGTGTGCAGCCAGGAACAACATGAAAGTTAAAGCTCTAGGTCTCTAAGGTTTATAATCATGTAGAGCTATATGCTTGTATAAACACTAGAACCTAATACTTTGCAAATGCAACACATATACAAAAACAAAAAGTAATACCCTTGCAAAGTTGCAGTCCTAAGACTCTTATTTTCTTTTACACATACTGAAGTAGAAATAACATCAAAAACAAGAAATTTAACAATTGAAATTCCAGAATTTTATCATCACTGCTTGTATATTTTACACGGTAAGAGAGAATAATAGAATCATGCCTCTTAAACTCAACTAGGAGCAAGCAAGATGAAACCTAAATATCTGGTTACATATATTCACTAGCCTATGGCTATGCTAAACAAATGGAAAAAATGCTCTACATGAAAAGACAAAATACAAATATGTAAAATTATCAGGAAAAATTCAAACCTTAATTAATATCAAGACAAATCCAACCAATACAGTCAATGAGAATCCATATATCTACAAAACACACAAATAGTTACAGTTAGTATTTGTGAGAATGAGAACATCTGAACATGGCAAAAATAAAATTAAAATGTTGGCAAGTCCAACCTGTCCTTTTGAAGCAGAGGACCCGCCATGACTCATCTGACCAAGCCCAAGCCCACTTTTATGAATCTCCATGTGTAGTTCTGGGCCTGCGAGACATGGATTACAGACATTCATCATATTAGAAAAGATACAATGGCAAACAAGTTCCACATGATATTAATATATAGTACAAGGAATTGAAAAAGTAATTGCCCAAAATGCATACAAAAATAATATCAACATGTTGATGACTTTTTTTGTAAAGTTCCTCTACAAGTAAAACTTACAAGCATGTGAAAAAGGCAAACATCACAACCATTTTTACCATCCATTGTGAACAATATAAATTCCAATAATGCAGATGGATACACACAAAGTAAAAATACATATTTGGTGTCTCCAATCCAATCTGATTGCTTTAATATGTGTAGGTAGTTGGTTAGTTGATAGTTGATAAAAGATAGTTTTAGAAAATTGTTTAGAAGAAGGCTATGTCATTGATTTCTTGGATGATCAATTACAAGATACCAATGGCCTATTTATAGGCTCAAGTCACCACCCTCTACATTACATTAGTTCTTTCTAGAGTTTTCTTGATAGATGAGTATCATGATAGTTCTAGGTTCTTCTATCATTTTAATATACTTATAGTTCTAGATTGTTCTACCATATTCATAACTATTATAATTCTAGGATCTTCTACCATTTTCATACATATTATATTTAAGAATATTCTAGAAATTCGTAGCAATTTCAACACTCCTCCTTGATGCAAATTTCTGTGACTCCAAGCATAGCTCGTAGCTCTTCAAATCTTGGTCTCGGCAACGCCTTCGTGAATATGTCTGCAATTTGATCTTCTGTTCTGCAGTAGTCGAGTTTGATCTCTTTAGTTGTTTCAGCTTCTCTGATAAAGTGATACTTGATTGCTGATGTACTGGATTTTTCGCTACTGCAATTGCTGATTTGTTGTCGCAATTGATTTTAGTAGGCCCATCCAGTTTTTCTCCCATGTCTTCAAGTATCCTTCGAAGCAATATAGCTTGACTCGTTGCCTCAGCAGCTACCACATACTCTGCTTCTGCTGTAGATTGTGCAACCGTAGATTGCTTCTTTGACGCCCAAGAGAAAATTCCTGATCCTAGTGAAAAAGCATAGCCAGAGGTGCTTTTCATGTCATCTACCGAACCTGCCCAATCACTGTCGGTGTAGCCAAGTAATCCTGAGTTGGTTTCGGTAGTGTACCATATACCTAATTCTTTTGTTCCTTGTAGATACCTCAAAATTCTTTTTCTTGCCCAAAGTGTATTTGACTTGGGCTTTGCATGAATCTTGATAAAAGACTTGTAGCATACATTATGTCTGGCCGTGTAGCTGTCAAATATAGGAGGCTTCCAACTAGACTTCTGTATATGGAAGCATCAGCTTCTGGTGCTCCATCATTCTTCTGTAGTTTCTCATTTGTTATTAGTGGAGTAGCGACTGGTTTGCAACCATACATCTTGAATTTCTTAAGTAAGCCTTCTGTGTATTTCTTTTGCGAGATGAATATTCCTTCTTTTCTCTGACTTACCTCTATACCGAGGAAGTAACTCATCAAACCAAGGTCGGTCATCTCAAAGGTCTTCATCATGTCTTCTTTAAACTCCATCATCATCTTAGTATTACTTCCCGTGTTGATAAGATCGTCCACATATAGAGAGAGTAAGAGAGTGTGCTGACCTTGAGACTTGATGTAAAGTGTAGGTTCACTTTTGCTCCTCCTGAATCCTCGACCCATGAAATACTGATCGATTCTGCTATACCATGCTCGAGGTGCTTGCTTCAAACCGTAGAGTGCCTTTCTTAGTCTTAACACTTTGCTTTCTTCTCCTTCAGACATGAATCCTTGTGGCTGCTCCACATAGATCTCTTCTTCAAGTATGCCGTTGAGGAAGGCAGATTTGACATCTAGTTGATGTATACTCCATCCTTTTTGTGCCGCAAGAGCTATTAGAGCTCTAATGGTATCAAGACGAGCTACTGGTGCAAATGTCTCATTGTAGTCAATCCCAGGTTGTTGTGAGTAACCCTTAGCTCCTAGTCTCGCCTTGTGTTTCTGTATGGTGCCATCAAGGTTGAGCTTTGTCTTATAGACCCACTTAACTCCAATGATATCTTTTTCAAGGGGACGATTTACTAACTCCCATGTGTTGTTTTTTTCGATCATCTTTATCTTTTCTTCCATTGCATTGACCCATACTTCCTGCTTTGACGCTTCTTCAAAGCTTCAAGTTTCAAGAATGGCCAAGTTACAGGTTTCATATATGTCCACCAAAGATCTTACTCGTCTTGGATTAGACTCTGGTGATGATAGTTCTTGATCTTGTTGTTGTGGTGGAGGTGAAGCAGATTCACATGAGTCTTCTTCCTCAGCTTCTTCTTGAGGTAGTTGAACTGGTATAAGGATGTTCTTCTCCACTTTTTCTTCATCCCAATTCCAAGAAGCATTCTCATTAACTTCAACATCTCGACTGATGATGAGTTTTTTTGTTTGCAAGTTGTAGACACGGTAGCCTTTAGAGATAGTGCTATACCCCCAGGAAGATACCTCGTATAGTCTTGTCTTCAAGCTTGTGCCTCTTCACGTCTGGAATGTGAATATAGCATATAGATCCAAATACCCTTAGGTGCTTTGCTGATGGCTTCTTTCCGTTCCAAGCTTCAATTGGAGTCTTATCTTGTACTGCCTTAGTTGGACATCTGTTGAGTATGTAAACAGCAGTGTATACTGCTTCAGCCCAGAATGTGTTAGGAAATCCCTTCTCCTTGAGCATCGATCTAGCCATTTCCATAACTGTACAATTCTTTCTCTCTGACACACCATTTTGTTGAGGAGAATATGCGACCGTAGGTTGTCTCTCAATGCCTTCAACCTCACAAAATTTGTCAAACTCGCGGGAGGTGTACTCTTTGCCTCGATCACTTCTTAGTACTTTTATCCGTTTTCCACTTTGATTTTCAGCAAGGGCCTTGAACTTTTTGAATACTCCAAAAACTTCTGATTTTTCTTTTAGGAAATAGACCCATGTCATTCTAGAGAAGTCATCAATGAATAGTATGAAGTACCTGTTGTTCTCGTGTGATGGCGTTCTCATTGGTCCACAGACGTCAGTATGTATCAGCTCCAATAGATCTTTCGCTCTCCATGCTCCGCTTGTTGAGAACGGAAATCAGTGTTGCTTACCAAGGAGACATCCTTCACACACTTCATTATTCTCCTTTATGCTTGGAAGATCTCTCATCATATTCTTCTCATGTAACAACTTCAAGGCATGTGTGTTGAAGTGGCCAAATCTTCGATGCCAGAGCCATGAATCATCAACTTGCACCTTCATGGCAATGTTAGTTGCATATTTTAAATTTAGCGGGAAGCTTCTATTGCTCTTATTCATCTTCACTTGGGCTATCTCAGACCTTTTATTTTTGTTGTCTAAGATTTTGCATACACCTCCTTCAAAGTGAAGTGTGTAGCCTCTCTCCATCATTTGGCCAATGCTTAGAAGATTTTCTTTTAGGCTGGGAACTAGTAAAACATCATGGATGAGTCGTGTACCTTTATTTGTCTCCACCATGACAGTGCCTTTGCCTTTTGATTCAACCACACTTCCATTTCCCAGTCGAACTTTGACTTTGACAGACTCGTCAATGCTTTTGAAAATAGTCTCATCCTTAGCCATGTGGTTGCTACATCCACTATCCAAATACCAACTTCCACCTTTTTCTTTGATTGAGTCTTGAGTGGCATAGAACATACATTGTTCTTGATCATGCTCCTCTGCGATATTAGCTTGATGCCTATTTTTGTTGCGACAATTTTTCTCTACGTGCCCGAACTTCTTGCAATGGTTGCATTGTGGCATATTACGGTACCAACAATTTTTCTCTGCGTGGCCTAGTCTTTTGCATATATTGCATGGAGAATTTTTATCTAGCTTGTTCTTAAGGAAATTTCTAGAAACTTCTCTTCTTCTGGAAGTTTCTCCATAATTTTTCTTTCCTCCACTTTCTTTATTTTGGGGCTGAAATTTTAGCTTTGACTGGAAGGCATTTTCTAGTGTATCTTCTTTATGCCTATACAGTCTTTGCTCATATGCTTCAAGAGAGCCGACAAGTTCTGTCACTGATAAAGTGGACAGATCTTTGGTTTCTTCAATCGTTGTCACGATTGGGTCAAACTTTGGGGGCATAGTAATTAGAATTTTTTCAACGATTTTCTTGTCAAGAATTTCCTCCCCAAAAGCTCTCATTTGATTAACTATTTATTTAACTTTAGAATAGTAATCTTTAACTGTCTCAGACTCCTTCATCTTCAATAGTTCAAAATCTCTTCTTAGAGATTGAAGTTTAACGGCACGTACCTTATCGCTTCCTTGAAACTCCTCCTGCAGCGTGTTCCATGCTTCTTTGGCAGTCTTAGCTCCCATAATTCTTGGAAAAATTGCATCAGTCACCGCTTGTTGCAAGGTGAAAAACGCCTTTGAATTTTTCTGTTTGTTTTGCTTCAACTCTTTTTCTTGAGTTGCATTAAGAGCCGAAGTATCCGCGGGAACGGTGAAGCCTTTTTCTACTATGTCCCATAAATCTTGAGATGAAAAAAATGTTTCCATTTTAACACGCCAGAAATCATAATTTTCACCATTGAAAATAGGGACAGAAATAGATGATGGTTGAGTGGTGTTATCCATAGTTTAGAAAAAAAAATCGGAGTGGGTTTATAGTACAAAGGAATTTTTTTAGTAGTTTGGAGGATCTTAGAATGTTAGGTAGGTAATATAACTACGCCCAATATATGACCGAACGTAGCTCTGATGCCACTGTTGGTAGTTGGTTAGTTGATAGTTGATAAAAGATAGTTTTAGAAAATTGTTTAGAAGAAGGCTATGTCATTGATTTCTTGGATGATCAATTACAAGATACCAATGGCCTATTTATAGGCTTAAGTCACCACCCTCTACATTACATTAGTTCTTTCTAGAGTTTTCATGATAGATGAGTATCATGATAGTTCTAGGTTCTTCTATCATTTTAATATACTTATAGTTCTAGATTGTTCTACCATATTCATAACTATTATAATTCTAGGATCTTCTACCATTTTCATACATATTATATTTAAGAATATTCTAGAAATTTGTAGAAATTTCAACAATATGACTTAACCTTATCTCTATACAAACACATTAACCATAAACAAAACCCACATTATCTGATATAAGCGGGCATTGTGATTTACAGAACAAACACTCAAAACAATTTATTTAATTTTACACAAGTCTTACTCAATATGAAAACAATAGAATCTGAATCAGTCAATAATAAAGTAAACCATTAAAACCTCAGATAAACTATATAGTAAATAGCAGCCATGAACCACCAACCAAAGATTAACATTTTCAGCTAAAAACCATAGAGTAAATACACTGAAGTTTCAAACCTGAAGTTGAGAAAAATCCTCCCTCACTAGAAACTCAACAAAACGAGGAACAACACCAGCTTGAATTACTTCTTCAATTGGAGGGCTGCGTTCTACATAACAAAAAAAAATTAACTCTAAGAATCACAAACATATGCATTAGAAACATCAAAAGTGAATGAAAAATTACCAATTGAAAGCACTTTCTGAAACTGAGTAGTTGTTTCGAGTCGTTGGTTATCGTCGTGAGTTTTGTATGGTAGAGAATGCGTAATTGTTAGATTAATTAATTTATCATATAGAACATTTCTTAACAACAAATGTTGCTACTTTTGAAGAATAATATTCAAAGACTCTCACAGAATGGCACAAGAAGTATCAAACCCAGGATTGTTCTTGTTCGATGAAGATCTTGTCTGAGCATTCGTCTCTTGGTTCTGATTCAATGAAGCAATAGGTCTATCTTCGGCTTAAATTCCTAGCTTTCGAGTTTAGGGGCCTTGGTATTCCTTTTGTTTCATTGGGTCGGGATTGAGGTGTGTCTTGGGTAGTTTGTTTTCTGGTTAGTTTCGTCTTTCTCTTCTTCGTTTTGCATGCAATCTCTATGGCTTGGGAAAGGGTTAGTAGGAAAAATGGTAAGGGTTTCAGAGGTGGCTTTTCTGTGTGGAAGGAGAACAATGGTAGAGGAGCAACTAATGGGGAAACTACAACTTCTTTTTTCGTAACTGAGTTTCCTGAGCATATGAACGCAAAAGATCTCTTTGAGGTATTCAAGGTTCACAGAGTTATTTCAGAAGTATTCATTTCGGCTCGGAGAGACAAACGTGGTAAAAGGTTTGGCTTTGCAAAGTTTCCGAAAGTCCATGATTCGCGTATTCTTGTTTGTAATCTTGATAGCATTACTATAGAAGGCAAGAAGCTTTTTGTCAATATCCCCAGATTCAACCCGGTGAATAAGAGGCATCCCCCAGCTTCAGAGAAACCGAAGAAGAATGTTTATCAACAAGCTCATGTTAGAAGGTACGAGAATGCTAAATGTGTTGATAGGACGTTTGCAAATGAGGTGTGTGGAGTGGTGACTGAGGTTAAAGGGAAGGGCTTAGGTGGTGAATCTCGCGTTTCTTTAGAGGTGGATGATGTCTGGATGGAGAGACTTAAACGGATGAGAGTAGGAGTGGTCATGGAGGATGGAAATGCTTTTAACATTCAGAGGGTGATTAACGAGGAAGGTTTTTTCAACATTAAGGCTACTCCTCTCGGAGCCTCAATGTGTTTATTGGAGGACGTTTCTGGTGGAGATATTGAAGAGTTCGTGGAGGAATCTAGAGATTGGCTGGAGGTTTGGTTCAAAGAAATTCGCCTTTGGTCCATGGAGGTGGTCGACAGAGATAGGTTTGTGTGGGTTAAGTGTCGTGGACTACCTTGTATTGCCTGGTGTGACAACAATTTTCGTCTGCTCTTGTCTAGTTTGGGAACCTTCATCAAGTGTGATGATAATACAAGGAGTAGGGTTTGTCTCGATTCTGCAAGGTTACTTATCAAAACTAACCTAGGAGTTATCTTGGATAAGAAGATTAGAGTGGAAGTGAATAGCCAATATTAATCTCTATCCATTTCTGAAGATCTTTCGTGTGGAAGAGTAGACTCTTTGTTTGAAGAGGAAGACAAGGTGATTGACTCAGAAGATTTCGAATCCTCTATTCCTTCAGAATTTGAAGGCGCGTGGGATAATTTTGAAGAGGAAGAGAGTGAGGAGTCTGGTTTCTCGAAGGTTGAGCCGGTTATTGGAGACTTTTCCCTTAGAACTCAAGGGTCAGATGATGGGTGCATATACTCTGACAACGTTTCATTTGTTGGTGAAAGCTTAGGAACAAGTGCTTCAGGAGGTGGGCCCCAAGTGGGCATTGGGAAGACTCAAATTGAGTTCGATAAGGATCAGTCTGAAGATAGCAGAGATAACATTATTCTGTGCAGAGTTTTAAGTGAAAAAGAAGTAAAGTCAACTGGATATAGGGATGATAACTGTACGGATGCTACAGAAGGTAACCAAGTTAGAAATGTATCGTGTAACCTTGGAGAGTTGGTTGTGGACTTGGGGCTGCCTAATCCTATTACTGGGCCCCCAGAAGGCATGGTTGGGCCGTCAATTTGGGGTAAAGTTAAAAAGAAAAAGTCCATTCATGAGGTATACAACTGTATCAAGATTCCTTATTCAACTTCCTACTTTTCCTTTTTGTTACACTCGTCCTTGAAGGATCACGTAGCCGCTCCAAATAGGGAGTCTCGAAAGAAGAAGTTGGACAGAGGTACTCAGATCGAGTCTAGTAATTCTCTGTTGTGTTGTGAATCCATTACAGACACTGATGTGGAAAGAGGGAACTTGAGATGTCGTAGGGCTCTCGAGGATATTCCTTCTAATATGAGAAAGTCTTTGAAGAATCTTGGTCTACAAGGAGAAGTTGATGAAGTAGGATTAGAAGGTATTCTGCGGAAGTTGGATAGAGAAGATAAAGAAGCGAGATCAGTTAAGAAGGTTAAAGCTATACACGATCCATGAATATTGTTTCCTATAACGTCCGTGGGTGCTGCAGTTCTTTGAAGAGGAGGAGAATTTCGTAAACTCTTCTGAAAGGAAAGGCAGATATTTGTCTTCTACAGGAAACAAAAGTTACGGAGATGGATTCAGCGCTCGTAAATAGTATCTGGAGGAATTTTGATGTGGAGTGGTCTGCCTCTAATTCTCTAGGTAGATCAGGCGGTATTCTAACTTTGTGGAATAGTAGAACTATCTCAGCTGTCTCTAGTTTTAGTGGTGACGGGTTTTTGGGTATTCAATTCTCGTGGAATAATCAAAGTCTAACAGTGGTCAATGTTTATTCCTCGCGTGGTCTTGTTGAGAAAAAGAGATTGTGGAGGGACCTTATCGAAGCTAAGGGTAAATTCCCTGGAGGTGGGTGGATCGTGGGTGGGGACTTCAATGCAGTGGTAAACGGGGAGGAGAGGAAAGGAGTCAGTGTCAACAGTAGAAGAGAGTTGAAGGATTTTAGCTATTTCATAGAGGACATGAATCTGATTGATCTCCCGGTAGTTGGCAATTGGTTTACGTGGTTTAATTCTAATGGTAGGAGTAGAAGCAGACTGGATAGAATTCTGGCTGATGATTTTGCGATTTCTCTGTTATCCTTGAAGAACCAAGTGGTTGGAGCCAGAGACGTGTCGGATCATCGTCCAGTGTGGATAAAGTCTAACAATGTCAATTGGGGTCCTAAACCTTTTAGGACTTTCAACTGCTGGTTTTCTCATAAGGAATTCATGCCTTTCGTGAAGAAATCTTGGGATTCTTATCATTTTGCAGGTTCTTATTGTAACAAGCTGATCAAGAAGCTTCAGGCCCTTAAAGTTGATTTACGAAAGTGGAATCTTAATGTCTTCGGTTGGCTCGAGTTAAAGATAGAAGAAAATGTTCAACAGCTTAACCACTTTGAGTTGCTTAGTGAAACAGATCTAGTTCAACATAATGAAGACTCTGTCAAGGAAAGTCTGAGAATTCAGGAGGAGTTGTGGAAGAATCTGAGGTTAAAAGAGATTAGTTGGCTCAGAAATCACGGGTGAGATGGCTTTAAGACGGGGACCTTAACACGAAGTACTTTCACAATTCCTTAAAATCGAGGAATCGTTCGAATTGTCTTTATGCTGTTACTGTGGGAGACAAAATTGTGGAAGATCCTGAGGTAATTAAAACGGAAGCCTGCAGGTTATTTGAGGAAAGATACCTGAAACTTAATCACGTTAAGTTTAGGAGTGTGTCAGTTTTGACAGCCAGTCTTGAAGAGGCTGATATATCCTTTCTTGAAGCGGATTTTAGTGCTGAAGATGTTAGAGTAGCAGTGTTTAGCTGCGATGACAATAAGTGCCCCAGAGTTGACGGTTTCAATTTTATGTTCATTAAAACTTGTTGGAATATAGTTGGAGAGGATTTTTCGAATTGCATCCTGGAGTGTTTTCAAACTGGTTATCTTCCTAAGATGTTCGCTTCTTCTTTCATATCGTTAGTGCCGAAGGTGAATAATCCTCAACGATTTGAAGATTTTAGGCCTATTAGCCTTGTCAGTTGTATCCTAAAGATTATATCTAAGATGCTTGCTGGTAGATTGGGTAAGGTTATTCATAAGCTTATTTCCCCTTCCCAAACTGCTTTTATCCCGGGCCGTCAGATATTCGATGGTGTTTTGTTGGCTAGTGAAATAGCAGATTATGCTAAGAAGTTCAAGAAGGATTGCATTTTCCTTAAAGTCGACTTTGCTAAGGCGTATGATTGCGTTGACTGGCCGTATCTTGAAGACATGCATATTAAGATGGGATTTGGTAGTAATTGGCTTAAATGGATTCGTGGATCTGTGTTTAACAGTTTTGTGTCGATACTTATCAATGGTAGTCCTTCGAAAGACTTCAAGGCTGGTAGGGGTTTGAAGCAGGGCGATCCTCTTGCTCCGGTTTTATTCGCTATTGTCGCAGAGGGTTTGGCCAGTTTGGTGAGAGCTTCTGCAAGGGATAATATGCTGTCTGATTTCAAAATTCAAGGTCATCCTACGGTTAGCTTGCTTCAGTTCGCTGACGACACGCTGTTAATTGGAGATGGTTCGTTCTCTAATATCCTGGCTTTCAAGACTATATTGCAAGCGTTTGAATTGAGCTCTGGTCTTAAGATTAACTTGTCCAAAATTTTTCTTTATGGTGTGGGAGTTGACTCTGTTTTCCTCTCGGCTGCTGAAATGTTTCTCAATTGTAATTTTGGTAGACTTCCATTCAGTTTCCTTGGTCTGACAGTTGGAGGCAACCATCACAGCTGCTCCTTTTGGAATCTGGTTTTGTCGTGCATGAGGAATAGATTGTCTAAATGGACTGGGAGGAATTTGTCTATGGGGGGAAGAATGTCCCTTATTAACTCAGTACTTGTTAATCTTCCTCTACATCATCTGGCCTTCTACAAAGCTCCTATGAATGTGGTGAAGGAGTTCATAGCAATTCAGCGAAGGTTCTTGTGGGCTGGGAAGTCTAACGACAGATATGTTTCCTGGGTTTCATGGAATTCTGTTTGTAAGCCGAAGGAGTTGGGTGGTCTAGGTATAAAGCATGTTGGTAGATTTAGTCGAGCTCTTCTCGCAAAGTGGTTATGGAAGTTTCATAGTGGGGGGAACGAAATTTGGAGGGAGAGCCTCACTATTAGATATGGAGCTCTAGGCGTTAAAGTGCAATCGTATCCTGACATTGGTAAATTGAAGACAGATTCAATGTGGATGAAGGATTTATTGTCGATTTCGGTATCCGATTCCGTTGATAATTTTTGAAATTTCATAGATTGCTCTGTTGGTGATGGTTCGGGTTGGCGTTCTGGCAGGCGTTGTGGATCGGAGATATTCCGTTGAAAGCTAGATATCCTAGTTTGTTTAAGGCCTGCAGTAGGAAGGCATTGGCTGTTAGTGATTTGGGCGATTGGGTTGGAGGGGAATGGCGCTGGAAACTCATTGATTTGTTGGATAATTCTGCAAACATCTCAGAACAAGAACGTTTCGATTGCTGCAATCTGTTGGGTTCCTATTCGGTTATTAAAGAGGTCCGGGATGAGTGGGTTGGTCTCTCCATGATTCTAGGAAGTTTACGGTCAATTCTCTTTACTTGTCCTTGGCGTTTTCTTCTGTAGTTAATGATATTGAGATTGATTGCGCAGCAATTCTGGATCTTCTTTGGAAGACAGTCATACCGTCGAAAGTGCAGGTTTTCTGCTGGAGGATGGCGTTAGATAGATTGCCTACTAGAACTAATTTGGTGGCGAGAAGGTTAATTGTCGACGAACACGATAAGGTATGTGTGTTTTGTTTCCGTCAATTAGAGGATGCATCTCATTTGTTCTTTTCTTGCTTCAAGTCTATATCCGCGTGGAACAAGATTTGCGAGTGGGTGGATATAGATATTATTTCCGAAACCTGTAGCAGTCATCATGTAAAGGTGTGGAATACGAGCCTTAAAGGTTGTTGTAAAGCGGAGAAGATCAACTCTATTTGGTTCATAACTTGCTAGTATTTGTGGAATGTCAGAAACAATATTTTATTTAATGACGCCTTGTTTATTGTTGAGGAAATTGTTATCGATATAAAAATTTCTTCGTGGAACTGGTTGATCCTTGGTATTAAGGGTAGCAAGAAGTGCTCGTTGTACGATTGGTTTAAGTTTTCGTTCGATTTCCTTTAATGTGTTGAGTCTATTGGTGATTATAGTTTGTTGGTCTGAGATTTCCTTAATCTCGTATTAATGAATTTACTTATAAAAATAAAAAAGACCCCAGCAATCATTGTAGAAAGACTCTCTAACTGCAACAAATAGGGTTCTCGGACTGTCATAACCCGTTTTCATAACTACTCCTGAACCTAACATCACAAACCCTAATCAAATCTAAACCGAGTACCCTATTGGAGATTGGATCATGACCGAATCAAGCATCAAAATCTTAAATCGACATCAAACTTTAAATTATTATTCCGAAATGTTTGGCTCTTGTGATGGAACGAGAGCGGAGAACTCATAGGTGAATGAGAGCTTGTACAGGAGCGACGAATCGTACACAGGAGAAGAATGAGAAGCTCGTATGGCTGGAAAAAAGGTTAGGGTTAGAGTTTGTGGAATGAATTGTGCATAGAAGAAGTTTGTAATACCCTTCCCTATTAACACTTTCTTTTTTACACAATTTACACCGTGGCATAAATGAAACAGGTAATCAAATGAAATGTTACAATTGGCATGCCAACTCGGGTCCATTTTAGACTTTTGATTTTTAAAATGTTCAAATCGATCCCTTAAGTATTAAAAACAAGCCTTGAACCTTGATCATAAGGGTTGCAGAGCACATTACATTTCCACTTAACCACTTTGCTTTTTCTAATATAATTTACACATTAAATATAAGTATTGTACTTTTAATTTAACCTAACAAATATCAAACCCAAAAAACTTTTTTTTATCTAACCCAGAAAGCCTTCAGAATCTCCGCAAATATCAGTTGTTGAAATCAGATCCTCTTCCCTTTCTCAAACAAATAAAACACAGTAATCACGCGAATTGGGATGCAAATTTGAATGATTCTCCATTGATGAAGGTGATGGTGATGCAAATTTGGAAGAGTTTTGAGATAATGGAATGGAAAATCAAAATTGATTTACAATCGATATGTCGATCGTTGTGATTTGAATTCAAGAAAGCTCTATTCAGTGAAGTTCATGAATAGCGTTTTTGTCTGGTGTCGGCAGTTGAATCAGAGATAGCTTGGATGCACCTATATTCATTTTCTTGGAACTCCATAATCACTGGGGGTGGCGGATAAAAATCATGTCTCAGAAACTTTGAATATGTTCAGAAAAATGCAGAAGGAGAAGCTTGTAGAGGAATACAGTTGAGAATCATGTTTCATGTTATGCTCTTGTCCGAGTAGTGTAAACATTGCAAATGTTTGACGAGTGATTGAAGGACAAAGGTTACAGGAAAGTTAACTAACACTGTGGTGATTTCATAGGTTTAATGAATTAGCTGTCGTTGGTTAATGCCATGATGATGCTTCTAAACCATCAGGTGGTACATCTAAAGATGTTTTTCCATCACAAGATGGTTAATTTGGTCAGCAGCTACAATTCAATGTTTCTGTAGAAATTCCAGAAAGCATTCATCCCCTTAAAATGCTACTCCCTCTGTCTCAAAATAAAAGTCTTTTTAGCCAAAAAAATTTGTCTCAAAATAAGAGTCTTTTTACGTTTTCAAGACAACAATAATTAATTTTTACCAACTTTACCCCTAATAAATATTGTTTACACAACTTTCAAGATCTTATATCATATTACACCTTTAAAACAACCAATAATAATTAAGGGTAATTTTGTAAAATTGTTACATTTAATTACTCAATCATTACTTTTCTTAATCTATGTGCAACAACCTTAAAAGACTTTTATTTTGAGACGGAGGGAGTATTATACGATAAGGATACATTTTCTACCGATGATTTCATGGACAAAGCTGAAAAGATTTCTATCGATGATTTCTACCGATGATTTCATGGATAAGGATACATTTTATATATGCAAAATTATTGTAATCGGAATTGTTTTGTAATGGATTCAGCGACGTTATAGAAAGACAGAAAGAGAAAGGAATGGTTGTAGCAATAATGTATTATGAGTTTTTACTGATAAGGATAATTTAATTCAATAAAATGGGGTTTTTAATTCACAAGTGAACAATTGCCAAGTTGGTGGAGGTGTGCTTTGTCTTGGTTGAGGCCCCTAGTTTGATTATTGGTTGAGGCCAAATTTTAAATGTTTGTTTGGAATTTTGATGACTTTGGTATGAATATATGACATTTCAGATGCCACGTCGGATGCCACACATGCACACATAAACATCCTTTGTGAGAATTAGACGAAAATGATTTAAATGGTGTTGTTTGAATAATTAAAGGATAAAATTGGTCATTTTAATATATAAGAGAAATTAGTTGTATGTTGAAAAATGATTCGTTGAGGTTTAATAAAAATTTAATTATGTTTTTTATAATGTATTTTATTAAAAATAATAATAATAAATTTATTGTGAGTAAATATGTATGATAGCTTTTAAAATAAATAAAATTAATAAGCAAAATCAAATGATTGTATTTTATTCGAACCCAAGACATTTTATAGAGAATAACAATATGTTTTGATCTTTTGAAAATTGAAGATGGATTTTAAGAGATGCCACATCAAAAAATAAATATGTGGCAAAAAAGAAATTGAAATGTCGCAAGATGGTTTGATGCAACGATGGTGTAAAAACGTGTACACCACCGGAGGAGTCGTCACCGCTAAGTTCCGCGACCTGCCATGACCAGACCGCGACACATTTTCTCTAAAAAAGCCTGACCTAGTTAAGCTTCATATGACTGTACTCCCACTGATCTGGTCCCGAATCCGAAGATTAGGATTTTAAACCATCTAGTGACGGGATCTAGTCGTTGGAGGCTATGAGAAAAGGGTTTGCCGAAAATCGCTTTGCTCCACCGAAAATCGCTTTTTTCCACTAGAAATCGCCAAATAGTTTGATGCAACAATGGTGTTTTGACCTTTTGAAAATTAAAGATGGATTTTGAGATATGCCACATGAAAAAATAAATGATATGCCACAAAAGAAGTTGAAGTGTCGCAAGATAGTTTGATGCAACGATGGTGTAAAAATGAGTAACACCACTGGAGGACTCTTCACCATGGATTTTCGTTATCAGTCACGACCACGACCTATTTACCTTAGAAAAGTCAAGCCTAGGTTAGATTCATATGACTATACACCCACCGATTTGGTCCCTAATCCGAGGATTAAGATTTTAAACCATTTTAAAGACAGGATTCAGTCGTTGAACGCTAGGAGAAAAGGGTTCGCCAAAAATCGCTTTGCTCACTACTACAAAACACCCATTCAACAACGCCATGGTCACCACAGTTTTTCCCTACACCGTGCTAACATATCTTAATTAAGGCGCTATCATATTTAATTTGTTTCTTGAT
Source organism: Lathyrus tuberosus (assembly GCA_022829125.1). Taxonomy (NCBI): domain Eukaryota; kingdom Viridiplantae; phylum Streptophyta; class Magnoliopsida; order Fabales; family Fabaceae; genus Lathyrus; species Lathyrus tuberosus. The sequence continues at coordinate 3,241,716 of JALAZF010000431.1, read as the reverse complement.
TAAAAATTATTTGTATATAACAACGGTTACAAAACCAACCGTTGTGATATTTATTTGATTAAGGCGCTATCATATTTATTTGTATACCCAGACACCGCTGTTGTCCAGACCTTAGGTCTCTTCGATAGCGTGAATTGGATGCTTACAAACTTAGGTATGTTACAATTCTGTTCTATGAGTAATTCTACCTATATTAGGCTGACATATGAGTTTTTAAGTTCTTTCCGTCTGTCCACGGATCTGTCCCGTACTGATGGTTCCATACAGTTTAGAATGTTTAATGTCGATCACTCCTTGACCTTTGAGCAAATAGGTAATATTTTTAGTTTTCCTAGCGGTCCGGAGTATGCTACACAGGCACCCTTAGAGAGCGAGTGGGAACCTAATGCTCTAGACACTACTACGAAAACCCCATTTAACGACGCCAAGTTTACCACGGTTTCGTATCCCACCGTTGTATAAGGACTAAAAATTTATAACGCCATGTTTAACGACGATTGTATTACATAACCGTTGTAATACAAGCCATGTAACAAGCTTCGATTCCCAGCTACTATATTTTTTTTCCATATTTTTACATTTTAACACGCTTGTATTAGAAGACCGTTCTAATACATGTACCACGCTTCGATTCACAGCAATGTATTTTTTGTCATATTTTTAGATTTTAAACATGTATTAATTTTTTAAACATGTTTAACACCATGTAATGTATGATGTATATTCCCAGCAATGTATTATTTAGTATTTTTAAGTGCAATAGAGTATATATATAACTTAAAAAATAAAACTGTAAGAGATGAACATATATAGAGATATTTTTTTTTAATATTCCATTGAGAGTACATTGATAAATATATTACATATCAAGATCATTGTCAGAGCCTGTAACGCCCCAGTTTTGTTAGATTTATTTAATAGAGTAGATTTAATTGGTTTTGGTTTTATATTATTTTATTATTGACTTTTATTTGCCAAAATGTTATTTTTCATCATTGTTTATGTTTTATCGCATTTTGAGGGCGTTTGCGAGATATTTGAGCTGAGGGGTAAAATGGTCTTTTAGGAGTTTAGATATTTGTTTTTATATAAATAGAAAGAGATAGAGAGAAAAAAAAAGGAAAAGAGAAAGAAAGAGAAGAGAAGAGAAAAGAGAGGAAAGAAAAGGGAGAAGAGGAAAAGTGGAGAAATCGAGTATTCGTCCGTTTCAAGCGCGATTAATCGGGTAAGGGTGAGAAGTTTCGATTATATCATGCTTGCATATGTATATGTATGTTTTGTTTGAATGTTTGGGTGAAAAATATATGTTTTCGATTTGGTTGAAATTGTGATCAATTGATAGAAATTGATGTTTTCACGGTTAAAACTCGGTATAAATCGTGTAGTATAGTCGGGTTAGGTGTGGTTTGAACTTATCATAATTGTTTTGATGTCCCAATGTGTTTAGGTATGTGTTAGAATGGTTTAGAATGAAGAAAAATGTGATTTTTTGGGTTCTGGTACGCAGTAACCGGTTACGACATATGTGCTAACCGGTTACCCTTTGAAAAATGACATTTCTGGGCTGTTTTCTAGCCAGTAATCGGTTACAGCATATCTGCTAACCGGTTACCACTGTAAGTTTCAGAAAAATATTATTTTCAAAAATTCATAACTTTTGAACCGTAAGTCGGTTTTGGTCCCCGTTTGAAGTGTTGGAAAGCTAACGAAAAGTTCTTTCTATTAAAAATGGTTTGGATGGTAAAAGATGATTTAATTAATTCGTGTTTTTGGAAAATAGTCGGGTTGTCGGGTTTTTATCGCGTACAATGTGTGCGATTGATGTGTTATCATGCTATATGCTTTTAATAGGTAACGTATAGCTTGTGTGCTGCCATATGATGTGAATACATGTAATGAGATGTTGTGATAAGGTGTTGTGAGGCGATGTTGTGATAATGTTGTTGTTGTGCGGTAAATACATTGTTTGATTGAATATCAATGTATGTGGTTATGATGTTGTGTTGGGTCGTGGTTTGTTGTTGTGGTTTGTAAAATGCATTGCTTATGTGAAATTCAATGTGTGTTATTGGGTAGCCTTATGGCAAATATGTGCATTGTTTGAATTGTTTTCAATGCATGAATATGACGAAGTGTATTATGCAATGTGCTGTGGATATGGATGTCGTATGACTTGTATACTGTTGTGTGATGATAATGCATGTGATGACATGTTGTGGTGATGAATTATGGCCGAAAGGCAAGAAATTGCAATGTGTGTATTTAATGGTATATGCATGATTATATTGTGAAATATGTGTGCATTGCATGAGTCTATGTGGTCATTTTGTATGAGAAACATCATGACATGCATTCATGTGTCGCGATTCATGGAGAATCGGGTGTAATATCACGTCCCTGTTGGGTGTGAGTGATTGATTACACAAATGATCATTTGAGGATCCTCTGAACATTGTGTAGTCAATGGGTGTAATCGTTGCGATGAGTTACACTTGATTCCGTGGGAATCTTCAGAATGATTGTATGCCCTTGTGGGGTTTGAGCAATCGGATTGTGTCTGCGTGAACAATCCAGAAACATCGGATGCCATGATGGTATGAGCGATGGGGAAATATCGTAGGCCCGGCAGGGAGGATATTTCCATTGAGTTCTTCAATTGAGCTCGGATGATGAGTCGGTACCGCATATGCATTGCATAGAGTCGTTGTGTCGGTCTCTGTGCATTTGCATAAATCATGAATGGATTGATTATGTGTGAGCTTGTGATAGCTTTGGTGAATTATTATGCATAGGTGATAAATGCATTGGTTGTGAGTAATATGTTTTGTGTATAAACATATGATATGTGATGTCGTGGTGTGTTTTCATAGGTCATAACTGTGATATGCTATGTGGTTGGATTGTTAGGAATATGTTATGTATTGGTGACATGCTATATGTGTTAGTATGTGATGTATGTGGTGAGAAATATTATATATGTGAATTTAATTGTGTTGTGGCATATTATTATGCAATCTTGTTATAGTTGTTATTTCTCATCCTTCTGCTGGAATATGCTTTTTATGGCATAGTGCAGATTGTCAGCTTTAGAGGCGTGGAGGCAAGTGGAAGAGTTAGATCTTCGTCTTTGCTTAAGTCTTGGTGTCTGCTCTGATACGTAGCACGAGAGTCGGGGAACGATTATGTTATATATGTATATATTTGTAGGATATATTTTGTATAAATAATTTGATGTTTAAAACAGTTTATTTTGTAAAACAAGTCAGTTATGGATCTTTCCGCTTTACTCCATAATTGACCTTTCCTTTTGTATGGAAAAAGTTTCCCCTTTGAGGGTATTTTATTTTATGCTATGTATCAAATTTATGAGCAGGGATTGCGTATTCTTTCTTTAAGTGTGGCATTCCTGTTCCTGTCGGAAAAATAAATTATTTTTGTTACTCTGATTTTACTGATAGTATTATTTATTCGCGATGGGAATTGGGGTGTTATAGAGCCCATAGCATAAAATGCATCTTCATAATCTAGACATCTCTCCTCACTCCCCTCATCGGAATCATAATATACAGGCCTCCTTTTCTTCTTTATCTTCTTCTTCTTCGGCTTCTTCTTCTTCTTCTTCTTATCCTTCCTTACCCTTAAGGCATCCCTGAAGTTGGCAGTTGCTGGTTGGACGACCTCCTGGATTGGCGCCTGACGTTCCTCACTGAGGTTTCTAGGATTCTCATTTGTTGAACTCATTGTTACGAAGAATATATTATTTAGATATGTAAAATTGTCTATTTATAGATGAGGTTGAAGATGAAAAGACTGATAGTTTAATGCTTGTAATGATGATAACTTGTAAACCGTTCATATTCTGGAACGATATTTTCTTGTAAACCGTTCATATGTTGGTAAGTGTAATGGCTAATAATATTACGACGGTTATAAGTAATGACCGTAGCGATATCACTTATAATCCAGACGTAATTTTAGGAAAATGTTGTTGCCTGGTGTCGAACCTTGTACCACGTATAAGGGGTATCGCTACGGTTATTATACCTAACCGTTGTGATATTATTTAATTAATATATAATCTATCATAACGGTTATTTAAGAAAACCGTTGTGAAAAGTTTACCTATATAAAGGAATTAACTTTTCCTTTTTGACAGTCGCGCCGTTTCCTTCTCAGCGAAACCCTAGCACCCAAACTTCATCTTTTTTTAGAATCTGCGAGAAGAAATATACGAAGTATGAAGCTTTTGATTTAAGCTTCTTCCTCCTTGTAGTTCTTCTTGCAAAATCTAAAACTAGATGAACATGGTGATGATGCTGGCGGTAGCAAGCGTAATGTACATATTGTTTATGGAAAATAAGGTAGTCTTCCACTTCAATCTTTTTGTTAAATAGTACTCATTATCTCGTTTGCTTCATGATGTTTTTGTTGATTGTTCTCTTTTTGCGCAGATTCGACTTCAATGCTTCACAAGCAAGGTGAACTTCATTGTTATGGTACAGTCCCACTTCTTAGCATTTTCTTTCAACTTTTGCTTGTTTTGTTTTGAATACCAACTAATTTTCTTCATTGCTTCCCACTTCTTAGGGTTTGTTTATAATTTTGCTTGTTTTGTTTTGAATAATAACTAATTTTCTTCATTTCTTTCCCACTTCTTAGGTTTGTTTCACATGGTGATGATGATGGTGGTACATATATATATGAATTCATTCTAATAAGGTACATATATATGAATTCATTCTGATATTGTACATATGAAATTTAGTTTATTATTCTGATATTGTACATATGAAATTTAGTTTATTATATACTATGTATATTGTTTGTTTTACTATCCTTTTAATGAAAATGCAATCTGTTAAATTGGTATCGAAACTTATAATCTGAAAATTAAGATGTATTTGAAAACCAACCACTATCATGTCAATGTTTTTCGAATCGCATCCATTTCATTCAGCACATTGAATGTTCCTTAACGCATAATATACGATTCAACGGTCTGATTCCTTCTACACATCGATATCTTTTATATTATATAGTTTACCTATTCATCGCCAAAAATCATCGTGGTTTTTATTATAATGATTGTTATGATGATAAAATCGCGATGATTTTGGGCGATGGAGAGGTAAACTATATAATTAAAAATATCGATGAGTAGAGTGAATCAGACCATTGAATCGTATATTATGTGTTAAGGAACATAAAATGTGCGGAATAAAATGGATGCAATTCGAAAAACGGTGGTGTGTTTAAGTTGGTTTTCAATAATATTTCAATTTTTAGATTATATATTTCCTTACCAATTTAATGGTTGTAATTCTTTAACTAGGTGTATGGTAAAACAAGCAATATACATTTGTATATAATAAACTAAGGGTACATGTAACAACGGTTGAAACTAATATCCGTTGTGATTGATAATATATTTCACAAAGGTTGAAACTAATATTCGTTGTGATTAATAATATATTTCACAACGTTGATACAACTAACCGTTGCAAAATATAGCGCATTTTCCAGAATACAACAACGGTTTCCAGACCGTTGTAGAAACATCGAAGATACAACAACAATCTACATAACAACGCCTTCGCCCGCGTCATTATATGTCATTCCCAACCGTTGTTAAATGGGTTTTTTGTAGTAGTGAGACTTTTGGCACAAAATCACTAATAAGACTTCCGATACATGGGAAGGTCTCAAAGCCACATCCATCCATAACCCAACCATTAGGTATTTCCACCGAATCCTTGCTAACACTATCTTTGGCTGGGAGAACAGTGGAAATGTAAACTCCAAAGACTTATTCTTCATCCATTATGCGCTTTCCGAAACCAAGGTTAACTCGACACCATTTTTACTTGCACACCTCTAATCTTTCAGCGGTAGAGCGGACGGTTCCATTTGTGTCAGAGGGATCATTACCTCCATAGCCTTAGCTCTAGGATTGCATACCGAGTTGGAGACCCTTGAGCCCTTACCAGCTCTATTTGTTGATCATACCCACTGCCATGCCATGCGCCTAGTTAAGAATTTACCAAATGGCAAATATCACTTGATGATAGGCAACAGGGAGGTTAAGGGGGTCGCATTGCCTTGTTCTAACGACATTAACGTGCGTGTTAGCACTAATTGGATAGTTGATACCGAGGCCCCTGATCTTGAGCAGGAGAGAGCTGAGAGACACTACCAAGATGTTATGGGATTTACTACACCTCAGCCCCGCATTCGTACCCGTGGTATTGATACACACGGACCTAGCGCCCGTTCACGCACCGTACATTTTTCTACTGACTCTTTTGCAGGTACACATCATCCCTAGGAGTAATATGATTATGTATCCATCTGGAGTTCATTGGATGATATTCTATCTGAGCTTAGGCATCGGAATGACATGGAGGCCGAACATGATCTTTTACTCCGTAGCATGCAGAGGCAGCAGGAGGAGCTTAGAGCCGTTGTTGATCAGATTGGCCAGCAGCAACAAAATTTTGCAGAGAGGACTCAACATGATATGGCTGGCCTGATTGAGCAGATAAACGGAGTGCGCTAAGAGACGGCTGATTTGAGAGACTTTATCAGACATGTACCACAGTCCGAGTGGGGTAGAGCAGTTCGTCAAAGAGGCAGAGCATCCATGACCAGAGGTCGTACACCTCGCCCTTGACCAGGTTTTATCACTCCTCTCTTTCATCTTGTACTGAAACATTGAGGACAATGTTTAGTTCAAGTGTGGGGGAGGAGCTTTACTGTTTTATTTTCTTTTCCGTTATTTATGTTTTCCAGTCTTTACTTTGTAATTTGTCTTGGTTATCGAGTCATATGCGTTGTTGAGTCTTATTTTACGTTATTTTACTTGCTTGTTTGATAACTCCGTTAATTTTGACCCCCAACAAAAAAAAAATTATTTTCTAGATTCATAGGCATGACACCTTGTGTTTAGGATGTTTTTCATTAGGCTATGTTAGATAGACTTGGGATAGTTTGATAAATATCGGTATCGTTCCTACACCCTAGATTCCCTAAATATGTGATATTGATTTAAATAGGTATTATGTCGAGACCTTATGCCTAGTTTATTAGTAGTAGCCTCTTGATTAGTTTATACTAGCAGTCAGCACCATCCTTGTGTACAAACTAAGTAACGAACCAATGCAAATATGTGTTGATCTCAAAAATTTGGATATTTGATTTATATAGAAAAAAACGAATGAAATACATGTTCCCGCTAAGTTAGGTGGTCCTCACCCGACCATTTCTCCTAAAGGTTTGGAGTCTTGAAATTTTTAAGCAAAAGAAAAGCATAATGTGCGAAAAAGAAGTTATTTTTGAGTAATGAGATCATATAACACAAACAGGTTCGATTACCATGTGAGTACAAAGGATAACGAGCTTAATGTGATTGTGCGAGAATGAAAAAGAGGTGAAATAGGATGAAGGATATAGGTCGAGATATAATATCACATTTTGAATTGGTATTGCATAGGAAGGGAGTCTTTGTCCGCAAATGTGGATTTGTGTCGTTACGATATCCTTGTTTTCACTATTTAGTACCTATCCGTTTAACATTAGCCTAGCAACCTCGCGCCTTAGTTGTTTTTAGTCGCGCTTTTGAATCCGGAACTGCACTCACTGTTTTAAATTCTATTGGAGTTTGTTTAAGGACAAGCAATGGTCTTAGTGTGGGGGAGTTTGACGACGCAAATTTATATCATATTTTTAGGCTAACTTTGCGCATTTTTAGTCCGTGTTTTTATCGAGTATTGTTGTTCTTACTTTGTTTTTACTATGTTTTCTGTTTGCAGGAATAATAATCAAGATCCCGGAAGAAATGGAGAAAAGAAGCGAAAGAAAGAAAAAAATCAAGCAGAGCAGCAATTTCTGCAGTCCCAGCTGATATGGCATTCGCCATGCCCCCCTGGCATTCGCCATTGTTTCCTGATGGCACCCCATTTTAAATCCAGAGCATGGCGTTCGCCATGCCCCCATGGCGTTCGCCGTACAGTCGCGAGAGAATTTTCACTGCAGAATCCGTTTCTGGCAGTTTTGGGGGAGTTTTCTAACTCCCTTTCCCTCCAGATTTCGAATTGGCAGATTATATTTCTGATCCTCTACATATAGGACCTCTTGGAGCAGAAAATCAGAGTCGGAAAAGTACGCGGAAGCTCTGGCAAATTTTTATTAGAATTCTAGGTACAAATTACCGAAAAAGCAACAATAACTCGCATTGAGGGATTGTTGCAAAATTATACACTCTTGTACTTTTACTGTACTTTTTGGATCGAAGATTAATAGAAGTTCATTTCCATTTCGTCCAATTTACATTACCGCACATTATTTTCAGGTTTCTCTACTTTACCGCATTCTTAATATAATTTGTTACTTTTAAATTGCTTACATGTTAAATTCAGATTATGTATGTTTAAAAATGGTTGACTTAGGATTAAGCATGTCTGAGTAAACAATTGGAGACCATTATGTGAGGAGCGTCGTATTCGGACTCCGTAGACAATAATAGGTGCGATATATTGAATGTATGTCATTTTGGTTTTGATTTCCAAGTTTAGTTTAAGTAGCCTTATCACGAGAGTGAGAGGTTATTTAACATTGTTTTGTCACGAGAGTGAAAAGCAAATTAAGGTTTAAGCCGAGATCCGCGAGAGCGTGAGGAGTGAACTGGATAGTGGAAATTGGGCAGCATATCTAAATACAGCGAGAGCACTTTAGATGTTGTTTAGGATAATATTGGTTTCTAAAGCGTGTTTTTTAGTTACCGGGCGAGCGAGAGCAAAATCTTGGGATTAGGAAGCATGGCTTCTGTCAAGACCGCGAGAGCGTGAGGCAGAGCCTTTAAATCGCTTTATCCTACGGATTGGCAGCATAGTCGTAGTTAGTACCCGTTTTCTAAAAGTCCCGTAGGTGCGCTTATATCACATTTCGGGCTCGTTTTAGTATCAAATTTTAGATTCTCTATCCCGTCCTTTATTTCCCGTTTAATTCCTGTTTCCCTTCAGCCTTAGCTTTGCACAGCAACCTTGGATAACATTAGTTTGATAATATGCCATGTGGGTTCGACAACTTTTTTAAGACTACACGATCAACTGTATACTTGCAGATTTATCCATCAGTGTCGACTGATCACTAGGTGCATGATGCGCTTTTGCATGCGTGGTCCCCACTGTACCACCTTTTGTCCTCTAGCTTTTTTATCTTATCTTTATGCTCTAGCTCCTTCTTGACATAAACCCTTGCCACGTATGCCCTAGTGATAGACATACTTCCAAGCTCTTGGTGAATTTGCAGCTAACAAGACTTAACATCTTCTTTCCTTACATCTCCATTCTACTCAAGACTGTGTCTTGAGGTGTCATGCCTCAGCTTGCCTTTATCAGATTCTCTTTAAGACAAAAACACACATTAAACCATAAAAGGTGAACCTATTGCACTTAAGGTAAAAACATACTAAAACAAGCAAAATATAGATAAATCCTAATTAAACCTATCTGACTTACTAAGATAAAATGGGTCATCATGACACACTAAAATAGCGTTATCACTCCCCTAAACTTTAATTATCATACGTCCTCAGGTGATGCGACAATGATTGACAGAAGAGATTTTCAAGAACAAAGTAGGATCATAATAGTGAAGGGGCTCAGTCATTTACTAGATGGATAACCTGGGTAGGGAAATAATTGGCACAACTCAGCCTGTTCTTAGCCCAAAGATGTTATTACCAAAGTGATTATATACCTACTATCACGCCATTACTCTTTAAAAGATTGAGCTAATTTTTTTGTGATTCCAATTTGAGTACTTTTGTGAATTATGTTTTCTTTCTCTTGGGTTTTAAGGTGGAATTTTGTTCTGACTTTTCTATTGACTTTTGACTTTCACACTCTAGATCATACCTTTCTAATTTATTTTCTTTTCTTTTCTTTCCTTTTTTTTATATCTCAACACTCCACCTTTTCACTCAATGGGATCTCACTTGTACTTTTGTCAATTAAGTTTCGGGCACATGAACGTTTCAATAAGAGTGGCCTTTGCCACCTTTTTGTACACTTTTGTGTGTTTCATTAGCAACGATTGGGGTGTGCTCTTTTTGTGTGAATAGTCTAAATCTTTATCAAAATTAGTTCATCCTTCCAGAGTAATTCCCTAAGGTTTCTACTTGCTTCTCAATTTCCAACAAATAAGTTTCTAAAATTTGTTTTTACTAATTCAGCAAACTAGCGGAGGCAGGACATAAGTTATCACTTCCTTTTGCAACAACACCCTAGGTAATAACTTGGCTTTGCATCCACAGGCAGACTCACCATCCAGTTTTTTCTTCTAAGCACAAAATGAATATATTTTTTCTGATCCTTGGTTGTTCTTTGCTAAACTCCCAGTTATCATAAAAAATTACTCATGCAAATTGAATATGAAAAAAATAAGCTACGCGAAAATAAATTTAGCATAAACCAGCTGAATTATCCAGACTTCAATCTTTGGCAAAAAACAAGGCCTCCAAAATACCAAAATACTTAATAATTATCCAAACAAAACATAGCAAACAACCCAACAAATTGTTATCCCACATAAGCAGAAACAGAAAATAGAAGATAGGGGAAAGAAAGAGAGAAGATCATGCTTTTATCTACCTCTCCCCCAAACTTAAAGTAAATACAGTGTCCTCACTGTCAAGTGTCAAAGGGAGGCAAGACTAGGCTAGCCTTTGAACGATACCCATTAGGCCCTAAGCCTAGTGCTTTTGCGCGCAGGCTGGATTTCTCCTTTCTTCTTCTTCTTGGCTTCTTTCTTCGAGACCTTTGGTTTCTCAAGCTCCTTAGCTTGTTCCTTGAAAACTTCAAGCGTGACAGCTTCTTCCTACAAAGGTTCCTCCATAGCTATCTTTTCTTTCTGCTTCAGCTCTTTTTTCCTTGGGCTGATCACCTCCTCTTGGATAATCTCTTCCTTGCTTTTTGGTGCTGTCTTCTTGACTGGGGTCACGACGAGAGTAGTCACAGTAGTGACTATTACTGTTTCTCCCTGGCTTGACTCACTATCAGCTTCCCCGCCTTCATCTTTTTCTTTAATCTTTTTCCCTTCTGCCTTTAAGGATCCAGAGGAGGATTTCTCAGCGGTTGAATAGTACTTGGGTAAACTTTCATCCATAAGCTGGTCTTCATCTTCTATCAATTCTTCCTCTGCCTTGTTGTCATCTTTTCCATTGCCTTGTCTTGATTCATCTCATTGATGTCCTTGTTAGCTTCTTCATCAATTCTTCCTAGGCCTTAGTGTCATATTCTCCATTGCCTTGATCGTGATTCATCTCATTGCTGTCCTTATTAGCTTCTTCAATCAATTCTTCTAAGACATCATCCTTCTCCATTAGACTTAATTCTGGGTCAGTTTGATTTAAATCAAAGTCCTTTAGGGGACTACTTTCTGGGGTCTGGACATCAGGGGTCTCCGTCTGCTTCCACTCTTGCCTTAACTTTTTCTTCCTTGGAAAGCTGCGAGTGTCCCTTGGGGGCCCGACTCCAGCTTTCTCAGCTTTCCCACTCTTTTTCTTCTTGTGATGAACTAGGCTGTCCTGAACAGGCATGCCTCCACCTGTCTCTACAACAACCTCTTGATTTTTCTTTTTCTTAAAACTCTTTCCTCTTTTCTCCTCTTTCTTTTTCTTTGATTTCTCCTTCCTTTTCACCTTCTTCTCTTCAGAAACCAGCTTCTCCTCCTCTTTGCTCTCTTCTAGTTCTCCCAAGATGTGATTGCGAAAAACTTGTGGATCCAACAGACTAGACGGGAATTGCAAAGCAACAACTTTTTCCTGCCAATAGAACTTGTCTTTTTGAAACTTGAAATAATCCCTTTGATCTTTCTGCATTTGCAGAATGATATCCCACATCATCCCATCTCTTTGATGCTCCTCGACAGCTTCTGTCGACGCCCATCATACCTCAGCTGGCCTCTTCCTTCCTTTTGGTTTCATCAGTGTTTTGATTAAAGCTTTATCCAACGCAGCTTGAGGCTGTCCAGTTTCATCAGTGTCAAGTTCTGGTACTCCATGCCTCCTACACAACATAGTGATCACGCATGGGAAGTACAGCATTCCTTCTTTCTTTCTTGAACAAGCCTGGATTTCTTGCATAATGATTTTTCCTACGTTGATCTTGCTTAGTGTTGTGATAGAGAGAAGCAAAACAAGTCTTGCCCTGCTCAACGTTTCATTGCGAGCAGTGGGATTCAATGAATGTTTCACAAACTGATACCACACTTTTATTGCAAGCAACAAATCCATCCTCCTCACAGCTTTTTCAGAACTTGACTTCACCCACTTAGTTCCTAGGGTGCACAACGATTGCATAATCACCTCAAAATCCTCCTCGTCCAACTTCAACAACAAGTCTTGATACTCATCACCTGTTTCATTGATATTTAGAGCAAGGTTTACAATGGCCTAATTGTATACCACTTTAGTACCTCTCACAATAACTTCAATCCTTTTGTGCCCAGGATCAGTTATGTTTGAATAGAACTCCTTCACCAGAGAGATGTTTATGGGCCTGGCTGGTGGCACAACTTCATCCACCCCAGACTTTTGATGGTAGTTCCCAAATCCCCAGCAAGTCCTAGGTTTTCTTCTTGGTTGTCGAAGACAAAACCCCTTTCAACGTGAAAACCCATTTTGCTGAAATATTCCCAAAAGCGGCGAGAGGCTTCGCTGTTGATGAATTTCTCATGCCCTTCTTGTTCTTTGTCAGAATAAACTACATAATGTGTATCATTTTTCCTTGTTGTCATTTTGACTCGTCTTCTAGTAGGTATCTTCATTGTTTTTGGGGTGAGGGAAGAAGAGTGATTAGGGTTTGGATGGAGGTGGATAGAAACAGACAAAAGAGATGGTGATGGGAATTTGAGAGAGAGAAAGTGAGATAACGTGATAGTGAAATGGAAGTTGTTTAGAAAGAGCAAAGTGAGAATTATCTTTTTGTGAAAATTAGGGCAAGGAACTGAAAGGTTTGGTTGATGTAACAGGTGGGAAGAGACAAAAATTTGAATTTTTAGCATGAAAATGGTTTGGCGTGTTGCTACGTCCCACCAGTCTGACGTGTCAGACGAGTCATCATGATTTTCGTAGCACAAGGCTCTAGGCGCGTGTAGTCCACACATTCAGTTTCTCTCTCCATCATTCAGAACTCTTCAATTCCCGTCCAAGAGAATAAAATAAAAAATGTAAGCTCAACATTTTATTTAATGCTCAGTACTTAGGAATATTTGCTATGAATGTCACTTTGTTCTTTTCTCATTTGTTACCGTACCAACTTCCGTGACTCAAATGCCTGTTGATGCCATAAAAAACGACTCAATTGTACAAACTAAAAAAAAAAGTCATTAAGCTAGGCTTCCTCCCAGTAGCGCTATTTTAAGGTCTTATAGCCTGACCAACACAAAAATCCTTAGTCAATAAAAAGAATGGTTCCCTTAGTGCTACTTGAAGGGTTACCAAAATACGTTTTAATCCTCTGGCCATTAACCTTGAATTTTTCACCATTAATTTCATTCATCAACTCCACAACTCCATTAGGGTAAATTGTTACTAACTTGAAGGGTCCTAACCATCTTGACTTTAATTTTCCAGGGAATAATTTCAGTCTAGAGTTAAAGAGCAAAATTTTTTGACCTTCCACTAATTCCCTTTTCTGGCATTTCCTGTCATGCCATCTTTTGGTCTTTTCATCATAAGAGAACAACCTATGTTCTTCTAACTCATTGAGTTGGAGCATTCTAGCTTGGCCAGTAGTTTTTAGGTTGAAATATAATTGCTTAACGACCCAAAAAGCTTTGTGCTCTAATTCAATGGGTAGATGACAAGCCTTCCCATTAACAAGTCTATAAGGAGACATGTCTAGTGGAGTCTTGTAGGCAGTTTTGTATGCCCAAAGAGCCTCGTCCAAATGTTTGGACCAATCCTTCCTTTTAATCTCTCTATTAGATAGCTCCATTTGGCCACTTGTTTGAGGATGATAGGCTGTAGCAACCTTATATTGAATCCCATATTTTGCCATTAAATTCTCAAAAATCTTATTGCCAAATTGAGATACACCATCGGTAATGATTACTCTAGGTGTACCATGCCTTGTCAGAATATTTTTAAGCAAAAATTTGGCCACAACTCTAGCTTCATTAGTGGGTGTTGCTACCGCCTCTATCCATTTAGAGGCATAGTCTACAACCACAAGAATGTATAGATTACCAAAAGATGGAGGAAAAGGCCCCATGAAGTCAATGCCCCACACATAAAAAATTTCAATTTCAAGTATGTTGGTGAGTGGCATCTCTTGCCTCATGGAAATATTTCCTACCTTCTAGCATCTATCATATCTCTTAACTAACTCATGAGCATCTTTGAAAAGGGAGGGCCAAAAATAACCTGATTGCAAAACTTTTGCAGCAGTTCTGGTTCCTCCAACGTGTCCTCCATATGGAGCTTCATGATAGGCAGACAAGATCTGTCGTGCCTCTAGATGATCTACACGTCTTCTTAGCAATTGATTTGCACACGTTTTGTAAAGGAAAGGTTCATCCCAAAAATAGCTCTTAACTGTATGAAAGAACCTTTTCCTTTGCTGGAAGTTAAAATCAAGGGGCACATATCTGCTGACCAGATAATTCACTATATCAGCATACCACGGTGTCACGTCAGTGCTTATCAACAGTAACTTCTCAGTTGTGGTGTAGTTGATTTGTGGTTAAATCAAGGTCTTACTAGCGTAGTAGATGATGTGAAAAACCTTGTTGTATCTTTGACCTAGCACAGCTCCAATAGCAAAATCACTTGCATCACACATCAACTCAAAGGGTTTTAACCAATCAGGAGTCTTCACGATGGGCGCAGAAATGAGGGCTTTCTTCAACAGATTAAAGGAATCCAAACATTTCTGACTGAAAACATATGGCACGTTATGCTGTAACACCCCCTCTCTATACCCCCAAATAATCAAATAATCATTTAGGCACATATTAAAAATTTCGTCAGAGTATAATTAAAACATGGCATAGAAGGGGCATGTCACATCATACACAATTTTACAACATACAACACCTACTCAACATTGATATGCAACAGTGGGGTAACTTGCAACAGAGGAACTTAGTCCTTATACCCACATCTCAATATTTAGAATAAAAGCGGAAAATCTAAACATTGAATAACAACAAACATGTATACATATATACATGAATCATCAAATAGTCTCCACCAACATCATATATACATGTTTACATAAACATTCATCAGCAAGATACATATACAAATGTATCACAAAAGAATCATATGCATCCTAGCTACCCGGTGCTACATATCAGAGCCAACCGACCAAAAGAATGAAGACACGCTCCACAAAAAGACCTCCAGCATACCTACTCTGCAATGCCTCATAGAGCATTATAAAACAGCAGAAGGGTGAGAAATATTATCATAATAACAATGTATATAATTATATATATAAACATAAAAATACAGATATTCCAGATTCTCACCACAATCCATCGCAATTTCCTCCATATACATCACAGTGTATATCTACATATCAACCAAGCATATTCATCATGCATACTTTCACAATTCCCAATCATTCCACATAAACATACACAATTATGTTTACTCAACAACACATCATTATAAAGATGATAAATGCAGATCATAGAGACCGACTCACGACTCTATGCAAATGCAATGCGGGTACCGACTCAATCATCTCAAGTTCACTCAGGAACTTCTGCTGGAACCATCGCTCGTTACCAAGGTAACTCCCCGTCGGGCCTACGATGTTCACCCATTGCTCACACCCCACATGGGCACACAATGTTTATGGATCGCTCACACCCCACCTGGGCACACGACCCGATCGCTCACACCCCACACGCGGGCACACGATCCAATTGCTCACACCTCACATAGGCACACAATCGTTCGTAACCATCGCTCACACCTCACATAGGCACACGATGTTACCACGGATTCTCATTAGAATCGCTCAACACAAGAATGTATTTCATGATGCTTCACATGCAAAATGACACAAGACATTCTTGACATGCATATATATATTCACAATATATTCATGCATTCATCTCATACAATCACATACAATCTATATACATTCACATCAATGCACTATCGTATAATTCACATTCAAATACACCATCAAAACGGTAAAAGTCGCTAAATAGCACTATTCCCGACTTTCCGACATAATAAAATCGGCCAACAGTTTCCACACCATCATAATCATAAAGTACAGCTCAATAGCTTTCTAACGATATAAAGAACGCCTAAATCGGAGTTACGGTTCGAGAATTATGAATCGTTAAAAGAAAAGAAAGTTATAAGAAAACAAAACAAAAGCGCCCGGCAACAGGAAAGTTTCGCCCGGCGACGCTTCATTTTCGCCTTCGCTTCGCCCGGCAAAGAAGGGGAGAAGGAAATTCCCCCAAACCTGAACCAAACCAGTAGCTTGGCACCCTCGCGCCTCTCAATTTCGCCCGGCAAGGGCCCGAACCGCTCGGCGCTCTGCACCAGAAGCAGAAATTCTGCTTCGTTTTCACTGTTCCAAAACCCCCAAAATCTCTATTTTCTCCCCCAAATCACTTCCAACAACAAAACAATTCATAGCAATGATTCATAAACATATGGAGATTATACAACACAAATTATATCGATTTCTATCCGCGAAAACATCGATTTCTACCATTTTCTACACAAATGGGTTTATACCCCAAAACTCATGAAAATCAACAAAATCAACAATACAATCATACATAATCATACACATTGCTAAGATAACAAGATTTCACACCCTTACCCGGATTCCAAACTTGCTCTGTGATTGATCTTGATGAATTTCTAAGTTTTCCTCTTTTCCTCTTCTTTTCTCTTCCTCCTCTTTCTTTCTTTTCTTCTTTTTCTCTTAATCTCTTTTCTATCTCTTTTCTTTCCATTTCTATTCTATTCTATTTCTTTTCTCTCATTTTCCAAACAATCAATTAATTCATTTTTCTCACAAATTCTAATTCCACTTAATTTCTAATTTATCATTAATTGAGAAAAGGCTTAAATACTCTCCATTCTAATTTCCCCGAAAACTCTCAAAACGGCAAAATAACATTTAACACACCAAATTCAAATTTAAAATAATTTATCATCCAATTAAAATAAAAGACTCCACCTAATTGGGAAATAATCAAAATCGGGGCGTTACAACTCTCCCCCACTTTAGAAATTTTCGTCCTCGAAAATAATACCTGAATCAAACAACTCCGGATACGACTCTTGCATCCCACTCTCTAGTTCCCAAGTCATATTGCCTTCCGCAGCGCCTCTCCACGCTACCTTTACAAGCACAATATCCTTGCCTCTGAGTTTCTTAACTTCACGATCCAGAATCCTAATCGGTAAAGCCTCCACCGTAAGGTTATCTCTCACTTCAACCTTGTCCATAGGAATAACATGTGACGGGTCCGGAACATACTTCCGAAGTTGCAAAACATGGAATACATCATGCAAATTGGAAAGGTTCCGAGGCAACGCCACACGGTAAGCCACAACACCAACTCGTGCAGAAATCTGATACGGACCAATAAAACGAGAAGTCAACTTCTTCGACTTCAAAGCACGACCCACACCCGTAATTGGCGTAACTCTCAAAAATACATGGTCGCCTTCCTGAAACTCAAGATCTTTTCTTCTCTTGTCATGATAACTCTTTTGTCTACTCTGAGAAGCTTTCATCTTCTCACGGATAAACTTCACTTTCTCCGTCGTTTGTTGTACCATCTCCGGTCCAACTATCGCCCTCTCACCCGTTTCATGCCATAGTGGAGGTTATGATCTCTCCTAGGAGGAATAGCTTAGGTAGACGTTTCGGATTCGCGAGATCTAGAGGTGTGGAGGAGGCGAGGATTCTTGCTCTGAAGATTGATAATATTCAAATAGATGGCCGAAAAATTCATGCAAACCTGCCAAGGTTTGACAGGAATAGCCGTGGAGAGAAGAGGGTGGTTAGCGAGGATTATCACGGTGGTTACCAACTTAAAGGTGGGCGGCGGCGTGAGGATATTTTCAATCACGTTCGTACAGATAGGAGAGAAAGCAGTAGATCTTTTGCTGAAGCCGTCGGCAAGGAAGTTTCAGGATAACGTGAGGAGGTGTTTCTGGAAAATGTGGAGGAGAACAACATGGTCGTTTTTTTTTTCTGAGGTAGCTAAGAAAGACATTTTGCGTAAAGCTTATGTAGGTGTTGTTCACAAACCTGGAATGTCATTTAATGTGCAGATAGGTTTGAAATTAGAGGGTTTTTCTTCCATCAAGGTTACTCCGATGGGGTTGTCTATGTGCCTGTTGGAGGAAACCAAAGAGGGTGAAATCCACAATTTGATTGTAGAAGGGGAGTCTTGTTGGAAGAAATGGTTCCAAACTCTAAGGCCTTGGAAGGAAACTGATGTGGATTCATATAGGGTGGCCTGGCTGTGTTTGAGCGGTGTTTCACTTCATGCGTGGTGTGGTGATTTTTTCAAGGCTTTTGCAGACTCGATCAGAACTTTCATATGTGTGGATGACGCCACTTTGTTTGGAGCGAGCAAATTTGTTGGGAGAATCTCGTTGAAGGTGCCACAAGTTTTTGTATTCAAAAACTCTGCAAAGGTTACGATTGATAATGTCTCATTTATAATTCATCTTCGTGAAGAACTACAAGGATCAGTGATGGAGGACTCGGTAGGTAGTTACGAAGCGGATTTGGAGTTGGAAGAGGGTACGGTCTCCTCTTCTGATGAATTTAGGAGTGATTTAAACGGATTTTTTAAGGATGATAACGACGGAAGGTCGGAAGCTATTGGTTTTGAGGTTTGTTCTCCGGTGGCCATCGAGGAAGACAAGGAGGTTCCCGTTAAGGTCCATGGGAGAGGCTTTTGTCCGCTGGATAATTCTTTGGTGGGTTAATCCATTTCAACAAGCAAGGTTGATGGGGACATGAGAGTGGATGAGGAAAAGGTGACAGGAAGATTGGCCTTTGATAAAGCTCTTTGTTCCTTAAAAGAGAAATCCTTTTTTGAAACACATACTAGTGTGGAATGTAGCGCTGAGGGTAAATCCTTGAAGGGGTCCACCGTTCCCTGCTCACTACCTGCTTTAAGCCAGAATATTTCCCCTCATATTGGTCTTTGTGTGAATAATGGGGACCACTCTTTGATACTTACGAAGGCCCACTGTTATAATAAAAAGAAAGTGTTAAAAAGTCTCAAATTAAAACATTTCTATGAAATGGAAGGCAGTTTAAATGGATATTTCAAGAGGAATAGGAAGAAAAATGTGTCTAAAAAAGGAAGAGGGGATATGGGCAGTATGTTCCCAAAGGCTGGAAGGGCAAAGAAGGTAAGCGATAACAGTTGGGATCCTGATAAGAGGGTTTGTTATCATGGCGAAAATTCTGCGGAATCCGGTATTGATAGGTGTAACCTTCGAATTTTTGAGAATTTGGATTCTAATCTTGGAGAAAAATTATGGAAGGCAATTTCCAATTTAGGTGTGGAGAAGGGTGAATCTATGGGAGATTTCCAAAGAAGAATTG
Organism: Lathyrus tuberosus; assembly: GCA_022829125.1. Lineage (NCBI taxonomy): Eukaryota > Viridiplantae > Streptophyta > Magnoliopsida > Fabales > Fabaceae > Lathyrus > Lathyrus tuberosus. The sequence goes on along the minus strand of JALAZF010000431.1, from coordinate 3,222,094 downwards.
TCGAAATAGAGAGAGCAGATAAAGTTAGGTTGATTAGAGGGAAGGCGAATATAAATTTGTTGAAATGATTATGGGATCTTAGAATATTAGAGGGGGTTGTAGTAGAGTTAAAAGAAGTAGGATTTCTCACATTATTTAAAAGGTCAAAGCAGATTTGTTTTTATTAAAAGAAACGAAGATTCAAGATTTGTCGGAGGGTGTTGCAAGGAGTTTTTGGCGTAGGGAGGATGTTGATTTTTCTTTTGTTAATTCGGAGGGTATGTCGGGAGGTTTACTTATTCTGTGGAAAGCTAATTTGGTGGATGTCATTTGTAGCTTTAGAGGTGCGGGATACTTGGGAATAAAAGTTAGATGGAAAAATAAGTTTTATTATGTTGTCAATATTTATGCCCCTTGCTCGTTTGCTTTGAAGAGGATTTTATGGAAGAAGTTGTTAGAGTTTAAGGCTATCTTTACGGATGAAGAGTGGTTGATTGGGGGCGATTTTAACACGGTGAAAAATGCGAATGAACAAAGAGGTAGAACCATTTTTAATATGAGTTCGGAGTGGAGGTTCTTTGAGAAGTTTATTTTGGATGGTAATTTGGTGGATTTACAGTGTAAGGGTAAAAAGTTTAGTTGGTATAGTGGTGACGGCAAGGCTAAAAGTAGGATTGATCAGTTCTTGGTATCTAATGGTATCATCGATGAGTGGGGGGGGGGGGGAGTGGGTCAATTGATTGGGGGTAAGGATATATCCGATCATTGCCCTATATGGCTTATTTTGGACAAAGCGGATTGGGGTCCGAAACCCTTTAGGGTTAACAATGAATGGTTTTCTAATCCTTCTTTTCTTCCTTTCATGGAAAAAGAGTGGAGGAGGATTCATGTGTTTGGAAGAAGAGATTTTGTTCTTAAGGAAAAATTGAGGTTCTTAAAAGAGAGTCTTAAGTGGTGGAATTCTACTATTTTTGGTAGGTTTGATTTAAATATGGAGGAGGGTGTTAAGGTTTTGAATGAAGGGGATGATGAGGAGGTAGCTTTAGGGGAGTTGGAGGAGGAAGACTTGTTGAGAAATAAAAAGAGTGCTAGTAGTAAGTTTTGGTTGAATTTAAAGATTAAGGAAAATATGCTTATTCAAAAAGCTAGATTGAAGTGGCTTAATGATGGGGATTTAAATAGTAAGTATTTTCATAGAGTTATGAAAGAGAGGAGAAGGCGTAATTTCATTGGTTCCATAAGAACGGAAAATGGTGTTATTTATAATGTGGAGGATGTTAAGGAAGAATTGAGGAGACATTTTGTTTCTAAATTTGTTGAGACGTATTTCGTTAGACCGGTGTTAGAAGGCATTCCTTTTAAGGGTATTAGTAGTGTGGAAAATTCTTTTCTTGAAGCTCCTTTTTAGGAGGAGGAAATTAAAGAAGCGGTTTGGAGTTGCGATGGTTCAAAAAGCCTGGGCCCCGATGGTTATTCTTTTCTTTTTATCAAGAAGTGTTGGCATTTCATGAAGGAAGATTTTATTGGTTGTTTTCAAAGCTTTCATTCCGGGTCTTTTTTCTCTAAATCTTTCACTTCATCTTTCTTGACCTTGGTTCCAAAATCTTCTAATCGTTTGAGTTTGAATGATTATAGACCTATTTGTCTTGTTGGGTGTGTTTATAAAGCTTTATCTAAACTCTTGGCGTCGAGGTTAAAGTTGGTGTTGAGCTCGGTTATTTCTAGTTGCCAAAGTGCTTTTGTTACTGGAAGACAACTTCTTGATGGTGTTTTGGTGGCTAATGAGGTGGTTGATTTCGCAAAGAAGGAGGGAAAATGTTGTTTTCTTTTCAAGGTTGATTTCGAGAAGGCGTATGATAAGGTTAGTTGGAATTTTCTCACCTTTATGCTTCGTAAAATGGGGTTTTGGGAAACTTGTTTGAGATGGATGGATGCTTTGGTTTTTTCAAGTAAGATGTCGATCTTAGTTAACGGTAGCCCTACGAAGGTATTTATTGTGGAGAGAGGATTGAGACAAGGAGACCCATTATCTCATTTTCTCTATGTGATAGTTGCGGAAGGTCTAAAGGGTATGGTTAATAGGTCGGTGGTGAATGAGGAGTTTGAGGGATTCAACATAAGAGGTAGGTGCTTTGTTTACATTCTTCAATTTGCGGACGACACTTTGTTGTTTGGTGATGGCACTTGGAAACATCTTTGGGCCATTAAAGCGGTCTTGAGAGGTTTTGAATTAGTTTCTGGGTTGGGTATTAATTTTCATAAGAGTAAACTTATTGGTGTGAATATTAATTCTAGGTTTATGGAGGTGGCTTCTTATTTTCTCTCTTGCAAAAGGGAGGAAAATAAATTCGTTTTTCTTGGAATTCCTATTGGTTACAACTCTAATAGAAGTGAAATGTGGAGGGATTTGGTGGGGAAGTTGAAACGGAGGCTCTCTTGTTGGAACAATCCTTTTCTTAGTTTTGGTGGAAGACTTACTTTATTAAAAACGGTGCTTTCTAGTGTTTCTATTTTCATGCTTTCTTTCTATAAAGCCCCGACAAAGGTGGTGAGAGAAATCACTAGTATTCAAAGTAACTTCCTTTGGGGGAGTAAGGAGGACAAGAGGAAAATTCATTGGGTGAGTTGGAAGATGGTTTGTTTTCCTTTTGAAAAAGGGGTGTTGGGCTTGAGAAGGGTGGACGACTTTAATATGGCGTTAATTAATAAATGGATATGGTGGATATTGACGGAATCAAAAGCTTTTTGGTATAGTGTTTTAAAAGCTAGATATGGAGATATAAATTTTAAGATGGTGGATTCCAAAAATTCTTTGATTAAGGGGAGTTGTGCTTCTTTTTGGTGGAGGGACTTATGTGGCTTGGTGAATAGTATTCTGGATAATTGTTTTGTGCCTAATTGCAAATTTTCTATTGGCAATGCTTTCTCTATCTCTTTTTGGTTTTCTTGGTGGATAGGGGATTATTGTTTAAAGGATTATTTTCCAATTCTTTTCCACTTGTCTCATCTTAAAGGTGTTTCAGTAACTTGCATGGGAGGCTGGTTCGATGATAGGTGGATTTAGGGAGATTTTGGGGTAGTCGGGCCGGTTGTTGGAGAGGCGGCTGCGAAGATGCAAAGGTTGCAGACTTTGTTGGACCATGTTCGGTCGATTGTTGGTTGCAGAATAGGGCAAGCAGCAAAAATATTGATTTTCGGAAGAATTCCCTCCGAGATTTATGTCGTGTCCACAGAGATCGGTTCGAGGGAAAGAATGTCGTTCGACAATCTCTCACGTTAATGAGTTTGGGTTTGAATGGTTTCAAACATAAAAATAGAAAAGTAAACATTAAAACACAAAACAAATTCATTCTTCAGCAAGACAACATTATCCGACATGCACATAATCGACTCCTCACAAACTTAAACTTACTGACCAGTTATACTCCACCTACAATACTCCTCAATATCACCCAGCATCGCTCACAACAAAGGTTAAGTCTAACGCAAAGTTGAGAAAACAACCGTGTTACCATTGCCGATACTTTCGCACGCTAGCTCAAGGCACGGAAGCATTAAGATTCGACGCCTATTGAAGACTGTTAGCTCCTAAATCTATCTCTAGAGTCCAGAAACTAACAGATAATAATCCCTAATTGAAGTTTGCGAGGGTTATGTCTAACGCAACTCAAACCCCGCACATAAGGCAAAAATCTGAGACAATCACCAATATAGATTTGTAAAGCAGATTTTATACAATGCCATGGGCAATAAATATACATGAGTTCAGAACAAATACATATACACAAACCAACAAATGAAGAAAACACAATGAAAATGAGAAATGAACCGAACATCTCGCGGTTTGTCAGAGTCCGTCGACGATCAATCCACCCCGGTTCATCCGTATGCATGCTCCACAGTTGTTTTCTAAGCTCTCCAATGAAAAATGAAGTTTGATGGAGTTAGGAACAAGAATCCCCAAAACCATACTCTAAAAAGTAACTGAAATAAACTATATACAATTTCAATTTTGTACTGTTCGCACAGCGAACACTTCATTCGCAAAGCGAATGGCTCAAAAAATGGCACTTTAAGTGCCTCTGATTGCTAAACTGCCTCTAACTTTCAGCAGAAGTTCTAAGTGCAAACGATTTGTTTGCAAAGCGAACACTCACTGGAACATTCGCAAAGCGAACTCTGGTTCCTTTTTCCTCTGCCTCATTCTGGGAGCATTCGCTGGGGAACTCGCTAGCTGTTCGCAAAGCGAACATTCGCTGGCTCCTTCGCAAAGCGAATAAGACAGAAAATGAGTCCTTATTTCGCTCCTCTTCAGCTCCCTTTTATTGGTTCAAATGGCACATCTTGGAGTCTTTATTGCTCATTGCTCCAACAATGCTTTATCACTTTCAAAATGAATGGAAAACCATTAATCTTTACATAAATGAACCAAAAACACAAATATATACTAACTAACGTATTTATAACAAAGTGGGGTTTATTCGACCGATATTTACCAAAAGTATAGATAAGTGCAACAAAACTTATATACAAAAATAGGTACAATTTGCACTTATCAACTCTCCCCAACTTACATAATTGTTTGTCCACAAACAAGAATCAAACAAACTTGAAAACACAAAAGCGATATCCAAAGAATGCCGAATCAACAGGTTTTGAAAATAAAAAACGAATGAATGGTTCAAATGAAAATGGTACACACAAAAAGTAAATACTTACCACTGGCTACGACGACAACATAGTCACGAAACAAACACAAAATACAAAAATCATGTCAAACATTCTAAAACAACACAAGTTCCAAAGTGAATCACACCTAGTAAAATCAATCATCGGTAGATGAAAAACACACAATAAGGTACTTTACACTCACACAACACTCATGCAAACAAAAGACTAAATTATGCATACATCCACAAATTCACATTGAAAATACAAAGGCAAGAATCACAAGGACTTTCAAGGTTGTAACTATAACGCCCCAATTTTTGTCAATTTTATTTAATCGAGTCTATTTGATTATTTGATTATTATATTATTTTATTATTGACTTTTATTTGGCAATATATTATTTTTCATCGTTGTTGATGTTTTATCGTATTTTGAGAGCGTTTGGGAGATATTCGAGCTGAGGGGTATTTTGGTCTTTTGCTTGGGTAAGTTTATGTTTTTATATAAATAGAAAGAAATAGAGAGAAAATGAGAGAAAGAAGAAAAGAAGAAAGAAGAGAAAGAGAAAAGAAGAGGAAGAAGAGAGAAAAGAGGAGAAAGTGGGAAAAATCGGGAAAAGCTCCGTTTCAATCGCGAATAATCGGGTAAGGGTGAGAAGTTTCAATTATATTTCGATTGTATATGTATATGTATGTGTATGTTTGGTTGAAAATGTATGTTTTCCATTTGGTTAGAATTGTGAACAATTGATAGAAATTGATGTTTTCGCGGTTAGATTTCGAAACTGTTTGCGTAGAATAGTCGAGCGAGGAGTGGGTTTAATCGGAAAGGCATGTTGGTGAGATTTGAGGGGTTTTGTGTCGAGTTATCAAGAATTGGAGTTTAGGGCATTAATGGTAAATCGAGTGGAAATCGATGTTTCCACGGTTGAAATTCGGAATAAGTTGTGTAGTGTAGTCGGGTAAGGTTTGGGTTTAATCGGGAATGGTGGTTTGCGTGTTTTCCCGCGGTTTTGATCGAGTTCAAATTTAGAATTCAATGATAAAATTATGTTTTAAAATATGTCAAAAATGGTAAAATGTGTTGGATGGCTTTTTTATAGTGAAAATATTGTAGTACGTCGAATTCTGAGAACGCAGCTTTTTACGGAATCGAAAACGGATGTCTGGAAGTCTAAAAATGGTGTTTTTAAGGTTGAAATTCGTAGCAGGATTCGCGCTCAGCGCGCAGGTCTGGGCGAAAGGGAAAATTTCTGAAACTTTGAAAATTCATAACTTTTGAACCGTAAGTCCGTTTTAGTTCCCGTTTGAAGCGTTAGAAAGCTTATGAAATGTTCTTTCTTATAAAAATGGGTTGGAAGGCAGTAGATGATTTATTTAGGTAGTGGTTTTGGAAAAGTCTTGGGTTGTTGGGTTTTTATCGCATTAAACGCGTGCGGTCGGTGTTTTACCGTGCTATATGCTTTTAATATGTATCGTATGGCTTGTGTGCTGGTATATGATGTGAATATATATGATAAGTGTTGGTGATGATGGTATGTGGTGTTATGGAGGAATAAATGTGTGTTTTGGGTTTTGATTTCAATGTGCGATAATGATTTGTTGTGAGTAGCATTGGATATGTGAATCCCTTGTGTGAGGAATTAATGATGTTGTGGTGTAGTAATATACATTGTTTGATTGAATATCAATGTATGTGGGTATGATGTCGTGTTGGTTCGTGGTTTGTTGTTGTGGTTTGTGATAATATGCATTGCTTATGTGAAATTCAATGTGTGTTTTGGATGTGAATCATACAATAGTGCATTGATGTGAATGTATGTGATTGTATGAGATGATTACAAACGATTGTGTGCCTAGGTGAGGGGTGAGCAATCGGATTGTGGGTAGCCTTTGTGGTGTGAGTCCCTTGTGAAAGTAATTGTGATTGTATGATTGTTGTGGTATGTGGTATGTGATGAAATGCATTGTTTGAATTGTTTTCAATGCATGAATAATGATGAGGAGATAATTCATATTGTTGAATTGTGAATGTATATAGATGGTATGTGATTGTATGAGATGAATGCATGAATATATTGTGAATATGTATGCATTTCAAGAATGTCTTGAGTCATTTTGCATGTGAAGCATAATGAAGTACATTCTTGTGTTGAGCGATTCTAATGAGAATCCGTGGTAACATCGTGTGCCTATGTGAGGTGTGAGCGATGGTTACAAACGATTGTGTGCCTAGGTGAGGTGTGAGCAATCGGATCGTGTGCCCACGTGTGGGGTGTGAGCGATCGGGTCGTGTGCCCAAGTGGGGTGTGAGCGATCCATAAACATTGTGTGCCCATGTGGGGTGTGAGCAATGGGTGAATGTGACGCCCCCAATCTATACCCCTAATTAACACGCAATTAAAGCGGTAAAAAGAAAATTCGAAAATTGATCAGAGTATATTTGAAACATCATGGCATAGAAAGGGAGAATCACACCAAAGAAGCCAAACATACACATAACATGCAACACCTGCCCATAATGATATGCAACTATGGGGTAGCAATCATACAGAGGAAACTTTGTTCCTTACACCCACTTTTCAGAAATTAGAGTTAAAGCGGAAAATCTAAAATATGATTAACATATATACATATACACATATAAACAGTTTGTCATACATCAGGTAGCATATGTACAACCAAAATATATCATCAGATATACAAAATAATAGCGCGCGGCCACCCTAACTACCCGGAGTCACATATCAGAGCCGACCGACCAAAATAATGAAGACGCAACGCTTCACAAAAAGGAATACCTCCAGCAGCTCTAATCTGCAACGCCTCATAGAGCGTTATAAAACAGCTGAAGGATGAGAAAAACAACCATAATATAATTGCATAAAATTATATATTAACACAAAAATGCACAAATAACATATTCTCACCACCAAAGCACATAGATAATTATAACAACACACAGTACAATTCACACGTATCAATTACCACTGCACATCAATCATTCACAATACAATCACACATATTCCATTTCATTAATCACATTCACAATTTCATGCACAAATGACTCATGATGAATGCAAATGCACAGAGACCGACACCACGACTCTATGCACATGCCATGCGGTACCGACTTCCTTTGTCACGTCATGTCACGTCATTAGTCCACTCAGGAACTATTGGAACCATCGCTCGTTACTGAGAATCTCAAGTAACTCCCCGTCGGGCCTACGATGTTCACCCGTCGCTTTAGGTCCTCAAGCATCGCCTCATATTTTCGAGGCACACGACGTTAAGGATTGCTTTACGTCTCCAAAAGAGCCCACAATCGTCTATACCCATCGCTTTAAGTCCTCAGGCATCGCCTCATATTTTTGAGGCACACGATGTTATAGCATATTCCCCTCGGGAATCAAACCGTCACTCAGGACGTTCAACAATGCACATCATGATGCTTGGCATACAATGACTCATGACATTCTCATTGCATACATACACACATTCACAATTATGCATATATCATCAAATACCACACTTAGCATTTTCTTGCCTTACGGCCACAAATCATCATCACAACAGCACATAAGTCATACCACATTCGAAGCAACACCATAAAGCATAACACAAGTCAAATACGCACCATTAAAACAACAAAAGTCGACCATTGACACTATTCACATTTACCGACAAAATAAAATCGGCTAACAAATTATAAACCATCATAATAAGAAAGTACAACTCAATGGCTTTCCAATGCATCAAACCACGCCTCAAACCGAATCACAGATCAAAAGTTATGCAGAAAACAAAATTACACGAACAGCACTGTTCGCTGGGCGAATCTCCCTCGCGAGCATTCGCTAGCTGCTTCGCTAGGCGAACATCCCTCGCGAGCATTCGCTAGCTCCTTCGCTAGGCGAATGTTCCAGCGAACCAACTGTTAGATAAAAACAGACACTAAGTTCGCTAGGCGAACCCCCTGGCGAACCAAGGCAGCAACTACCAACATTTAAAACACCCAAACTTCGCTAGGCGAACACTCTAGCGAACCTTCGCTCACGCCTTCGCTAGGCGAATATCCGTAGCGAACCTTCGCTACCCTTCACTGAATGGTTCGCTAGGCGAACCTGCGAAAACTCAGAATCCTTCAGCGCTGTTGAAAACCCAAAAATGATATTTTCCAACCCAAACCATTTCCAAATCAACATATTTCAATCAGAACCTCTTCTAATCATGTCAACAAGCAAACTACCACCTTTACATCGATTTCCAACCGTTAAACCATCGATTCTACTCATTTTATCGTTTTCGACCTAAAAGTGAAAAACATGGAAAGCAAGAGAATCATCCAAACCCATTCATACATAATCATATACAAGCATAGTATAATCGAGTTTCGCACCCTTACCCGATTAAATCGACTCTAGAACTTGATCTTGATGATTTTTCCACACTATCCCAATTTTTCTCTCTTCTCCTCTTTTCTTCTCTTTTTCCTTCTTCCTTCTTTCTTTCTCTCTATTTTTCTTTCTTTCCCTTTTCTATTTTCTTTTCTTACTAACTTAGTAAAAATATCTATGAAATGTCCAAAATACCCCCACACTCAAATATCTCGCAAACTTTCCCAAAACGCGATAAAATATAATCACGACGAAAAATAACATATTTTCACATAAAAGTCGAAAATAAAATAAAATAATAATAAAATAATCAAAAGACTCAATAAAATAAAATTGGCAAAACTGGGGCGTTACAATTCTCCCCCACTTAGAAATTTTCGTCCTCGAAAACCTTACCTGATACAAATAACTCTGGATACGACTCCCGCATTCTACTTTCCAATTCCCACGTCAAATTACCCTCAGCAGCGCCTCCCCACGCCACTTTCACAAGTGCAATCTCTTTACCCCTCAATCGCTTCACCTCGCGATCCAAAATACTAACCGGTAAAGTCTCGACCGTAAGGTTATCTCTTACCTCAACCTCGTCCATTGGAATAACATGTGAAGGGTCTGAAACATACTTCCGTAGCTGTGAAACATGAAAAACATCATGCAAATTCGACAGACTCGGCGGCAACGCCACACGATACGCCACAGCACCTACTCTCGCAGATATCTGGTAAGGACCAATAAATCGAGAAGTAAGCTTCTTAGATTTCAAAGCACGACCAACACTCGTTACCGGCGTAACTCTCAGAAATACGTGATCACCCTCTTGGAACTCAAGATCCTTCCGTCTTCGATCATGATAACTCTTTTGTCTATCCTGAGAAGCCTTCATTTTCTCACGAATAAACTTTACCTTTTCCGTCGTTTGTTGCACCAAATCCGGTCCAACCACCGAACTTTCACCAGTTTCGTGCCAACACAACGGCGTTCGACATCTTCGTCCATATAAGGCCTCAAAAGGTTCCATTCCGATACTAGAATGGAAACTGTTATTATACGTGAACTCAATCAAAGCAAGATAACTGTCCCACGCACCACCTTGTTCCAAAACACACGACCTCAACAAATCCTCCAACGACTGAATAGTTCTTTCGGTCTGACCATCTATCTGCGGATGATAAGCCGAACTCAACCTCAATTTAGAACCCAAAGCCTTCTGTAAACTTTCCCAAAATCTCGATGTAAACCTAGGATCTCGATCAGAAACAATACTTAAAGGAACCCCATGCAATTTCACCACCACACTGATATAGATCTCAGCTAACCGTTCCAAAGAAAAACTGATGTCAATCGGAATAAAATGCGTCGATTTAGTCAACCTGTCCACAATCACCCAAATAGCATTATGACCTCTTTGCGTATTCGGCAATCCCGTTACAAAATCCATCGAAATGCTATCCCACTTCCACTCAGGAATATCCAACGATTGCAACAAACCACTAGGCCTCAAATGTTCCACTTTCGATTTCTGACAAGTCAAACATGCATACACAAACTGAGCCACATCTCTTTTCAAACTAGACCACCATAAAATCTTCTTCAAATCTTGGTACATCTTATTCGCACCCGGATGAATACTTAAGTTACTTCGGTGTCCTTCCTCCAAAATCATTCTTTTCAACTCTGCATCATCAGGAATACAAATACGACCACGGAATCTCAAAACACCAAAATTATCAACCTTGAAATCCACATTCTCATTCCTCATCAAATCAACGAATTTCAAATCCAGCTTTTGTTTCTCACTAACCGACAACAAAAATTCATTAGCAACCTTCAACATTCCAAGCCTTACACTAACCAAAGTCACTTCACATACCAAACTCAAGTCTCTAAACGACTCCCAAAGTTCCAACTCTTTCACCATCAATGCGGGCATATGCAACGATTTCTGGCTCAATGCATCGGCTACCACATTAGCTTTACCAGGATGGTAATTTAAGCCAAAGTCGTAGTCTTTCAAGAATTCCAACCATCTCCGCTGCCTCATGTTCAACTCTTTCTGATCAAATAAATATTTCAAGCTTTTATGATCACTAAAGACTTTGAACCTTGCACCATAGAGATAGTGCCTCCAAAACTTCAACACAAAAACTACAGCCGCTAACTCAAGATCATGAGTAGGATAGTTTTTCTCATGAACTCTTAACTGCCTTGAAGCATAACCTACAACTTTACCTTCCTGCATCAGAACACCACCCAAACCAATTAAAGAAGCATCGCAATACACAACAAATGGTTCATTAGGATTAGGTAAAATAAGAATCAGAGTTGTCGTCAATCTTCTCTTCAGCTCACAAAAACTCTCTTCACATTGAATATCCCAAATGAATGCTTTGCCCTTACAAGTCAACTGCGTCAAAGGAAGAGCTAGCTTAGAAAAACCTTCAATGAACCTCCGGTAATAACCAGCCAAACCCAAAAAGGTTCGAATTTCAGTAACGGATCTAGGAGCCTCCCATTGTAGAACTGCTTCTACTTTAGATGGATCCACAGCAATACCATTACCTGAAATTACGTGCCCAAGAAAACTCACCTCAGACAACCAGAATTCACACTTGGACAATTTGGCAAAAAGCTTCCTTTCCTTCAAAACCTGCAAAACAATACGCAAATGCTCTGCATGTTCCTCACGAGACTTAGAATAGATTAAAATATCATCAATAAACACCACCACAAAACGATCCAAATGCTCGTGGAAAATACGATTCATGTATTCCATAAACACACCAGGCGCATTAGAAACCCCGAACGGCATCACTGAATATTCATAATGACCGTAACGTGTTCTAAAGGCCGTCTTCTGAATATCCTCTTCCTTCACCCTTATCTAATGATACCCCGATCTCAAATCAATCTTACTAAACACACAAGCACCAACCAACTGATCCATCAGATCATCAATCCTTGGAAGCGGATACTTATTTTTAATCGTCACCTTATTCAACTGGCGATAATCAATACATAATCGCATACTCCCATCCTTCTTTTTCACTAACAAAAATGGAGCACCCCAAGGAGAAACACTTGGCCTCACGAACCTCTTTTCCAACAACTCACTTAACTGCTTTTTCAACTCCACCAATTCAGATGCCGACATTCGATAAGGTGCCATAGATACAGGTCTAGTACCAGGAACTAGATCTATAGAAAATTCAACCTCTCTCACCGGCGGCACATCTGAAATATCATCAGGAAACACCTCAGGAAATTCGCACACAACAGGAAACACATCAAGAGAAACTTGACTATCCACAGTCAATGAAGCAAACAACCCAAACAACTGAGCTTCATCCGCTAAAAGTCTCTTCAACTCTTTGGTAGATAAGAAACTCGAGTCTTCATCTTCCACAAGAGAAGGAAACCTTACAAGCTTATGATAACAATCAATGTGCACCCGATTGAATTGCAACCAATTCATTCTCAACACCACATTTAAACCTTCCAATGGTAAACACACCAAATCCATCACAAAGTCTTTACCATAAATGGCTAAAGGACAACTCAAACACACCAAAGAAGTAGTTACTGACCCCATCGCTGGAGTATCAATAACCATCTCACCATCCATCGAAGACAACCCAAGATTCAAACGTTCCGCGCACTCAGACGAAATAAACGAATGAGTCGCTCCAGTATCAATGATAGCAATTAAAGGCGTATTATTAATAAAGCAAGTACCTCTTATCAGACGATCTGCACTTGAGGTCTGAGTTCCCGCCAATGAAAACACTTTCCCACTAGTCTGGGCTTTCTTCGGATTAGGACACTTCGAACTAATGTGACCAGGTTCCCCACAATTGTAACACTTCACCACATTCTTCCTTTTACAATCAGCTAAAACATGTCCGATACCACCACAATTAGAACACTTATCCAACTTCTTCCTACATTCATGCTGGCGATGACCCAATTCACCACATCCAAAACACCTAATAGGATTAGACATACCTCCTCCACCTGACCTTCGATCAAAAGTTCCCCTTTATTTACCTTTATCAGCCGGTGACACATACAGACCACCACGGAACTGTTGTTTCCCTTTCCTGTCACTTACACTTTTATAGTGAGCAGAACGAGCCTTACTATCTTCATCATAAATCCTACAGCATTCCACCAAATCAGCAAACCTTCGAATCCTCTGATAACCAATAGCCTGCTTTATCTCAGGACGCAAACCACTTTCATACTTCGCACACTTTGAAAATTCAGCAGTCGCTTCCACATAATGAGGATAAAACTGCACAAGCTCCACAAACTTAGCAGTATATTCAACAACAGATAAGTTACCTTGTTTCAGTTCCAAAAACTCAATCTCCTTCTTTCCTCAGACATCTTCCGGAAAATACTTCCTTAGGAACTCTCGACTAAACACCTCCCAAGTAATCTCTTCTTCCTCCTCATCAGCTTCCAACACCTATTGAGTACTGACCCACCAGTCATCAGCCTCTTCGTGTAGCATATGAGTGCCCAGCCTCACCTTATCATCATCGTCATCACAATCCATCACCCTGAAAATCCTCTCAATCTCTTTCAACCACAACTGCGCACCATCCGGATCATGCTTCCCTTTAAAGACCGGCGGCTTATTCTTTCTAAACTCATCATTTCCTGCAGCATTCGGTGCACCCTGCACAGCTCGTGCCATCGCTTCCATCGCAGTAGCCAAAGCAGCATCATTACGACCAGCCATATTCTGTTCGTCCAAAACAGAAACTATGGTTAAACAACAACTCGTTCAACACAACTCGTCCAATATGCCAGACACAACAGACACAAACTACACAACTGACACGGACTGGCTCTGATACCACTTAATGTGACGCCCCTAATCTATACCCCCAATTAACACGCAATTAAAGCGGTAAAAAGAAAATTCGAAAATTGATCAGAGTATATTTGAAACATCATGGCATAGAAAGGGAGAATCACATCAAAGAAGCCAAACATACACATAACATGCAACACCTGCCCATAATGATATGCAACTGTGGGGTAGCAATCATACAGAGGAAACTTTGTTCCTTACACCCACTTTTCAGAAATTAGAGTTAAAGCGGAAAATCTAAAATCTGATTAACATATATACATATACACATATAAACAGTTTGTCATACATCAGGTAGCATATGTACAACCAAAATATATCATCAGATATACAAAATAATAGCGCGCGGCCACCCTAACTACCCGGAGTCACATATCAGAGCCGACCGACCAAAATAATGAAGACGCAACGCTTCACAAAAAGGAATACCTCCAGCAGCTCTAATCTGCAACGCCTCATAGAGCGTTATAAAACAGCTGAAGGATGAGAAAAACAACCATAATATAATTGCATAAAATTATATATTAACACAAAAATGCACAAATAACATATTCTCACCACCAAAGCACACAGATAATTATAACAACACACAGTACAATTCACACGTATCAATTACCACTGCACATCAATCATTCACAATACAATCACACATATTCCATTTCATTAATCACATTCACAATTCCATGCACAAATGACTCATGATGAATGCAAATGCACAGAGACCGACACCACGACTCTATGCACATGCCATGCGGTACCGACTTCCTTTGTCACGTCATGTCGCGTCATTAGTCCTCTCAGGAACTATTGGAACCATCACTCGTTACTGAGAATCTCAAGTAACTCCCCGTCGGGCCTACGATGTTCACCCGTCGCTTTAGGTCCTCAGGCATCACCTCATATTTTCGAGGCACACGACGTTAAGGATTGCTTTACGTCTCCAAAGCAGCCCACAATCGTCTATACCCATTGCTTTAAGTCCTCAGGCATCGCCTCATATTTTCGAGGCACACGATGTTATAGCATATTCCCCTCAGGAATCAAACTGTCACTCAGGACGTTCAACAATGCACATCATTATGCTTGGCATACAATGACTCATGACATTCTCATTGCATACATACACACATTCACAATTATGCATATATCATCAAATACCACACTTAGCATTTTCTTGCCTTACGGCCACAAATCATCATCACAACAGCACATAAGTTATACCACATTCGAAGCAACACCATAAAGCATAACACAAGTCAAATACGCACCATTAAAACGACAAAAGTCGACCATTGACACTATTCACATTTACCGACAAAATAAAATCGGCTAACAAATTATAAACCATCATAATAAGAAAGTACAGCTCAATGGCTTTCCAATGCATCAAACCACGCCTCAAACCGAATCACAGATCAAAAGTTATGCAGAAAACAAAATTACACGAACAGCACTGTTCGCTGGGCGAATCTCCCTCGCGAGCATTCGCTAGCTGCTTCGCTAGGCGAACATCCCTCGCGAGCATTCGCTAGCTCCTTCGCTAGGCGAATGTTCCAGCGAACCAACTGTTAGATAAAAACAGACACTAAGTTCGCTAGGAGAACCCCCTGGCGAACCAAGGCAGCAACTACCAACATTTAAAACACCCAAACTTCGCTAGGCGAACACTCTAGCGAACCTTCGCTCACGCCTTCGCTAGGCGAATACCCGTAGCGAACCTTCGCTACCCTTCGCTGAATGGTTCGCTAGGCGAACCTGCGAAAACTCAGAATCCTTCAGCGCTGTTGAAAACCCAAAAATGATATTTTCCAACCCAAACCATTTCCAAATCAACATATTTCAATCAGAACCTATTCTAATCATGTCAACAAGCAAACTACCACCTTTACATCGATTTCCAACCGTTAAACCATCGATTCTACTCATTTTATCGTTTTCGACCTAAAAGTGAAAAACATGGAAAGCAAGAGAATCATCCAAACCCATTCATACATAATCATATACAAGCATAGTATAATCGAGTTTCGCACCCTTACTCGATTAAATCGACTCTAGAACTTGATCTTGATGATTTTTCCACACTATTCCAATTTTTCTCTCTTCTCCTCTTTTCTTCTCTTTTTCCTTCTTCCTTCTTTCTTTCTCTCTGTTTTTCTTTCTTTCCCTTTTCTATTTTCTTTTCTTACTAACTTAGTAAAAATATCTATGAAATGTCCAAAATACCCCCACACTTAAATATCTCGCAAACGTTCCCAAAACGCGATAAAATATAATCACGACGAAAAAAACATATTTTCACATAAAAGTCGAAAATAAAATAAAATAATAATAAAATAATCAAAAGACTCAATAAAATAAAATTTGCAAAACTGGGGCGTTACAGTGAACATCGTCGGCCCGACGGGGAGTTACATTGGTAACGAGCGATGGTTCCAGCAGAGTTCCTGAGTGAACTTGAGATGATTGAGTCGGTACCGCATTGCATTTGCATAGAGTCGTGAGTCGGTCTCTATGATTTGCATTTATCATCTCTATAATTGTGAATTGATAAATAAACATGAATATGAATGTTTATGTGGAATGATAAGAATTGTGAAAATGTACATGACGAATATGCTTGGTTTTGTATAGATATATACATTGTGATGTATATGAGTGAGTTGTGATGAATTGTGGTGAGAATTGTGAAGGGATGTGTTATGTGTGGAAAATCATGATTCGATTTATTATGTGTGATATGTTATGTATTGGTGCCATGCTATATGTGTTAGTATGTGATGTATGTGGTGAGAAATATTATATATGTGAATTATCTGTGTTGTGGCATATTATTATGCAATCTTGTTATAGTTGTTATTTCTCACCCTTCTGCTGGAATATGCTTTTTATGGCATAGTGCAGATTGTCAGCTTTAGAGGCGTGGAGGCAAGTGGAAGAGTTAGATCTTCGGTTGCTTAGGTCTTGGTGTCTGCTCTGATACGTAGCATGGGAGTCGGGGAACGATTATGTTATATATGTATATATTTGTAGGATATATTTTGTATGAATATTTTAATGTATAAAACAGTTTATTTTTTAAAACAAGTCGGTTATGGAACTTTCCGTTTTATTCCATAATTGACATTTCCTTTATTATGGAAAAAGTTTCCCCCTTGAGGGTACTCTAGTTTATGCTATGTATCAAATTTCTGAGCAGGGATGATGTTTTGTTTATTTAAATGTGGCATCCTTGTTTCTGTCGGAAAAATAAATTTTTAGTTACTCTGATTTTATTTATGTATTATTTATTCGCGATGGGAATTCGGGTGTTACATAAGTGGTATCAGAGCAGGTCGGTCCGTCCGGCCAAGTTGTTGAGTCAGTTGGTGTGACAGTTGAATACTGTCGTGGTTGTTTGTTTCTTAGTACGTGACATGTGCGTGGAACACTGTCAGTACTTTCTGGTTTTCTAATCCTTGTCTGTAGGAGTTAGAATGTGATAAGTGGGGGAGGAGCTTGTACTTCTCCAAGTTGCTTCAGGTGTGGAGCATTGGCTCAGCGTGCCATTGGTTGCAAGATTGTAAGTGTTGTTTAGACGGTGTTGTTCCTGGTTCCGAAGGGAATGCGGAGGTAAGGTTATGTCAACTAAGGATTTGTGCCTTAGGTAGTTTGGTGCACAGGATGTAAGGAATGCTATTATAGTTGTTAAAGACGGTTTATGCCCCATCATGATTGTCGGCTGTCTATTGACAAATTGAGGAACTGATCACCCTTAATCTTTTGTTGATAGTAGACGGGAATTATGTAGGATGGAATAGACGTGCCTTTCCGGCTTGATAGTGTGTGTAATGAATTGTTTGGAATTAAGAAAGTGATTATGGATTGTTTTGACGAGTCGATGAAGATTTTTGTATCGGAAGATGAGTCGGAATTGAGGTTTTGTATATTGGTCAAGTTGGGGGGTCATTGAGAGAGAATGATAGGGTATTACTATGGTTGTTCTCAGAAAGAAGAGTGTGAACTCAAATTGGACGAAGGTGAGGATTTGAGGTTTGGAGTCTTTGGAGTTTTCAAGCATTAATGGAAATCTTGAGAAAACCCTTATGTGCGGATGCAATATTGATATTAAGAGTTCCTTTTGGTGGGTTGTTGATACTTGTTATGTTGGTTGGAGCTGATTTGAGATGAAAATGGTGAGTTTTGGGAAGGACTGTCGAAGGGCTATTTTTCTAAAAATTGCAGTGCCCGCTCAGCGCGCAGATGCCCGCTCAGCGCGCAGATGCCCGCTCAGCGCGCAGATGCCCGCTCAGCGCGCAGATGCCCGCTCAGCGCGCAGATGCCCGCTCAGCGCGGTCTGCAGAATTTTGAACCTCTCCAGGCAGTGAGGAGCGCGCTCAGCGCGGGACAGAGCCCGCTTAGTGCGACTTGAAAAAAAAAATTTGAAGCTTGAGTTTTTTTTCTTTTTTTTCTAAATCCATAACTTTGGATTCGTAACTTGGATTAAGATGTTCTTTCTTATATAAATGGTGTTGAGATTTAGTGGCCGATTTGATTGTGTCGTGAATTTGTATAAGTTCGTAGTGGTTTTAATTGAGGATATTTGGATTTGTTATAAACTCAGAGGAAGAACAAGTAGAGTGTTTGAGAATTGGATTAAAAGTGTCGAAAGGAGACAAAGAGTTATGCTAAGTTATTCAAGTGAGGATTTTGGTTGGAAAGGGTTAGTTTTCCTGGATATGTTATTTCTGATGATGGTATTTTTATGGATCTATCGGAAGTAGATCTAGTTCTACAATGAGAGACTCTGAAGTTGGTTAAGAAGATTAGAAACTTTTGGGTTTAGTTGGTTGTACTGCAGGTTATGAAAGACTTTGCTAAGTTAGTACTTCTGTTATCTCAGTTGACGCGCAAAGGGTAAGTCGTTTGTTTTGGATGTTCTTTGTGACGAAAGTTTCAGAGAACTGATGTAGAAATTGTCTACGGCTCCAGTTTTGATTCTGTGTGATCCTAATAATCTGTTTGTAAGGTATTGTGATGTGTCTTTGATGAATTTAATCTGTGTGTTAATACAAGAGGGTAAAGTCGTGGCTTATGCTTTTTGACAATTGAGGATTTATAAAAGGATCTATACTCTTTTGGGGTTTGGATTTGTTCGCGGTTGTATTGTGTTGGAATATTTGGAGGTATTATCTTTATGGTTTTAGATTCGAAGTGTTCAGTAATCACAAGGATATGGAGTACTAGTTTGGTC
This sequence comes from Lathyrus tuberosus, assembly GCA_022829125.1. Lineage (NCBI taxonomy): Eukaryota > Viridiplantae > Streptophyta > Magnoliopsida > Fabales > Fabaceae > Lathyrus > Lathyrus tuberosus. Next base: position 3,202,936 of record JALAZF010000431.1, on the reverse strand, counting down.
TGAAGGAATAGAGGGTGAGACAGCGAGGATGGATAAAATTTGTGACGAGTTATGAATTTGGCTCAGATTGTCCTATTGGTAAAGTTAATGTTGTGCGTGATGAGTTAAGTTGGAAGTTTTTATACATGGTAGATTTGATGGTTGCAAGTAATCAGAGTGCGCAGCGGAAGCGTGAGGTGGCACATTTTGTATTTACGTGTGGGACTTGTAAGAGTTCCTAGGTTGAACATTGAGAACATGTAGGAATGGTGAGACTATTGGACGTTTCAGAATGGAAGTGTTAGGTGGAAGGTTTGAATATTATTCATGGGCTACTATGTAAATGGATGTTTTGATTGTATATTCGATTGGTGAATCGTAGCATTGTTGTAGGTATGGTTGTGTGAAGAGGATGTTGATATTCTGGTTTTGTTGATGTTGTTGAGACGTTGTTGTGTCGTGGGACTTTATGTTCTTGTTTGTGTTGTGCCTCGTTTCCATGGTGATGGTTCGAGTGTGTGTAGCTAATTCCTGTGTGGGGGATTAGGGGAGTGTTACCTATGGTAGGGTAACGATCTTGTTGTATTTCGGTTCTAGAGGGAACCTGTGTGTTGGTATCGTGGTATTCCTTGAGTTGTGAGTTGGTCGTCAAGTGCATTGTATGGGCTTTGCATCTTGTCGTTGTTGTTGTCGTCGTTGTCGTGTCGTTATGGTAGTTAGCAAGGTGGTTTGCCAGTTGTGTTATTCGTGGTGTGCCTTTTATTGGCATGTTGGTTTGTTAGTCGGATGCGAGAGTCGTATCCGGAGTTGTTCGTATCGGTTAGATTTTCGAGGACGAAAATGTCTAAGTGGGGGAGAATTGTAACGCCCCAGTTTTTGTCAGTTTTATTTAATCGAGTCTATTTGATTATTTTATTATTATATTATTTTATTATTGACTTTATTTGGCAATATATTATTTTTCATCGTTGTTGATGTTTTATCGCATTTTGAGAGCGTTTGGGAGATATTCGAGCTGAGGGGTATTTTGGTCTTTTGCTTGGGTAAGTTTATGTTTTTATATAAACAGAAAGAAATAGAGAGAAAATGAGAGAAAGAAGAAAAGAAGAAAGAAGAGAAAGAGAAAAGAAGAGGAAGAAGAGAGAAAAGAGGAGAAAGTGGGAAAAATCGGGAAAAGCTCCGTTTCAATCGCGAATAATCGGGTAAGGGTGAGAAGTTTCAATTATATTTCGATTGTATATGTATATGTATGTGTTTGTTTGGTTGAAAATGTATGTTTTCCATTTGGTTAGAATTGTGAACAATTGATAGAAATTGATGTTTTCGCGGTTAGATTTCGAAACTGTTCGCGTAGAATAGTCGAGCGAGGAGTGGGTTTAATCGGAAAGGCATGTTGGTGAGATTTGAGGGGTTTTGTGTCGAGTTATCAAGAATTGGAGTTTAGGGCATTAATGGTAAATCGAGTGGAAATCGATGTTTCCACGGTTGAAATTCGAAATAAGTTGTGTAGTGTAGTCGGGTAAGGTTTGGGTTTAATCGGGAATGGTGGTTTGTGTGTGTTCCCGCGGTTTCGATCGAGTTCAAATTTAGAATTCAATGATAAAATTATGTTTTAAAATATGTCAAAAATGGTAAAATGTGTTGGATGGCTTTTTAATAGTGAAAATATTGTAGTACGTCGAATTCTGAGAACGCAGCTTTTTACGGAATCGAAAACGGATGTCCGGAAGTCTAAAAATGGTGTTTTTAAGGTTGAAATTCGTAGCAGGATTCGCGCTCAGCGCGCAGGTCAGGCGCTCAGCGCGCAGGTCTGGGCGAAAGGGAAAATTTCTGAAACTTTGAAAATTCATAACTTTTGAACCGTAAGTCCGTTTTGGTCCCCGTTTGAAGCGTTAGAAAGCTTATGAAATGTTCTTTCTTATAAAAATAGGTTGGAAGGCAGTAGATGATTTATTTAGGTCGTGGTTTTGGAAAAGTCTTGGGTTGTCGGGCTTTTATCGCGTTAAACGCGTGCGGTCGGTGTTTTACCGTGCTATATGCTTTTAATATGTATCGTATGGCTTGTGTGCTGGTATATGATGTGAATATATATGATAAGTGTTGGTGATGATGGTCTGTGGTGTTATGGAGGAATAAATGTGTGTTTTGGGTTTTGATTTCAATGTACGATAATGATTTGTTGTGAGTAGCATTTGATATGTGAATCCCTTGTGTGTGGAATTAATGATGTTGTGGTGTAGTAATATACATTGTTTGATTGAATATCAATGTATGTGGGTATGATGTCGTGTTGGTTCGTGGTTTGTTGTTATGGTTTGTGATAATATGCATTGCTTATGTGAAATTCAATGTGTGTTTTGGATGTGAATCATACAATAGTGCATTGATGTGAATGTATGTGATTGTATGAGATGATTACAAACGATTGTGTGCCTAGGTGAGGTGTGAGCAATCGGATTGTGGGTAGCCTTTGTGGTGTGAGTCCCTTGTGAAAGTAATTGTGATTGTAAGATTGTTGTGGTATGTGGTATGTGATGAAATGCATTGTTTGAATTGTTTTCAATGCATGAATAATGATGAGGAGATAATTCATATTGTTGAATTGTGAATGTATATAGATGGTATGTGATTGTATGAGATGAATGCATGAATATATTGTGAATATGTATGCATTTCAAGAATGTCTTGAGTCATTTTGCATGTGAAGCATAATGAAGTACATTCTTGTGTTGAGCGATTCTAATGAGAATCCGTGGTAACATCGTGTGCCTATGTGAGGTGTGAACGATGGTTACAAACGATTGTGTGCCTAGGTGAGGTGTGAGCAATCGGATCGTGTACCCGCGTGTGGGATGTGAGCGATCGGGTCGTGTGCCCAGGTGGGGTGTGAGCGATCCATAAACATTGTGTGCCCATGTGGGGTGTGAGCAATGGGGGAACATCGTCGGCCCGACGGGGAGTTACATTGGTAACGAGCGATGGTTCCAGCAGAGTTCCTGAGTGAACTTGAGATGATTGAGTCGGTACCGCATTACATTTGCATAGAGTCGTGAGTCGGTCTCTATGATTTGCATTTATCATCTCTATAATTGTGAATTGATAAATAAACATGAATATGAATGTTTATGTGGAATGATAAGAATTGTGAAAATGTACATGATGAATATGCTTGGTTTTGTATAGATATATACATTGTGATGTATATGAGTGAGTTGTGATGAATTGTGGTGAGAATTGTGAAGGGATGTGTTATGTGTGGAAAATCATGATTCGATTTATTATGTGTGATATGTTATGTATTGGTGCCATGCTATATGTGTTAGTATGTGATGTATGTGGTGAGAAATATTATATATGTGAATTATCTGTGTTGTGGCATATTATTATGCAATCTTGTTATAGTTGTTATTTCTCACCCTTCTGCTGGAATATGCTTTTTATGGCATAGTGCAGATTGTCAGCTTTAGAGGCGTGGAGGCAAGTGGAAGAGTTAGATCTTCGGTTGCTTAGGTCTTGGTGTCTGCTCTGATACGTAGCACGGGAGTCGGGGAACGATTATGTTATATATGTATATATTTGTAGGATATATTTTGTATGAATATTTTGATGTATAAAACAGTTTATTTTGTAAAATAAGTCGGTTATGGAACTTTCCGTTTTATTCCATAATTGACATTTCCTTTATTATGGAAAAAGTTTCCCCCTTGAGGGTACTCTAGTTTATGCTATGTATCAAATTTTTGAGCAGGGATGATGTTTTGTTTATTTAAATGTGGCATCCTTGTTTCTGTCGGAAAAATAAATTTTTAGTTACTCTGATTTTATTTATGTATTATTTATTCGCGATGGGAATTCGGGTGTTACAGTAACGTGGTCGGGTAAACAAACAAGGGGCAATTTCTAAAGGTAATTGAAACAAAAACTTGCCTAAACCTAAGGGAGTGATCAACTCACAAGACTCAAGCACCAAATTCCAATCAACTTCTTCCACAATCCCAAGTGTTACACAACACACAATACTTATTTAGCACAATTATTGAAACTCTTTTTGTTTCCTTTTTCAAGGATTTTCTTTTTCTTCTTTTTTCTTTCTTTTTCTCTTTCACAAATATTTTTCTTTTTTCTTTTCTTTTTCAATCCGCATAAAATCCAACCAATGAGTACACAATCGTCCTTTCCCCAACTTGAATTCAACCGCACCATCATGTGAATACTCCTTACTTTCTAAGGCAAGGAAAAAATCCATACAACAACACAAAGTTGAGGTCCAAGAAAAAACAAAATCCATTCAAAAATAAGTGAACTAAACACTCATAAACAAGCATTAAGTTCAAATAAAAACATGGATCAAAAAGCTCAAAGGGGTTACAAATGATCACACGCTCACAAGGTGAATTGACTATATGGCTAAGGTAGTTGTGCTCAAAATGAAACAATTGCCTTGATCCTTTTCATGCATTCATATACACAACATAAACAACAGATTCAACATAATAAAATCCAGTTAGAACAAGAATGTTGGTACTCCGCATATATGAATAATTGAAAGCCACCTCACAAAAAGGTTGGGAACTAAAGTGATTCACAATAGAACAAGTATACAAAAGAATGAATGGCATGAAAGTTTGTACAAAGCCTAAGTATCATGAATATGCTAAAGTATAGAACACGATAAATACATACCTCGGACGTGTACAAAACTTAACAAGATCATTACCAAACATCCGCAAGTTGAAACGAACCAACTTGGAAAATCACAAAAGCATCCTCAAATAAGTCGACCAAGACTTGCAACCAAATAACAAACAAAACATTTGAAAAGAAAAACAATAAAACATGCTTGTTTTACGTCGTAAGCTCGACGCCTTTACGGTGCTAAGCTAGAACCTCCTTCATGCCATAGTGATGTCTCACCGCGCAAACCAAAAGCAAGTGTCCTAACCAAACACATGAACAAACATTACGGGAACAAACGTATATAACATGTGAACAAACATAATGGAAATAGACAATATATACGATATATACAAAACTCAAAAACAAAGAAACTATCGCAATGCGATTCAATATCAAAACCAATCCCCGGCAACTGCGCCATTTTGTTGGTTGCAGAATAGGGCAAGCAGCAAAAATATTTATTTTTGGAAGAATTCCCTTCGGGATTTATGTCGTGTCCACAGAGACCGGTTCGAGGGAAAGAATGTCGTTCGACAATCTCTCGCGGTAATGAGTTTGGGTTTAAATGGTTTCAAACATAAAAACAGAAAAGTAAACATTAAAACACAAAACAAATTCATTCTTCATCAAGACAAACTTATCCGGCATGCACATAATCGACTCCTCACAAACTTAAACTTACCGACCAATTATACTCCACCTACAATACTCCTCAATATCACCCAGCATCGCTCACAACAAAGGTTAAGTCTAACGCAAAGTTGAGAAAACAACCGTGTTACCATTGCCGATACTTTCGCACGCTAGCTCAAGGCATTGAAGCCTTAAGATTCGACGCCTATTGAAGATTGTTAGCTCCTAAATCTATCTCTAGAGTCCAGAAACTAACAGATAATCATCCCTAATTGAAGTTTGTGAGGGTTATGTCTAACGCAACTCAAACCCCGCGCATAAAGCAAAAATCAGAGACAATCACCAATAAAGATTTGTAAAGCAGATTTTATACAACGCCATGGGCGACAAATATACATGAGTTCAGAACAAATACATATACACAACCCAACAAATGAAGAAAACACAAAGAAAAAGAGAAATGAACTGAACATCTCCCGGTTTGTCAGAGCCAGTCGACGATCAATCCACCCCGGTTCATCCGTATGCATGCTCCACAGTTGTTTTCTAAGCTCTCAAATGAAAAATGAAGTTTGATGGAGTTAGGAACAAGAATCCCCAAAACCATACTCTAAAAAGTAACTGAAATAAACTATATACAATTTCAATTCTGTATTGTTCGCACAGCAAACACTTCATTCGCAAAGCGAATGGCTCAAAAAATGGCACTTTAAGTGCCTCTGATTGCTAAACCGCCTCTAACTTTCAACAGAAGTTCGCAATGCGAACGATTTGTTCGCAAACCGAACTTTGGTTCCTTTTTCCTCTGCCTCATTCTGGGAGCATTCGCTGGGGAACTCGCCAGCTGTTCGCAAAGCGAACATTCGCTGGCTCCTTCGCAAAGCGAATAAGACAGAAAACCAGTCCTTATTTAGCTCTTCTTCAGCTCCCTTTTATTGGTTCAAATGGCACATCTTGGAGTCTTTATTGCTCATTGCTCCAACAATGCTTTATCACCTTCAAAATGAACGGAAAACCATTAATCTTTACATAAATGAACCAAAAACACAAATATATACTAACTAACGTATTTATAACAAAGTGGGGTTTATTCGACCGATATTTACTAAAAAGTATAGATAAGTGCAACAAAACTTATATACAAAAATAGGTACCATTTGCACTTATCACCGACTATTGACGTTGTTGGAACGGTGGCTTGGAGGGGGAGTGCAACGGAAGAATATTCTGTGAGTTCTTTTTTTAATTTAATTTCTTTTTTCCGCATTCCTCTTGGTCCGAGTAATAAATTTGATGAAGTTTTTTTCTCTTATTTAGAAAGTTGTAGTTCCTTATAAGATTAAGGCTTTTGGGTGGAGGTGCTCTTTAAATAGGCTTCCTACTAAGCTTGCTCTTAGTTGTAGAGGTTGTGTGTTTCCGAATAGTGGATTGGAGTGTGTGTTTTGTTCCTTGGCGAAAGATTCTATTGACCATATTTTTATGAAATGTGGTGTTTCTTTATTGGTGTGGAGGGAGATGGCCGATTGAATTGGATTTGAAAATTGGGGGGCTAGTGATATTAAAGAAAGCTTCTTATCTTGGCATACTTTCTTCAAGCAAAATAGGGTGAAGAAAGGGATAGAAGGTTGTGTGTGGTTGGCAACGACTTGGTATTTGTGGACTTTGAGTAATGCTATTATTTTTAGCAATGTTAGTTGGAATGTGTTGGATATGGTTTGGAATATCAAGGTGTTGGTGTGGAGATGGTCTTATGTTGGGAAAATTACTCACTCCAATTATAGTTTTTATGAGTTTTGCAAATTTCCTTTGTACTACTTGGCTTAAGGTTTAATTGGGTGTAATTTTCTTTTGACTCGAGGCCTTCCTCGCTTTGTTGTAAGTGGTTTCGAGAACCCATTGTTCTCGCTTTCAATATTAATCTCTTGCTTATTGAAAAAAAATTACTATAAATTATCATAGCCAACCACGGAGATTTAAGTCATAAAGAGTTGGAAGGTGTGTACAGCAAATTAACATTAGCTAGACAGTACCACTAGCAAAATATTTGGCAAACTAGTATAGATTGAATCGGATATGCCTAGCAGTTAATGTGATTCGAAAAAAGAAGAAGGAGGAGGAGTCAGGGTAACTGGAATTGAACCTCAACCCAATTAGTGTTAACAATCTCACAAGCTGCAACCATCGCGGCTCATGTTTACACACCTTAAAGACAACAAAAATCCAACCAATATCAAAGTTAATATGAAATGGACTACATCAACTAGGCTATATACAGAATGACATGAATTTAATTTATTTATGGATCATTAATGAAATTAGATCATTCCATGTATCCCTAAATTGCTAATGCACACATTTTCACCATCTGAAATGAAGCTTTTACTTTTCCCTTGCTAGGTAATACTTAGCTGAGAGCTAAAACCCAAACTATTGAGTACCAAGGGAAAATCGTAACACATTAAGTTAAAAGATTGACTAATAAAGAATACACCTAATTCAAGCCCTTTGGTACAAATATCCTGCAAAATGGAAATACAAGTTAAGAAACTATAAACAGTTTTGTGTGTGCGTTGTTGGATGTGTGCTCCTAGTGGAAAAGTTTCTCAACCTCAAATTTTTTTTGTCTCCATGCTACCTAGGTGACATTGCAGCCCATGTCCACTAAAATTGCTTATATTTATGACACTGCAACTCATGACTAAAGACACAGAACTGAAGCTTCCCCACCTAAAGCCCAATCCCTCAGTTCCCAAAACCACATAAGAACCCTATAAATCAACCAAAGAGCAATCTAAATTCAGTAAATCTTTCAACAAAACATCTTAAATTAAATATTATTTTTATACTTCTAAATTACTAAGCTTGCATGATGTATGATCCAACACATTCTACATATAAGTTTAATGGAAATTAAAATTAGTACATGTGAGATGTAGCTTGGTGCTTCATTAAGCTTAAATGTATATATCGATTAAGTAAAGGGATTATACATAGAGTATAAAAGCTTATTTTCCACATATAATATATTTTGATGCCTATGATCCAATGGCAAAAGAAAGGTGCACACAATCCATATTTAAAGATATTAAATAAAGAATAAAGATTTAGAATCCAATTCCCTTATCCACCATTTAATGAAGTGCTTATCATCTTTATTTTGGTGATTTAAGAATCACTGAGTTAAATGGTTGAATTAATTTTTAGTTCGACAAATTCTAAATCATGATTCATAGTTGCTGATTTTTTTATTCTCTTATTCTCATTATAGAATACTAGAATTATAACCTAAACTCTAGCTCTAGGCAAGTTCTATTCTCGGGATTGGTCCATAGCTTACTTCATCGGGTGAGTTATCTCCACAACTCTCAAATGGCTTATTAAACCATTAAGAGAAGTCCTCAGATGAATTAAATATGTTAGTCAACGAGAAGTTAAGTAGTGCCCATAGTTCTTCAGGATTATTCTGCACAAGAAAACAAAAGAAGAAAAAAGACAGGCAACAAGAAGTTAAGTAGTGCCCATAGTTCTTCAGGATTGTTCTGCACAAGAAAATAAATAAAAAACGATTAAATACAATACCTGCAATGGTGGATTCCAGTTAACAACAACATGTTAGAGCTTTGGTAGTGTTTCAAGTCATCATTCAACTCGAAAGAGGCGTTGTTATTTCGGTGGTCTTCGTCAAATATTATATAATCTACTTCTTCCATGCAAATGCATGCAAGGTTTTAATATATAACAACTCCAATGCATGACCTATGTGAATGAAAACTAAAAGAGATATGTCCACTTTGATGATATCAAGTGTCATGATTTTTACAAGGAGTTGACTTTATGCCTCCAACATCCTCTAGACTTGTCTCTGTCCTTCTCTTTAACAATGCAACATTTTCATTCAATGTAGGGTTGGTTTAATCATATTTAATACTAGGGTTAATTATACGATCCCCTGCCATTAGGGCGAGATTTGATTTTGCCTCCCTGAAGTTTTTTTTTTTTTAAACGCCCCCTTATAAAACCAAAAATCAACTTTTACCACACCCTATCCCTTGTTTGGGTGATTGGGTATATGGTAAATGGCTATGTGGCAGTCCAGTTGAATTTTTTTATGCCACGTGGCATCAACTTGAAATTTTAATTCTATTTATTTTTAATTTCATTTTCACGTAATATTTGAAATTTATTTTTAATTCAATTTATTTAATTTACGTTTATTTAAATTTTTTTTAGAATTTATTTAATTTATAATTTTTTTATTTATTTAATTTTTATTTGTTTAAACAAAATATATATTAAACATATTGGACTTAATATACCAACACATAAGCCCAATGTTATAGCCCATTACTTCTAACTCATTTGCAACTGATTTTGTGAACTAGATATATAAACATTAAAAAATTTTAACCCACAAACGATGTGGGACTTGTAGAGCTGGAAATGTATCTTTTCTGCAAGAACATGACAGAAGCTTTGGTTTGAGAAACTTTAGGTACATTGATACCATCAAAGAAGCTGTTGAAAGATGCTTTTGCTTGTTCACGTGGAAAACTATAATAATGCTTTTTGGATGGTGTTGTTAACGTTGCAACCAAAACTCGTTTTTATTGCTTCAAGACATTTGAGTTGTGACAGTAAAAGCAATCAAGCATCAAAACTTATATTCACTGCACCATGCACCACTTTGTTGCAATTGCCATGACAGTACTCTACAATAGGTTCTCTTCTCAAACTGCATTTGAGTTTTCTCTTCTCAAACTGCCATGACAGTACTCTACAATGAGTGTTGAAGTAACATAAAAATAGAAAATATTTGAAACACTCTTCACCTTCATCATTGGTATCCGTCGTGGCAATGGACAAAGAGGTCTTGGCTATTTGGCTAATCTCATAGCAGTTACTGTATAAAAAACACGACAACACTACCTTGGAAGATGTTTCACACTCAGAAGTAATTAATGGATCTAATGATGAACTGTCTGATTTTGAAAGATGACATAAATTTTTTCAAGGGAACTTTGCTTTTAAATACAAAATCTTGTTTTCAAACTCATATATAATCTAATGATGGACTATCTCATCTTCTCAAAATGAAGCGTCCTCAACAAAACAAATAGATGGTGGGCTTGAGTTTCACTTCTTTATAATATGATGCCTAAGCTTGTTTTAATTGGGATGGGATTTCTTCTGCCTTCTGTTGGAATTTGTCCCATATGTAAGGTTTTCTTGTTGCAACTTTCTTTTCTAGAAGAGCCAAGATGTGCTAAGTTAAATTATAGTTTTATGCCAACTTATCATAGTCCAGTTACTGATGTATCAACTAATTAGAAGAGCCAAGATGTGCTAAGCTGAACTATACAACAAAATCTGAATCATATTGTATGGATTCCAAGTACAAAGAAAATAATAACACTCAACGCAAGGTATGAGTTCTTATTTTGTAAGTTTGTTTCCTTTACAGACCCAATTCATGTTGGACCAGATCTCTGATCTTCAACCAAGGCATGAGAACAATTTCACCATCATTTGTCAGTAACAGTTATCTACTTCTAGTTCATTATGCTTTTACTCACCTGTCATTGTTGCTTGTGTAGGAACATATGCTAAGCGAGGCTAACAGGTCTCTCTGCAATGATATAAACAAGTCCCACATTGGAAGTTAAACATAAAATACAAGTGTATATATACTAAACACACAAGTGTATTAATGAGTTGAAAACAAACTAATTAAATGGGCTGCTGCTAGCAATGGGCTTATGTGTTTGATCTTGGGCCAAAAAAATTAATTTTTAAAATAACAATTTAAATAAATAATATTTATATGAAAATAAATTAAAATTAAATTAATAGATAAATGTCACGTCTGTGCCATATAATCAAGATAAATGCCACAAAGCCAATTGAGGAATACACAGTCACTCAAACAAGGGATAGGGTGTCGTAAAAATTTATTTTTGGTTTTATAAGGGGGCGTTCAAAAAAAAATTCTTCAAGAAGGGCAAAACCAAATCTCGCCTTAATGGTAGGGGATCGTATAATTAACCCTTAATACTATAACAATATAGTCAATGGAAATAAAGATATGATAAAAAAGAATACAGAGATGACACTCTTTCATTGTGCATGTCATTCTTCAGCATCATCAGTATTAAGCACAACCTGCCTAACTGCAACTCCAGGGGATGCAAGCAAGATATTGATTCCATAAACTACCAACTGCACAATTTGCACAATTGCAATTCCTGATATTGATCCCATAAAGTGAAAAATGTACCAAATATCTGGAATTGCTACAGCAGGAATGCTACTAAGAAGCAACAGAGCCAGTGTCATGATCATAAATCTTTCGTTACTGTAAAACTGAACTTCAATGATTCTGTAAAATAATAAATAAGACCAATTTCAGTATTGTATGCAACATTTTAATGACCCTATTAGATCAAAGTTAAGTTGAAATATTAATTATGGTTAAAAGTGTCTTCTCCGATCACCACCGCTACAAACAAAGATTCTCTTTTAAGTTCATTGAATAACTGATATATTTGACCTATAATTTTAAAAGGAAAATCTTTACGGTTTACATATGCCATAGGGAGTAATAGACACTGACGTACAAGAGGTACAATACAAATAAAAAATGAAGATTATAGTAAAGATTAATACAAATTCTATTGAATTCCATCAATGGATCTCAAACAATTGTTGCAAAACACCCAAATGTACTACTCCTTCAGGTTTATTTCCAGAAAATACATCTGCTACAAAATACATTAAACAATACACAATTTTTAAAACAACAAATGTACAAAAAAGAAATTCATGCATTTCTTCCAATTTTTTGATTAAACAACACTTGAACCCATTGAAAAAGGGCATTGTTACTTACCCCTAATAGTTAGGTACATAATTAAACACCCAGAATTAGTAATCAAAACACAAAGTTGAGTTGCTACACTTCTTAAAGGAACAAAATACTAGAAAGAAAAAAATAATACACTTGTTCCAACTTCAAACTCCCACTATGATCAGAAGAAAAGTTTTTCAACCATAATAATACCATACCTAAGCATATTTTTACCCTCCAATTAAAACGCAATTGAAATTTAGTAAAGAAAAACCATAAGAGAGATGTAGTAAAAATGAACCTTCTTCTCCTTCCTCGTCCCCCTCTTCATCATTAGTATAAACTCCAGCCTCTTCTTCGAAGAAATTAGAAGAGTACAGAAATTGGGAGTAACCTTGGATTGAAGCATTGAAATTGACCGTCGACAATCGACGAAAGTGTATTGATTGTCGCTGGACACAAGCTGTAGTGACCTAAGATGTACTTGTTGTTTTTACGGTGGGACAGAAATGTTAGATGACAAAATTTGAAATCGGTGAGAAACACGCTGAGAGCAGAACGATTTACAAAGAATGAAAATTGAAATTAGGGTTTTTGTGATTTGAAGAATCCAAATTATTTTAGGGAAAGAATGAAAATAAAGTGAGAAATGTTGAGACATGGGGAAACTGAGTGAAATTTGGGAGATGGAAGATGAAAATTCCGAGATATGAGAAAACTGAGGGACATTTGGGAGAGGGAAGATGAAAATATAGACGCTTGTATTAACCCATTCATGATAATAGCGCGGATATTGTCAATAGAGGACGAGGTGGTAATAAAACCGTCGTGCTACAGTATTGGGAGAAGGTGTATATTACAACAACTGTCGCGCAGACTTGTGTTAAGGCGTTTTTGTTAACTGTCGTGGGCACTAGATTAAAATGTGCTTCTATTTCTTTTTAAAAAGTGGTAGTAGTTAGCTTTAACTGTCGTGGAAACTGTCGCAAATATGAAATAAGGGCAGTTTTTTAAAAAGGGTCGCAACACATGTGTCATAAAATTGATAATTTCTTATAGTGATTGAATACTACTTGCTGTCCATTGACTCTCATGGTGAGTTCTCCTCTTTCCACATCAATCAAAGTTCTACCCATTGCTAGGAATGGTCTTCCCAACAATATAGGTGTTTCTTCATCAGCATCAAAATCCATGATAATGAAATCAGCAGGGAAAACAAATTTGTCAACCCTTACTAACATCACTACAACAAAAGTAAGTTATAGCATCGCACCTTAGACAGCGCTTTAATACAAAAGCGCTGCTATAAGTTAAAAACAAGGAAACTATTCATTTAAAAAAATAAAAGCGCAAAAAAATATAAGACCTTAGACAGCGCTTTGGTCAAAAGCGCTTTATAAGGTCTTATAAATTTTTAAAAAAAATTTAATGGAAAATATTAGACAGCGCTTTCTAAGGTCTTATAAATTTAAAAAAAATATAAGACCTTAGACAGCGCTTCGGTAAAAAGCGCTTTCTAAAGTTTTATTAATTTAAAAAAAAAAATTAAAGGAAAATATTAGACAGCGCTTTCCTTAAAAGCGCTTTCTAAGGTCTTAAAAATTAAAAAAAAAATAAAATCAAAAGCGCTGTTTAAGGTCCACCTTAGAAAGCGCTTTTTTGAAAAGCGCTGTCTAAGGTCCAACCTTAGATAATATTTTTTAATGATATTGTAGCTTAAATATTTATTAAAAAGTAGTAAAATATTTTAATTAATAATAATATTTAATAAAGATAAAATATATTTTATTTTATGAATTGTCAACTTTTATTAAAATTAGTTTTGATATATATGTTCATAAATACAAATATAAATATTAATTTTAGTATTTACATTTTTGAAATTGAAATAAAGTATTTTTTAAATAAAAGAAGTTATATCATACTTTTTTTGTATAAATAACTGAAAATAATAGGTTTATCTTTCACTTCTGTTTCCTTTCCAGCTCACTCTTAAAATTTTGAAATTAAATGCCCCCCGAAAATTTAGATAAAATCAATTTTCCCTCTCTCACTTGTTAACCCTAATTCCTAGTTCTCTGCCGTATTTCCCATTTCTTTCCTCTTTTCTCTTTCTTTTTCGATCTATCTCTATTATAACCACCCATGGCCGCTCGCGAAAACAAACTCAATCGTTGCATCATTAACCAATTGCTTCTTCAATTACTTCTACTTCTTCAACTACAAGGGAAGAGGTAAACATTCCCATAAATCCCTAAAAATATTCACAGTTTGATTTTGGAATTGTTCAAGGGATCAAGTGGGCTGCACTATTTCAAGCATTTGTAACTCATTCTTCTGGTAAACGGGCTATGTGTAAGAATGTATGGTTTACATGTTACAGATCTGGGAATTTCACATGTTTTTATGATTCTGCTACTGGTAACTGTTTGCTTGAATTTGTTAAACTGTTAGGATTAAATTTCAAATTTACACTGATTATTACCGAAATCCAGTTATTTACTGAGTCTAGCTTTTATCTCCAATAAAATAAGGCTTTAGTTGTTATTTATGTGCTTCAGTTGTATAATATTTTGGATGAAACTACAGATTATGTTGAAACGATGCTCTTTTCGCTAAATCTTAGAATTCTAAAATGGTTACTCTTGGTGAATATGAAGTTAGGTTGACGATTCATTTTGGTTTGGTTAAATACTTTGAAATTGCTTTTAATTATTTTTCTACTTTTTTTTTGTCTTTCGAGCCATGGTGTTGGATTCACCCCAAAAGGTTTCAAGTGAAGAGTGTTTTGCTTGGTATTAGAATTTATAATATTCTCTTAAGAGAGAGGATGAATGATAAAGATCAGGTTGCTTTTGATGGAAAAGTAGTGGTTTTGAACATATGAATTTGATTAATTAGGCAATTAGTCAAGCTAAGGTACTTTTGCCTAATTGTAATTACAGTTCTTTTTTTTCTCTTGTTGAATCTCAACCTTGGATTTTGTATTTGGCTTGGAAAATGTTCATCTTGGTTCCCTTTCATAATTTGTTATTGCTGCTATTGCTTTCATATTTCTAAATTTTTGTTGTAGTTGTATTGTCATAATGCAGGTTTCACAAATATTTATATTGTGCTCTACAATTTAGAACTATGCTACTATCTCTCTTAACTACTTTTAAATCAATTACAAAGTAAGTTCTTTTGTTTATTAATCTTTTTATATTTTTATATTTGGTTGTAGGTGTTTATCTATGTGTCATGATGTTACTTAGCCGCGAACAAGATGATAAATGTTTTTCTTACATAGAAGAAAGAGTAAATTTGATTTCGTTAGACTTTAAAGATTAGCTGAGACTCTTTTAAATGTTTTAATTTGTTTTTTGTATTTTTAAGATACATAGCTGGGAAGCAATTTCTAGTCAAAGTATAATGGACTTAGTAAACATGGTGAATTCAGAACTATCAATCTTGTTACTAAAATTACACGGAAGCCCATGGCAAAAAATCTGGAATTTCTTGTTTTTAAAGTGAGTTTTGTAAAGACCATATACAATACATGCCTCAAATCATATATTATACATGAGTTTCACCTTTGGTACTGAAACATAATAAGTTCCTAGTTAACACATTATACACATAAATGCCTCTAATACAAATCACCTAAAAGTCTAAGGCATTACATATAGACGATGTTCCAAAATGATAAAAACTAAGAACTAGATCAAAACAATGATCTCAAAACATAACGCCATAGCGGAAGCCATGCCATCACAAAACCACGATCCGTAAGGAAAGTCAAATAACCTTGTCCTTACCCTTCGCCAAACCTGCAGAACCTGTGATGTAAACAACAACAGTGGGGTGAGATACATCAAATCTCAGTGAGTTCCCTATCTTAAAGTCCTCTCGGCTTTACAAGGTTCTAACAAAGTCCTAACTCATGTCCAAGGGGAAAGGGGAAAGACCATGAGTACACACGCACAAGTAACCGTCACGGTGAGCCTGTAAACTCACACTAGTACCGAAGTACCTCTTGAGCCTGTAAACTCAAGGATTCACAAAGTACCGAAGTACGTTCTGAGTCCGTACACTCAAGAACTCACATATCAATAACCAATACCAAGGCATCCCCTTTTCCCGTACCCTTCTACGTCTAGAAGGAGATCCGAGTCATGGATCCTCGAATTACTTGGCATACGAATTGGATTCGGGATCACGGGCCGTACACCGTGATCCGTCACTTCTCACAGACCGTACGCCGTCTCAAGTCTCTACCCGTAGGCTCCAATCGTACTAACATGGGACTCAAACCTGCCAAGTAATGGTGAATATGTTTCAGAGGAGCTCGAGACCCATGAAACGCACTAACAAAACACTGTGGTTATTGATAAACAGAATGCACACGCCTCGCCCTTTCATGCACGAGCGTTGCCACACATAAGACTCCACATTTCCAACACTGTTTAGGGTATAATGCTCACTCTACCTATCTCATATTTTAGCATACATTTTCACAACAATTTCACATCATTTACAACTAAAAGTCGACAAAACGACAATAATTCAAAATCCCGATATAATTAAATTGGCCAACAATCTTAAAACCAACGAATTAAGAAAGTACATTTTATTATCTTTCCAACGATACCAAAATTGTTCCAATCCGAGTTACGTACAAAAAATTACGGCATTGAAAACAATCGATCGGAAAATTTCACAACAGCAGAATTTCTGCATTTCTCCTGGCCATACGCGTATTGGCACATCCCATACGCGTATTGCCCAAATGCTCGCCCAGCCATACGCGTATTGCCCCAAGCGATACGCGTATTACTCAAAATGCCCGGCCATCCATACGCGTATTGCCCAAAGCCGTACGCGTATGGGCAGAAACGTTTTCCTTGAAAATTCCTTTTAAAATTGCCGTACGCGTATGCCCTTTCCGTACGCGTAATGACAAGCCCCATACGCGTATTGGCAAGCTCCATACGCGTATGGGCAGAGGAAAATGCAGAAGTTCCTGCAGAATTTCTTCTGCTACGGGTTGATCCAAAATCAACCCCAAATTCCATTTTTCATCAATCAAAATGCACCAATACATGTTATAACATCACAACCAGTATAACATATAATCAAACATTGAATTTTAACAGTTAGATTCAAGATTTTATACCAAAATACCCATTTTTCCCATTTTTCCCATTTTCCAATCTAACTCTAAACTCAAAATAATCCTACTCTAAAGAGTCTAACTAGAACCCACCTGGATTACTAGACGAGGAGATTGATACTGAGATGATTAGACGAAAAACAGATGAATTGATGATGATTCTTGAGCTTTTGGAAAATTTTCTCTTCTTCCTCTCCCTTTTCCTTTTCCTTCCTTCCTTTTTCCTTTCTTTTCTTCTCTTTTAGCTTTTGTTTGTTTTTCCAAGGAAAATGAAAAGAAAATAGATAGTATAGAAACTATCATTTTTAGTAACACTACTAAATGTCCAAAATTAGCTCAAATACATCAAATTATAAAAACTCAACGTTAAATACTATTAATTTAATCGACTCTGAGTTCGTCAGTTTACTCTAATTATTTTATCAAATAATTACTCAGAGTACCCCGGAACCCAGTTGATCATAATAATATTCACCAGAGCGTTTATAAATTTACGGGGTATTACATCCTCCCCCCCTTAAATAAAAATTCGTCCACGAATTTAGAATATTACCTGAACAGATGTGGATAAGAATCTCGCATTTCCGATTCTAGTTCCCAAGTAGCATCACCCGGATGCGTCATATCCCATTGCACCTTAACAAGTGGAATATCTTTGTTCCTTAACACTTTTGTTTCCTTTCCCACAATACAACTCGGTTGTGGTTCAAAAGTCAAATCTGCTTCTATTTCCACTGATTCTGGTAAAATCGGCTGAAGAGGATCAGGAATAAATTTACGGAGCTGAGATACGTGAAAAACGTCATGCATCTCGGATAGAGAGGGTGGTAAGGCTAATCTATAAGCAACTTCACCAATCCTTTCTAAAATCTGATACGGTCCCACGTATCTCGGACTTAACTTTCGCGACTTAAACGGTCCTTTCAATCTCAATCTCGGAGTAACTTTCAGAAATACATGGTCACCTTCCTCAAATTCCAAAGGTCTCCTACGATTGTCCGCATAACTCTTTTGACGATCTTGTGCTTGTTTAACCTTCTCGCGGATCATTCGAATCTTTTCCGTAGTCTCTTGAATAATCTCGGGTCCCAAAATCCTATCTTCGCCAATTTCAGCCCAACACAAAGGTGTCCTACACTTTCTCCCATACAATGCTTCATAAGGAGCCATACCGATGCTCGCATGGTAACTATTGTTATAGGAAAACTCAATTAACGGTAAAAGTTCTTTCCAATTCCCTCTACTCTCTAGCACACAAGTTCTTAACATATCCTCCATCGTTTGGATTGTTCGCTCAGTCTGGCCATCCGTTTGAGGATGATTCGACGTGCTCAAACACAAATTCGTACCCATCGCTTGTTGGAACACTTTCCAAAATCTCGAAGTAAACTTCGGATCTCTATCGGACACAATACTAGAAGGAATACCATGCAATCTCACAATCTCAGCAATAAACAACCTTGCAAGATGACTTGCCTTATAAGTAGTCTTCACGGCTAAGAAGTGTGCAGATTTCGTTAGTCGATCAACAATTACCCAAATAGAATCATACCCACCCTGGGTACGGGGTAAACCCACTGCAAAGTCCATAGAAATACTATCCCACTTCCAAACTGGAATATCCAAAGGTTGTAACAAACCGCCCGGTCTTTGGTGTTCAATCTTCACTTGTTGGCACACCGCACATTCTGACACATATCCCGCTATATCCTTTTTCATCCCAGACCACCAATAATCCTTCTTTAAATCCTGATACATCTTCGAAGAACCAGGATGTATCGTAAAAGTACCTTTATGGGCTTCATCTAAAATCTTCCTTTTTAATGTCTCATCCTTCGGAACACAAATCCGTTGATTAAACAAAACAATACCATCTGTCGCTCGCGTAAAGCCCGGTTGAAGTAACGACTCTTGTAACTCTTCCTCTAACAATTGTGCCTGTTGAATCTCAACTCTCAAAGTAGAATTGACATTCAAATTTCCCATAATCACACCATTCGGAGTCCACACAAATTGGAGATTAAGATCTCTAAACTTCTCCAACAATGAATACTCCAAAATCATCAATTCCGCACTATGAACCATTTTCCGACTTAAAGCATCCGCTACTTTATTTGCCTTTCCTGGATGATACTTCAATTCTAAGTCATAATCCTTTAAGTACTCCATCCACCTTCTTTGTCGCATATTCAACTCCTTTTGGTCAAATAAATACTTTAAACTTTTGTGGTCACTGAACATTTCAAAGCGTACACCATACAAGTAATGACGCCACACCTTCAGTGCAAACACTACGGCAGCTAGTTCCAAATCATGAGTTGGATAATTCTTCTCATGAACTTTTAACTGTCGAGAAGCATAAGCTACCACTTGACCACCTTGCATCAGAACACCCCCTAATCCCCTCTTAGAAGCATCACAGAATACTTCATAAGAGTTGTTAGGATCAGGAATAATTAATACTGGAGCACTCGTCAAACTTTCCTTCAAACGCATAAAACTTTGTTCGCAACCTGAATCCCACTCAAAAATAACATCCTTCCGAGTAAGTTTCGTCATTGGTAAGGCCAATTGAGAAAAGCCCTTAATAAACCTTCTATAGTAACCAGCCAATCCCAAGAAACTTCTGACTTCTGAAACATTTCTCGGTCTCTCCCAATTAATCACTGCTTCTACTTTCGATGGATCCACTGCCACACCACCTTGAGATATAACATGTCCAAGAAAATTAACTTCCGACATCCAAAACTCACACTTGCTCAACTTAGCAAACATTCTCTTCTCTTGCAAGACCGATAAGACAATCCTCAGATGTTCTCCATGCTCTTGTGGAGTACGAGAATAAATAAGAATGTCGTCAATAAAGATTACCACAAATTGGTCCAAGTAAGCCTGAAATATTCGGTTCATGTAATCCATAAAAATAGCTGGAGCATTAGTCACACCGAAAGGCATCACTAAGAATTCGTAATGACCGTAACGGGTTCTAAAGGCAGTTTTTGGCACATCGGAACTCTTCACTCGAATCTGATGATAACCCGACCGTAAATCAATCTTCGAGAACACACAGGCTCCTTTTAATTGATCTAACAAGTCGTCTATCCTTGGTAAGGGATACTTGTTCTTAATGGTGACTTTATTTAACTTACGATAATCAATGCACAACCGCATTCCCCCATCTTTCTTCTTTACCAATAACACTGGAGCTCCCCAACGTGAAACACTAGGTCTAACAAAATGCTTAGACATCAAGTCCTCCAATTGGTCCTTTAATTCTCTTAATTCAAGCGGTGCCATCCGATACGGAGAAACGGATATAGGAGCCGTTCCCGGTACCAGGTCAATAGAGAACTCAACTTCTCTCTCCGGAGGAAGAGAAGAAACATCCTCTGGAAACACTTCAGGAAATTCACACACTATTGGAATACTCAGAACTTGATGTTCACTACTTCCTTCCTTAGTAAGAACCAATAAAACAGATTTCTCTTTCTCAAACAAGAAATTTACCATTCCCACCGTACCTTCTAAAATCGTTGATAATACATCTTTCGGAGTAGTCTCAGCAGATGGAATAATAATTAGCTTCTCCTCACAACCGATAAAAATCGAATTAGCTGAAAGTCAGTCCATTCCCAGAACAACATCCACTTTCTTAAGCGGCAGACAAATAAGATCAATCTGGAAGACTCTTTCGTTCACCGACAACACACAATTTTCACACACCAGTGGTGTTTCAACTAATTCATCCATGGCAGTAGTAACCACCATAGGAGGAAACAAAGGAATAGTTTGCAACCCAAGTCGCTTCACACAACGCGTGGACACAAAAGAATGTGTGGCTCCACAATCAAATAAAACAAAACAAGGATGTCCATTTACGAAACACGTACCCGTAATCAAGGAGTTGTCACCCTTTGCCTTCCTCGCATCCAAGGTATACACTCGGCCAGTAGTCTTCCCTTGTGTCTGATTTCTACCCTGAGGACAATCCCTTGCCCAATGACCCATTTTGTTACACTGATAACACCGTACTTCTTCCGATTTGCACCTACCATAATGATTCCTTCCACAAGTACGACATACCGGAGGCACACTAGTTCTAGAGCCCTGCACTTGCTTCCCTTTGGAAGACTGTTGCCTTTGCCTAAACTGTTGATTCGACCTTCCACGGTCACTTTGAGTTACCCTGTTCGAATCCACCTCCATTTGTATCTTTTTCAAGCTATTTTCCGCCACATAACATTGTCTTAACATTTCAGCATAAGTAGCAAATTCCCGTTGAGACACGCTGTGTGAAATCTCAGCCCTTAACCCAAACAGAAACTGATCTATCTTCCACCTCTCATCAGGAGCATACATGGCCTGTCTAGAATAGTCAGCCATGATCTCAAATTGTTCCGCATAAGAAGCCACTGATAAATTTCCATGTCTCAACTGTTGGAACTCAAACTCCTTTTGAGACCTTAAAGAACTCGGAAAATATTTCTCCATAAAGATTACCTTAAACTGTTCCCATACTTTCGGCACCTCCTGAGTTGTCATCAAGGCTGAAGCGCTCTCCCACCACCTCATGGCAGGACCCTTCAACCAGTGAGAAGGAAAGACCACCTTATTCTCCTCACTGCAATGAACTATCTGAAAAATCCGTTCCATACCTGTTATCCATTCATGTGCCTTCACCGGATCTAGCCCTCCTTGAAACTCCGGAGGATTCATACGAACAAATTCCCTGTAGGTTCCTCCTGTAACTTTCGGAACAACCACTGGAGGATGCAGACCATCAGCCATTTGTTGCATCATTCCTTGCATGAACTGATTCTGCTGTTGCTGCATCTGTTGCATAAATTGGTACAAAGGGGCATTCCCTTCATCACCTTGTGGAACTGTCCCAGCTGGAGTAGTCCTTGGTCTTCCACGGTTGTTTCTGCGTCTATCAGCCATGTTCCTGAATTCCATACCAATAGGATTAAGTTGATCAGACTCAATACCATAAATATAACAGACAAGACCCATGGCGACACGCCGCATATGAAACGGAAAGAAAACTTATCCTATTTCATGGCTAGGTCGAGGATACGACCTGCTCTGATACCAACTGTAAAGACCATATACAATACATGCCTCAAATCATATATTATACATGAGTTTCACCTTTGGTACTGAAACATAATAAGTTCCTAGTTAACACATTATACACATAAATGCCTCTAATACAAATCACCTAAAAGTCTAAGGCATTACATATACACGATGTTCCAAAATGATAAAAACTAAGAACTAGATCAAAACAATGATCTCAAAACATAACGCCATAGCGGAAGCCATGCCATCACAAAACCACGATCCGTAAGGAAAGTCAAATAACCCTGTCCTTACCCTTCGCCAAACCTGCAGAACCTGTGATGTAAACAACAACAGTGGGGTGAGATACATCAAATCTCAGTGAGTTCCCTACCTTAAAGTCCTCTCGGCTTTACAAGGTTTTAATAAAGTCCTAACTCATATCCAAGGGGAAAGGGGAAAGACCATGAGTACACACGCACAAGTAACCGTCACGGTGAGCCTGTAAACTCACACTAGTACCGAAGTACCTCTTGAGCCTGTAAACTCAAGGATTCACAAAGTACCGAAGTACGTTCTGAGTCCGTACACTCAAGAACTCACATATCAATAACCAATACCAAGGCATCCCCTTTTCCCGTACCCTTCTACGTCTAGAAGGAGATCCGAGTCATGGATCCTCGAATTACTTGGCATACGAATTGGATTCGGGATCACGGGCCGTACACCGTGATCCGTCACTTCTCACGGACCGTACGCCGTCTCAAGTCTCTACCCGTAGGCTCCAATCGTACTAACATGGGACTCAAACCTGCCAAGTAATGGTGCATATGTTTCAGAGGAGCTCGAGACCCATGAAACGCACTAACAAAACACTGTGGTTATTGATAAACAGAATGCACACGCCTCGGCCTTTCATGCACGAGCGTTGCCACACATAAGACTCCACATTTCCAACACTGTTTAGGGTAATAATGCTCACTCTACCTATCTCATATTTTAGCATACATTTTCACAACAATTTCACATCATTTACAACTAAAAGTCGACAAAATGACAATAATTCAAAATCCCGATATAATTAAATCGGCCAACAATCTTAAAACCAACGAATTAAGAAAGTACATTTTATTATCTTTCCAACGATACCAAAATTGTTCCAATCCGAGTTACGTACAAAAAGTTACGGCATTGAAAACAATCGATCGGAAAATTTCACAACAGCAGAATTTCTGCATTTCTCCTGGCCATACGCGTATTGGCACATCCCATACGCGTATTGCCCAAATGCTCGCCCAGCCATACGCGTATTGCCCCAAGCGATACGCGTATTGCTCAAAATGCCCGGCCATCCATACGCGTATTGCCCAAAGCCGTACGCGTATGGGCAGAAACGTTTTCCTTGAAAATTCCTTTTAAAATTGCCGTACGCGTATGCCCTTTCCGTACGCGTAATGACAAGCCCCATACGCGTATTGGCAAGCTCCATACGCGTATGGGCAGAGGAAAATGCAGAAGTTCCTGTAGAATTTCTTCTGCTACGGGGTTATCCAAAATCAACCCCAAATTCCATTTTTCATCAATCAAAATGCACCAATACATGTTATAACATCACAACCAGTATAACATATAATCAAACATTGAATTTTTACAGTTAGATTCAAGATTTTATACCAAAATACCCATTTTTCCCATTTTCCAATCTAACTCTAAACTCAAAATAATCCTACTCTAAAGAGTCTAACTAGAACCCACCTGGATTACTAGACGAGGAGATTGATACTGAGATGATTAGACGAAAAACAGATGAATTGATGATGATTCTTGAGCTTTTGGAAAATTTTCTCTTCTTCCTCTCCCTTTTCCTTTTCCTTCCTTCCTTTTTCCTTTCTTTTCTTCTCTTTTAGCTTTTGTTTGTTTTTCCAAGGAAAATGAAAAGAAAATAGCTAGTATAGAAACTATCATTTTTAGTAACACTACTAAATGTCCAAAATTAGCTCAAATACATCAAATTATAAAAACTCAACGTTAAATACTATTAATTTAATCGACTCTGAGTTCGTCAGTTTACTCTAATTATTTTATCAAATAATTACTCAGAGTACCCCGGAACCCAATTGATCATAATAATATTCACCAGAGCGTTTATAAATTTACGGGGTATTACAAGTTTGGTTTTTCTTTACCTTAATATTTTGTTATGATTAATTGTTAAGGTTATTGGAGTTGTGATGTATAGTGTACTAGCCTCTTGTGCTCAATTTATTTTTCATGCATTGCATCAGTTCGGCTGCTAAATATTTGACACAGTGGCTTCTGAGGTCGCTGTTAAATATTTGACACGGTGGTTGCAATCGCCATGTGTTAGTATTAGTTGCAGGGTTAATTTGTTTAAACTGAACTGAGTTTGTTTTCTTTCTGCAACTACGAGATAGCCATCTACCACAGCGGAGAGTCAACCCCATTATTACATGGAATTATGTGAAGGTATATTAATTATCACATGTTTTATTATATTAGTGATGCTACTTGATAAAACTTAGGATTTATCCATATTTTCTTTTCATTTGTAGTGTCCTCGGCAACGCAATCAAATAGATTGCGGCTATTTCATGTTGAGGTTTATGAGAGACACTCTTTTGTTGGATCGAATAGAGATTCCATCCGATGTATGTATTTCTAACTTATGAGTTATTTTAATATTAACACATATCTCTCATGTCTAATGAAATAGTTAAAACTAAATCAAACTATGTTATATTATTATGTAGTGCTTTGAAGAATGCAAGTGTGCTCGTTACTCAATTTCTCAATTGGATGAAATTAAAGAGGATGAGAATTTAAATATGTGTAACTTTGTTTATGTATTCTTTTAATTGAAATACAATCTTTGTGTTTTCAGGACCTATAATGTAGATTTGAAGCAATGCTTTGGTTGGATGCAAAAGTACTAGTATAAGTAATATGTGCATTTGTAGAAAAAATGTAATGATTTGTAATTATAAATAGGTGTATATATAATTTTGGTTTGTAATTTTAAATATATATATTGGTTTGAATTGCCAATTGTTTTGGATATATAATTTTGGTGTAAATTGGTACATTTAAATAGGATAAATTGGATTGATTTGAATCTCCAAATTGTGGCATTTTTCTGAAAAAAATTGCTGGTTGAAAAACAGGTCAAATTCTGGTTGAAAAAACCTGGTAAAAATTGTGGTTTAAAAAAATTTATATAAAATTTTTCGTATACCTTAGACAGCGCTTTTGGTGAAAGCGCTGTCTAAGGTGGGGATTAGAAAGCGCTTTTGACAAAAGCGCTGTCTAAGGTGGACATTAGAAACCGCTTTTACCAAAAGCGCTGTCTAAGGTATACCTAAAAAAGTTCAAAACGGTTGACCTTAGACAGCGCTTTTGGAGAAAGCGCTGTCTAAGGTATACCAAAAAAATGTCAAAAAAGGTAGGGCTTAGACAGCGCTTTTGCTGAAAGCCCTGTCTAAGGTATACCAAAAAAATGTCAAAAAAGGTAAGGCTTAGAAAGCGCTTTTCCCAAAAGCGCTGTCTAATGTATACCTTATAATGTCAAAAAGCGCTGTCTAAAGGTACCATAGACAGCGCTTTTCATTAAATATACCCCTTTTAGACAGCGCTTTTGGTATTACCCAAAGCGCTGTCTAAACCTATAGCAGCGCAGGTTTAGACAGCGCTTAAAAGCGCTGTCTAAGGGCAAAAAAAAACGTTGTTTAAGGTCTTATCTGTTGTAGTGCACATCTTCTATCTTTCCATGAGGGTAACAAATACTCATATCAGCCAATTGTAATGTGATAGTTATAGGCCTGGAAGCTCCTATCTCTAACTCTATCACTACTAGAAATTCCTTTTTAGTGACCGAAATATTTTGGCCACTGTGGCCACCGAATTTGCCACCAAAATTTGATATTCATGAGTAAATTTTTAGAGGTCACTAAATCGGTCACTAAATAAAAATTAGCCACCGATTTAGCGACCAAAATTTTGTGACCAACTATTCGGTCTCGAAAAAATATTTTTCTATAATATTTAGTTTATATAAAAAATTTAGAGACCAAACTTTTGTCACTGATATTTTTGTCGTTTTTTTCCTTTATTTTTTAATCCTCTTTAATATGTTACTATTTCTCTCCCAATTTTTTTAAAAATTTTAATTCTTTTTTAAATAAAAGTTTCTTCTTTTTATTATTTTAACAAATAAAACATATAATTATATAAATAATTCTGCTTTTTTATTTTTATATATGCATAAAAAGTGAATTTTATTTTCATTATGCAATTTTTATATGTGCATAATGAAATTAAATTAATTAAATTAAATTATATTTTTATTATATTCAATTAAATTAAATAATAATTAGTAATTTTCTAAATATTATTTAATTTTTTTTATTTTTTATATGTATATATATTTAAATATAGAGAATATAACAAATGATGTTTAGTGGTCTAGTGGTAAAACAATAATTGAAATAGCTAGAGGTAATGGGTTTGATTCCCAAGTTTGGCACCTTTTTATTTTATTTTTTGAAAAAAGAACACAAAAATCGGTCACTAAATTCGGTCTCTAAATTCGGTCACAAAATCGGTCTCTAAATTTCGGTCACTAAATTCGTTGCAAAAGCTTAGCGACTAGCACTTTTACAACCGAAAAATAATGGTCTCTAAATTGGTCACAAAACGCTATAGTGACCGACTTTTAAGCCTTTTCGGTCTCTAATTCGGTCACTAGAAGCAAGTTTTCTAGTAGTCTTTAAAGATGGACAGGGCCATAAGATTAATGTTGGCCCCAAGATCCACAGAGCTTTTCCGCAGAAGGTATTTCCAATGGTGCATGCACTACTACAAAACGCGTAAACAACGACGTCATGCTCACAACGTTTCATCCCTACACCGTTGCGACATATCTAAACTAAGGCGCGGTTGTATTTTATTTCTTTATTGAAAAAACTAATCTGTATATAACAACGGTTGATAAACCAACCGTGGTGATTATCTGTATATAACAACGGTTGATAAATCAACCGTAGTGATACCTTCAAGCTTTAAGGTGCTCGAACCTCAACGTATTCATATATATTATTCCTTTTATGTTAAAGCGCGCATTTACTTTTTTATTTACTTCTAATTAAAAAAATTAAAAGTTATGACTACGGTTGTTTATATACACCGTTGTGATATATTTGTATGTTTTTTTTTAATTTTTAATTCTAAAAATAACTCTGGCGCTTTAATATGAAATTTCATTATGTAAATAATATATCATAACGGTGTAAATTCTTGACCGTCGCAGTAGTGTTTCAATAGTCTCCAAACTAGGTAGTCTCATTGTCTCTTCAGTATCCTTATTTCAATTCCATTGAAAATAGAAACCAGACGAAACGTTACACGATTTCAACCCTAAACCCTAACCTTCAATACTGTAAAACAATACACGATTCCACCAAAGCTTGCATCATCAGTATCCATTTGTTGTCATTTTCGTCATCATCGTCACGATAGTGAAGAAAATAGAAGATTGCGCACATACCAACACCGTCGTCATCATCGTCACCGTCGTTGTCGTAAGGAAGGAAGACAACAACAACAACAACACCAACATCGTTTACTTCGTCGCCACGTTTAGGGTACATAAAATATTTTCCCCATGCATCTACAGTAAACTCTTTTGCCATTGTTGTTCCTGTTGTTGTTGTTGTTTTTGAACTTAGATGTCGACCTTGTCGAGTTCTTCATCAGAAACCAGCGAAGAAACTCAAACAAATGAAAGGTTAGCCAATGAAACTCAAACAAATGAAAGGTTAGCCAATGAAACTCAAACAACTGAAAGTCAAACGAAAAGATCACAAAGAGGTGTCACAATGATGCCCCAGTTCACATCAGTCCGCAACTCATCTGGTGCAAAAATTCCAATCGAGTTTGATTCGCACTACAGATTAGTGGATTGTCCACATTACGCTACTTTTAGGAGTTATGTTGCGTTCCTTGCACGTAGCAAAATCAGTATACTGATTAATGATTGGAGAGAAGTGGATGGTAATGTCAAAGACAGCTTATGGACAGACGTTAAGGTATTTCATACTATAATTTTCATATATTTGATATCACTACCTATAGTTTCTAATTCATACTTATATATTGATTTAATGTAGTTGAATTTTGAGTTTACCGATGACTCAAAATTGAAAAGAAAGTGGATAACTTATGACGATGTTCATTGGAGGGGATTTAAGTCACGGCTCACGGCTGACTACATTACGAAGCCTAAGAGCGGTCTTCAACCTCCATGGATTCGGTATAGTTTTTTATCGAAGAAGGTGTGGCACAAATTTGCGAAGAAACGTCGTTCTGAGGAATTCAAGGTTAGTACTAGTAGTCTTATGTAACCTATAATGTTATGCTAATGAGTTATAGATACTAATCATACACATTTTTTACTATGTTAATAACAGGCTAAAAGCGAAGTGGGAATTCAGAACAAGGCGAAAAACATGTACCCCTATAGATTGTCTCATGGGGGTTATAGGAAACTTGAGAAGAGGATCCTGCAGGAAAAACTACAAGAAGGAGGAGATGGTGACATTCCATCTCCACCTTCAAGACATAGGAAATGGAAGAGGGCTCGATTAAGACCTAATGGAGAGTACACCTTTGAGGCTTCAAGAGTAGTTGCTGAGAAAATTGTAAGTATATGTTTTGTTTAAATGCGTTTGCTTATGTAAATTGCTCATGATGAGTTGTTATTTAAATGTGTTTGCTTATGTAATTAAGTTGCTCATGTTGTGTAGGATAACTTGGTTGTGGCGGCCCGTGAAGGCACATTTATTCCAGAAGCACGACGTAACATATTAGTTGAAGCTATCGGAACAGCTGAGCATGGAGGCCATGTCCGTGGTGTTGGAGATGGTGTCGGCTTGAGGTCATACTTTGGATCTCAAAGAAGAAGCACCGAAACCGCTGAATTTCTTGCTCAACGACAAAAGATTGATAATGTTGAGAAGCAATTGGTGGAGCAAAGGAGGCTGTTTGAGGAGGAGAGGGAAAAAAGGGAGAAAGAAGTGGAAAGGTTACAAGAGATGTATTCGGTATGTGTCGTAAATCGCGCTTATTTTTGTATGATATATATTATATGTTCTAATTGAATATATTGTGCTTTTTTTTTGTTTTATGTTCTAATTGAATGTTATGATGTAGAGATTAAGTGAAAGTCTCGAACAAAGAACTAATGAAGATCGTCATTGCGTTGGTGAAGATCAAACTCCATGTAGAAGTGTCGTAAATCACGCTTCTACAAAAGGGAGTAATTGTACAGCCCCCCCCCCCCCCCCACCTGTAGATAACCGCAATGGGATATTGGACCCTAGTCCAAATGAAATAACAAGTTTATACTACTACATTTCAACAACAGACCTTGCGCAACCCCTCACGCTAGAACATTGCCCTTAATTGGATTTAGTGTATTACACTCCTGAAGATGTGAGGGATTTTCTCGCAGGATATAAGTGGCTTGACTTATCAATTTTGCAAGTTTGGTGCGCGTAAGTATATAGTCGAATATACATGTCATTATAGAACATTATAATTTTTTGTATTTTCTCCCTTAATTTATTCATTTTCTTTGACCATTTAGGTACATTCACCGTGTTTGTATAGAATTGAATAAATCAAGTACATATGGAATATTGGACCCAAGTTTTATTGCTTGGGCGTATAATGATAAAAATATCAGAGAAAAGTACTTGAAAAGTCGGCTAAATCACGTAGGAAAAGAATGTTACCTTGTACCATTCCTATGTAGGTTAGTATTGTTGTAATTTATTTCTATATTCTATATTTAGTTTTGTTTTAGTAACAACTAATAATATATATATATTCTCGTGTTCATTCAGTGGTCATTGGCAATTGGTCGTAATATCGTTTAGGACAAATACGGTGACATTATTGTGTTCCTTGCACGATCCACTCCACAAACCAATGAAAGATCTTGTATTAACGTAAGTGTCTTTGTTTAATATCATTTTCTTTGGCATTAATTGTAATTAGTTTATCATGTAATATGTTTAATTCAATTTTCAATGTGCAGTATTGTGGAGCAAGTTAATATATTGAGGAATGTTAGAAAAAAGCCCACATACCTTGCTCCTAAAGTAAGTGGGCCGATTACCTATTTATTTCATTTACATTCATGGATGTGTGGTTGTATTCATGTTTTTATATTTATGTAATTTGTAGACGAGGAAACAACACGGGAGTTACGAGTGTGGGTATTTTATCATGAAACGTATGTTAAACATCGTCCTTGTCGGGACTGTTGATTCATGGGATACGGGAATATATGCCATAAAATGTTTACATATATAAATATATAAGTTGACTATTGAATTATTATCATGCATGAAGTATCTTCAATTTTTTGCTCTTATGTAGATGTTTAATGACGAAACCCCATTCCCCCTTGAGGACTTTGTGGATCTTCGTAAACGTTGGGCGTATATCCACAATCAGCTTAAGGGTTCTGCTCCTGTTGTATGATATATCAGCAACATTTTTTGATGCACGTATTTTTTGCTTTTGATGCACATAATGTGAACAATAGTTTTGGCTTTTGATGCACATAATGAAATCAATAATATTGGCTTTTGGTTTAAACAATGTTAGCAGTTTAATTCTCTGATTCATTTAGCTTTTGATGTAAATTTATTTTGATGTAAATTCTATGATTCATTTATAAGGATACAATATAGGAAGAATTGTGTTTGATGCACATATTGTGTTTGCATGTAAACAGAAGTTGTTTTGACAGGATAAATTATGGGAATAATTTGATACGCAGATAAATTTTATATTTAAAATAGTCTATTTTTGGCAGCGGTTATAAACCTATCCGTAGTTGTATGTCAAACGCTAATATAAGTAAAAAATGTTGTTGCTGAGAATCGAACCAGATCACAGTTTAGTATATCACAACGGTTGACTAAACTAACCATCGTGAAATGGTGCGCGCAAACTGGAATACAACAACGGTTCCCGGACCGTCATTGTACGTCCCTCATATACAACAACACTCTACATAACAACGCCTTCGCCCCCGTCATTATATGTCATTTCCAACCGCTGTTAAATGGGTTTTTCGTAGTAGTGATGGAATGGTGAAACTCCTAGGATCTTTTAATTTAGGTAGAGGTTTGCCTTGCACCAACTGACTACACTCTTGAGTAAATGTAACCGTGGCAAATTCTCCTACCCTTTTTCTCTTGGTGAGCACATCCTTCATGAACATTGAGTAATTTGGCATTTGTTGAATATCTTCAATCAAGGGTATGTTGATATGAAGCTGCTTTAGAATCTCCATAAACTTTCCAAACTGTTGTGCTTCTTTGGCCTTCCTAATCCTTTGTGAAAAAGTTGGGGGAGGCCTCTCTTGAACAACCTTTGGCTTCTTGTAGGTGTCAGTCTTGACCTCTCGCGTCTCTTGAGGAGTCAAATATGTATTAGTGACCCTTTCATTCTGTTTCTGATATTGAGACGGTTCTCCATTTGTGTTTCCTTTCATCCCAGAATTGTCTGGCTCAGGAAATTCGGTACTTGTCTCTTTGCTTCTTGAAACAGACTCCTCAACTTCTTTCCCACTTCTAAGCTTGATAACTTGGCATGTCTCAACATTCTCTACTCCAGTAGGTGCAGTTGGAGTTTCAGTGTAACTTGGGAGAGTTTCCATGTTTCTTGAACTTAAGGCAGTAGCTATTTGTCTTACTTAATTCTCCAAGTTCTTGATACTTACTCCTTGTGCTTGAAATTGATTCTTTGCTTCTTGAATAAAAGACTTCAAAATATTCTCCAACTGATTGTTTCCCTGATTCCCCCCAGCATAACTAGGTGTAGAAAAACTAGGAGGAGCTTGTGGTGTTGGTGGTGCTTCACTACAACAAAAGTAAGTTATAACATCGCACCTTAGACAGCGCTTTAATACAAAAGCGCTGCTATAAGTTAAAAACAAGGAAACTATTCATTTAAAAAAATAAAAGCGCAAAAAAATATAAGACCTTAGACAGCGCTTTGGTCAAAAGCGCTTTATAAGGTCTTATAAATTTTTTAAAAAAATTTAATGGAAAATATTAGACAGCGCTTTAGTTAAAAGCGCTTTCTAAGGTCTTATAAATTTAAAAAAAATATAAGACCGTAGACAGCGCTTCGGTAAAAAGCGCTTTCTAAAGTTTTATTAATTTAAAAAAAAAATAAAGGAAAATATTAGACAGCGCTTTCCTTAAAAGCGCTTTCTAAGGTCTTAAAAAAAAAAAAAAAAAAAAAATCAAAAGCGCTGTCTAAGGACAACCTTAGAAAGCGCTGTCTAAGGTCCACCTTAGAAAGCGCTTTTATGAAAAGCGCTGTCTAAGGTCTAATTAAATTAAAATATATGAATAGGCAGTATTCATTTTCATATTTCCGCTTTTTCTTCTCCCCTGCATGCGAACTGAGCTCAAAACCCTTGCGAACTCAAACCTTCACCGTCAACCGTCCTCCACCGTGCCGTCGTTCGTTGTTGCCGTCGTTGCATTGTCGTCCGTCCGTTGCCGTCGTTGTATTGCCGTCCGTTGCGAACTCATTGCCGTCGTTCGTTTCTGCTCTTTGTAACTGATACATTTCGTTCTTGCATTGTCGTTGTTACCGTCGTTAAAGGTACGTCGTTGTTGTGAAGAATAGGGTTTTGTTGCTTTACATTGTTGTTGTAGGGTTTTGTTGCTTTACAATGTTTCAAGCTTCCTACAAGAATGGATGTTTTAAATTCTAAACCATTTTAAGACCTTTCTAGCTTTCAATAGTCAATACTTCACTCCAATATCTAATAAGTAGATTATCAAGCTGTACTCGAGGACCTTTGTTACCATGTTTGTGTATGCTGTTTACAAAGGTTTTGGCATTTCAAGCTTGTGTGTGTTGTATGCAATATTTATCAACCTATTCTCCTACTAAACTACCTATTAATAAATCCAGTTATTATCATCGAACAAGATATTATGACTCAAAACTACAGACATTTTTCTCTAGATTCTGCATGCATCCTTGCTCTCCATTACCACTAGTTTACTTCTAAATAGTATCTACAACTTAACTACATTCAATCATGAAACTGCACTGAAAACCCATAAATTGAACCTGAATTTTTTCTTTTGCATTGAAAACCCATGAATTAAACCTCACATAATTAGAACATCTAAGATCACAAAGTAGTGGTGATTAATGATAAGGTATATCACAAAGGTCTTGATGAGGAACGTTTCTAAGATTTGTTTGTCTGTTTTGTTTTTTGTTTGATGAGTTTTTTGTATCTTTATTATATTTGTTATATATTATATTTGATATCCTTGTTTTATTTATTACAGGTTAGATGGCTACTAACAATGATCACCCACATGATGATGATCACCCACATGATGATGATCCCGATATTCAGGTTGGAAGTAACAGATCTATGGAAGAAGAGATTAGAAGAGGAATAACCATTATGAAGAGAGTGATCCGTGCTAGAGATCAAGGCATCACTTATAATGTGCATTGAAGCGCTTCGAATACACTTATTGAGCCTAACGGTCATACTTTGACAAGTTTCATTGGTGCACTTGTAAGGAATGCGGTTCCTATTACTTGTGATGATTGGAGAACCAAACAGTTGAAGGAAACCAAAGAAAAAATTTGGAATGAGATAAAGGTACCATAATTATGTCTTTAATTATGCCAACTAATTATGTCCTTCAAATTATTTGTACTAACCAATGTGTATGGTTTTTTTAGAGGTGCTTCAACGTCGAGGAAGAAATATAAGCTTTTTTTATGAGATTGGTAGGGAAGCTCCTAAGAGGGTTTAGGACATATTTAAACCGCACCTATCTTAGGGATGCTGACGATAACTTTGTTGATGGAGAGTATCCATCTAAATATGCAAGTTTGATTTCACCACAAGAATGGGTAACATTTAAATCCAAACGACAAACCCCAGAATTTAAGTGATTAAGTGCAATTAATCGGGAAAGGGCATCAGCTCCAAAGTATAAATACAGGAAAGGACGTGTTGGATATGGACGTTTATAGAAATCTTTGGTAAGTATCAATATATTGCAATGATATAATAATTGTTCATCATGAGTTATATTTGATCATATTATTTGGCTTTATATGTAGTTACAAAAGGCGAATAGCTTTGAAACATCTCTTCCTGCACATGTCTTGTGGAAGGAAGCCCGTGTGGGCAAGTCTGGAGTTGTTGCAGAAGAGGTTCTACAAGTATTTGAGAAATGTGTAAGTATAACAATATTTCTTTAATTAAATCAAAACTTTATTAACAAATATTTGACAAATATTCGATATTCATCTGATTTTCAGGAGGCGTTATCTCAGTCTGTATCTCCAGATGATACCAGGAGCATACTTAGTCGGGCATTAGATGTTCCTGAGTATTCTGGTCGGGTGAGGGGTAAGGCATTTGGGATCACCCCGACCTCCTTGAATATTAAAAAGGGAAAGGTTGCTAGTAATTCAGAACTTCAAGCTAAATTGGAAGCACTAGAAGCTGAGGTTTGGGAATTACGAAAGGAAAAAGAAAGGGATAACGCTTCAGGTTTTAGAGATGGATCGGAGAAAGATAGTATCAACTGCAGCTTTCATCCGATTATTCCAGAGGTAGTTATATATTGTTCTAGACTGGGCAGGGCTTCCTGCCATTAAGGGCCAGGCCCAATCCAGCATAACTGGCGAACAGGCCCAATATGCACAATATAGCCGTTGGGCACAATATAGCCGTTGGGCACAATATGACCGTTGGGCGTGTCCCCCTCACGCGCAGAATAGGTCACACGTCCAGCCGCCTCACCGGATATTGCGGGAACAGTTAGAAGACCACGCGCTTTGTTCGCCACCCATTTATCTATAAAAACCCCCTCACTTGAGGGGGGCAGGTATCACGAATCATATACTTGACTTCTCTTACTTGCTTTCCCCTTTCTTTGACCAAATACTTACTTTGGCATCGGAGTACCTTGCAGGTACCTCCACCCCCTTTTCTCTCCAACAAGCAGCTGCACTTGCCCTACACGAAGGCCGCGATGATCTCCTTCTGGTCATCTCCGATCAGTGGCGCCGTCTGTGGGAAACTCAGCTCCCCCGTCTTTTCGAATCAAGATCCCTCATCTTTTCATCCAAAAGACCAAAGCTTTCATCTCTCCAAAATCCCAGATCGTCATGGTTTTCGTTAAGAGTGACGTCCAAGAACCTCTGACCACCGCTGCCCGTACCGACGCTATCGTCGGGAACCTCCCATCAGAGAACGTCCAGCGCAACGGTGGACCGGCTTCCCCAAAGCCCGACGAACAAAGACCACGAGCGCAAGCCGTGGAACTTTCCTTCGAGCCCATTCCGGTTCCTCAAGGCGCTGATCCGACCACCGCGGCGCTCATCGCCTCTCTGAACAATTCCAATCGGTTCATCATCCAGCAGGGAGAAAAGATCAGCACCCTCGAGCACGCCCTTCAAGAGCACCACGCTTCGGAGACGCTGGACCTCTCCCTGTAACGCCCCGTTTTGCCAATTTTATTTTATGGAGTCGTTTTGATTATTTTATTATTATTTTATTTTATTTTCGACTTTTATGTGAAAATGTGTTATTTTTCGTCGTGATTATATTTTATCGCGTTTTGGGAACGTTTGCGAGATATTTGAGTGTGGGGGTATTTTGGACATTTCACATTTAATTTCACTAAGTTAGTAAGAAAAGAAAAGAAAAATAGAAATAGAAAGAATAGAAAGAAAAAGAGAGAAAAGAAAAGTATAGAAGAAGAAAAGAGAAGAGAAAGAAGAAAAGAGAGGAAAAACTTGTGAAGGAAGAAATCAATCTCCCGACTTTCTAGAACACGATTAAATCGGGTAAGGGTGCGAAACTCGATTATACTATGATTGTGTATAATTATGTATGTTTGTGTGGAAGTTTTGTTGTTTTTTTCAAATATAGGTCGAAATGAGATAAACGAGTAGAAATCGAGGTTTTCACGGTCGGAAATCGATATAAACTTTATTGTATGATCACACTGTGTGTATGAATAATCGTTGATGTTTGTTTTGCTGTTGGAATTGAATTTAGGTGAAAAATGGGATTTTTGGGGTAGATTCTCGAAGAGGGTTTTTTCTGAAAATCGCAGAGCCCGCTCAGTGCGCAGATGCCCGCTCAGCGCGCTCTTGAACAAATGTAACCTCACCAGGCAGGAGCGAGCCCGCTCAGCGCGCTCACGGACCCGCTCAGCGCGGTCTGGGACTTCAAAATTTTATCTGTTTTCTAAAATTCCGTAACTTTTGATCCGTAACTCGGATCGGGACGTTCTTTATACCGTTGGAAAGCTTATGAAATGTTCTATCTAATAAAAATGGGTTTTGAGGATTGTTAGCCGATTAAATTATGTCGGGAAATGTGAATAGTGTCAGTTATCGATTTTTGTCATTTTAATGGTGTGGAATTGACGTGTATTATGTCGTATGTTGTTGTTTTGTACGTGAGATGACTTATGTGCTGTTGTGATGATGCTTTGTGGCCGAAAGGCAAGAAAATGGTAAGTGTGGTATTTGATAAATGTGCATGATTATGAATGTGTGTATGGATGCAATGTGAATGTCATGAGTCATTGTATGCCAAGCATCATGATGTGCATTATGTGGAAACGTCCTGAGTGGCGGTTTGGTTCCTGATGGAATCTGCTATAACATCGTGTGCCTCGAAAATATGAGGCGCTGCCTGAGGACCTAAAGCGGTGGTTATAGACAATTGTGGGCTCCTTTGGAGACTTAAAGCAATCCTTAACGTCGTGTGCCTCGAAAATATGAGGCGATTCCTGAGGACCTAAAGCGACGGGTGAACATCGTAGGCCCGACGGGGAGTTACTTGAGATTCTCAGTAACGAGCGATGGTTCCAATAGTTCCTGAGTGAACTGATGATGAGACATGAGACATTGGAAGTCGGTACCTCATGGCATGTGCATAGAGTCGTTGTGTCGGTCTATGTGCATTGCATAAATCATGAATTAATTGCGTGTCAATTTGTAAATGTGATTGATGATTGTATGGTATATGTGTGGTGTGTAATGGTATTCGATGCTTGAGAATTATGCGGTATTATGTTATATGTGGTTGTGGTGAGAATGTGTTACTTGTACATTTTTGTGTTTATATATATAATTTTATTCAATTATATTATGGTTGTTTTTCTCACCCTTCTGCTGTTTTATGACGCTCTATGAGGCGTTGCAGATTAGAGTTGCTGGAGGTATTCTTTTTGTGAAGCGTTGCGTCTTCATTATTTTGGTCGGTCGGCTCTGATATGTGACTCCGGGTAGTTAGGGTGGTCGCGTGCTATTACTTTGTATATTCGATGATATATTGTGGTTGTATATGTATAACTGGATGTATGATAGATATGTTTATATGTATATATGTATATATGTTGTTCAGATTTTAGATTTTCCGCTTTAATTCTAATTTCTGAAAAGTGGGTGTAAGGAACTAAGTTTCCTCTATTGATTGCTACCCCACAGTTGCATATCTTTATGGGCAGGAGTTGTATGCAATGTTTTGTTACAGTTGATGTGATTCCTCCCTTTCTATGCCGCGAATTCAAATGTACTCTGACGAAATTTCGATTTTTCTTTTAGTGCTTTAATTGCATGTTAATTGGGGGTATAGTTTGGGGGCGTCACAATAAGTGGTATCAGAGCCAGTTCGTGTCAGTTGTGTCGTTTGTGTCTATTGTGTCTGGCATATTGGGCGAGTTGTGTTGAGCAAGTGGTTGTTTAACCATAGTTTCTGTTTTGGACGAACAGAATATGGTTGGTCGTAATGATGCTGCTTTGGCTGCTGCGATGGAAGCGATGGCACGAGCTGTGCAGGGTGCACCGAATGCTGCCGAAAATGATGAGTTTAGAAAGAATAAGCCGCCGGTCTTGAAATGGAAGCATGATCCGGATGGTGCGCAGTTGTGGTTGAAAGAGATTGAGAGGATTTTCAGGGTAATGGATTATGATGACGATGATGTTAAGGTGAGGCTGGGCACTCATATGTTACACGAAGAGGCTAATGACTGGTGGGTCAGTACTCGTCAGGTGTTGGAAGCTGAGGAGGAGGAAGAAGAGATCACTTGGGAGGTGTTTAGCCGAGAGTTTCTAAGGAAGTATTTTCCGGAGGATGTCCGAGGAAAGAAGGAGATTGAGTTTTTAGAGCTAAAACAAGGTAATATGTCGGTTATTGACTATACTGCTAAGTTTGTGGAACTTGTGCAGTTTTATCCTCATTATGTGGAAGCGACTGCTGAATTTTCAAAGTGTGTAAAGTAAGAAAGTGGCTTGCGTCCTGAGATAAAACAGGTTATTGGATATCAGAGGATTCGAAGGTTTGCTGATTTGGTGGAATGCTGTACGATTTATGATGAAGATAGTAAGGCTCGTTCTGCTCACTATAAAAGTGTAAGTGTCAGGAAAGGGAAACAACAGTTCCGTGGTGGACCGTATGTGTCATCGGCTGATAAAGGTAAACAAAGGAGTACTTTTGATCGAAGGTCAAGTGGAGGAGGTATGTCTAATGCTCCTAGGTGTTTTAAGTGTGGTGAATTGGGTCATCGCCAGATGGAATGTGGGAAGAAAGTGGATAAGTGTTCTAATTGTGGTGGTATCGGACATGTTTTAGCTGATTGTAAAAGGAAGAATGTAGTGAAGTGTTATAACTGTGGGGAACCTGGTCACATTAGCTCGAAGTGTCCGAATCAGAAGAAAGCTCTGACTAGTGGGAAAGTGTTTTCATTGGCGGGAACTCAGACTTCAAGTGCTGATCGTCTGATAAGGGTTACTTGCTTTATTAATAATACGCCTTTAATTGCTATTATTGATACTGGAGCGACTCATTCGTTTATTTCGTCTGAGTGCGCGGAACATTTGAATCTTGGGTTGTCTTCGATGGATGGTGAGATGGTTATTGATACTCCAGCGATGGGGTCAGTAACTACTCCTTTGGTGTGTTTGAGTTGTCCTTTGACCATTTATGGTAAAGACTTTGCGATGGATTTAGTGTGTTTACCGTTGGAAGGTTTAGATGTGGTGTTGGGAATGAACTGGTTGCAATTCAATCGGGTGCACATTGATTGTTATCATAAGCTTGTAAGGTTTCCTTCTCTTGAGGAAGATGAAGGCTCAAGTTTCTTATCTACCAAAGAGTTGAAGAAACTTTTGGCGGATGAAGCTCAGTTGTTTGGAATATTTGCATCTTTGACTGTGGATAGTCAAGTTTCTCTTGATGTGTTTCCTGTTGTGTGCGAATTTCCTGAGGTGTTTCCTGATGATATTTCAGATGTGCCGCCATAGAGAGAAGTTGAATTTTTGATAGATCTAGTTCCTGGTACTAGACCTGTGTCTATGGCACCTTATAGAATGTCGGCATCTGAATTGGTGGAGTTGAAAAAGCAGTTAAATGAGTTGTTGGAAAAGAGGTTTGTGAGACCAAGTGTTTCTCCTTGGGGTGCTCCAGTTTTGTTAGTGAAAAAGAAAGATGGGAGTATGCGATTATGTATTGATTATCGCCAGTTGAACAAAGTGACGATTAAGAACAAGTATCCGCTTCCAAGGATTGATGATCTGATGGATCAGTTGGTTGGTGCTTGTGTATTTAGTAAGATTGATTTGAGATCGGGTTATCATCAGATAAGGGTGAAAGAAGAGGATATTCAGAAGACGGCCTTTAGAACACGTTACGGTCATTATGAATATTCGGTGATGCCGTTCGGGGTTTCTAATGCGCCTGGTGTGTTTATGGAATACATGAATCGTATTTTCCACGAGCATTTAGATCGTTTTGTGGTGGTGTTTATTGATGATATTTTAATCTATTCTAAGTCTCGTGAGGAACATGCAGAGCATTTGCGTATTGTTTTGCAGGTTTTGAAGGAAAGGAAGCTTTTTGCCAAATTGTCCAAGTGTGAATTCTGGTTGTCTGAGGTGAGTTTTCTTGGGCACGTAATTTCCGGTAATGGTATTGCTGTGGATCCATCTAAAGTAGAAGCAGTTCTACAATGGGAGGCTCCTAGATTCGTTACCGAGATTCGAAGCTTTTTGGGTTTGGCGGGTTATTACCGGAGGTTCATTGAAGGTTTTTCTAAGCTTGCTCTTCCTTTTACGCAGTTGACTTGTAAGGGCAAAGCATTCATTTGGGATATTCAATGTGAAGAAAGTTTTTGTGAGCTGAAGGAAAGATTGACGACAGCTCCGATTCTTATTTTACCTAATCCTAATGAACCATTTGTTGTGTATTGCGATGCTTCTTTAATTGGTTTGGGTGGTGTTCTGATGCAGGAAGGTAAAGTTGTAGCTTATGCTTCAAGGCAGTTAAGAGTTCATGAGAAAAACTATCCTACTCATGATCTTGAGTTAGCGGCTGTAGTTTTTGTGTTGAAGATTTGGAGGCACTATCTCTATGGTGCAAGGTTCGAGGTCTTTAGTGATCATAAAAGCTTGAAATATTTATTTGATCAGAAAGAGTTGAACATGAGGCAGCGGAGATGGTTGGAATTCTTGAAAGACTACGACTTTGGCTTGAATTACCATCCTGGTAAAGCTAATGTGGTAGTCGATGCATTGAGCCGGAAATCGTTGCATATGTCCGCATTGATGGTGAAAGAGTTGGAACTTTTGGAGTCGTTTAGAGACTTGAGTTTGGTATGTGAAGTGACTTTGGTTAGTGTAAGGCTTGGAATGTTGAAAGTTGCTAATGAATTTTTGTTGTCGGTTAGTGAGAAACAAAGCTGGATTTGAAATTCGTTGATTTGATGAGGAATGAGAATGTGGATTTCAAGGTGGATAATTTTGGTGTTTTGAGATTCCGTGGTCGTATTTGTATTCCTGATGATGCGGAGTTGAAAAGAATGATTTTGGAGGAAGGACACCGGAGTAATTTAAGTATTCATCCGAGTGCGAATAAGATGTACCAAGATTTGAAGAAGATTTTCTGGTGGTCTGGTTTGAAAAGAGACGTGGCTCAGTTTGTGTATGCATGTTTGACTTGTCAGAAATCGAAAGTGGAACATTTGAGACCTAGTGGTTTGTTGCAACCGTTGGATATTCCTGAGTGGAAATGGGATAGCATTTCGATGGATTTTGTGACGGGATTACCGAACACTCAGCGTGGGCATAATGCTATTTGGGTGATTGTGGACAGGCTGACTAAATCGGCGCATTTTATTCCGATTGACATCAGTTTTTCTTTGGAACGGTTAGCTGAGATCTATATCAATGTGGTGGTGAAATTGCATGGGGTTCCTTTAAGTATTGTTTCGGATCGAGATCCTAGGTTTACATCTAGATTTTGGGAAAGTTTACAGAAGGCTTTGGGTTCTAGATTGAGGTTGAGTTCGGCTTATCATCCGCAGACGGATGGTCAGACCGAAAGAACGATTCAGTCTTTGGAGGATTTGTTGAGAGCGTGTGTTTTGGAACAAGGTGGTACGTGGGACAGTTATCTTGCATTGGTTGAGTTCACGTATAATAACAGTTTCCATTCTAGTATCGAAATGGCACCTTTTGAGGCTTTATATGGACGAAGATGTAGAACGCCGTTGTGTTGGCACGAAACTGGTGAGGGTTCTGTGGTTGGACCGGATTTAGTGCAACAGACGACGGAAAAGGTAAAGTTTATTCGTGAGAAAATGAAGGCTTCTCAGGATAGACAAAAGAGTTATCATGATCGGAGACGGAAGGATCTTGAGTTTCAAGAGGGTGATCACGTATTTCTGAGAGTTACGCCGGTAACGGGTGTTGGTCGTGCTTTGAAATCTAAGAAGCTTACTTCTCGATTTATTGGTCCTTACCAGATATCTGCGAGAGTTGGTGCTGTAGCGTATCGTGTGGCGTTGCCACCGAATCTGTCAAATTTGCATGACGTTTTTCATGTTTCACAGCTTCGGAAGTATGTTCCGGACCCTTCACATGTTATTCCAATGGACTTTACCGGTTAGTATTTTGGATCACGAGGTGAAGCGGTTGAGGGGTAAAGAGATTGCACTTGTGAAAGTGGCGTGGGGAGGCGCTGCTGATGGTAATCTGACGTGGGAGTTGGAAAGTAGGATGCGGGAGTCGTATCCAGAGTTGTTTGTATCAGGTAAGATTTTCGAGGACGGAAATTTCTAAGTGGGGGAGAATTGTAATTCCCCGTTTTGCCAATTTTATTTTATGGAGTCGTTTTGATTATTTTATTATTATTTTATTTAATTTCCGACTTTTATGTGAAAATGTGTTATTTTTCGTCGTGATTATATTTTATCGCGTTTTGGGAACGTTTGCGAGATATTTGAGTGTGGGGGTATTTTGGACATTTCACATTTAATTTCACTAAGTTAGTAAGAAAAGAAAAGAAAAATAGAAATAGAAAGAATAGAAAGAAAAAGAGAGAAAAGAAAAGTAGAGAAGAAGAAAAGAGAAGAGAAAGAAGAAAAGAGAGGAAAAACTTGTGAAGGAAGAAATCAATCTCCCGACTTTCTAGAACACGATTAAATCGGGTAAGGGTGCGAAACTCGATTATACTATGATTGTGTATGATTATGTATGTTTGTGTGGAAGTTTTGTTGTTTTTTTCAAATATAGGTCGAAATGAGATAAACGAGTAGAAATCGAGGTTTTCACGGTCGGAAATCGATATAAACTTTATTGTATGATCACACTGTGTGTATGAATAATCGTTGATGTTTGTTTTGCTGTTGGAATTGAATTTGGGTGAAAAATGGGATTTTTGGGATGGATTCTCGAAGAGGGTTTTTTCTGAAAATCACAGAGCCCGCTCAGCGCGCAGATGCTCGCTCAGCGCGCTCTTGAAAAAATGTAACCTCACCAGGCAGGAGCGAGCCCGCTCAACGCGCTCACGGACCCGCTCAACGCGGTTTGGGACTTCAAAATTTTATCTGTT
Organism: Lathyrus tuberosus; assembly: GCA_022829125.1. Taxonomy (NCBI): domain Eukaryota; kingdom Viridiplantae; phylum Streptophyta; class Magnoliopsida; order Fabales; family Fabaceae; genus Lathyrus; species Lathyrus tuberosus. Next base: position 3,159,589 of record JALAZF010000431.1, on the reverse strand, counting down.
TTCTAAAATTCCGTAACTTTTGATCCGTAACTCTGATCGGGACGTTCTTTATACCGTTGGAAAGCTTATGAAATGTTCTATCTAATAAAAATGGGTTTTGAGGATTGTTAGCCGATTAAATTATGTCAGAAAATGTGAATAGTGTCGGTTATCGATTTTTGTCATTTTAATGGTGTGGAATTGACGTGTATTATGTCGTATGTTGTTGTTTTGTACGTGAGATGACTTATGTGCTGTTGTGATGATGCTTTGTGGCCGAAAGGCAAGAAAATGCTAAGTGTGGTATTTGATAAATGTGCATGATTATGAATATGTGTATGGATGCAATGTGAATGTCATGAGTCATTGTATACCAAGCATCATGATGTGCATTATGTGGAAACGTCCTGAGTGGCGGTTTGGTTCCTGATGGAATCTGCTATAACATCGTGTGCCTCGAAAATATGAGGCGCTGCCTGAGGACCTAAAGCGGTGGTTATAGACGATTATGGGATCCTTTGGAGACTTAAAGCAATCCTTAACGTCGTGTGCCTCAAAAATATGAGGCGATGCCTGAGGACCTAAAGCGACGGGTGAACATCGTAGGCCCGACGGGGAGTTACTTGAGATTCTCAGTAACGAGCGATGGTTCCAATAGTTCCTGAGTGAACTGATGATGAGACATGAGACATTGGAAGTCGGTACCGCATGGCATGTGCATAGATTCGTTGTGTCGGTCTATGTGCATTGCATAAATCATGAATTAATTGCGTGTGAATTTGTGAATGTGATTGATGATTGTATGGTATATGTGTGGTGTGTAATGGTATTCGATGCTTGAGAATTATGCGGTATTATGTTATATGTGGTTGTGGTGAGAATGTGTTACTTGTACATTTTTGTGTTTATATATATAATTTTATTCAATTATATTATGGTTGTTTTTCTCACCCTTCTACTGTTTTATGACGCTCTATGAGGCGTTGCAGATTAGAGTTGCTGGAGGTATTCTTTTTGTGAAGCGTTGCGTCTTCATTATTTTGGTCGGTCGGCTCTGATATGTGACTCCGGGTAGTTAGGGTGGCCGCGTGCTATTACTTTGTATATTCGATGATATATTGTGGTTGTATATGTATAACTGGATGTATGATAGATATGTTTATATGTATATATGTATATATGTTGTTCAGATTTTAGATTTTCCGCTTTAATTCTAATTTCTGAAAAGTGGGTGTAAGGAACTAAGTTTCCTCTGTTGATTGCTACCCCACAGTTGCATATCTTTATGGGCAGGAGTTGTATGCTATGTTTTGTTACAGTTGATGTGATTCCTCCCTTTCTATGCCGCGAATTCAAATGTACTCTGACGAAATTTCGAATTTTCTTTTAGTGCTTTAATTGCATGTTAATTGGGAGTATAGTTTGGGGGCGTCACACTCCCCGCCTCCGCGAGATCACTCAAAGCGGAGACGTGATAGCCCCTCCCCGGTCAAGGAACGATCAAGATCAAGGAGTCTAACACCCGACCGGGCTCGCCGACATCGTCGTTCTCCTAGGACAACTAGGCACTCCCCTGCTTCCAAAAGACATCGACGCTCAGACGAGCACGAGCACAGGCATATCCGCAGACACTCTCCTCGCCGCAGTCAAAGACGCGACCACAGCCTTTCTCCGTCATTCTCTCACAGCTCTAGCAGTGACGACGAAGTTCAAGGCCCGTTCACGAGGAACATCGTAGACACCCGGATTCCCCGCGGGTTAGAGAAACCTCCCACGCTGGCACATCAGATCCTCATGAGCACCTAGAGAACATCGAAGCTATGCTCCAGTACCATGGTGTCTCCGGAGCCATCCGGTGCAAAATATTTCCCATCACCTTGAGGAAAGGTGCGATGGCGTGGTTCAAAAGACTCCCTCGAGGATCCATCTCCTCCTGGCGCGACCTCAAAGGCCAGTTCACCCGCCACTTCACAGCCTCCCGACGACATCCAAAGACGGAGGCAACTTTAGAAGCCATCATACAAGGCCGAGAAGAGCCTCTGCGGGAGTACATCGAGAGGTTTAATAAGGAGGCAGTGGAAGTCAGAACTTCCGACCATATGAAGAAATACCTCCTCGAGAAAGGACTCCGCCCGAAGAGTGACTTCCGCAAAGCTGTCGGGATCGAAGCTCCTCGAACGCTGACAGAGCTTCTCCACATGGCCAAAGATTACATCCGCTACGAGGAGAAGGAGGCCGCATATCGTGCCCGGGATGCCAGAGATCGGGAAGCACCCCGAGCACCTAAAAAGGAGGAGTCGGAGCCATCCCGTAAAGGCAAGGAGAAGCGACGGGAGGAGCGTCCTCGTGAAGGCAAAGGGCCAGCTGGCCGATTTAATGAATACAGTGTGCTCACTACCTCACGCGAGCGTATTCTCTCCGACTGTATCAACACCGAGTTCAAACAAGGAGGTGTCTGGTTCCCTAAACTGACCTCGGCCAAAGGGAACGTCGACAAGAGCAAGTATTGTCGTTTCCATCGTAGCCACGGGCACATAACAGAGGACTGCGTGCACCTTAAAGACGCTATAGAAATCCTCATCAAAGAGGGACATCTGAAACAGTACGTGAAGAAGGGGGAATCCTCCCGACGTGATGCGACTGATAAAAAGAAAGAAACAGAGTCAACACCCTCCAGTCCTCCCCCACAGATCGCAATGTCCATCAGCCGACCAGGGGACTTTTTCATCCCAAGTCACATCGACCCGACTTCCCAGGCATTCATGCATAGCACCTGGGAAGCGTTTCCTACAGCCATGGTTATCTCATGTGGGGAGTACCATGAGCTCACGGTCGGTTCCATCAAACGAAAGTTTGAATAGTTGATCGACAGCAGCCCCGACCAGTTGTACACGATCGACAAAGGTAAAGGGCGTTCACAACCAATCACATTCTACCGAGAAGAGCTCCTCGGGGGATCCCCGAATTCCCACATCCCTCTGCTGATTAGGGCCAAGTTATCATCAACAGATGTGCGGAGAATCCTGGTCGACCAGGGCAGTTCCGTGGACATCATGTACTCCAGCCTATTCCACGCACTGAAACTGGATAAGTCTAATCTCTCCCCGTACGTAGGGTCTGATCTCCAAGGGTTCAATGGAGCAACGACCCGACCGTGGGGTTACGTAGAGATACCAGTCAAGTTTGGCGAAGAAGAGGCGTCGAGGACGATCAAGACGCAGTTCTTGGTCATAGATTGCCCGTCACTCTATCAGTGCATCCTCGGCCGACCAGCCCTTGCCGAACTCGTTGTCGTCCCCTCTACGGTCCACCTCAAGCTCAAGTACTACACTGAGAAGGGACACGTTGCAACTCTGCACGGCGACATCGAGGCTACTCGTAGATGCTTCGAGGCAGCCACGAGGGGGCAGAACCAGATCGCGGCGACCGCAAAGTCGACGAAACGCACGAGGGAAGACAAAGTTCCAGCCGAAGATGGACAGCGAGAGAAGAAGCCCACGTTTCCCGTACACACCATCGACCTCGACAGCAGGCTCGCTGAAGGACACGAAGATCGGGGCGAGGATAATAACTCGGGAGCAACGCGCTCCCCCTCGCCTGCACCTCTGCGACCAGTCCCAGATGGAGAGTTCGAGGTCATCACCTTCAGTAACAACCCCAGCAGGGGAGTAAAGATCGGCGCTGGCCTCCCCGAAGAGGTAAAGAGGGAGTTGAAAGCTTGTCTCGATGACAACGCCGACCTGTTCGCCTGGAGTGCAGCAGACATGCCCGGGTTGGATCCAGAAACTGCCTGTCACCACTAGACAATCGATCCAGCTGCCCGCGCCGTCGCCCAGCGAAGAAGGAAACAGTCCGAGGAAAAGGCACAGGCTGCCGAATAACTTGTACAAGACCTCTTAGAGGCAAATTTTATTTCCGAGGCCAGGTATACGACCTGGCTCTCAAATATTGTACTTGTTAAAAAGAGTAATGGAAAGTGGCGTATGTGCATTGACTACACCGATCTCAACCGGGCTTGCCCGAAAGACGCATATCCACTGCCGAGCATAGATAAGCTCGTAGACAATTCCGCCGGTTTCAAGCTCTTGTCCTTCATGGATGCATATTCGGGATACAACCAAATCCCAATGGCCGACGAGGACAAGAGATACATAACATTCATGACCTCCTCGGGAAATTATTACTATAACGTAATGCCCTTTGGACTAAAAAACGTCGAGGCCACATACCAGCGCAAGATGAACAAAGTCTTCCGATCAGAAATCGGAGACATGCTCGAAGTATACATGGACGATATGATCGTCAAATCCCAAGAGGAATCCGACCACACCACCCACTTGCGCAAGGTGTTCGACCAAGCTCGAAAGTGTAAAATGCGTTTTAATCCAGAAAAATGCACCTTCGGTGTACGAGCAGGGAAATTCCTCAGATTTTACCTCACCGAAAGAGGAATAGAGGCAAACCCAGACAAATGTCGGGCACTCGTAGAATTCCCCACGCCGCGGTCGAAGAAGGCGATACAATCCCTAAACAGGATACTCGCGTCCCTTGCTCGCTTCGTAAGCAAGTCCGCCCAGCACGCCCTGCCCTTCTTTAAATTACTTAGGAAGGAGGCAAATTTCGAGTGGACGAACGAATGCGAGCAAGCCCTTGCCCATTTCAAACAAGCTCTATCTGCCCCACCAGTATTGTCACGACCAGACCGCGGGGAAACCATATACCTATATCTCTCCGTGGCCAACGAAGCAGTAAGTGCAACACTTATTCGCGAAACTACTACCGGGCAAAAACCCATCTACTTCACCAGTAAAGCCCTACAAGGACCCGAAGTTAGGTACACGCAGATAGAACGGGTAGCCCTTGCCCTCATAATCGCCGCGAGGAGACTCAAATATTACTTCTTGGCACACACTGTCGTTGTCAGAACCGACCAGCCTATTAGACAGCTGTTAACCCGACCAGATATGGCGGGCAGGATGCTAAAATGGTCCCTCAAACTGGCCAAGTTCGACATTCACTACGAAGGGAGGAAAGCCCTCAAGGCGCAGGTCCTGGCCGACTTCGTGGCAGAGATGACCCCAGAACCATCCCCCCCGGGAGGAACACAGAGGTGGATCATCTACGTGGATGGCGCATCAAGCCCCTCGGGCAGTGGAGCAGGAATAGACCTCGAAAACGAAGAAGGGACCCTGATCGAAGTGTCCCTGGTCCTCTCATTCAATATATCCAACAATCAAGCCGAATATGAGGCCTTCCTCGCAGGATTACGACTAGCCAAAGACGTCGGCGCGAAGAAAATAAAAATCTGCACTGATTCCCAACTCGTGGCGTCTCAAGTGCGAGGAGAATTCCAGGCAAAGAACGACCAACTCGCCGAATGCTTGGTCGTGGTAAAAGACAAAATGACGGAGTTTGAAGCATGGGAAGTCCAGCACGTCCCGCGCGAACAGAATACCCGAGCAGACATCCTCTCCAAATTAGCCAGCACCAGAAAAAAAGGCGGAAACAAATCTGTCATACAAGAAACACTGGTCAGCCCGAGCATTACAAAGTCCAACCGGGTAGATGTTAACGTCATCGGAGACCCCCATTGCTGGATGACCTCGGTATACAATTACCTCACCAATGGGGAACTTCCCGAAGACAGTAAGGAAGCCAGTGTAATTAAACGACGAGCCTGCTCGTACGTACTGGTCGAGGACAAGTTATACCGACGAGGGTTCTCCATTCCCCTATTAAAGTGTGTCGACGAGGCCCAGGTCCCTGAAATCCTACAAGAAATCCACGAGGGAATCAACGCACAACACTTAGGGGGAAGATCCTTGGCTCGAAAAGCTTTGCACGCAGGATATTACTGGCCGACCATGCAGCAAGATGCCAAAGAACACGTGCAAAAATGTGGCCGTTTCCAGCGCCACGGGGACATGCATTTGGCACCTCCCAACGAGTTGAAGACCCTCTCCTCGCCGTGGCCCTTCGCCTGGTGGGGGATGGACATCCTAGGCCCCTTTACAATGGGATCTTATCAAAATAAATTCCTAATCGTGGTCGTCGACTACTTCACAAAATGGATCGAAGCCGAAGCGCTCGCCAAGATCACAGCCTTCAACATACTGTGTTTCTACAAAAGAAACGTCCTCGCCAGATTCGGGGTACCGCAGGCCCTCGTGACCGACAACTGAATCGAATTCACGGACATAAAATTCCAAGACTTCGTCGCCAAATTGGGAACGAAACAACACTTTACATCGGTCGAGCATCCCTAGACCAACGGGCAAGCGGAGGCCGCGAACAGAGTAATCCTACGCGGATTGAAGCGAAGACTAGGTGAGGCCAAGAAGAGGTGGGTCGAGGAGCTCCACAGCGTCCTCTGGGCGTACAGGACGACACCTCACTCCACCACCGGGGAAACCCCTTTCCGACTAGCGTATGGAACAGAGGCGGTAATACCGGTGGAGATAAGGGAACCCTCGAGAAGGACAGAAGCTCCCCTCGACGAAGAAATGAACGACCAGGCTCTACGCGAGGAGCTCGATCTGGTCGAAGAAATAAGATCAGGGGCTGCCCTCCGCGAGGCCACGTTGAAACAACAAATAACGTTGCGACACGACGCCAGAGTCATAAAACGTGACTTTCCCGTAGGCAGCCTGGTCCTGCGCAGATACCAGAAGGATTCTCGCGAAGGGAAACTGGCAGCGAACTGGGAAGGACCTTATAGGGTCAAGTCCAAAACGGGCACGGGAGCGTATTACTTGGAAACACTAGACGAAAAACAACTTGCTCGACCATGGAATGCTGAAAAACTCAAGCAATACTATAGCTAAGTCCTTAACTACGAGGATAGATAAGTCACCGACATAATCAACCCAAAACGGGGAGAATTGCGCGACCTTCGTATCATGCCCTGGTGAGGCATGACACGCATTACAACGCCGGCCAGCTTCTGCTCATTGAATGAGCAGATCCTACGCACAACGGGGATACCTCAACCGAGCTCCGCCGTTGCCGCACCGTTCAGGCAGGACACCCAGCTCGCGATGGGAACAGTCCAAGCCTATGAGACTAGTACCTCAAACGAAGTCCTAGTCTCACCACGGGCAGAACCACGTCGCCCTCCTCGGTAGGTTCCTCGCTTATCCGAGCACGCACATACATATAAACAAACAGAGTAAATTCATAATACAACGTCCACAAAATCCAAATATATTAACGTACCGGCCACGGCCAGATAATGTCACAAATACAAAAAAGGGGCAGCGCCCATACAAAGTGATAAATACAAATTCATAAGGGCACGCAGGCCCACAAAACATGCCAAAAACAAAGTCCTACCCTACAACTTCACTCTCCTCCTCCGCGGGGACAACTTTGCCATCCACTACCGTGTTGAACAGACCCATTCCATCTGTCAAGAGCTGAACGTCGGAGTTGAGGGCCACCATCTGCTCTTTTGCCGCGTTGAAGCCGAACTCAGCCGCTTTTAGGTTGTCCTCGCCAAGAGTCCTGATCCTCCCGATCAGATCAGCCCGCGACTTCAAGGCTTGCTCATCATCATTTTCATCCCGAACGGCTGAAGTCAAACCTTCCAACTCAGCGATCCTCGCCTGCATCTTCTTCCTCTCCTCGTCGGCATTGAGCGCGGCCAGCTTTAGCTGAGTCACCTCCGCCTGGAGCAGCACTCTGGCCTCTTGGTGACCTTCAAACTGTTTTAAATCATTAAATAGCCGGTTGTTTTCTACCTCCAGCTCGGCTACTCTGTTCTTAGATGTCACAAGGCTCGCCCGAGTAGCAGCTTCGTCATCTGCGAGGACAAGGGCAGCTTCAAGAACCCTAAACATGCCCGCCGCATCCTGGCACAGTTATTTCCTCCTCGCTTTAGAATTGGCGTTCAGGATAGCCACGCCTTCAGACTCATAGACTTCAATCGAATCCCCTTCAGCGAACAAATCCCGACGAGTATAGCAGGCGGGAAGAATAAGATGTCCGACGCCAGACCCTCCCGGACCAGCGGCCACAGAAGTCCCCGCGGCATCTCTCTTCCGTTTATGGGAACCCTCCGGGGTCAGCGGCGTTGAGGCTCTCTCCGGGTCAGGGGAAGGTCCAGCGGTAAAACTCTCTATCACCGTCTACTTGGCCGCACCGGTCTTGGCACCTGCGATCGCTTTCCTATGGACTTTGGCCGCCTGCGACCTCATCAAACATTCTCGCATATCAGCCATCATACATGCGAAGACACATAACAAGTCAGGACGAGAAGAACTTAAAAATATAAAACAAAACAGTGAAGCATACCAAGCAAGGTCATAGCATCGTCATTGTTATCACACTCAAGGAGAGCTTTGACATTAATATATCTAGCTGCTCGGACAGGGCCATCCTCCCCGACCAGCTGATTCCCGTCCCGATCGACGACGTAGGCCGGAGAGAAGCTCTCCACGTAAGCGTGAAGGATCCTGTACGACTCCTTATCAGCCAGGCAAAGCTGCTCATGCTTCACCAGGAACTGATCTGTTCGGCGTCTAAAATGGGTAAAGACCCATTCCAAAGGGAAAATGGAGACCACACTATCCCTTTCCCGACCATCCACCATCACCCTCTCGATATTCGAAATGCTCCTTCTCGCCTCCTCAGTCATAGGCCTCACGACCAAAAACCTATCCTTGAAGTTACGTATCGAATCAGAATACGGCCAGAACAGCCTATTCTACTGCTTGAACGACACCCAACTCTGCTTCGACCCCGCCGTGCTCCGCTGAATCTGGAAGAGGCAGAAGAAGAGGTCCGTGGTCGCCCCGATTTGTAGATAACGACACACCAACTCAAAGGCCCTTATAAAAGCCAAAGCATTCGGATGAAGCTAGGACGGGCACAACGCCAAGTGGGTGAACAAAGATGATTGGAAATCAGTGAAAGGAAGATGCATCTTGGCCTCTGTAAACGCAAATTCGTACATGGGAAAGCGAAGTCCCGGGTACGCAGAACAGATTCTATCATGCTCCCCGGGACGAAAAGCTTTCCAGGCCCGTGGAGTATCCTCGTCGCGCAATTCCAATAGGTCGAAATCCCGTATCTCCTCCTCGGAGAAGGTTGATCGAAAAGACAAAGGCTCGTATCCAAGCCATTCAAGGTCCCCTCCCGCGACCTTGATATTCGAATAGTCGGCGGACACACCGGGATCCTCGGGTACCTCCTGGGCGTCGGGCACAACGTCATCACGGGGTTCAGCCATTTCCACCTGAAAAGCAGAGGAAGAGAAGTGAATTCGACGTCCATGATCAAATCCACCCTTCCACCACTGATCAAGTGAAAGGGCGTAACGAACCCGAGAACAACCATATGCTCGTCTAAAATGCCTACAATTAACTTAGATAAAAGGTCCCTGCGACCAGGACTCACAGAGGCACATGCGACAACGCGTGGTCGTCCCAAACTCACTCCAATGTCCCGAACAGGCCTAGTGCCCAACTACAAACTAAATTCTACACCTAACCAGATTCTACAAAGATCTACGCTAACAATTTCTACAAAATTCTAGAAATTCATAAAGTTCATCATGTTCTTCATAAAGTTTCCTGGGATTCATGTGTTCATCAAAGAACACATGAAGTTCAACCGGAAAACATGAATTTCTACCAGAAAACTCATAAAAATACATGAACGGGAAGAGGGAACTTATAAGTAGAAGAAGTTGACGGTGGCGAAGAGAAGCTCCGGCGAAGACAAATTGCAGAGCAAGCGAGAGCAAAGAGTGAAAAACTTGGGAAATTATGAAAATGAAACCGTCCCCCCACCTTTTTTATAACCATTAGATCGTGGGGTATCGTGAAGGTCATCATAGCCTATACACCCCTAGGACTGACAAAGGCCATAAATACACACCACGTGTCACAAAAACTCTTCGACTGGTTCAGCGCAAAAAATTCACCAACCCTTGAACTCCCGCGAGCAAGACTCCCCGTCAAAACGAACACATCCGTACAAGTCTACGAGCAGAAACTCTCATTTCTACGAGGATGACGAAACTCTTGGTCGACATCGTGTGCTAGTAGCTAACGACCATATCTGGTCGGCGCACAAATGCAACAACGCTTGGCCCTACGAGCAAACCTCCTCGTCAAAGTGAACACTTCCGAGCAGAGATGTTCGCCAAAAAACAGCCATCTCTCCGAAGACGTTGCAGGTCCTGGTCATCGTTTTCACGCTAAAGACTGACGACCACGTCGAGGGGCACGAATGAAGCACTCCATGCGATCTACTACCTACCCGACGGTACAAGTAACAGCTGCCTAAGTCATTACTCTACAACAGAGCAATGACTTGGGGGGCTCCTGTTCTGGACTGGGCAGGGCTTCCTGCCCTTAAGGGCCAGGCCCAATCCAGGATAACTGGTGAACGGACCTAATATGCACAATATAGCCGTTGGGCACAATATAGTCGTTTGGCACAATATGACCGTTGGGCGTGTCCCCCTCACGCGCAGAATAGGTCACACGTCCAGCCGCCTCACCGGATATTGCGGGAACAGTTAGAAGACCACGCGCTTTGCTCGCCACCCATTTATCTATAAAAACCCCCTCACTTGAGGGGGGCAGGTATCACGAATCATATACTTGACTTCTCTTACTTGCTTTCCCCTTTCTTTGACCAAATACTTACTTTGGCATCGGAGTACCTTGCAGGTACCTCCACCCCCTTTTCTCTCCAACAAGCAGCTGCACTTGCCCTACACGAAGGCCGCGACGATCTCCTTCTGGTCATCTCCGATCATATATATATTTATGAAATTAAATTAGTAGCTTAAATTATTTAAATGACATATATACACATTAACAATGGCATATTTATTTTTGGTTTTAGGGCGTTTCCCAATGTCAGCTCTTCTTATCTTCACCAACTTATCGGAAGGTTGCAAAGGGAAAAGTGTATAACAATGGGGTACAATTACTTCGCAATAAATCCCTCCCTACTGGAAGTTTGAAAGTATCAGTTGATATTGCTATAGAGGAGGAAACACCATTACCCTATCCTGACGATGATTCGGATGTAACATTGGTGCGAGCTGCTATAGGGTCGTATGTTGCATGGCCGTCAAACCTCATACTCGTAGGATATGAGGTATGCTTAAAACCGTTATAAACCTTTGTTAACCTTAATGTGTAGATTCAAAGATTTTACGAGCATTTTATTTTCATTTTTTACATGGTAATGTTATTTAGACTCCAACAAGATCCAAAACAAAGGATAAGCGGATTCCGGAGCATACCGAGTCCGTTATTTCAAAAAAATAGGTACATCACAATTATATGATATTTATGCATAGAAAATGTTAAATTTGATATCTTATACTTCATCTAACAAATTATATGATATATAGCTGCCTGTTAAAGAGATTAACAACATTTCAACGCAAAAAAATGTTGGTGCTAAGAAGAGCAGGGGTAGAAAACAACCTATCTCCAAGTTTAGGCCGTGCCTCCAGACGTATCTACAAGTGACAGATATTATCACCGGAGGTGTTCGTCTTATACATATGGAGAAAGGTATCTATGGCTTTGAACATGACCAAATTATTGGTAATGAAGACTTCGAGCAAGTTTTCAATCATGAAGAATTGGGCGGCACTGTTGTCAATACATACGTGAGGTATATATCCGATCTACTTTGGTATATTAATTGAACAACTTATTTACTTTATGTTTCAAATGAATAGTCTAATGTTAATGATGTTTTTATTTAAGGTTTCTGTATGACAGAGTTATGCGCCCACACGGATTGCAGCAAAGATTTGCATTCCTATGCCCGGCGTCTGTCAACTTAACCTTAATAATCAATAAACCAGATGAGGTCCTGGTGTATATACACGACGTCTTTATGGACAACCAAGAAACGGAAAAGTTGTTCTTTTTACCGTTTAATACTGGGTTAGATTTTCATTCTAAATTCATCTATTATAGTTTTTTTGTATTTTGACGTCGTGTAGAAAGTTTCCATCTAACAATTGTTTAATCTTACAGTGGACATTGGTTGTTGGTCGCAATTAATCCTAGCAGAGCAATGGTGTATTATCTGGATTCGTTAGGAAATGATTGGACAACATACCCGGATTTGAAGAAGTGTATTGACACGTAAGTGAGATTGTTCTAAATATGAATGTGTATATTTATTTGTTTGTTTATTTATTTATGTGAATTGTTCTAAATATTCACTTATATTTTATTAGCGCTATACAAGCTTTCCTAGCACTACGAGATAGCCATCTACCACGGCGGAGAGTCAACCCCATTATTACATGGAATTATGTGAAGGTATATTAATTATCACATGTTTTATTATATTAGTGATGCTACTTGATAAAACTTAGGATTTATCCATATTTTCTTTTCATTTGTAGTGTCCTCGGCAACGCAATCAAATAGATTGCGGCTATTTCATGTTGAGGTTTATGAGAGACACTCTTTTGTTGGATCGAATAGAGATTCCATCCGATGTATGTATTTCTAACTTATGAGTTATTTTAATATTAACACATATCTCTCATGTCTAATGAAATAGTTAAAACTAAATCAAACTATGTTATATTATTATGTAGTACTTTGAAGAATGCAAGTGTGCTCATTACTCAATTTCTCAATTGGATGAAATTAAAGAGGATTGGTGTCAATACATTATGGAGCTCGGAATTTTACAAGGTATAATATTGTACTCTTACTTTAATTGATGAGAATTTAAATATGTGTAACTTTGTTTATGTATTCTTTTAATTGAATTACAATCTTTGTGTTTTCAGGACCTATAATGTAGATTTGAAGCAATGCTTTGGTTGGATGCAAAAGTACTAGTATAAGTAATATGTGCATTTGTAGAAAAAATGTAATGATTTGTAATTATAAATAGGTGTATATATAATTTTGGTTTGTAATTTTAAATATATATATTGGTTTGAATTGTCAATTGTTTTGGATATATAATTTTGGTGTAAATTGGTACATTTAAATAAGATAAATTGGATTGATTTGAATCTCCAAATTGTGGTATTTTTCTGGAAAAAATTGCTGGTTGAAAAACAGGTCAAATTCTGGTTGAAAAAACCTGGTAAAAATTGTGGTTTAAAAAAATTTATATAAAATTTTTCGTATACCTTAGACAGCGCTTTTGGTGAAAGCGTTGTCTAAGGTGGGGATTAGAAAGCGCTTTTGACAAAAGCGCTGTCTAAGGTGGACCTTAGAAATCGCTTTTACCAAAAGCGCTGTCTAAGGTATACCTAAAAAAGTTCAAAACGGTTGACCTTAGACAGCGCTTTTGGAGAAAGCGCTGTCTAAGGTATAACAAAAAAATGTCAAAAAAGGTAGGGCTTAGACAGCGCTTTTGCTGAAAGCGCTGTCTAAGGTATACCAAAAAAATGTCAAAAAAGGTAAGGCTTAGAAAGCGCTTTTCCCAAAAGCGCTGTCTAATGTATACCTTATAATGGAAAAAAGCGCTGTCTAAAGGTACCATAGACAGCGCTTTTCGTTAAATATACCCCCCTTTAGACAGCGCTTTTGGTATTACCCAAAGCGCTGTCTAAACCTATAGCAGCGCAGGTTTAGACAGCGCTTAAAAGCGCTGTCTAAGGGCAAAAAAAGCGCTGTCTAAGGTCTTATCTGTTGTAGTGCACATCTTCTATCTTTCCATGAGGGTAACAAATACTCATATAAGCCAATTGTAATGTGATAGTTATAGGCCTGGAAGCTCCTATCTCTAACTCTATCACTACTAGAAATTCGTTTTTAGTGACCGAAATATTTTGGCCACTGTGGCCACCGAATTTGCCACCAAAATTTGATATCCATGAGTAAATTTTTAGAGGTCACTAAATCGGTCACTAAATAAAAATTAGCCACCGATTTAGCGACCAAAATTTTGTGACAAACTATTTGGTCTCGAAAAAATATTTTTCTATAATATTTAGTTTATATAAAAAATTTAGAGACCAAACTTTCGGTCACTGATATTTTTGTCGTTTTTTTCCTTTATTTTTTAATCCTCTTTAATATGTTACTATTTCTCTCCCAATTTTTTTAAAGATTTTAATTCTTTTTTAAATAAAAGATTCTTCTTTTTATTTTTTTAACAAATAAAACATATAATTATATAAATAATTCTGCTTTTTTATTTTTATATATGCATAAAAAGTGAATTTTATTTTCATTATGCAATTTTTATATGTGCATAATGAAATTAAATTAATAAAATTAAATTATATTTTTATTATATTCAATTAAATTAAATAATAATTAGTAATTTTCTAAATATTATTTAATTTTTTTTATTTTTTATATGTATATATATTTAAATATAGAGAATATAACAAATGATGTTTAGTGGTCTAGTGGTAAGACATAATTGAAATAGCTAGAGGTAATGGGTTTGATTCCCAAGTTTGGCACCTTTTTATTTTATTTTTTGAAAAAAGAACACAAAAATCGGTCACTAAATTCGGTCTTTAAATTCGGTCACAAAATCGGTCTCTAAATTTCGGTCACTAAATTCTTCGCAAAAGCTTAGCGACTAGCACTTTTACAACCGAAAAATGATGGTCTCTAAATTGGTCGCAAAACGCTATAGTGACCGACTTTTAAGCTTTTTCGGTCTCTAATTCGGTCACTAAAAGCAAGTTTTCTAGTAGTCTTTAAAGATGGACTGGGGCATAAGATTAATGTTGGCCCCAAGATCCACATAGCTTTTTCGCAGAAGGTATTTCCAATGGTGCATGCACTACTACAAAACGCGTAAACAACGACGTCATGCTCACAACGCTTCATCCCTACACCGTTGTGACATATCTAAACTAAGGCGCGGTTGTATTTTATTTGTTTATTGAATAAAACTTATCTGTATATAACAACGGTTGATAAACCAACCGTGGTGATTATCTGTATATAACAACGGTTGATAAATCAACCGTAGTGATACCTTCAAGCTTTCAGGTGTTCGAACCTCAACGTATTCATATATATTATTCCTTTTATGTTAAAGCGCGCATTTACTTTTTTATTTACTTCTAATTAAAAAAATTAAAAGTTATGACTACGGTTGTTTATATACACCGCTGTGATATATTTGTATGTTTTTTTTAATTTTTAATTCTAAAAATAACTCTGGCGCTTTAATATGAAATTTCATTATGTAAATAATATATCATAACGGTGTAAATTCTTGACCGTCGCAGTAGTGTTTCAATAGTCTCCAAACTAGGTAGTCTCATTGTCTCTTCAGTATCCTTATTTCGATTCCATTGAAAATAGAAACCAGACGAAACGTTACACGATTTCAACCCTAAACCCTAACCTTCAATACTGTAAAACAATACACGATTCCACCAAAGCTTGCATCATCAGTATCCATTTGTTGTCATTTTCGTCATCATCGTCACGATAGTGAAGAAAATAGAAGATTACGCACATACCAACACCGTCGTCATCATCGTCACCGTCGTTGTCGTAAGGAAGGAAGACAACAACAACAACAACACCAACATCGTTTACTTCGTCGCCACGTTTAGGGTACGTAAAATATTTTCCCCATGCATCTACAGTAAACTCTTTTGCCATTGTTGTTCATGTTGTTGTTGTTGTTTTTGAACTTAGATGTCGACCTTGTCGAGTTCTTCATCAGAAACCAGCGAAGAAACTCAAACAAATGAAAGGTTAGCCAATGAAACTCAAACAAATGAAAGGTTAGCCAATGAAACTCAAACAACTGAAAGTCAAACGAAAAGATCACAAAGAGGTGTCACAATGATGCCCCAGTTCACATCAGTCCGCAACTCATCTGGTGCAAAAATTCCAATCGAGTTTGATTCGCACTACAGATTAGTGGATTGTCCACATTACGCTACTTTTAGGAGTTATGTTGCGTTCCTTGCACGTAGCAAAATCAGTATACTGATTGATGATAGGAGAGAAGTGGATGGTAATGTCAAAGACAGCTTATGGACAGACGCTAAGGTATTTCATACTATAATTTTCATATATTTGATATCACTACCTATAGTTTCTAATTCATACTTATATATTGATTTAATGTAGTTGAATTTTGAGTTTACCGATGACTCAAAATTGAAAAGAAAGTGGATAACTTATGACGGTGTTCATTGGAGGGGATTTAAGTCACGGCTCACGGCTGACTACATTACGAAGCCTAAGAGCGGTCTTCAACCTCCATGGATTCGGTATAGTTTTTTATCGAAGAAGGTGTGGCACAAATTTGCGAAGAAACGTCGTTCTGAGGAATTCAGGGTTAGTACTAGTAGTCTTATGTAACCTATAATGTTATGCTAATGAGTTATAGATACTAATTATACACATTTTTTACTATGTTAATAACAGGCTAAAAGCGAAGTGGGAATTCAGAACAAGGCGAAAAACATGTACCCCTATAGATTATCTCGTGGGGGTTACAGGAAACTTGAGAAGAGGATCCTGCAGGAAAAACTACAAGAAGGAGGAGATGGTGACATTCCATCTCCACCTTCAAGACATAGGAAATGGAAGAGGGCTCGATTAAGACCTAATGGAGAGTACACCTCTGAGGCTTCAAGAGTAGTTGCTGAGAAAATTGTAAGTATATGTTTGTTTAAATGCGTTTGCTTATGTAAATTTCTCATGATGAGTTGTTATTTAAATGTGTTTGCTTATGTAATTAAGTTGCTCATGTTGTGTAGGATAACTTGGTTGTGGCGGCCCGTGAAGGCACATTTGTTCCAGAAGCACGACATAACATATTAGTTGAAGCTATCGGAACAGCTGAGCATGGAGGCCATGTCCGTGGTGTTGGAGATGGTGTCGGTTTGAGGTCATACTTTGGATCTCAAAGAAGAAGCACCGAAACCGCTGAATTTCTTGCTCAACGACAAAAGATTGATAATGTTGAGAAGCAATTGGTGGAGCAAAGGAGGCTGTTTGAGGAGGAGAGGGAAAAAAGGGAGAAAGAAGTGGAAAGGTTACAAGAGATGTATTCGGTATGTGTCGTAAATCGCGCTTATTTTTGTATGATATATATTATATGTTCTAATTGAATATATTGTTCTTTTTTTTGTTTTATGTTCTAATTGAATGTTATGATGTAGAGATTTAGTGAAAGTCTCGAACAACGAACTAATGAAGATCGTCGTTGCGTTGGTGAAGATTAAACTCCATGTAGAAGTGTCGTAAATCACGCTTCTACAAAAGGGAGTAATTGTACAGCCCCCCCCCCCCCCCCACCTGTAGATAACCGCAATGGGATATTGGACCCTAGTCCAAATGAAATAACAAGTTTATACTACTACATTTCAACAACAGGCCTTGCGCAACCCCTCACGCTAGAACATTGCCCTTAATTGGATTTAGTGTATTACACTCCTGAAGATGTGAGGGATTTTCTCGCAGGATATAAGTGGCTTGACTTATCAATTTTGCAAGTTTGGTGCGTGTAAGTATATAGTCGAATATACAATTCATTATAGAACATTATAATTTTTTGTATTTTCTCCCTTAATTTATTCATTTTCTTTGACCATTTAGGTACATTCACCGTGTTTGTATAGAATTGATTAAATCAAGTACATATGGAATCTTGGACCCAAGTTTTATTGCTTGGGCGTATAATGATAAAAATATCAGAGAAAAGTACTTGAAAAGTCGGCTAAATGACGTAGGAAAAGAATGTTACCTTGTACCATTCCTATGTAGGTTAGTATTGTTGTAATTTATTTCTATATTCTATATTTAGTTTTGTTTTAGTAACAACTAATAATATATATATATATATATATATATATATATATATATATATATATATATATATATATATATATATATATATATATATATATATATATATATATATATTCTCGTGTTCATTCAGTGGTCATTGGCAAATGGTCGTAATATCGTTTAGGACAAATACGGTGACATTATTGTGTTCCTTGCACGATCCACTCCACAAACCAATGAAAGATCTTGTATTAACGTAAGTGTCTTTGTTTAATATCATTTTCTTTGGCATTAATTGTAATTAGTTTATCATGTAATATGTTTAATTCAATTTTCAATGTGCAGTATTGTGGAGCAAGTTAATATATTGAGGAATGTTAGAAAAAAGCCCACATACCTTGCTCCTAAAGTAAGTGGGCCGATTACCTATTTATTTCATTTACATTGATGGATGTGTGGTTGTATTCATGTTTTTATATTTATGTAATTTGTAGACGAGGAAATAACACGGGAGTTACGAGTGTGGGTATTTTATCATGAAACGTATGTTAAACATCGTCCTTGTTGGCACTGTTGATTCATGGGATACGGTAATATATGCCATAAAATGTTTACATATATTAATATATAAGTTGACTATTGAATTATTATCATGCATGATGTATCTTCAATTTTTTGCTCTTATGTAGATGTTTAATGACGAAACCCCATTCCCCCTTGAGGACTTTGTGGATCTTCGTAAACGTTGGGCGTATATCCACAATCAGCTTAAGGGTTCTGCTCCTGCTGTATGATATATCAGCAACATTTTTTGATGCACATATTTTTTGCTTTTGATGCACATAATGTGAACAATAGTTTTGGCTTTTGATGCGCATAATGAAATCAATAATATTGGCTTTTGATTTAAACAATGTTAGCAGTTTAATTCTCTGATTCATTTAGCTTTTGATGTAAATTTATTTTGATGTAAATTCTATGATTCATTTATAAGAATACAATATAGGAAGAATTGTGTTTGATGCACATATTGTGTTTGCATGTAAACAGAAGTTGTTTTGACAGGATAAATTATGGGAATAATTTGATACGCAGATAAATTTTATATTTAAAACAGTCTATTTTTGGCAGCGGTTATAAACCTATACGTAGTTGTATGTCAAACGCTAATATAAATAAAAAATGTTGTTGCTGAGAATCGAACTAGATCACAGTTTAGTATATCACAACGGTTGACTAAACTAACCATCGTGAAATGGTGCGCGCAAACTGGAATACAACAACGGTTCCCGGACCGTCATTGTACGTACCTCATATACAACAACACTCTACATAACAACGCCTTCGCCCCCGTCATTATATGTCATTTCCAACCGCTGTTAAATGGGTTTTTCGTAGTAGTGATTGAATGGTGAAACTCCTAGGATCTTTTAATTTAGGTGGAAGCTTGCCTTGCACCAACTGACTACACTCTTGAGTAAATGCAACCGTGGCAAATTCTCCTACCCTTTTTCTCTTGGTGAGCACATCCTTCATGAACATTGAGTAATTTGGCATTTGTTGAATATCTTCAATCAAGGGTATGTTGATATGAAGCTGCTTTAGAATCTCCATAAACTTTCCAAACTGTTGTGCTTCTTTGGCCTTCCTAATCCTTTGTGAAAAAGGTGGGGGAGGCCTCTCTTGAACAACCTTTGGCTTCTTGTAGGTGTCAGTCTTGACCTCTCGCGTCTCTTGAGGAGTCAAATATGTATTAGTGACCCTTTCATTCTGTTTCTGATATTGAGACGGTTCTCCATTTGTGTTTCCTTTCATCCCAGAATTGTCTGGCTCAGGAAATTCGGTACTTGTCTCTTTGCTTCTTGAAACAGACTCCTCAACTTTTTTCCCACTTCTAAGCTTGATAACTTGGCATGTCTCAACATTCTCTACTCCAGTAGGTGCAGTTGGAGTTTCAGTGTAACTTGGGAGAGTTCCCATGTTTCTTGAACTTAAGGCAGTATCTATTTGTCCTACTTAATTCTCCAAGTTCTTGATACTTACTCCTTGTGCTTGAAATTGATTCTTTGCTTCTTGAATAAAAGACTTCAAAATATTCTCCAACTGATTGTTTCCCTGATTTCCCCCAGCATAACTAGGTGTAGAAAAACTAGGAGGAGCTTGTGGTGTTGGTGGTGCTTCACTACAACAAAAGTAAGTTATAACATCGCACCTTAGACAACGCTTTAATACAAAAGCGCTGCTATAAGTTAAAAACAAGGAAACTATTCATTTAAAAAAATAAAAGCGCAAAAAAATATAAGACCTTAGACAGCGCTTTGGTCAAAAGCGCTTTATAAGGTCTTATAAATTTAAAAAAAAAAATTTAATGGAAAATATTAGACAGCACTTTAGTTAAAAGTGCTTTCTAAGGTCTTATAAATTTAAAAAAAATATAAGACCTTAGACAGCGCTTCGGTAAAAAGCGCTTTCTAAAGTTTTATTAATTTAAAAAAAAAAATAAAGGAAAATATTAGACAGCGCTTTCCTTAAAAGCACTTACTAAGGTCTTAAAAATTAAAAAAAAATAAAATCAAAAGCGCTGTCTAAGGCCAACCTTAGAAAGCGCTGTCTAAGGTCCATCTTAGAAAGCGCTTTTATGAAAAGCGCTGTCTAAGGTCTAATTAAATTAAAATATATGAATAGGCAGTATTCATTTTCATATATTCCGCTCTTTCTTCTCCCCTGCATGCGAACTGAGCTCAAAACCCTTGCGAACTCAAACCTTCACCGTCAACCGTCCTCCACCGTGCCGTCGTTCGTTGTTGCCGTCGTTGCATTGTCGTCCGTCCGTTGCCGTCGTTGTATTGCCGTCCGTTGCGAACTCATTGCCGTCGTTCGTTTCTGCTCTTTGTAACTGATACATTTCGTTCTTGCATTGCCGTTGTTACCGTCGTTAAAGGTACGTCGTTGTTGTGAAGAATAGGGTTTTGTTGCTTTACATTGTTATTGTAGGGTTTTGTTGCTTTACAATGTTTCAAGCTTCCTACAAGAATGGATGTTTTAAATTCTAAACCATTTTAAGACCTTTCTAGCTTTCAATAGTCAATACTTCACTCCAATATCTAATAAGTAGATTATCAAGCTGTACTCGAGGACCTTTGCTACCATGTTTGTGTATGCTGTTTACAAAGGTTTTGGCATTTCAAGCTTGTGTGTGTTGTATGCAATATTTATCAACCTATTCTCCTACTAAACTACCTCTTAATAAATCCAGTTATTATCATCGAACAAGATATTATGACTCAAAACTACAGACATTTTTCTCCAGATTCTGCATGCATCCTTACTCTCCATTACCACTAGTTTACTTCTAAATAGTATCTACAACTTAACTACATTCAATCATGAAACTGCACTGAAAACCCATAAATTGAACCTGAATTTTTTCTTTTGCATTGAAAACCCATGAATTAAACCTCAAATAATTAGAACATCTAAGATCACAAAGTAGTGGTGATTAATGATAAGGTATATCACAAAGGTCTTGATGAGGAACATTTCTAAGTTTTGTTTGTCTGTTTTGTTTTTTGTTTGATGAGTTTTTTGTATCTTTATTATATTTGTTATATATTATATTTGATATCCTTGATTTATTTATTACAGGTTAGATGGCTACTAACAATGATCACCCACATGACGATGATCACCTACATGATGATGATCACCCACATGATGATGATCACCTACATGATGATGATCCCGATATTCAGGTTGGAAGTAACAGATCTATGGAAGAAGAGATTAGAAGAGGAATAACCATTATAAAGAGAGTGATCCATGCTAGAGATTAAGGCATCACTTATAATGTGCATTGGAGCGCTTCGAATACACTTATTGAGCCTAACGGTCATACTTTGACAAGTTTCATTGGTGCACTTGTAAGGAATGCGGTTCCTATTACTTATGATGATTGGAGAACCAAACAGTTGAAGGAAACCAAAGAAAAAATTTGGAATGAGATAAAGGTACCATAATTATGTCTTTAATTATGCCAACTAATTATGTCCTTCAAATTATTTGTACTAACCAATGTGTATGGTTTTTTTAGAGGTGCTTCAACGTCGAGGAAGAAATAAAAGCTTTTTTGATGAGATTGGCAGAGAAGCTCCTAAGAGGGTTTAGGACATATTTAAACCGCACCTATCTTAGGGATGCTGACGATAACTTTGTTGATGGAGAGTATCCATCTAAATATGCAAGTTTGATTTCACCACAAGAATGGGTAACGTTTAAATCCAAACAACAAACCCCAGAATTTAAGCGATTAAGTGCAATTAATCGGGAAAGAGCATCAGCTCCAAAGTATAAATACAGGAAAGGACGTGTTGGATATGGACGTTTGGAGCAATCTTTGGTAAGTATCAATATATTGCAATGATATAATAATTGTTCATCATGAGTTATATTTGATCATATTATTTGGCTTTATATGTAGTTACAAAAGGCGAATAGCTCTGAAACATCTCTTCCTGCACATGTCTTGTGGAAGGAAGCCCGTGTGGGCAAGTCTGGAGTTGTTGCAGAAGAGGTTCTACAAGTATTTGAGAAATGTGTAAGTATAACAATATTTCTTTAATTAAATCAAAACTTTATTAACAAATATTTGACAAATATTCGATATTCATCTGATTTTCAGGAGGCGTTATCTCAGGCTGTATCTCCAGATGATACCAGGAGCATACTTAGTCGGGCATTAGATGTCCCTGAGTATTCTGGTCGGGTGAGGGGTAATGCATTTGGGATCACCCCGACCTCCTTGAATATTAAAAAGGGAAAGGTTACTAGTAATTTAGAACTTCAAGCTAAATTGGAACCACTAGAAGCTGAGGTTCGGGAATTACGAAAGGAAAAAGAAAGGGATAACGCTTCAGGTTTTAGAGATGGATCAGAGAAAGATAGTATCAACTGCAGCTTTCATCCGATTTTTCCAGAGGTAGTTATATATATATTTATGAAATTAAATTAGTAGCTTAAATTATTTAAATGACATATATACACATTAACAATGGCATATTTATTTTTGGTTTTAGGGCGTTTCCCAATGTCAGCTCTTCTTATCTTCACCAACTTATCGGAAGGTTGCAAAGGGAAAAGTGTATAACAATGGGGTACAATTACTTCACAATAAATCCCTCCCTACTGGAAGTTTGAAAGTATCAGTTGATATTTCTATAGAGGAGGAAGCACCATTACCCTATCCTGACGATGATTCGGATGAAACATTGGTGCGAGCTGCTATAGGGTCGTATGTTGCATGGCCGTCAAACCTCATACTCGTAGGATATGAGGTATGCTTAAAACCGTTATAAACCTTTGTTAACCTTAATGTGTAGATTCAAAGATTTTACGAGCATTTTATTTTCATTTTTTACATGGTAATGTTATTTAGACTCCAACAAGATCCAAAATAAAGGATAAGCGGATTCTGGAGCAAACCGAGTTCGTTGTTTCAAAAAAACAGGTACATCACAATTATATGATATTTATGCATAGAAAATGTTAAATTGGATATCTTATACTTCATCTAACAAATTATATGATATATAGCTGCCTGTTAAAGAGATTAGCAACATTTCAATGCAAAAAAATGTTGGTGCTACGAAGAGCAGGGGTAGAGAACAACCTATCTCCAAGTTTAGGTCGTGCCTCCAGCCGTATCTACAAGTGACAGATATTATCACCGGAGGTGTTCGTCTTATACATATGGAGAAAGGTATCTATGGCTTTGAACATGACCAAATTATTGGTAATGAAGACTTCGAGCAAGTTTTCAATCATGAAGAATTGGGCGGCACTGTTGTCAATACATACGTGAGGTATATATCCGATCTACTTTGGTATATTAATTGAACAACTTATTTACTTTATGTTTCAAATGAATAGTCTAATGTTAATGATGTTTTTATTTAAGGTTTCTGTATGACAGAGTTATGCGCCCACACGGATTGCAGCAAAGATTTGCATTCCTATGCCCGGCGTCTGTCAACTTAACCTTAATAATCAATAAACCAGATGAGGTCCTGGCGTATATACGCGACGTCTTTATGGACAACCAAGAAACGGAAAAGTTGTTCTTTTTACCGTTTAATACTGGGTTAGATTTTCATTCTAAATTCATCTATTATAGTTTTTTTGTATTTTGACGTCGTGTAGAAAGTTTCCATCTAACAATTGTTTAATCTTACAGTGGACATTGGTTGTTGGTCGCAATTAATCCTAGCAGAGCAATGGTGTATTATCTGGATTCGTTAGGAAATGATTGGACAACATACCCGGATTTGAAGAAGTGTATTGACACGTAAGTGAGATTGTTCTAAATATGAATGTGTATATTTATTTGTTTGTTTATTTATTTATGTGAATTGTTTTAAATATTCACTTATATTTTATTAGCGCTATACAAGCTTTCCTAGCACTACGAGATAGCCATCTACCACGGCGGAGAGTCAACCCCATTATTACATGGAATTATGTGAAGGTATATTAATTATCACATGTTTTATTATATTAGTGATGCTACTTGATAAAACTTAGGATTTATCCATATTTTCTTTTCATTTGTAGTGTCCTCGGAAACGCAATCAAATAGATTGCGGCTATTTCATGTTGAGGTTTATGAGAGACACTCTTTTGTTGGATCGAATAGAGATTCCATCCGATGTATGTATTTCTAACTTATGAGTTATTTTAATATTAACACATATCTCTCATGTCTAATGAAATAGTTAAAACTAAATCAAACTATGTTATATTATTATGTAGTACTTTGAAGAATGCAAGTGTGCTCATTACTCAATTTCTCAAATGGATGAAATTAAAGAGGATTGGTGTCAATACATTATGGAGCTCGGAATTTTACAAGGTATAATATTGTACTCTTACTTTAATTGATGAGAATTTAAATATGTGTAACTTTGTTTATGTATTCTTTTAATTGAATTACAATCTTTGTGTTTTCAGGACCTATAATGTAGATTTGAATCAATGCTTTGGTTGGATGCAAAAGTACTAGTATAAGTAATATGTGCATTTGTAGAAAAAATGTAATGATTTGTAATTATAAATAGGCGTATATATAATTTTGGTTTGTAATTTTAAATATATATATTGGTTTGAATTGCCAATTGTTTTAAATATATAATTTTGGTGAAAAAAATTGCTGGTTGAAAAACAGGTCAAATTCTGGTTGAAAAAACCTGGTTAAAATTATGGTTTAAAAAAATTTATATAAAATTTTTCGTATACCTTAGACAGCGCTTTTGGTAAAAGCGCTGTCTAAGGTGGGGATTAGAAAGCGCTTTTGACAAAAGCGATGTCTAAGGTGGACCTTAGAAAGCTCTTTTACCAAAAGCGCTGTCTAAGGTATACCTAAAAAAGTACAAAAAGGTTGACCTTAGACAGCGCTTTTGGATAAAGCGTTGTCTAAGGTATACCAAAAAAATGTCAAAAAAGGTAGGGCTTAGACAGCGCTTTTCATTAAATATACCCCCTTTTAGACAGCGCTTTTGGGAATACCCAAAGCGCTGTCTAAACCTATAGTAGCGCAGGTTTAGACAGCGCTTAAAAGCGCTGTCTAAGGGCAAAAAAAGCGCTGTCTAAGGTCTTATCTGTTGTAGTGCTTGAGGCTTCGGTTGATTTTGATTATTACTCCAAGAAAAATTGGGATGGTTGCGCCACCCTGGATTTTATGTGTTGCTATAAGGATTGTTGTATCTATTGTCGATGTTGCCAACATAGTTTAGTGAAACAGTATTTGAAGAACATTCTTCAAACAGATGGGGTCCTACACAGTATACACAGGCAATCGCAGTCGTATAAGTTACCACCTTAACTTCCTCAGGCTTTGCCACTTCAGGAGTCATCATATTCTTCATCATCTGGTGGATTTGAGCCACCTGAGCAGAAATAGTTGTTGTCTCAGTTACTTTATGAACTCCAGCAGGTTTCTTGTGAGTTGAGTTTGTAGTAGCCCTAGCGACAGGCCACTAGTACGTGTTGGTTGTAATGCTCTCAATTAACATGTAGCTTTCTTCATAAGATTTAGACAAAAGAGCTCCATCACTGGATGCATCTAGCATGTTCCTTGAGGATGTAATTAATCCATTATAGAAAGCCTCAAGTTGAATGCAGATGGGGATCCCATGATGAGGGCGTTCTCTTAGCAACTCTTTAAATCTTGCCTAAATGAAGTAATCTCATTTCTTATCTTTGCATTCTTTGAATGAGGGAAGTATTTTGCCAGAAATTTTTCTACCAAGGTATTCCATGTGGAAATGGAATTTGGTTCCAAGGAATTTAGCCAGCTCTTGGCTCTATCCTGTAGAGAATAAGGAAATAGCCTTAACCTAAAGGCATCATCAGTCACGCCAGGAATCTTGAAATTGTCAGCAACATCTAGAAATTGTCTCAAGTGCAAGTGTGGGTCTTCATGAGGAGAGCCTGAGTATTGACCAGTGGTTTGCAGCATTTGGAACATCATAGGTTTAAACTCAAATTGTGGTGTCGTGATCTATGGTCTAACAATACTAGGGCTCATGTCAGCAGGGTCAAAGACAACATAGTCCCTAATGTTAGGAGCCCGATCATTGGCAATGCCAATGATGTATTGCTCAACCATGACAGCGTCTGGCTGTGTCTCGTCTGATGATGATGACGATGATTCTTCTCTGTTTCCACGTGCACTTCTTCCTCCGGTTCAGCCACAGCTGATGTTGATGGATCTCCGGATGGTTGTTGAGAACGCAAAAATCTCCTTCGTGCTCTTAGAATTCTTTCAGGTTCAGGATAACCACTGTGGACTGGTTGTAACGACCTGCGCATGGAATAGCTTAAGCCTGTCGTAACACCAAATCAAAGCAAAAACGTTAAAGGCTCAAATACAAATTTTAAACAAAAACAACAAATGTTGTAGTTCAAAGTATTTCTTCCACTCCTCGACAACGGCGCCAAAAACTTGTTGTCTGCTCTCTAGGTGTTTACTTTATGATATTTATTTTAAAGCAAATGTGTCACATGCAAGTATACATGTATGTTTGATTGTAGCAAGTAATGAAATAAGAGATCGTACCCATAGGGAGTGGATTTGATGTAGCTTTGAACTTTAAAGTATTCAACTCTTGTTTAAAACTAGTATGAGCAAGGTAACAAAATAATAATAATTACAGCAGCAAGAAATTCACACAACAAACTAAATACTAAATAAGAAAGGATAAGATATCAGACAGAATGATTGATGAGCTAAGATCCATTAATATATTATTGCTAAAATGTATCCATGATGTGAAGTGTCGTGCCACAAAAGGTCAGAACGTGATCTAGTGGTGTATCTCTACAACATCAAAGCATGCATAACTAGGGCAAGGGAAAAAATCTCTAAGCCTCACTTATAACCCTAAAATGTGTCTGGTTTTAATTCTGAAAATTTTTATGGTCTCAACTTCTTATCTCTAAGCAAGTTGAATTAAGTGAATATCTCTATCCTACTTTACTAACCACTTTTGTTATGAAATCTACATGTTGTTGGATCTCTCTCAACAACATGCTTGTACCTTTTACTAAGTTGATCATTCTAAGAAGCAAGTGTATATAATAAAAACACATAACAAAATAAGACACTATTTAACACATCATTTCAACATAAAAACAACTTCATATTAACTTCACTTTGCTCATCAAATATGAATTTAGCTCATAATGAGCTGAGTACAAACTACTGGAATGAAATTACACGATGACATATTCTTAGCAAAAGTATGTAAAAGAAATGACAACCTAGTAATAACTTGAAGATCCTTTGCATTGGGTAAACAACAACAAACCTCTTCAGTCACGACAACTCCAAGCAGTAAATACAGGATTAGATGAGAAGAAGAAAGCTCTCTAAATCTTCTTAATCCTCAAAGTAAAATAGACTAATACTGAAAATATGAATGTGTGATTTCTGGTTCGTGATCTCTCTCTCTTTGATGAACAAGGCTTGCTTTTATAGACTTTGAGTATGAGTGTGGAAGTTGATGGGTCTTGGATCATGGGCTTTTGATGAAAATAAGGTTCAGCTCATATAAAATCACTAAAAATTCCAGCTATCTCTTCTTCCTTCGTGAACAAGGTACAGACAATATTGGGAGACAAGGTGTTTTTGGCGGGCTGCTGTAGCAGGTAGTGGCGCAAAGCAGACGACGGGTGGTTGGGTGCAGGATGTGCTTTTGCAGGCGTGGTCCCCATTGTACCACCTTTTGTCCTCTAACTTCTTTGATCTTATCTTTATGCTCTAGCTCCTTGTTGACATAAACCCTTGCTACGTATGCCCTAGTGATAGACATCCTTCAAATCTCTTGGTGAATTTGCAACTAACAAGACTTAACAACTTCTTTCCTTACATCTCCATTCTACTCCAGACTGTCGCTTGAGGTGTCATGCCTCAGCTTGCCTTTATCAGATTCTCTTTAAGACAAAAACACACAATAAACCATAAAAGGTGCACCAAGTGCACTTAAGGTAAAAAACATACTAAAACAAGCAAAATATAGATGAATCCTTATTAAACCTAACTGACTTACTAAGAGAAAATGCGTCATCATGACACATTAAAATAGAATTATCAGAACTTCAATTTTTTGTTCAGCTTCTGGTGTAGGTGGAGGTTGTGGAGTGAGCATCTCCAGAAGTGGATCAATGATCCCCGAAAGCTTGTCATGAAATCTCTTCTTAGCAGACTTGTAGCTTAGTTCTCTCAGCTCCCAGGAAAAATAATTTATCCAACTTCTGAATTCAACCATGCTAGAATCACTCTCAAGATGATTTACACAATTTGTGCAATATTACGTCAAGGAGTGGAGACGCTCATTTGCTTCAGATTCAAATAGTCTAACTAATCCACCAACCTCCTCAGTGTCAATTTCAGGTTCAAATTCAGGTTCTTTTTCATAGTCAGATTTAGAATTAAAATTAGGTTTAGGTTCAGGATTAGTTTCAGATTTCTTTTTCAAATTTAGTGTCGGATGAGATTGAAATAGCATTAGTTGGTTAATAATTTGTATATGTTTTTTAGTTTTGTTCTGTTTATGTCATGTTAATGTTGAGTTATGTTTCAAAATATTCATTTTGTTCAGTTTAGGTTATGCTAAGGATTTGTTGTGTTTCAAAATATCCATTATTTTCTATTTCAAAATTATTTAGGTTCGGTTCTGTTTAAAAAAACTATTAGTTAAAATGGAAATTTTGTAAAAATAAAATAAAATAAATAAACAAGGGATTTACCATCTATTGTAAATAATAACCATGGTAAAAAGTTTCAATCTATTCTATCAGTTAAGAAATCTAACCGAGGGAAAATGTGGAGTGTCTTTGAAAAGAAAAAAAATGTTATTTATGGGGATAGAACCCATAATGATTTCCAGATTATCCCTCAGTTAGCAAACAACCGACGGAAAATATTACACATTTTTTATAACCTGCTTCTTTATCTCGCATATGAAATCACTTACTAATAATAGTGTTCATCAATGTAGTGAAATAAAGTCCTGTATGGCACATGCTAGAGTTTAACATCTAATATGGGCCGACGCTATTATTTAATAACATTGGTTCAAGTTGGAGATAATAATATATGAAGCTAATAACGCCATCTAATATGGGCCGACGCTATTATTTAATAACATCGGCTCTACATGAAGCTAATACCGCCATAGCTAACAATAAAAAAAAAAATTAAAAAAAACATGCCTAGTGACATAGGTTGGATAATAATAAAAAAACATGCCTAGTCAAAGAACACCACCCTCTTCCTAGGCAGTTGGACAGATCCGGAACCATGAGATATACTTTTATTTTATTATGGAAAATGAGATGTCAATTTTTGCCTCATGTTAGAAACCATACATGTTTTTAGAAACAATACATGTTTAAATAAAATCATAGGAATTCATCTAAAATGGAGCTTGTGTTGAAACCTGCTATATCTTTTTCCTAACAGTAATACACCCCATAAACGTGTTTGGTTGCGCTTGCGCTTTCCCAAATTTAATGCTTCCAAAGTACGTCTATCACAAAATATCAATATTAGATCAAGTAGGGGCTCACCGGTTGACGTCATCCTGTGGCTATTTCTAAAAAGCAATAGCCATTGATTTCATCCTGTGGCTATTTCTGAGAAGCAAGAGCCATTTATCACAATCACATATATTCCATGCAAGGTCACCAATATTTGATGTTACTTGTGGCCAGTTCTAAATCGCAAGAGCCAATTTTAAAAAACATAATATTTTAGTATTAGTCACATTTTTACAATTTCCTAGTGAATGCAGAATTGATAATACCACCAAAAAAATTTAGAATCATAAATGAAGGACCTCAATTCCATTTAGAAATAGGAATGATCAGTAAAATGATGAGGGTATATGCCTTTCTACAATAAAAATAGAATTGATTGATATGGATTGAATTGCTAATGAATGAATCAAAACAATGTATTAATCTATTAACAATCATCTAACTTTCTTCGAAAAAGTCCAACATAATCGATCTAATAAAAATAAAATTTGTTCAATCCATCCACTTATATCTTTTTAATGAATGAATATTCATCTATCTATAAAATTAATTTAATTTTTATAATAATTTTTTAATTATAAAGTTTATTTTTAAAATTTATAAACAAACTATTTTTTAATATCTCTAAAATTATTATTTTTATTCTCTCCACTACTATGAAAAACACATTTTACATTGGTTAGAAATGGGGTTAATCTTGGTTAATTTCGTAGACGAGGTAGCGAAGAGCGTCACGAAAAGTGCACCACTTTTTCAGTAAATCGTAATGGTTATGATTCGATCCCCAACGACAACATTTTTTATATTTTTAGAACATGATAGCGCACCAAACTTTCCTCTCTGTTATAATGATTACCAAGGTAATAGAATTAGTGTTGCTACATCGGTTTAATAACATAACCGAGGGGATAAGCCTTGTTATTATTATTTTTTAATTTTTCTATACTTTTGTTTTAATTTGTATTATTTTACACATTATCTTTTTACAATAAAACTACATCAAATGATTAATTAACAAAAGTAAAAATCAAAATGCAAATTTTTGAATGGCCGTCCAAAAATTTTCTTCTGTGAATTATGTAACATTATATAAGCACCTGTAATTTGAACAACATACGAAATCAATTAGAATAATCAACGACAACATTTAAACTTCAATATCAACAACATGCATCAACAACTACAATTAACATAAATAATTTACAAGCATATATGACTGTCACGAATAATAAGACTTACTTTAGGGATAATAATGTTCGGTCATTTACTTCTAAAACCATACAACCTATGGTATTATTCGACATCTCTATATGTTTAAAAAAACGTTAGTAAAAAGTATACAAATGTAAAATGAATAAATATATATTACTAAGTCAAATAAAATATTTACTTACTAGTTTTCTCATATTTCTTCTTGATGATCGTAACAAATAGCATATGCGTCATTTGAATCATATTTTTTCAGATGAGAGACATACATGTTTTGAGAAAGAAAGAGTCTCAATTTAAATTTTGATTTTCATCACTATCAGCAATATGTTTTGTTTATAGAACAATTGACCATCTATTGTTAGAAGGATCAGTGACATAAAAAATTGATTTTGCTTGGGACCCCATTATGAATGGTTTGTTCATATATGCTTCCTTTCGAAGATCAACTCGTGTGAATCCTAATTCATCGATTTCTACACCAGTATTGCAAGCAATCAACTTGCAATTAAATAAAGGCACTTTAAAAATAACATAATAAATCTCCCAAAAATCTCCAATGATCCCAAAGTGCTTTCTATATGCCATGACATGATTTTTATCTTTGGAACTAGAGACGCACATGGATTCGACTTTAATGATAACCCAACTATTTTTCATGGTACTACGATCTTTCTTTGATTTTGGATATAATGAAAATTTAGTAATGTTGTATGCCCTCCAATTTATTACATTAAACGTAGGCAGAAATAACATTCATTTAATTGTCTCGTATACACTAATATCTTTAGAACCCTTTCATTGAACCAATTTATAAAATTTTTATTACTCTCTGTCTACATCCATTTTTCATTCATCCGGGGGAATTTTTTCTTCATAAGACATTTGTGAGCGAATGAGTGAGGTTGAACTTAATCAACGTTATTCAATATATACTAATGTTCTTGAAGAACTACATCTCTGTCATTGTTTTAACATATAAACTTTGAGTATCGCTACCTCCATATCTTTTATCATGATGAGACTCGAGAATTCCTACAGAGTGTGCTTCTGACAAATAGTTTAAACAAAAAAATAGCTTCTTCTGTGATGTATCGATTACAAATTTAAACTTCTGGACGGTGATAATGCTTCGTATTTCTTTTAATATCTTAATGTTTTACCTACTGGATACATCTACCTTAAATAAGTTGGACAACAAAATCTAATCTCTCTGACTATATGAACAATTAAGTGACCCATAATGTCAAAAAATGATGGTGGGAAATACATCTCTAATTGACACAAGATAATTGTAGCCTCGTGTTCCAACTCATCTAATTTTTCAAGACTAATGAATTTTCTAAATATAGGTTGAAGAATAAGAACAATCTGGTCATAGTTACCCTTACACTTTTTGGCAAAATTCCACGGATAACCGCTGGTAGAAGTTTTTACATCGTGTCATAAAAATAAGGAGATTTTCAGTCAATTAATTTGAAATCTTCCATTGATACAAATTATTGTTGTTTGATGAGTACCCTTGGGAAAATTTAATATCACGCAGACACTCGAAAAAACTTTTTTTCTTTTTCAGATAGAGTGTGACATGATGGGAGAAATATGTTATTTTCCTTAATTCTTTTGAAGGCAAATCTTGTCGTTTACCCATCACCACCATATCTAGAGGGGAATTTGTTCGAATCGTAGTTAAAGGAGGGGGGGGGGGGGGGGGGTGTTTGTTATCGTCTCCACAGGGATTGCAGATATTTTGATGCTTACCTTTCAACAGTTTATTGTTTCAAGAAAAAGGGTTTTCAAAGTTTTGTTCATAAAATTTTCACGTTTTTTGTAGGAAAGCTTATAAATTCTAAAGAGTTTGATTAATAAAGTATATCAAAAGTAGTTTTCATCTACCCTAACTTATACGTATTCTTTCAATCTTGCATGTGAAGTCGAATCCGATTAATATTATCGCGCATTCTCTCAACACCGTCTATCTCTAGAGCGGCGTCGTGAGAAATACCGTATTCATCGTTACACGATTTCTCTATATAACAACATATATAGTAAGCTTTAAGTTCAACACAAAGCAACCATCAGCCATAGACCGATTCTCCTATCTATACATAGATAGATGAATATTTTAGGTCAAGTTTCACAAAATCTATGTCTAGAGTTTTACAAAACAAGAA
The DNA here is from genome assembly GCA_022829125.1 of Lathyrus tuberosus. Taxonomy (NCBI): domain Eukaryota; kingdom Viridiplantae; phylum Streptophyta; class Magnoliopsida; order Fabales; family Fabaceae; genus Lathyrus; species Lathyrus tuberosus. Next base: position 3,126,399 of record JALAZF010000431.1, on the reverse strand, counting down.
TGGATCATTAAGAACAAAAATATTCATCAAATATTAATCATCACTTGTTCACATACAAGGCCAATAAAAATTAATACATACAAGCTAATGGTAGACTACCTCTACCTTTGATACAAAGGAAATTAGCTATCCATAACCATGGTAGTTTGCTTTACAAGTTTTGAAAGAAGATGAATGAGCATCCACGTCGAACAATCGAACTCGGATGTGAATCTAGCTTCTATTTGTAAAATATCACCTTTTGGTGAAGAAATGCTGAGAAATGAAGTTTTCGTGTGAAAAATAGGGTTATGATCCCCAAAAAATGTGAAAAGTACTTATATAGTACTTTTGGAATCTGTCATGTTCGCACTGCGAACCATTTCTTCGCCCAACGAACACATTTTTAGACACCTGAAGTGCCTATGAACAGTTAAACCACCCCTGAGAAATATCTGAAGTTCGCTGTGCGAGCAATTCTTCGCCCTGCGAACTACCTCGCTACAAGTTCGCACATCGAACTTATGGTCCTTTAGCTACTGACTCTAATTTGGGATGGTTCGCTGGTCCTTCGCTGAGACCTCCCCACAACGAACATTTTCTACCAGTTCGTCCAGCGAACTTAGTGTCCTTTTCTTACTGACTCTATTTTGAGAGGTTTCCCTGGGGCTTCGCCATGAGTTCGCCCAGTGAACATTCGTTGCTACTCCTCGCTGGCTGTTCACACAACGAACATGCTGAATCTCATCTATTCCTTTGACTTCCTTGTCCAATTACTTGTGTCTTACACTTTGATGTTTTTATGCCTAATTTATGCACAATAACACACAAATCAAAGCAACCAAATGTATTTTCAATAATATTGAAGAATAACATGATATCATGGGGTAAATCCAACAAAACTTAACAAAAGAGTTGAAAAATGCCAATAAATAAGGATCAATTTAAAGCAAGTTTGACATTCAACATAATTTTTACTATATTTTGTCTTGCCTTGAATATTTATAAGTATTCCAATCAAACTATCACACATATTTTTCTCTATATGCCTTACATCAAGACAATGCCTTACATCGAGACTAGACCAATATGGATGATCAAAGAACATCGACCTCATTTTCCAAATATTTTTCTCAAGGGCCCATTTTTAGTTCTTTCCAAAGATAAAATTAATGTTTTTTGTCATTTATAAACTTCATTCATTCATAAAGGCTTAAGAGCGCTAACAAACTCTTTCTCTCCATTAAAAGCCTTATGCAATATACGATATGGATGACTGGATTTTATAAATTTATGATTCCCGAGTTAAATGGTCTTTTTCCATATTGAGGTTGGTGAATGCATGTATTAGATTCACATATAGGACATGCTTTGTGTCCAGTGATGTTGTATCGAGACAAATTACCATATGCAAGAAAGTCTTTTATTGTGAAAAACAACATGGGAAGCATTTTAAAACATCTATGTCATTTACTGATTGTTTTGGACCCAAAATCATCATTGATAACATCATATATTTGCGCTACATGCACAATCACATAGATATGTTGAAAACTATAATAAAAATAAGCCACGAAATACAGTTAGTAAACATATTACCAAAAATGTTCAAGCTCAAGGTTCCTTGGCTCATGGGAAGAATCTGAAAACAACAATCAATTTTTCTTCCATTGCAATAAATCATCTACATGGAAAATTTTTCCATCACATATTATTTCATTTGCACTCCATATAATATTATTTATGTCATTTACATTAGCAAACAATCTCTTGAACCTTTGAATTATCGATAGGTACCACATCAACTTGGCAAGAACACCCTTTCTAGTTACACCATTATCATCTTCAGCACCATTGTCCTATAGCTTATAGCGTGACTCCTCACACATCGGGAACTCCTTCAATTTTTAATACTCTTTCATATATAATATGCAATCATTTAGACATGGGTGTATATTGAAATATAGTCTAAACTCATTGGACATAATATCTTTGTGGCCTCATAACAATGGTTTGGCAACATGTTACCTTCTATAAGCATTTCATGCAACAATTCAAGCAAATCAATAAAGCTTTTATCCATCCATCAATTTTTTACCTTAAGATTAAATAGTCTTAACACGTTTTACAATTTTGTAAAATTTTTGTACTCTGTAAATAATGGCTCTTCCATGTCATTATGTAAAATATCATAAACATGGGCTTCCGTAAAAGAATATACTTCATTATCACGGATCATATCTTTTAGGTTATCATTCATATCTTCATGAACTTCACCTATATGTGACACAAGCATTTTTTATCACTTCACCGTGCGATACCCATTTTGTATAATTTTGAATAATTTCATCACAGCCTAAATGATTGAATATTTCTTACTTTGAATGTTTTTGCGCATTTCAGCATTTTTTACAAGGAAAATAAAAATTCTTGTTATCGCCGAGAAGGTTTATTTCCGTGAATTCTAAAAATTGAATCACTCATTCTCACACTCTTTACTTAATTTGTTAAATTTTATCCAACAACGATCAATAATCCTGTAAATTCAGAAAATAAAATAAAAATCATACACAACCAACAACAATGAACATTCCAACTCAACAAAATAACAATAAAACTAAACATTCAATCTCAACAACTACAAATACCATAAAAACAACAACAATATTATACCCTAAGTCTCAACGACAACAACAACAACAACAACAACATTATTGGTACAATCATGGAAACGTTTTACGTATTGGAAACGTGATGAGAGAGGCAAAGAAGTATGTTGGTTTAAGTTTCGAGTTTTCTTATTCGAGCTTCTTTCCTTTTTTATTTACTTTGTTCGACTTGGAAGATGAAGAATGGTGTTTCGTTTGTTAGATGGAAAAGATGAAGAATGGTGTTTCGTTCGTTAGGTGGAGAAGAAGAAGAATAGTACATTGTTCACTTGTGCGCTAAAAGTTTATGAGAAATGCAAAGAGTTAACATTTTGATATTGGAATAAAATAAAACAATAAGCAACATTTGCTCTCGGTTGGCAAAAAAAATTGGGGAATAAATTATTTATTTTGTAATTAAAAATAAAATAAAATAAGGGCGTCATTTTGGTTATAAATAAAACACGAAATTACAAGAGCTGAAAATCGAAGCTCAAACCCTGAGTGACATGTATTGTCGGTTGAAATAAAAAATCGAAAGAATATATGATTTATATTGTAATTAAAAAATAAAATAACGTAAGAGTGTCATTTTGGTTCTAAATAAAACTCAAAATTGCAGGAGCTGGGAATCGAATCTCAAACCCTGAACGACATTTCCTGTCGGTTGAACCAAAAAACTGACGGAATAGATATTTTTTATTTATTTAAAAAAAATTTAAATATCCCGCTCCTAGACATTTGACACCGATTTTTAATTGATTTTGATGAAAGTTTTGTCATAAAATATACTATTTATAGTAATCTTCATTCAAACTCAAAATACATTCAATTCATTTTCTTATTATCAAAAAAAAAAATCAATTCGCACGAGCATGTAACTAAACTAGTTGTAGAACCAATGTTTTAAAAACCAGACCGAACTGGCCGGCTCAATCTGTTGGATCGGGAACCAGAGCTGAATCCGCTGCAGTCAACCTTTCAAAACCGCTAGTGGACCAAAACAAGAATAAAATCGGAAAAACTAGTTTGAATCGTTTAAAATCGTTTGAACTAAAGAACCGGAGCCGATTTTGTAAAACCGTCGGGTTCAAATATATGAATCAAATTGGTCATTTTTTCTTAATTCTTTTGACAAATTTAAATATGTCAATTTGAAAACTTAAAACATTTGTCAATCACAAAAAAAAAAAATTCTTAGTTTTTTTTACAAGCATACAAAGTTTTAAGTTCTATAACTTCGTTATAGTTTGTCTTTCAACTACACTTTATCATCATCACGTCGTCTCTTTCAAATATAGTCACACTATAAAAATCAATTACGCTTGTTGTATTATTTATTTTTTGTAATTCTATCTTATTTGAATTTTGTTTTAGTTGTTATGTTTTATTACTTTAATTTTGATTTGAATTAATTTAACTTATTTTATTGTGATTCCTTAATTTATTCAAAGTATTATTAAATAAAGGTTAAAATTAAGTGTACCTTTGTCTTGTGTTATTATGTGTACAGTGTACTATTGATATTTTATAGGTAGTATCTTTATAAATTGATTCTTACAATTTTTTCATACAATTTTATATTTTTTCATACAATTTTATTTTTTTCATACAATTTTATATTTTTAAACTTTATGTTGTCATACAATTTTTTTCTTTGTTCTAATCTGAACAAGACATAAAAATAAAAATCTTGTATTTTATAGGTAGTATCTTTGTAAATTGATTCTTAAAAATATATTTTATGTGATTTATTTTTTAAAAATTTTTTGTAAAAAAACATTAAGATTTTTTTTTTTTAAACTAAAATTTTTTATTTCATATGAAATTTTATTATTAAATTATCAAACTTATCCGTTAAATTAAAAATAAGAGTAAAACAATTCAATGGACTTTTAAAATTTGTTGGTTGAAATGGATTTATTCATAACATAAAATGAATGAATTAGATCCAATTCATTACTTATACTTTGTATAGTGGATTGATTAAATGGAATAATTTGAATGATTTTTTTAATGGATTTAATTGTCAGTAGTATTACTTACTTTTCACTTTGTATAGTTAGAGCGGTTAAAACCGTCTATTATGAGATAAAGCCGTTTTGTTGGTATAACGGTTGGATCTAATCAAACGATAGTTAAGACATCTGGAGAGCAGAAGTGCCAATTCATAGAGGAATCAGAGATTCATGCTTGACGCGCTTTGTTGCTTGACCTCTTGAGCCTTTCCCTTTGAGGATTGCAAACGGCCCACAACTATAATTTAAATAAAAGTAAAGTAATCATGCATTATAGTTAACAATAAGAAAATTCTGGAATATAGCAAGTAATATTAAACGAAGCATAGTTCAATCTTGGTCTTTATTTAAAAAGAAATCAGTACAGATCACACAAGCTACTAGTAAGCAGGGTCTTATTTAATATAGAACTTAATTATTTCAAGCTGCTAATAAGTAAGCATAGCTTGCAACAACATTATTCATATTTCCGAGCCATAACTCGTAGTTGCTTTCACGTCTGATACGAATGACCATGAATGAATGTTGTAGGATTCACCGGTTAGTGTTGCAGCAGATAGACCAATCTGAACCGTGTTTGGGAGCACTGTTTTCAAATCAATGACTTGAGCAATGGTGGAAATTTCACCATTCTCATAAAAGACAGCAGCACTCAACGTGTTAGAAGGAGAGTCATAAATGATAATTACTTTAGTCAATGAACCACTCATCAAGTTATATTTCACGGTCTTGGTCGAAATTATAGAGTTGATGTCGATTCCAATATGTCTATAATTGGGATCCCAAGAATTGACATAAATGTCAAATTCTACACCAACAAACCGATTGATTGAAGTTTGGCTATCAACTACTCCCAGAAACGGTGTGGTTGAGTTTTGGGGAATCACGGTGTCCGGTGGTGCAATGAAAAAGATCAATCCATCAGTTACAGGGCCTTTCGTGGTGTCTATGATGAAAGAAAAAGAAGTAACAAAGCTGACACCATTGCCGGTAGCACTGTCCAAAAGTGGCACGAGAGTTGAAGATAAGGCGCGACCTATAGTTGGAAAATATTGATCTGGAGGAAATGGTGAACTTTTTGTCAGTGCTATGACACCACTATCTAAAAAATGGGCATCCCCTTGGAGGGTGATACCAGAATTATCAGTGGAGAGGTTGGCGAAATTGAAAGACACTGCTTGTACTGAGTTTATATTTGTGGCTAGCAAAACAAAGATGATTGAAACAAGGGGGAATAGTGCATGAGTTGGGAGGTTTGTGCGATTAAAAGCCATGATGGTACTTTGAAGTTTTGATACCAATTTATGAATGAGGATACTTGGTTTCTCACATCTATATATAAAGATTGATATAATCTTAATTAAAATTTAAGTATTGACGAAGTATATTCTTTTTGTAATGTATAAAATACATAAATTATAGATGATGTTGATAATGAAAGAAAGCAAAGAAGACAATTTATATTTGATTTTGTTATTGAAAAATAAGGGAAATAATTGTAAATGTTTTAAAATAATACGGTAAAAAATGTTGGACAGCACATGATAAATACATTATAAATACTTTGTTTTTTTTACAGAAAATATAAATATATTGGTTAAGGGAAAAATATTATTCCCTCCGTTTTTTTATTGTAAGTTATTTTTTATTTTTCACAAATATTAAAAAATATAATAATTATAGTATGAAAAAGAAAAATTATGACAGATTTTACAAAATTGTTCTTTATTAATAGTATTGAAAAGACAGATTTAGATAATTGAAAAGAGAGAATAATAAATATTTAAGGGTATAAAAGAAAAAATAACATTAATGATTCATTTGTATTATAAAATGACTTATAGTGTAGTACAAATTTTTTTTTGAAGCGACTTATAATAGAAAACGGAGGTAGTATTTTTTATGTCAACAATTTATAAACAAAACAAAAATAGATGAGATTCCAATTTGGCATTAGGGTTATTGATAGACATTTTTTTCCGGGTAAAAGATTTATTAATAGACATTGCTTTCATTTTTTTTTTTGTAAGTAAGATTATATTGAATAGAGTACAAAGAGTACTCTAACCTGTTTACAAAAGAGGGGAGACTTAGCTCCACCAAAGGCAGAAATTACCAACCAATTGACATCTACGTCAAAAAGAACAAAGGATTTTTCACGAAATCGTAAAAATTACAATTGGAATTAGTAATGTCCCCAATAAAAGACCACCTCCACACCGAAAATTTTACCGACCACATTGTGTCTACCACATTCCAACAATTATTCCTAAACATTATGCCATTTCTGAGCATCCATAGGTTCCAACAAACGGCCAACCAAATGCTACCTTCTCTTCCCGACTTAACTTTGTTAGCTTTGCAAAATGAAAACCAGTCCAAAAAACTACTTTTGAAGTCACTTCCACTAATTGTATTATAACCAATCCACTCGACCGTCTCTTTCCAAACCAATTTAGCCACCGAATAATTTAGAAGAGAGTGCGTCGCCGTCTCCAAATGAGAGTTACACAGAAGACAATTACTATTTGTCATCGAAGGAATTACTCCTCTAACTAACAACGAGTCTCTTGTCGGCAGTTTGTTCAATAAGCATCTCCATCCATGCACCTTAATTTTCATGGGAACCTCCACTTTCCAAATTAAATTGAAAACTACATCATTCCGATTAGGTGGGCCGAAAGGAATATGAAAATTGTTGGCCAAATTGTACACAGAACTAACCGAGAATAAGTCATCACCCCCTCCCGTCCATGTCACCCGGTCCTTCGAATTTAAATCAAAGCTAACCAAATTTACCAACTACCGCAGCTGTTGCCACTCTTCTGCAGCTGCCCTCAATTCTTGGCTGCTATTCCTTAAACTCAGAACATCCTCATTAGACCTGCCATAAGAACTTCTAACCTCTTCTCCCTCTGTCCCTCCACCTATGTGATAAATACTCCTACTGTCCCAATTTAACCTCCTCGACGTACTGCTGCGGTGCATACCCAACCGCCCCTCCCTCCTATTTGTTAACCAAATGTTAATCCTACCTGCATTAATTAAAGGCTTAATACCCTTTTTGGTCCTCTAACTATAGGCCTGGGTCCAATTTGGTCCTCTTTCTTTTAAAAGTTTCAAATTGGTCCCTTACGTTATCTAACTGAATCAAATTGGTCTTTTCCGTCAAATATTTGTAACGCCGTTAGAAATAAATGATGTGGCATCTGAGGTGGCGATTTTTGATGACGTGGCATATGATTTATTAATTTTTTTATTATTTATAATTTTTTTTCATTATCCATGTCATTTTTTATTTATTTCAATTTATTTATTTTGAAAATCAATTTAAATTAATTGTTGTAAATTGTAATATAAAATTTTTGGGCCCAGATTCTTTATATTAGGAGCCCAATAGTGAAGATTTGTTATTATATTGTGAACAAATCTGTTATATAAACACTTAATTTTATTATTCCATTTCCAATGTGGGACTTGAGTTATTGGAAACCTCAAACCACAAGCAGTAAAATACTCCCTCTATTCTTCCCTTTTTCATAAACCATCACCACCCACACATAACCAAAATAAGCTTCAGTAGTAACAAAAACACGAACAAGGAAAAGGAATAAACTTTCTGATTTCAAACTCCTCACCATTGAAACTCTTCTACCTCTAACTGCAGAATTATGTCCACAACATCAATATCATAACACCATGACATTTGATCACAAGAGTTAGATCAGGAATAAACCAAAACAGCCACAGTTCAAACATGTTCACGTCATCGATTTGAACTGAAACAAAATCCAGCACAATCCTATATTGAAGCAGGATTGAAATGATGAAACAGAGTATGACACCATGAAAGTAACAAACAGAGGCAGGAAAAACAAAAGGAACGAGTCCTATTTCTTCTTCACTGGTTTATCATAACAGATGTGATGTATCTCTTAAAATTTGCATCCAAAGAGAAAAAATGGCTTATTTCTATTCAAGACCAAATCCATCATAAAGTATCAGTACATTCCCACAAATCAACCAACTCATATTAACCAAGCACAAAAGCTACTCTAATTATAGATAAATTCAATCCAAAGAGTTAACTACATGAACCAACTACTTTAACACAGCGAATTCAAGGGAAATCATGCTTTGAAAAAAAACAAAAGAGTATGTCACAACAGAACATGGTTAAACCAAATCAGTTTCTTATGCACAACCTTCACAAGCTTTTCAAAATAAAAAAATGCCGCAGGAAATAACATTACGAGATTAAGCCAAGTTAATCATTGAAACACTTAATTCGCTGTCAAAAAACAAACCCATCAATTTGTTGCATGTAAGTTGTTCCTATGATCTACTGTAAGTGCTTAGATCTGGCTTGTTCATGAATGTATCTAGTGTAGTTTGCTAATGAAATCCAATAAATAACTGTTATTATGCTGCTGCTGGAGAGAAGAGGCATCATTCAAGGTTTATCAGGTGAAAAGAATACACAACCAAATTAATTATATCAGTGCAGGGCAAATTAAGTGTATTACAAGATTCAGCTCATGCATAGCAACAAAGTTCATAACAAAATCCAAAATAAATACCACAACAGGGAGGATCCGGTTATTTTCAGAGAACTTCATCATCTTCAAAACCTTCCTAGAACTTCACCATCTTCAATTTTTTCGCAACTCTCATGTCGATCTTCAAAACCTGCGAATTTCCATCGACATGAATTCTTCTCTGATTCTGTAACAAACTCCGGTTCTCCTGCGAACCACCATGACCTGCTGAAGATCAAGAACGTAACATTAACGTTCAACAAAAAGAGTTCTACACCAACACCTCTCGGATCGAAGAAGCACTTTCTCAGAGGAGTGGATAAAACTTTCTTACCTACGCACACGTCAACGTTATCTTCAAGCCTCTCAGGTGATTTAAGTTCCTCCACCGATCTTCTTCTTCTATTCACGAACAGAGCGACGAACTTTCCCGGCGGCTTGTCTTTGAAGCTTATTTTGGTTATGTGTGGGTGGTGATGGTTTATGAAAAAGGGAAGAATAGAGGGAGTATTTTACTGCTTGTGGTTTGAGGCTTCCAATAACTCAAGTCCCACATTGGAAATGGAATAATAAAATTAAGTGTTTATATAACAGATTTGTTCACAATATAATAACAAATCTTCACTATTGGGCTCCTAATATAAAGAATCTGGGCCCAAAAATTTTATATTACAATTTACAACAATTAATTTAAATTGATTTTCAAAATAAATAAATTGAAATAAATAAAAAATGACATGGATAATGAAAAAAAATTATAAATAATAAAAAAATTAATAAATCCTATGCCACGTCATCAAAAATCGCCACCTCAGATGCCACATCATTTATTTCTAACGGCGTTACAAATATTTGACGGAAAAGACCAATTTGATTCAGTTAGATAACGTAAGGGACCAATTTGGAACTTTTAAAAGAAAGAGGACCAAATTGGACCCACGCCTATAGTTAGAGGACCAAAAAGGGTATTAAGCCTTAATTAAATTAGCATCAACCCTGTAACTAGATGAAAAGAAAAGACACTGCATATGCGTCTCGTCTGCATAAGGAGACAGCATATCAAGCATCAGTCCAGAATTATCTGCTGGCAAGGAAATTGCCGGAGATTCCCCCCAACCAGCTAATTGAGGTGTTCCAAAATTCCCCCAATTCCACCCTCCGTTGATCCATCCTCCCATCCCCGCTACTGCCACCTCCTTTAAACTCGATAAAGCAAACACCTTTGTAAACCTGTTTTTTAAACAACCGGTCCTTGTCCAATCTGCATTCCAAAACGATACAGTGTAACCATTTCCAGCCTGAAAATTACAGTTATGCATGAAAAAATCGTCCTGGTATTTTCCCGGGAGTGAAAGAATATCCTTCCACCACGATGATGTCGAGGTCCAACTGCTGCGAGAAAACTCTCCACCTGAAATCCACATTCTAATGTCACCGTAACGAGCATTTAAAACTTTAAACCAAAGGTCGTCCGATCCTTGAAGAATTCTCCACCGCTACTTACTAAGAAGAGCAAAATTGAATTCCTTTATTCTCTTCAAATTTAAACCCCCTTTATCAACCGGAAGACATAAAGAATTCCAATTAATCCAATGTATCCGCCTTTTAGAATCCGAGCAACCCCAAAGAAAACCATTTTGAATCTTAGTGATAGCTTTGCAAATTTTCACCGGAGCCAAATAAAAAGATAGATGGAAAATCGGGAGACTCGTGAGAACGGACATGAGGAGAGTAATTCTTCCCCCCATGCTCAAAAAACGATTTTGCCATCTAGACAACCTTCCCTCCAATTTCGAGACCAAAGAGGACCAAGTGGAAACCCACCTAGGATTAGATCCAATAGGAATGCCTAGAAAAATAAACTCTTTTCTACCCGTTCTACAAGATAAGAAAAATGCCGCGACGTCCAAAAAGTTATCCGATGTATTGATCCCAATAAGCTTACTCTTATGGAAATTTATGCCCAATCTGGAGACTAATTCGAAACCTCTTAAGACCGTTTTGATAGCCCACAAATGCCTCCAACTCCCATCTCTCACCAAAAGAGTATCATCCGCGAATTGGAGAATATCAATGAAACAACGACCATTTACATTATAATGGTTTACACATAAAATTAAACTATTTGTTAGACGAAATCGATAGATGGTCGCATTTAAAATAAGTCAAAGAAAAGTTATTGAGAGTATAAACATATTCGACATAATTGAGCATGATTTTGTCAAAACAATTTCAAATATACTAGATGCACTACTACGGGAAATTTCACCTCGGTTGTAAAAAGATTATTATTTCGATGGAGAGGATGAGATAACATAGAGGGTCATAAAAAATGACTATTTTTTCACTTTGTTCACTGACAACCGAATTAAAACGTTGTTTTGGTCATGGATTCAATTCTTTGTAATAACATCTTCACTCGGTTGAGAGTTCTAACGGTTAGTATAAGTATTTATTTATTAATTAATAAGGTATATCATAAAAATATAATAATTTGTCCACAAAATAAAATGCTTTTTTTTTTTTAAATTTTTATCCTTCACAATTTTATATTTGAATTGTAAATTTGTTAAATATGAAATTTATTCTTTTATAAACAAATGGTTATACTTTATGACACACATATAATAATAAAAAAAATGTTAATGCTTCAAAATAAATTTCATTTGTTTAGCCAAAAATATTTTCTTTTCTTTATTTCAATGGCTTGAGAAGTATTAAAAACAAAACTATTCGTGCTACGATTCGAACTCATGATGAAGTATCATTTTTCACCACGATGGAATTTCTACCATGGTTAAAAGTGGTTTAAAATAAAAAATAAAATAAAACAGTTTACATTGGAATTCAAACTCTTCACTAAGCGTCACTTTTCACCACAGTTGAAAAATTTAACAATGCTAAAACGTGACTTAAAAATAAAAATTAATAGAATGCGCCTAAATAAATAGATTTTATTATGGTGAATATTTTGCCTAAAGTAAAATTTCTTTATAAAATCTAATCTATGTAATAGTTATCACTAAATTTATAAATAAAATAAATTTATATAGGCCAACGATAGAATATTTTATGTATTTTTCCAGGTTGTAATTATGCTTCGTCGCAAAAATTCATCGTAAACATCTATCATCTCAGTTATAATTCTAACTATGAAAAAAAATCATTTTAAAAAGCTTATAAATTCTAAAATATTGTGGCTGGAATTCAAACCTAATACCAAACACTTTTCACCCAATCAATATTTCAATTGAGTTGAAAAGTAGCATAATTTCTACCACACTCTTTGTTGTTACGGATTATCAACCATAGTAAAATTCTTCTTTCAACTATTTTTTTTTTTTAATAATCAAATTCAATAAAGGGGTCCAAGTTGGACCAAATTACAAAGAAATTGAGCTGCAAATGTATAGCAGACCCAATTTTACACCAGAGCAACTTGTAGAAAAATATAAGTTGTTCTCCCTATGGCCTTTTGAGCCCCATTACAAAGATTCCACACCTACAAGATTCAGGACCTAGTGTTTGCTTGAAAAATTCGCAAACAACCGCTGATCTCCTAATTTATGTAAAATTAGTTTACTTACAGGATCGATCAAACAAATCCTAAGACAATGTGCTCTAACAATTTTGATAACTTTCGTGAGAAAAACTTTTGTTTATTGAATTCATCACGATTTCTTATCAATCTTTGTATTTTCGACAGAAATGATAACCTTTGTCTTTTAAAATAAATAACAAACGTAAATAACTTGCAAGTAAGAAATGGCGGAAAGGCAAAAAGAAACTGTAAATGAAGAACTTTAAACTTCTATTTAGATGCAAGAAATGGAAACTGGTGTTTTTCAAACGTACATTTTCTCAGTAATTACTCTTTTCTCTCTCTCGATTACTTTGATTATTTCTTGAGTGATTTGTACAAATTCTGAACACACCCGGAAATCTAACACTAAGACCCCCTATTTATATACAAACGAAATAATCAACTATAACAGCTATTTCTCTTGATGGCGACAGATGGCATTCTGCATGTATTCGTCTGCCAGATGCGTTCCACGCGTCCCTTTTCAAAACGGAATTCCCTCCTGAATTTTGAATTTCAAACACCCGTCGAAAAGGAGCCTATTTCTTCTTTTTTTTTTGTCGAAAGTATTCTTTACACTTAGAAAAATCTGGCAACGCTTCCCCTGAGCGCCATTGGTCTTCGACTAGCTTTCTCCATCACAAAACCTTCTAGTCGAATTACCCTATCGAATTGTTAACTTTTCATTAAAATCATTATCTTGGCGTCGAAATTAGCAGCCTACAAATTGCCCCCCAAGAAATGTATTTTCGACAGTAGGAAAAAAAAACATTTCTTTGTCAATGTCATTCGACGCCAATAGATCGTGGAAGTGACTATTCACCTGACTAGACGTTGGAAGTGTTAAAATCATCATTACGCTTTTTTTCAAACGTCTTTTCAGCCCACGTTTTGAGATCTTCATCATCCCTACTCTAACCCCTAGCAGATCGTGGGTCAAAACATAACTGCCACCGTCTGAATCATCCACTTCAAAACCTCTACGTGTCCCACAATCCTTTCACTACTTTTCCATTAAAGTTTCTGAATACTAACCGCTTCTATTCCTCCATCTATATATAAGTAAAAAAACTTCATTTTTTCACCCTTTTCACTTTCCAAAAAGAAAAAAAACTCCCTTCACACTTCATCTTCTCCATTTTCCTCTACTTCTGTAATCATCAATGGCGTCGTCTGCTACTCCTAAAATCACAAGTAAAGACTCCCGGAAATCCAACAGCTTAGCGCTAGTAGAAAGAATCTTTGGTCCCAAGGTGGTGGGAAATCAAGAATATGTTCCGGAACCTCCCAATGAAGAGGAGAAACGCTGCATCTATCAATCTCAGGTACTCATTCCTATCTTGATTTCTGGTAAATCCCATGCCATGCTAGGACCTTTGCCTGACTTAAAATTAGACCCAGCTAAAGTACAAGAATTTTTTCCAACCTATCACCGTTACAAAGCCATAGCGAACGGGGTTAGACCTAGAACTGACAAGGAAAAAATTATAGACGAAAAGTCCAAAGTGGATGGCCAAGGGACCCCCTCTGAAGAAGTCATAAACTTAGAGTATATGAATAATTTTAGAATTTTTAGATCCTGCCCTTTGTCGAAAGATCCCTCTGACTACCTAGCTTGGTTGGAAAAAATAGAGAAGGTTAAAAGTAATGATTGGAAAACTATGGGTATTTTTGATCTTATTCATCTGTCGAAAGTAGGGCCAGGATATTGTCCTTCCATGCTTCTAGCTTCCCTTTATTTCTGGGACAACACTTATAACAACTTCCACATTCCTTGTGGGATGATTACTCCCATCCTTTTCGACATAGCTGCCATTACTGGCTTAAGTCCCTTAGGAGTCGATTATGATCCAAACTTGCTATCCGACGATTCAATAGGCTTCGACACCAACAAAGCCACTTTTACAGCCTACATTGCCAACTATCATGATAAGGAGACTAAAGAAGTATTCGATCAAGAGCATGTAGCCTTCCTGGCCCTTTGGCTGTCGAGATGCGTCTTTTGCTCCAGATCTCTCCAAGTGGCGAAGCGCTACATCACATAGCAAATCAGCTTCACGCTGGACACCAGCTGTGTCTTAGCTAGATGATTTTGGCGAACCTCTACGAATCTCTTGGCGAAGGGTTTACCACCCTGAAGAATATTAAGGAGAAGAAAACTCTGCTGTTATCAGGACCCTTCTGGCTCTTACAATTGTGGCTCAATGCCACCTTCGAAGCCTCCCTTCCCAATAAGTCAACTGTGGACGCAGCTGCTCTAGGGGACAGAAGAGTCGAAGGCCTCTGTTTGGCGTAACTAACTCCTCATGACGAAGGTCTGAGCCTCCACCAAACCTTTACCAGCTATGTTATGATGTTTGCTAAACGTTACAATTTTACACCCAACATGGCTCCTTTTGCTGATAGGAAGGTTGAACCTGCATGGTTTACCAGAAAACTTCCCCTTGAGTCGAAATCTCTGGAAGACGAATTTCTCAATGTCTGGGAATCTTTTCTTACTCCTAGACTTTTAGTTTCCAGACTTGGTCCTTCGAAACTAAAGGTTTCCCTTGTCAATTACCAGCCTAATCTGGTTTCTCGGCAGTTTGGGTTGATACAAATAATACCAAAACCCCTCTTTTCCAGAAAAGGCTCTTTGATTCACTATAATATGACTCATATTGAAGATGAATGCTCTGAGTTGCTGGCGAAGTATTTGAATCTGGTCGAAATCCAACCAGTGGTCTTTCGACCCAGCTTCTTTTGCACTCAAGAGTTTGACAAATGGTGGAGGGCCTATTATGATTCTCAAATTTTTAATGTGGATTCTTTCACCATTCAACTGACCAGAGCCTTTGCCCTTGTGCAGGACAAGACAAAGAAAGGTACTTCTCGACACATTAAAGAAATCCAAGCTTTCCAGAAATACTTTGAAACTACCTATAGGCCTAATGAACTTAGTAGAACCATAAGCGAAGCAGCTGTGACTTTGAAAGAAAAATTTACCAGAAAACTGGATAAATTAAAACTACCTGCGTATGTTCGACCAGAACAACGTTATGAGGTAGCTTTTAACCTCTATCGACCAAAATTTCCCCCTTCCATCTGCTGAATTTGTTGTGGCTTTTAGCCCTCCATTTCCAAATTGGTTCATTTGTGGGGATTCTATGAAAATTCTTCGCCAAGAATACCAGAAACGTGCTAAGCGAGTGGTTCCCACTAAGTATACCTTGGACAATTTCAAAGGCCACCTTCATATTGGCATAGAACACGTTCGCGTGGAAATTCCTATATATAAAGGTGTGAAAAATCGGAAGAAGTTCAACCTCACTTTTCATTTACTTAAACATATATATGTTATTTTACGCTTGACCCTTTTCTTCTTTTCTTTTCTAGCTATCAAGATTTTGACCAAAAAACCAACCACTGGCGAAGCAACAACTGCGGAAGATGTAGAGCCCCAAAAAGACACTACCAAGACACCTTTGGCGAAGGTATTACTTTACTTCTCTTTTAGGTCACCACGTGTTTTCTCATTTTCTGACATACTAATAAAATTTCTCTTGTTCCACAAGGCAGTCGAAGACCGCCATGGACGCCTAAGAAAAGAAAAGCGAAAGAACATGAAGTCAAAGCTGCCGACACTGATGATGGTGACGAGTCACCAGACCAAGTAAAGCCTACCAAGAAGAAAAAGAAAACAACCAAACCTCCACCACAAAAACCTCATACTTCCAGAATTTTAGAAAAAACTCCACTCAAAAATCCAGGCGAGGAAACTGTAACACCCAAAAAATCTAAATTAATCATTTATTTATTTATTTATTTAATTTAGAAGGAATTAAGAGGTTTTTGGCAATTTGGAGAATTATGGATTAAAAGAGTATTTTTAAATAATTTTAATAGAGTGAATAATCATGTATTATTTAGATTATTATTTATTATTTAAAAGTATTAAGAAAATGCCAAGATGGTCATAAAGGAAAAGGAGTAAAGGTAGAGTTGGAAGTTCATAAACTGGGATACTGTAACTAAAGAAGAAAGATCGATCAATTTTCTAACTGATCGTATTTTTGTGAAGAACGCTGAAGAAGAGAAGAGGAGGAAGAAAACAAGGGTTTTGAAGGATTGCTAGGAGAATCTTGGAGAAAGAAGGATAAAGCTTCGGATTACTCTAAGGTATGGAGAGTTTTCACGGTTTATTATAATTTTATAGGAATTGGTTTATGAATAGATTGGGTTTTGTGGATTTTTGAGAAATTGTGGTGTTTGATGATGTAGAATGAGTTAGGGATGAATGATTCGATGAATTATAATGAGATAGAATGTTATGTGTTGATGTATGTATGTTGTGTGAGTCTTTTGGCTAAATTTTCGTATTAGAAAAACTGAATTTTTGGGATATTTGAAGTCAAAACGCAGCAGAAAAACCCTTTGAAAAATTTTGAGTTTTCGCATCCTGACACGGCCGTGTCACAGGACACGGGCGGCCGTGTTAGACCCCCATTCTTGCTGTATTTTGCTTTTGTTGAAATTGTGCTACAGAGCTTCTGACACGGGCCGTGTCACAGGACACGGGCGGCCGTGTCAGACCACTGTATTTGCTGTATTTTGTCTGTTTTGTGTTTTGAGTGCAGGTTTCCTGACACGGGCCGTGTCCCAGGACACGGGTGGCCGTGTCAGACATGATGTTTTGTTGTTTTTGTTGTTTTCTTGAGGTTTCTTGACGTTTTCTCGTACTAATCTTTTATTGTCGAGTTGTTATTGATGTAAGATGATAAAACATGATTGTATGATAAACACTTGTTGAATATGAAATGAATGATGCACACGTTGATAATTGATGAAATGAGGAGAATTAGCATCATTGCATTTCATAGCATTTTTATGTTGGGGCTTCGACCTATTGGTAGCTTCAATCCCATTGTGCGGATTGAAGTGATACGTTGATTACATTGTGCTCCTTTTGGAGGTTTGATGGCCAAGTGTCCATCCACGTTGAATTGGTACCACATACATGTTTCCGATGAATTTGCATTTCATTCTAAGTGGCATTGCATGTGTATGAGTTGATTTTCGAATAATATGTATGTTTTATTGTGGATATCATGGTGTTGTTGTTGATTGAACTATGATGTTGTTGTTGATTATATCATGATGTTGCCGTTGATTATACTATGATGTTGATGTTGAGGGTATCATGATATTGTTGTTGATTGTACCATGATGTTGATGTTGATTGTATGATGATGTTGTTGTTGATTATATCATGATGTTGCCGTTGATTATACTATGATGTTGATGTTGAGGGTATCATGATGTTGTTGTTGATTGTACCATGATGTTGATGTTTATTGTATCATGATGTTGTTGTTGATTATATCATGATGTTGCCGTTGATTATACTATGATGTCGATGTTGAGGGTATCATGATGTTGTTGTTGATTGTACCATGATGTTGATGTTGATGTTGATTGTATCATGATGTTGTTATTGATTATATCATGATGTTTCCGTTGATTATACTATGATGTTGATGTTGAGGGTATTATGATGTTGTTGTTGATTGTACCATGATGTTGATGTTGATTGTATTATGATGTTGTTGTTGATTATGTCATGATGTTGTTGTTGATTATACTATGATGTTGTTGTTGACTATGCTATGAGATTAATGTTGATTATGCTATGATGTTGTGGTTGATTATGCTATGATGTTGTTGATTGATTATGATATGATGCTGTTGTTGGCTATGCTATGATGTTGTTGCTGCCTTCCTGTTCATTTTCCATGTACTTATATTACTATAATGAATTGTGATTTCTCACCCTGCCTGCTTGGAAATGTTGCCTCTTATGTGGGTAACTTGCAGATAACCAAGAGTAGATTCGCGACGATGGAGGATGTAGCTTTGGAGTGTGTCTTTATCGCTATTTAGTTTAGAGGTGTCCTGCTCTGTGTCATGTAACATCGGGTTGGGATTTGTTGTGAACCTCGCGTTCTTTTATTTTATGTTGAATTTTTACATTGTTGGCGATGATGTGATTTGGATATATTTCGTATGAAGTATTTTATTGAAATGACATAAAAAGTTGATTTCCGCTGCGTAGTTGTTAATTTTATTATTAAGAATGTGTAACCCGTGTTACGGGACAGGACAACGAATGTGAATGATGTTTGAATATATGTGGCACCTTTCTCATTGATGTTACTCTGATAATATGAATTTCTTGCTAATTTTACTCTGATAATATTAAGTGTTTTCCTGAAATTGTTTATGGGGTAGAAGGGTGTTACATTAGTGGTATCAGAGCAGGTCGGTCTGTCCGGCCTAGTTGTCTAATGTCATTTATCCCTTGGTACGCGACAAGTGTGTGGAACACTGTCGGTACTTATTTGTTTTCTAACCGTTGGCTCCCGGTGTTGGTTTGAAACAAGTGGGGGAGAAGTTTGCTTCCCGGAGATGTTTCTGGTGTGAGGATTGAACTCAAGGTGATATTAAGGGTAAGAGTACAAGTGTTGTTGGAGTTGATTTGATTTAGTGCAAGTGTTGTCAGAACTGCGTTGTTGCGAATCGACGAGAGTATGGACTCATGATTTTATCTATCGCCCCAGTTGAGACATTTGAAGGAGGACGAGTCAGTATGATTGATGTTTGCTTCTCGGAGAAGATAGGGCAATGTGACGAATAATGATATGCAAGTGGAGTATATCTGGAGTGAAGTCGGATGATTTACAGAGTTGGGTGAAGAGCAAAAATAGTTGGAAGAGTTTGGAAGCAAGAGAAAGAGGTAGAACTCATGTTCACGAATTTCAACTTTTATTTTCACATTTATGGAACAACCTTCAGTAAAAGGGGCATAACTTTCTACTCGTAACTCCGATGAAAGCGATTCTGGACTTTTCGGAAAGTTTACGAAATTCCATATAGTTTACATATAAATTTTCTCTTCGGCATGTTTTTGAACAGAGAGAAAGACGCGTTTGAATAGTTGGGTCTGATGCTGATTTTGTAGGGTGGAAGTTTGTATACGGGATTTCTTGACCAGTCCCATTGCAAAGACGATAACTTTATACTCATAATTCAGATTTGAGCGATTCTTGAAGTTCTGGAATCTACATGAAGTTCCCTTCATTTTGGAATATAATTTTGTGTCTGGGAGGTCTGTATTGAAGAAGATAATCGTGTTTGAAGTTGGACAATTCTTGCTGGAAATAGTAAGATGAAGTCAAGTATGAAATGTTTAGTAATAAGAAGAGGAATATCGGAGAAGCACATGGAAGTGCTGCGTATGATAGTTGAGAATGATTAAAGTATAGAAATCTTTGAGGAATGTTAAATAGTAAAGTGGATTGTGTGTTGTTGGCGAGATGTGTCGGCATGAGTCAGAAATTTTTTGGAAGCTATATCACCAACCAGATGATGAGATGGTATTGTTGAGATTGTGATTGGAATGATGATCAAGTGTGAAATTATACGGATCATCGAAGTTGTGAGATTAAAAAGGAAGATGAAGGATTGGTTAGGGTCGTCAAAAGTTTGAACTTAGATAAATGTTTCGACTGAAGTGGGTCGATTTGGATTGTACGTGATGTAGTAACGTTTCCGGTATTAGAAGGATATTTAATGATTGTGTTGTGCAACTAACTTGTATAGGAGAATATGTACTGGATTTTGGACTTTTCGTATCATTTACGAGGTGGAAAATAAGAAAAATTAGGAAAAACGTTTGTAAGCCTTAGAGAGATGGTGGAGCAGTATGCTTAGATAGCTTTAAGAAAAAGGTAAAGGACGCTATTGTAGTTGGGTAATGATGATTTATGCCACCATTATGGTTGCCGGCTGTCTATTGACAAATTGAGGAACTGATCACCCTTAATCTCTTGTTGATGGTCGACGGAATCATGTTGGATTGAGTAGGCGTGTCTTGCCAACTAGAATAGTATTCACAGTGAATTGTTTGGGGTTGAGCCAAGTGCTTATGAATTATTTGAGTTGTCGATGCGGATTCCTATATAGGGAAATGAGGCAGACTTGAGGTTGTTAGTATGAGGTTGCGAGTTGATCAATGAGTAGTTTGGAAACTCACAGTTGTGTCCTGGATAAACTGGGTTTTGGTTTGTGGTGGATCGAGAATTCGACTGACATGAGACTTGAAGGACTATAGAGATAAGCCAAGTAGGAAGTAAATGGTAATGTAAGACCATGCTTTGACCAAGGATGTCGGATCGAGAAGGGTAGTGGCCGGTATGCCTTAAAGTGTATATATGGAAATATGAATGGTATTTTCCATACTTGTTTGGATGAGTTATAATTGGTGTTCGTTGTGGATATTTGGATGTTTTATAAAATCAGAGGAAGAGCGCGTAGAGTATTTGAAAGTTGAGTTGCAAATATTGAAAGAAGTGAAGCTATATGTTGAGTTAGCAAGGTGTGAATTATGATTTGTAAAGATGAAGTTGAGTGGTTGTGTTAATTCGGATGAGGGATTTTGGAGAATTGTGCTAGTATGAGTAGGACTTGAGGAATTAGTTTGTTTGATTGGTTTGGTTAATATGCCATGTTAAGTGTAGGTTATTGAGGCTAAATCTACGGCTATTGGGTATCAAGCTCTGTTTGGAAGATGATTTTTTTTTCTTGTTGAGATTAATTGGACACATGCATCCTTATGTTGTAGTGAGGTTGTTATGCGTTGAGATGAATTTTGATGATGTGTTAATACAAGGTGGTGAAATTGTTGCTTATGTTGACGATAATTAGGAATTCTTGAAAGTATCTATCCTATTCAAGATTTGGAATTGGCTGCAGTTGTAGTTGTGTTGGATATTCGAAGGTATTGTTTACGGATCTAAGTTCGAAGTATTCAGTAATCACAAGAGTATAGAATGCCTGTTTGGATGGAATTTCCGATGAGTTAAGTTGAAAGGTCTTTTCTTATGTCTGCTTTGATGGTCGGAAGTTGATGTAAACTTGGTAGATTAGATAGTTGCGAGTACTCAGAGTGCGCAGCGAAAGCGTGGGTAGCGCAGTTGGTTCCTTTGTGAGTATCAACGATGTCGGTAGTTGGTTACATTGAAATTATGCCATGGGCCTTTGTGTTCTTACCTTTGTTGTTGCCTCGTTACCTATGGTGATGGTTCGAGTGCGAGTAGCTAATTCCTATGATGGGGAGTTAGGGGAGGGTTGCCTATGGCGATGGTAACGGTCGTGTTGTATTCTGGTTCCTAGTGAACCTGTATGTTCCTAACCTGATTATTCCCGGTGTTTAGAGTTGGTCGTCGAGTACATCGCGTGAGCATTTCATCTTGTTGTCGTTGGCATTGATAAGGTGTATTGTCGTATTGCGTTATTCGTGGTATTGCCACACGCGGCATGAGAGTTGATTAGTCGGAGGTGATAACGTATTTGGAGTGGTCTTCATCGAGTAAATTTTCGAGGACGAAGATTCTTAAAGTAGGGGAGAGTTGTAACACCCCAAAAATCTAAATTAATCATTTATTTATTTATTTAATTAATTTAGAAGGAATTAAGAGGTTTTTGGAAATTTGGAGAATTATGGATTAAAAGAGTATTTTTAAATAATTTTAATAGAGTGAATAATCATGTATTATTTAGATTATTATTTATTATTTAAAAGTATTAAGAAAAGGGCAAGATGGTCACAAAGGAAAAGGAGTAAGGGTAGAGTTGGAAGTTCATAAACTGGGATACTGTAACTAAAGAAGAAAGATCGATCAATTTTCTAACTGATCGTATTTTTGTGAAGAACGCTGAAGAAGAGAAGAGGAGGAGAAAAACAAGGGTTTTGAAGGATTGCTAGGAGAATCTTGGAGAAAGAAGGATAAAGCTTCAGATTACTCTAAGGTATGGGGAGTTTTCACAGTTTATTATAATTTTATAGGAATTGGTTTATGAATAGATTAGGTTTTGTGGATTTTTGAGAAATTGAGGTGTTTGATGATGTAGAATGAGTTAGGGATGAATGATTCGATGAATTATAATGAGATAGAATGTTATGTGTTGATGTATGTGTGTTGTGTGAGTCTTTTGGTCAAGTTTTCGTATTGGAAAAACTGAATTTTTGGGATATTTGAAGTCAAAACGCAGCAGAAAAACCCTGTGAAAAATTCTGAGTTTTCGCATCCTGACACGGCTGTGTCACAGGACACGGGCGGCCGTGTCAGACCCCTATTCTTGCTGTATTTTGCTTTTGTTGAAATTGTGCTACAGAGCTTCTGACACGGGTCGTGTCATAGGACACAGGTGGCCGTGTCAGACCAGTGTATTTGCTGTATTTTGTCTGTTTCGTGTTTTGAGTGCAGGTTTACTGACACAGGCCGTGTCCCAGGACATGGGTGGCCGTGTCAGACATGATGTTTTGCTGTGTTTGTTGTTTTCTTGAGGTTTCTTGACGTTTTCTCGTACTGATATTTTGTTGTCGAGTTGTTGTTGATGTAAGATGATAAAACATGATTGTATGATAAACACTTGTTGAATATGAAATGAATGATGCACACGTTGATAATTGATGAATTGAGGAGAATTAGCATCATTGCATTTCATAGCATTTTTATGTTGGGGCTTCGGCCTATTGGTAGCTTCAATCCCATTGTGCGGATTGAAGTGATACGTTGATTACGTTGTGCTCCTTTGGAGGGTTGATGGCCAAGTGTCCATCCACGTTGAATTGGTACCACATGCATGTTTCCGATGAAGTTTCATTTCATTCTAAGTGGCATTGCTTGTGTATGAGTTGATTGTCGAATAATATGTATGTTTTATTGTGGATATCATGGTGTTGTTGTTGATTGAACTATGATGTTGTTGTTGATTATATCATGATGTTGCTGTTGATTATACTATGATATTGATGTTGAGGGTATCATGATGTTGTTGTTGATTGTACCATGATGTTGATGTTGATTGTATCATGATGTTGTTGTTGATTATATCATGATGTTGTCGTTGATTATACTATGATGTTGATGTTGAGGGTATCATGATGTTGGTGTTGATTGTACCATGATGTTGATGTTGATTGTATCATGATGTTGTTGTTGATTATATCATGATGTTGCCGTTGATTATACTATGATGTTTATGTTGAGGGTATCATGATGTTGTTGTTGATTGTACCATGATGTTGATGTTGATTGTATCATGATGTTGTTGTTGATTATATCATGATGTTGCCGTTGATTATACTATGATGTTGATGTTGAAGGTATCATGATGTTGTTGTTGATTGTACCATGATGTTGATGTTGATTGTATTATGATGTTGTTGTTAATTATGTCATGATGTTGTTGTTGATTATACTATGATGTTGTTTTTTACTATGCTGTGAGATTGATGTTGATTATGCTATGATGTTGTGGTTGATTATGCTATGATGTTGTTGATTGATTATGATATGATGCTGTTGTTGGCTATGCTATGATGTTGTTGCTGCCTTCCTGTTCATTTTCCATGTACTTATATTACTATAATGAATTGTGATTTCTCACCCTACCTGCTTAGAAATGTTGCCTCTTATGTGGGTAACTTGCAGATAACCAAGAGTTGATTCGCGAAGATGGAGGATGTAGCTTTGGAGTGTGTCTTTATCGCTATTTAGTTTAGAGGTGTCCTGCTGTGTCATGTAACATCGGGTTGGGATTTGTTGTGAACCTCGCATTCTTTTGTTTTATGTTGAATTTTTACATTGTTGGCGATGATGTGATTTGGATATATTTCGTATGAAGTATTTTATTGAAATGACATAAAAAGTTGATTTCCGCTGCATAGTTATTAATTTTATTATTAAGAATGTGTAACCCGTGTTACGGGACAGGACAACGAATGTGAATGATGTTTGAATATATGTGGCACCTTTCTCATTGATGTTACTCTGATAATATGAATTTCTTGCTAATTTTACTCTGATAATATTAAGTGTTTTCCTGAAATTGTTTGTGGGGTAGAAGGGTGTTACAGAAACTACCCCTGTTCCAGCAGAAAGCGAAAGCTCTAGCCTGAAGACTAAAACTCCCAAGGTATGGTTTTTTCTCTCTTCTTTCGACGCTGAAAAGACTATTTACTTGTGTTACCTTTCTTGATTTATTTATCTTTCAGGTCCTTGTCGATACTCATGGGCATCCCATTGTCCATGTTCTCCCAAAGACCAGTAGTGATCCTACCTACAAGCCAACCAGTGCCTCCAAACCTTCTCCTAAGGATTCGACAAAGGAGTCAGCTACTAAAGTAACCCAGCCCACTGCTATCTCTAAACAAATTCCAGACGTAGTGGAAGAAGAAACTGGTCCTGAGACTGACGACTTAGTCGACACTGGTGGGGATACTGTGATGCCTACCGCAGCGCTTATCACAAGTAATGAACCTGAAGACCAATCTCCCCTTAACTTACAAGTCGCTGACAAAGAGAAGGATGGGGAGGTTGCAACTGATGGCGAAGAGGAGGAAGAAAAAGTAAGCGAAAGGCCGCCAACTCCCATAGCTGCTACAGACGAAGAGAAAGAAAGTGACAAAGAAGACCTTGGTAAAACAAATAAAACTGCTTCGACTGCGACAACTTCGACCCAACTTTCTCACGGGGAGCTTGAAAATCTGTAGGTGCAAAGACCTTTTGAGTACCTAAAGGCCATGCTTAGTTCTCGCTACAATTTTGCTGATACTACCATTAGTAGTTCGACCACCTCAGGGACTACCTCTGATGCCAAATCCGTGGACGAATCGCTGGCAAATATTCGACAAAAAATTCTCAACATTGACCTATTTCAACTTCTGGAGAATGACTCATCTGCTCAATTTGATCTAAAGAAAATCTTGAAGCAAATCAATGTCCTGGAGGCTCCCCCTGAAGTTACCGATGTGGTGCTGGACCTCACTACCCTAATAGATCTTGTGGTGACTGACTTTAATCGGCTTTGAGATTACTCCAAGAAGCTCGAAAATAAGACAGAAACCCAACTTGTTGAGTGGGATGCTGCTTCCAATTCGTCCAACAAAGTAACTGAACTAGAAAAAATGTCTGAACAAAATAAGAAAGAAGCAATTTTGTGTGGTGAGAACATCCTCAAGTGGAAGAAGAAAATTGTTGTTCTTCAAAGCAAAATTTCCCAGGCGAAAAAGCGTCAAGGAGAACTGCAACACATCGACCAAGAGGAAATCCGTAAAGAACTTGAAGTTGGTGTGCATCATGTTGATAGGGCCCGAAAACTTGGTGAGGAAATTGAGGAGCTCTCGAAAGGCAAGGCACTTTGTGAGCGTCGTCTCCAAATTCAGAAGTCGAAATTTGAAAAGCTGAAAAAGTCTTTTCCTATCTGAATATTTGTAATATTTTTTGTTTGGCCTTTTAAGGCTTTTTTGTAATGACATTGGAGCCATTTTATTTGGCGAAAGATTTTCTATCCACCATATTGCTTGTTTTTTTTTTCTGCATAATTATTCGACTGTTATTTTAACTTCTTGTAATGTGGGCTTATATTTTTTTAAATACTTCCCGTTTATTTTTAATATACACTTATCTTTATCCAATTCTTCTACTTCATATGCGCCATTGGAAAATACTCGTATGATTTGAAAAGGTCCTTCCCACTTAGGGGACCATTTTCCCATAAGTCTGTCTTTTCGATCCATGGGGAGAATCACCTTCCACACCAAATCACCAACCGAAAAAGCTTTATTTTTTACTTTTTAATTATAGAATCTCTCCGCTCTTTCTTTTTTCCTTTTCAGTAAGTCCAACGCTGTTAATCTTTCTTCGTCTAAATCCATTAATTCGTCCATCATCATATTTCAATATGTATCTGATGGAATTTCATGATGTCTTTGTATCCTTATTGACTGCAAGTATACTTCGACTGGTAAGACCGTAACATGGCCAAACGTTAATCGAAAAGGCGTAGTGTTTGTAGCTTCCTTAGGCGAGGTTCGACAAGCCCATAGAATTTGGTCCAACGTTTTATGCCAACTCTTTGGTTTTCTTCCCAAGTGCTTCTTTATTAAGCCAATTATAACCTTATTTGCAGCTTCGACTTGACCATTGGCTTGAGCGTAGTAAGGTGTTTATGTGAGGAGTCTGAAACCCATTTCCTTCGCGAATTCTTGCATATTTTTTCCCGTGAAAACAGATCCTTGATCCGTTGTTATCGTCTCTGGGATACCAAACCTGTAAATAATATGCTTTCGAATGAATTCGATCACTGCTTCTTGATCCACGTTCACTAAGGGCATGGCTTCAATCCATTTCGTAAAATAATCTATTCCCACCAAAATAAATTTCTGGCTTTTTGAAGAGGCAGGTCGAATTTCTCCAATTAGATCCAAAGCCCAACCTCTAAAAGGCCAAGGCTTTATTATAGAATGTAATTCACTTGCAGGAACATGTGGTATCCCTGCGTGTACCTGGCATTCTTGACATCATTTCGCGTATTCGACGAAATCCTTTAACATAGTTGGCCAATACATTCCCTGTCGGAATAATAACCATTTCATCTTATGGCCTGCCGATGTGCACCACATGCCCCACTGTGTACATTCGACAATGCTATGTATGCCTCTGATTCGCCTAAACACTTCAGTAGTATTTCTTCCGGAGTTTTCTTAAATAGTTCATTTCCCAAGATCACATAACTCAAAGCTCGATATCTGATTTTCCTTTCGACTGGTCCTGTTGGGTTTTGCAGGTATTCTATTATAGGCTTTCTCCAATCTCTAGTCATTGAGTCGTCTATGTTAAAAATTTTGAAATTTTTTTCGTCAGCGTATCCAAGCTTTATTGTTTCCAAATCTGACGGGGATAATCTTGCTAACACCACTCTTCCTCTAACTTCAATGGCTTTCTGTAACTTTTCCTTTAATACTCTGTACCCTGAAGCTATCTGTGCTAAATCATTTGCTTCCTGATTCTCTATTCGCGGGACATGTCGAATCGTAACCATATTGAACCTTTTTAAGAGTCGATTAGCTATTACAAAGTACATGATTAAATTTTCCTTAACACATTTGTACTCTTTTGTTATCTGCTTTATGACTAACTCAGAGTCGCCCATTATTTCGACCCGAGTTGCCCCCAATTCCAACAAGATTTCAAGTCCTGCTATCAAAGCCTCATATTCTTCCTCATTATTTGAGCAGAGTCCTTCGACTTTGTACTTGAATTTTTTTGGAATTTTGTCAGGAGAAATAACAAGAACCCCAATTCCAGTTCCATTTCTATGACTAGAACCGTCGAAGTACAACTTCCATGGTTCCATTTCAATATAATTCAAAGACTCTTCATTTATAGCGTGGTCGACTATGAAATCAGCCACTACTTGTCCTTTGACAGCCTTTAAAGGCAAATATGTCAAAGAATACTCAGTCAATACTAATGCCTATTTTCCAATTCGACTGTGCAAGATTGGCTTAGATAACATATATTTTATAATGTCGAAATGAGAAGAAACGTAAACATCAACTGGTTTTATATAGTGCTTTAATTTCATACAAGAAAAGTACACACATAAACACAACTTTTCAATCACACTATATCTAGTTTCCGCATCGTTCAAGACCCTACTGAGGTAGTAGATGGCTCTTTCGACACCATTCTCGTCCTCCTGAGCCAACATGCTCCCTAAAGTCTTGTCTGACGCAGATATGTACAACCTCATACTTCTACTTCTACAAGGTGGCACTAAGATTGGGGGGGTGCGTTAGGTACTCTTTAATCTTGTCGAAAGCATCCTACTGCTCTTGCCCCCATTCGAAATCTCCTTTCTTTAGTAAAAGTAGAGGAGAAAAGGCTTGCGTCTTCCCACTAAGGTTGGAGATGAACCTTCTAAGAAAGTTGATCTTGCCAAGTAAAGACTGCAACTCCTTCTTTGTAGATGGTGCTTTCGCCTCCATTATTGCCCTGGCCTTGTTATGGTTGATTTCGATCCCCTTCTTGTGGACCACAAAGCCTAGGAAGTCTCCCGCCTACACACAAAACGCACATTTGAGAGGATTCATCTTCAGACCAAACTTTCTCATCCTTTCGATGGATTGTCGAAGATGGTCTATATGATTGTTCTCTGAAACGGACTTAACAACAATATCGTCAATGTAAATCTGCATAAAATCCTCAATGAAATCGTGAAAAATTGAATTCATTGCTCGCTGATATGTTGCCCCAGCATTCTTTAAACCAAAAGGCATTACCACCCATTCGTAAGTGCCTAAGGCTCCAGGGCATTGAAACGCCGTTTTTGGGACATCTTCCTCAGCAATAAAGATTTGATTATAACCAGAATACCCATCAAGCATACTAAGGTACTCATGTCCCGCGGCGGAATCGACAAGCATTTCCGCCACTGGCATAGAATATTCATCATTTGGGGTAGCTGAATTCAAGTCTCGAAAATCAATGCATACCCTCAACTTGCCATTTTTCTTTATCACAGGAACTATGTTAGCAATCCATTCGACATACCTGGTTGGACGGATGAACTTGCACCTGAGAAGTCTTTCGACTTCTTCTTTAATTTTTGAGAGGATTTCTGGGGCGAATCTCCTTGGATTCTGCTTCATAGGTTTCCTCCCAGGTTTTATTGGCAACCTTAATTCGACCAAGCTCCTATCCAACCCGGGCATTTCATCGTAGTCCCATGCGAAACTATCTTTGAATTCTTTCAACAATTGGACTATTTTGACCCTGAGTTGGGGGCTTACTTTCGCGCTGATATAAGTGGGTCGCTTCTCTGCCCCTGATCCCAAGTCGATTTCTTCAAGTGGATCCTGTGCCATCATCTTGGTATTTGATGCTAAAGGATCCTTTTTGAAGCCCAACAGTTCGTTGTCATAAATCGCGTCAAGCCTCTGATTCTACAAATCACCTTGATCTTTATCCGGAGGATCCCAATTTGAATCCTTTTTGAGACCTTGTCAATCTGCTTCAATTTGATTGGCTTCGACAACCATATACTTTACTTCGGCCTCTAAGGCCGCTTTGAGTTTGTTCTCGGCTACGTAAGCCGCAATCTTTTCAAGAATTAGTGACTCACTCATTGTCACTGAATTCGCTGCCCCAACCAGTTGGCTGGATGTGTGCGGTTCCAAAAATGTAGTTTTCTTCACCAACTACCTCCCTATCCCACTGAAACCCGTGAGTAGGATGAAGGTATAATGAGCAAAAAGCATTATCCGTTGGCGTCATGTCGAAGGTGGTTGGGCTACAAGGAGCTATGTGAGTCAGATTCCTGTCGAAACTCCTCATATCCACCTGGTTTACCTAGGCCAAAAAATAACTTTGGTCTGCCTCTATATTTTTTACTATGCCGTCTGCACGCCAAATGGTTATTCGCTGGTGCATTTACGAAGGGACAGCACCAATACCGTGTATCCACTCTCTACCCAGGAGAAGGTTGTAGTTTGCTTTCGACGCAATCACCATAAACATAGTTGGCCTCGTAATGGTTCCAACTATTAAATCTACCTGAATCACACCCATAGTAGTTCCTACTTTCCCTTCATAATTCGACAATACCATATTGTGAGGTTTGGTATCAGAATCATCTTTTCCAATTTTCTTCAGCATAAAGTGCGGCATCAAGTTGACAGTCGCTCCCCCATCGACCAGAATCTTATTCACCCCTACATCGCCAACTTTCCCTTTTATAAATAGGGGTTTAAGGTGGTTCTTCATTGAGTCATATGGCCTTTCAAAAAATGCATTATGTTCTTCGACGCATCCGTTGTTCATGATATAGTAGCAAACGGGCCTGTGTCTGGCCGTTTCGACCTCCAAAGCTTCCTCTTCCTCTTCGATTTCCATAATTTGATCATACTCCCTGGGGAGCACTGAAACGACATTACATGTCACATCGAATGATGCTTCTGACTCTGAGTTAAAATCATCTGTCATTTCGTCATCCTTGGTTACTTCCTCCTTTGGCGCTTCTTGCACTGGAGCAGTTGGTGGATTATCAGGCTTCACTTCTTCCATCTGGGTCGAAGTTTGAACGTTGCTTCTAGTTTATGGCTTGTCTTTTCCTGCAGCCTCCCTCTCAGCCTTCTTTCTACGTTGGTATCTCCTCCATTGTGACTTCGTCATAGGGTTCTTACCCTTATAATTCTCAGAAGGGTAAGTCACCCTTTTGGACTTCTGGATTTCCTTTCTGTATGACATAGAGGATCCCCTCTACACTTCAAAATCCTTCAATTTTCCTTGCCCCTGGGCTTGTCGGATTGGATTCACCCACCTATCATCTGAAGACTTGGTTGTTGGTTAAACGTGTTAGGGCATTTTTCTCCTAACCTCTCTCCATTTTGGTTCCCTCTCCTGGGGTCGAACCTCTCTCCAGCAGGCTTCCAATTTCCTCTTTTTCTTGCCCTCTCTATTCCTTCTAAGTTTTGTGCTGCCTTTTTGTCGAAGACAACACTACAACGAGGGCACAACATCACCTCAGACCTCTTCCTCTGGCATCTACGAATAAAATCTGCCAGATTTTCTTCCTCTTTTGGGTAAGCCACTTTCTGGTACTCCTCCCGTCGACGTTCTTCGTCAACTTGCATTGCAGCGTCCTGAGTTACTTCGACCATGTTTATATTGGCCGGTGATTCTGCATCCATGCCCAACTTTTTCAGTTTCAAGGTGAGGCCCTCATCGAGCTCATGCTCCTTCTTCATTCGATTGAAATCCGCAGAGAATTTCTTCGACAGAACCTTTGGGAGTGGACTCCTGGCAACTTGTGGGGTGATAAATCCAACAGTTTTGTCCTTCGGGTCCTCCATGGTTCTCCGGAGAATCCCAACAGCAGCTTGTTTGTAAGAACCTTGAATAGTTCCTTTATTGATTTTGGTGAAACCCTCAAAGGTCTCATTGTTGTCTTTGTCGAAACCCTCAGTAGTTTCGTTGTTGACTTTATCGAAACTCTCAGTAGTTTCATTGTTGATCCCTCAGTGGCTTCAACAATGTAGTTCTCGATGCTCTTTACGCCAAGATCTTCAGCAATCTTGACCATCATTGACCGGTCCACACCATCAGTCATGTCTCCGACCATGTCACCTTTGTCAGCGAGGTCTTCAGCAACCTCCACCATATTCATGTTGCGGTCGAAACCATCAGTAGCTTTCATCATATCCAAGGTATTGTCGAAGCTCTCAGCAACTTCAACCATGTTTACTACGGATGGCTCAACATAGTGGGCTTCCACCACCTGTAAGGAGTTTGAATTCACTTTAGCCTAGGACTTCGACTTGTCGCCGAATTTGAGCCTTTCATCTCTTATTGCATTCTGGACTAGATCCCTGAAAAGGAAACATTGAGACGTTTTATGACCCAAAAAATTGTGATATTTACAAAACCTCTCTTTTTCTGTTGTTCTAAAGGAGGCACCTTAGTACCAGGAGGTACTATCATTTGGCCATCCTTGACCAATAAGTCAAATATTTCGTCGCATTTTGTAACGTCGAACGTATAAGTTCTCTTAGGGAACTTGTCGTTCTTCTCCGATTCGGCTGGATTTTTTCCATTCGACGGAGCCAAAACTTTGCAGGCATAAGGTGGGCCCTGTTTTAACTTTGCCAAATCTACCTCTTGCTCGTCGAAATTTGACGATTCTTCTTCGTCATCCTCCTCACAGACTCCGACATAGGCCACCATTTCTTTCCTATTTTTATTAACCCTAGCTTTTTCGGCTTTTAATCTTTCGACCTGTCTAACCCTATCAGCTAATTGGGCCATGTCTCTTAAATATTGGGTGTCTAATTTCTTTCTTATAGAATAGTCGAGGCCGCCAGCGGCCATTTTGACTAACTCGTGCTCTGGCACTTGTGTGAAACGCCTTGCCTTGAGCAATCTGAACCTATTCAGATAATCATCTATTGGTTCTGAAAACTTTCTCTTTACGCTAGCCAATTCTTTCAAGCTTATCTTTGTCTTCCCCATGTAAAATTGTTCATAGAACGATCTCTCCAACTGGGTCCACGTATGGATCGAACCTGCAGGCAAAGATGTGAACCAAGTAAAAGCATTTTTCGTCAGAGAGCTAGGAAAATATTTTATCTTCAAGTTCTCATTGTGAGCTATTTCGCCTGCTTCGATCAAGTAACGGGCCACGTGTTCGACCGTCGATTCAGTCGTGTCTCCTGAAAACTTAGTGAATTTGGGGACTTTCCACCTTGGGGGTAAATCTTCCTGCAATATATATTCAGATAATGGTGATGTGTAACTAGGCCTCTGCAGCCCTACATTTACCCCATTTCGAGCCATTATTCTTTCGACCATGGCTGCTAAATTGTTTTCTGCCGGCGTGTTATTACAACGTATTCGTTGCACAATATCATCAGCGTCTTGACCCCTATTTACTATCACCCTCGCAGGTTCTTGCTGGACAGACATTTCGACACGAGGTGGTTCGACCACTGCTCCCTGGTCTTGTAGGTCTGCCTGAGGAACGTTTATTGGTCTTTGGTTTATAGTAGGTTCTTCTTCGACCGCTACCCTTGGGATCTGAACTTCCTGTCCCCTCGGGGGAGGTCGAGGGACACCGAAAAAATCAGCAATGCGCGTCATCTGTGCCGCCAATTATTGATTTGTTTGTGTAGTGTTTTGGATCAAAGGATTGAATATAACCCCCATTTGTTAGGCCAACATATGAACCATATCATGGTTACTCTCATCTATTTGTTGCCTGATCACTTGCGCAGAGTTATTGGTGATGTTTGGCATGTAAGTTTGGTACCCCGTTCCTAAAGGCTGGCTAATTCGACCTATATTGTTCACACCAGAACCGGACCCTTGTAAGGGCAAAGGTATGTTCATTGTTGGGTCTGTAAATGCTGATGGAGCGTTATGCAAACTTGCCATTACTGAAGTTGGCATTCCATATGGTTGCTCTCGATTTAGTGGCATCGAAAACCCAGACATAAAGGGTCTGTACATACTTCCTGAGGGGGGGGGGAGTCATTTGAGGCATTTGGGGTCCCATAGTTGAAAAACTAGGCGCACTCTGAGGTGTTGAAACTGCAGGCGTCGAACCCGCTGTTGATGGATTAGCCTCTGATACTGATATTGAGGCCATACTTCCCCCAGTCGAAGGATTAGGGGGTGGTATTTCATTGTTCGCAACATTCTGATTGTTAGGCGGATTTGGATTTGCCATTCTGGGTACTCGTCTTCTTCTGGGTCTTTCTTCGTTATTTATGGCTAGTTTACCACTTCTTAATTTCATGCAACAAGACGAAGCAAATTTCTTACGAGTACACTGTAAAATGAAGGTTTTCAAATGTTGATAGCACAAGGACCCACTAGGCGTGCCAATTTGTTTGCTTGGAAAATTCGCAAACAACCGTTGATCTCCTAATTTATGTAAAATTAGTTTACTTACAGGATTGATCAAATAAATCCTAGGACAATGTGCTCTAACAATTTTGGTAACTTTCGTGAGAAAACCTTTTGTTTATTGAATTCATCATGATTTCTTATCAATCTTTGTATTTTCGACAGAAATGATAACCTTTGTCTTTTAAAATAAATAACAAACGTAAATAACTTGCAAGTAAGAAATGACGGAAAGGCAAAAAGAAACTGTAAATGAAGAACTTTAGACTTCTATTTAGATGCAAGAAATGAAAACTGGTGTTTTTCAAACGTACATTTTCTCAGTAATTACTCTTTTCTCTCTCTCTCTCTCGGTTACTTTGAGTATTTCTTGAGTGATTTGTACAAATTCTGAACACACCCGGAAATCTAACACTAAGACCCCCTATTTATATACAAACGAAATAACCAACTATAACAGCTATTTCTCTTGATGGTGACAGATGACATTCTGCATGTATTCGTCTGCCAGATGCGTTCCACGCGTCCCTTTTCAAAACGGAATTCCCTCCTGAATTTTGAATTTCAAACAGCAGTCGAAAAGGAGCCTATTTCTTCTTTTTTTTTTTGTCGAAAGTATTCTTCACACTTAGAAAAATCTGGCAACGCTTCCCCTGAGCGCCATTGGTCTTCGACTAGCTTTCTCCATCACAAAACCTTCTAGTCGAATTACCCAATCGAATTGTTAACTTTTCATTAAAACCATTATCTTGGCGTCGAAATTAGCAGCCTACACCTAGACACACCAACAAATTGTCTATCTTCATAATATCAATAACTAGACAATACAAAGCAATTAATCACAGAACCTGTTGTATTTTTCGCTACTCAGCTACACAAGAAGAGAACATGACAGTTCAATCAATGGATTAACTAGGGATGTCAGAATTGAAATTTAACACTATTTTCTTCTTTCAACTATAATGATAATATCTTTTATAGCAGTGTGAGTGTAACACTATTTGTTGACGGGGAAGACAGAAAGATGGTGGGCACCTTTGACGTGATCTTGAGAGGCCATGATCGTAATTTTGAACGGAGAGTGTGTTTTGGTCTTAGAATCTGAGGTGGATGTTAAGACGGGGACAAAAAGATTCCCACAGACGGCGCCACTGATCGTGAAGGCTGATCAGATCCTGTGATGGGCTAAGAAGAACGTCTGTGATGCTGGGTGTGAGATGAGGAGAAGGGGGTGTACCTGCAAGGCACTCCGACGCTCAAGTAAGAAAAGGTCAGAGAAAAGGGCAAGTACAAAGTGTGTTCTTGGGATGATTATTGGATACCTGACCCTCTCAAATGAGAGGGTTTATATAATGCCTCCCGCGCGTGACCAACGGTCCCTATTTTCGAGGCGGAGTAATCGTTTCCTGAAGAATATGTAACCGCAAAAAACTAGCCGTTATGACAGACAGAGGTGCCCAAAACTAGTCGTTGCCACGGGAAAGGGTATGGCTCCGGGCAAAGGCGTCCTGGCTGTCTCTGGGTGGAGGAGCCGTACGTAACGGGCAAAAATGTCGGGGAGGGGCAGATGACCTTGAGAACCATCTGCCCATGTATGCCCGATTGGAGGGCAGAAAGGTAAAT
Source organism: Lathyrus tuberosus (assembly GCA_022829125.1). Classification (NCBI taxonomy): domain Eukaryota; kingdom Viridiplantae; phylum Streptophyta; class Magnoliopsida; order Fabales; family Fabaceae; genus Lathyrus; species Lathyrus tuberosus. The sequence continues at coordinate 3,090,720 of JALAZF010000431.1, read as the reverse complement.
CTTGCCCTTTCTCAGCTGGACTTAGGCAATTAGATCGTTCTGAAAGCAAAAGTGAATTGGGTCATGTCTAACCATTGGTCCAGTCCGAAACATTATGTATACTATTAACACACGTGCTTGAACCTTATTAAACATATGTTTTTATTTGTTACAAAGCATGTACTGCCCTTTCGATTAACCAAAAACATGTTCTCAACAAAATAATAATAATAATAATAATAATAATAATAATAATAATTTGTATTTTCTGTCGCACAATAGATCAGCAGAAAGAAACAAAAATAATTTTCCTTATTGCAAAAAGTTACACACTGAATAAGAGTGTCTCAATCTTTTTAAAGGTTATGTATAGATTATTTACACTTTAATCATAGAAAAATAAATAAAGACCTATCTAACTATTATATAATAATTATAAATATTTTATGAGACCTTATTAACAATAGTTAAATGTGTTAATTTGAGATCATGTGCGGCATTCTGCCTCCTTATACCGCCTCAAAAAGGATGATGCTAAATATGTAAAATGAATGGATTTGAATACATTTTTATTTTTGATATGATTTAGTTGTGACTCTTGATTTTTGGATCTTGGGTTTTTTAATTTGAGGTTTAAATTTTAATTTTAATTTTGATTTTGTTGAAGAAGATGAAGTTCCAATTTGTATTTTAGGATTTTTTTTTTTAAATATTTTTAAGCCTTGAGTTTGTTGAAGAGGGAGAATAATATGAGTGTATACTTGAAGATGATGAATTTGTTATTTTTAATATAGTTTAAATTTTATTTTTATTAAAATGGTATAATTTATATTATTAATTAAATTAATAAATTTTAAATAATATGAGTTTAAATTTATTAAATATAGGAATGACATATTATAAATTCAGTTTTATGTCATTAAAAATTATTCTTAAATTGGGAGAATTGAGATAAAAAAGTAAAATAGATTTAAATCCAATCTTTAAAATGGGAGGAAAAAAAAAGTAAATAGAAGAATTAAAGATGCAATTATGATTATATATATATATATATAGGGTTTTGCTAGGATACACCCACCTATTTTTATGAAGGTGTGTTTTAGCAGCATGAACCTTAAGGAGTATTTAATGAATTTTTAGTTATTAATTGCTAACACACTCCTTCTAAAAAATAAATAGGTGTAATATAAAAAATGTCTACAGCAAATGCTAACTTACACTCACTTACTTTTAAGAAGGTGTGTTTTAGTAACATGCACCTTATGGTGCATTTAACAATTTTTTAATTAAAGTTTGCTAAAACACACCTTCATAAAAATTGGTGGATGTATCCTAGCAAAACTCATATATATATATATATATATATATATATATTAACTAATGTTTTCTAGAACACTGATTAAAAAATTAAAATAATAAGTTATGGATTATTTAAAAAAAAATTATAAGTATTGCATAAATTGATCATAACATATTTTTTTATTGGGAATTCTTAACCAGTGCCCCAAACACTAATACACGGGTTTGCAATTTAATTTATTAACCATATTCGTCTATTTGTTACTAATCATGCACTGTCCTTTCGTTCTTCCAAAATGAGAAAAATATTCTCTCAATAATGATAAATAAGATTAATAATAATAAAAGAGTATTAGAGTAGTGTTGAATAAAATAAATGTAAGTTATTGATTCAGAATTGTAACTTAGTAATGTATAGAAGTCGTTGACATATTCAATTCAAAAACTTTTTTAAAAAATTAAATATTATTTTAAACATTAAAAAAATCAATTAAAAGTTACAAAAATTTAAATTTAATTATTATTTTTAGAAAAGAAAATAGTATTTTTGTGAAGCTTCAACATTTTCTTTAAACTATTAAAATTAACTTTTTTATTTTTTTTTAAATCATAAACAAATACTAATAAATTGATAAAAAAGATTTTAGAAATAATTCTTATATCCTTAATAAGCACTATTTTTATTAAAATGATTTCAAAATTTTGACGAAAAAAGAAAAAAAAAATTAAAATTTTTAGGCAATGTTTCTCAAAAAAATGGCATAACCTTTTGTTTATATTTCTAAAACTATATCATACTATAAACACCTTTGAATTTAAATATTAAGGGCCAATTTGTTTTAGCTTTAAAAAATGTATTTTTTCTTTATATTTTTGAAAATGGATTTTACAAAAATATTTTTCAAAATATTACAAGTTTTTATAAATTTGTTTTTTATAAATTAAAAGACTAATTTTGACTTACTATAACATAAATATACATTATTAAAGAACAAAACATATTCAAAATCATGGTTTTTCCAAAAAGTTGTATTTCTAAAATGATTTATTTGAAAAATTATTTGAAATACCTTCAAAATTTAGTGATTGTTTTGAAATTTTAGTATAAAAAAAATTCAATAAAATGATGAAATACCTAAAATAACATTTTAAGAATAACTATTCAAACTAAATTTTCATTTGAAACTTTCATGAAAAGTTTCTATGTAAATTTTTTTTACACTAAAATATATTATATTATAAAAATCATTTTTTTTTTTAAAAAGTAAAGCAAACGGGCCCTAAATTGCATAATAGAAATCTATTTAATAATCATCAAGAATACAATATTTATAGGCGCGAGCTTGCAATTTGTTAACCATTCCTATCTATTTGTTACAAAGCACTGTCTTGTCGTTCAACCGATGATGATGATGATGGATAACTTGAATTATAAATTATTTGCAAATCAAAAAAATAGAGAAGAATAATGAGCAATTAAGAGAGAAGTATTATTAAAATGAAATTGATGAAATTAAATTTTTACAAACATGTGATATATCTTTTATATAGAACGATACTACTAACTTGTTCGGAATATAATTTTTTTGTGTCAAAGTATAATTTCTAAAGAGTTTGTTGTTGTTGAAATGCTCTACGCGAAAATTTGGATAACTGTCGAAATGTCGAAGAAGTGTATCTCGACAGAAATTTAGACCTAACTTTATTTTTTTGTTTTTAGCTGAGTTAGGTTAGTTGGAGATTTCTTGGTGTGCAAACAATCTCAACCTTTAAATAGGGAGGTACCATATCGTTGTAATAATGCAATTGAATAGAGAAAGGATTGAATAAAACTTCAGTTTGAAGGCAGTGAGAAACTCTGCAAAAATATTCTCATTTCCCCCTTTTCTCTCAAGCCGTAATCTCTCTTTTCTTCCCTGATTCATCTTCTCTTTTCTTCTTTAATAATCATTGCGCAGCGAAATCAACTTGTAACCAACGTGTGGTTGATTCACTCGAGTGAAGAGTGAAGAAAAAGAGGCGGAATCAATCAGAAGAATTGATTCTTATTCATAAAGGTTGATTCAAAATTTTCTAAGTTTTAGGTGTAATTCCAACATCTAGTATCTAGAGCAGTGTCTGTGAGCTTCTTGGGAAGCATAGTGTGATGAACCATCCGAACGGGTATTTTCCAACAAATCTTCCAATTTTGAATGATAAGAATTATGATAATTGGTGTATGTAGATAAAGAATGCCTTATGTTATCAAGACATGTAGGATCTTGTGAAGGAATGAGTAACACCACTTGCAGAAAACGCGACAGATGAAGAAAAGGTTGCACACAAAGAATTGAAGAAAAGAGATTATAAAGCTCTCTTTATATAATTCATCAATGTGTTGATCTAGACAATTTTGAAAAGCTGATTGATGTTGAATTAGAGAAAGAAGCATGCAAAATTTTGGAGAAATATTTTGGAGGCGCTAAGAAAGTAATAGAGGTGAGGTTACAAACTCACAAAAGAACGTACGAATTGCTTCAGATGGAAGAAAGTTGAAGCATAATTGATTTTTTCACTATGGTTACGAAACTAATGAATCAAATAAAGGTATGTGGAGAAGTGTTGACATTAAGATTAGTTGTTGCAAAGATCTTAAGATCATTGGCTCTAAAATTCGATTGTGTGGTAGTAGTCACAGAAGAATCGAAAGACTTGTCGACATTCACAAAGGAAGATATTCAAGGGAAGCTTGAATCTCATGAACAAAGAATGGATGAATGAGCTGGAAGCAAGTCGAAGAGTTATGTGGCTCTACAAGCGCAATCAGCAAGAGAAAATAAAGGCAAAGGAAAATGGTTCAACAACAAAGGTAGAAATGGCTACAATAATCCGAGTGGTAGAGGAAACCAGCAAGAAGGAAACTCGCCGAATCAAAGAAGACCCTCATACCAAATCAACCACAGAAGTGTTGTTGTAAGTAGAGGAAGTGGTGTTGGACGAAAAACCTGACAAAAGTCACATTAAGTGTTTTAATTTTCAGAAGTATGGTCACTACTCTAGTCATTGTCCTGAAAAACAAAAGAATAAAAAAAATGATGCAAAGATGGCAAAGCATGAAGAATAAGAGATGTTGTTGATGGTCACAACAAGAAATGAAGAAAGATTCAAGGACCAATGGCACTTGGACTTGGGATGCTCATCACACACAACTAGTAGGAAAGATTGATTTGTCAACATAAAACCCTCGATGAAGAACATGGTAAAATTTGCAAATGACAATACACTAGCAACTGAAGGTATTGATGATGTTCTAATTATGAGGAATGTTGGGAAAAGGTCAGTAATTTCCAATGTATTGTATATACGAGGCATGAAAAGTAATTTTCTCAGTATATGGCAATTGGTCGAAAAGAATTACAAAGTGTCGATTTAAGACAAGATAATGAGAGTTCTTGACTCAGGTGGAAGGTTAATCTTGAAGACTCCCAAGTCTTAGAATAAAACCTTCAAGATTGAACTTAATGTGACGGAGCACAAGTTCCTTGAAACTACAACTAGCAGGGATGAATGGACATGGCATTATAAACTTGGCCATCTCAACTTCAAAGACATCGGAGATCGAAAAGAAGAAATATGGTTTTAGGGTTTCCGGAAATCGACATTCCAAATGAAGTGTGTGAGGAATCTGTACAGGCAAAGCAACCCAAGAACAACTTCAATAAGGATGCAAGAAGCAGGTTGAAGCTGTGTCGACTGCAACATACATTTTGAACAGATATCTGATGAAAAAATCTATAAGGAATCATGCCAGAAGAATGTTGGTCTGGTGGCAAGCCTAACTTAAGTCATCTGAAAATATTTGGATCTATAACACATAGACATGTGCCTGATCAGTTGAGATGAAAACTTGATGACAAGTCGAGTCAAATGATCCTAATAGGATATCATTTAATTAGAGGATACAAGTGGTTCGACCTTGTAAACAAGCAAGTCGTGATCACTAGGGACGTGATCATAGATGAGCTTAAGGAATAAGATTGGACTTAAAATGTAAGGCAGGATTCGGTGAAAATCTTATGTGAAGGACTAGCAAGTGAAGTCGAAAGATAAGTTCAACAAGAAGAAGTCAAAGGTTAAGCAAAGCACAAGCAGACCTCAAAGAATAAGACACATGCCTGAAAGGTTACAGGAATATGTGATTACATCAAATGATGTGGTCATTGATGAAGGTGAAATGGTACACTATGATTTATATGTAAATGTTGAACCAATCAATGTAACTGAGGCATTAAAGGATTCAAAGTGGATGAAAGCGATGAATGCGGAACTGAAGTCCATTGAAGTCAACAACACTTGGTCACTTGTCGAATTGCCTCAAGACATGAAGGAAATTGATGTGAAGTGGGTATACAAGACGAAGTTAAATCCAAAAGGAGAATTAACTCGGCACAAGGCAAGACTTGTGGCATAAAGATTTCTTAAGAAATAAGGAATCGACTTCAATGAAGTTTTTTCACATGTTGCTCGAATCGAAACAATCAGGTCAGTTGTTGTTTTAGAAAACATGAACAAATGGCATATGCGTTAGATGAATCTGAAATGTGCATTCCTGAACGGCCCCTTAGATGAAGGAGTTTGTGTTGCACAACCAGTTGGGTTTGTGAAACAAGGTCAATAATGACAAGTATATGTCATACCCCAAATTTTGACCACATGATTTCCCATCATTGTGAGGACCATTTCCACAATATAGATGTACCATCATGCCTCATCAATCTCCTCAAGGATTGTTGAGCATTCACTACAATCAAGAATTAGGGTTTTGAGCCCTCTCAGAGCACTTAGACAAAGGATCAATCAAGAATTGACATAAGCTTCAACTTGTCTAGCCTCTCAAACACCCATAAAGGATCAAGAGGACTCCCACATCAAGAATCAAGCACAAGGTTGCAACATTCCAAGTGGATCAAGCCTCAAGATCGCAAGTGTCACCAAATTAGGGTTTTGGTCGACCAGGGCCTCCAGATGAAAATTTTCATCTAGGCATGAGCCAATACTTCTAAGCATGACCCAAGATGCTCAAAGGGACCTTGTGAGTCCAATCATCAAGTCAAAATGGTATCAGGGGAGGCATTTATTAAAAATCAGGAATTAGGGTTTCTTAGCCTAATTCATGCCTAAGTTGACTTTTGAGGCAAGACATGAACCAAGACCTCAAGACATGATTTGGGGGCCTCAAATACACCACATTGATCTATTTACAACAAAGGATTGATCCAAGAATCTTGAGTCACAAGTTTCATTTTCATCTGGACCACAATTAGGGTTTCGAAGAAAAAGTCAACTGTACCTTTGACTTTGGGCTAAGACATGTTCCCAAACCTTGGGATATGATTCAAGATACCCTAAAAAACCTATGTAATCCCTCCATTAGGTTTGAATTAGACCAAGAACTTGATTTTATAGAAGATCACACAGTTTGAAATTCATCTGACAAAAAGTCAACTGTGTCTAAAATCAAGTTTGACTTTTTGAAAATTTTCACAAATATGGCTCCCCTAAGTCAAAAACAATGTTAATTAATGGTTTTGATTATCATCCATCAAGAAAAGTCAAGAAAAATAGGGCTACTTGCAAAAGGGGCAACCATAGAAAACTTAAAATTTTCTAAGTTATGGAACAAAATGGATTTGGTACCAACTTTGCAAGGTCATAACTCCCAAACCCTAAGGACTTTTTCTTCCATCCAAAGCTCAAATGGAAGTTCTCATTACATACGTCAAAAATGTCAACTACAAGAGATTCCAAATCTTCATGGATTTTGAGTTATGGATTGGTCAAAATCACAAAAACATGAAAATGACCACTTTTTCCAACACTTAGTGAAATTTTAGACAGAATCTGTCTTGAATTTTCACCAACTTTGAGGTCATTTTTCACCTTGATCCAAACTGAACCAGGTCCATTAGTGGACATCAAAGTTAAAGTATGTCATGAGGGTTTTCCAAAATGTACAAGAACTCATCATAATTCAACTTGAGTAGGGAGTTACAAGCCTTGAAACATGGCATGAAAACCTGATTTTTCAAGACAACATGAGGACCAAAATTGTGCCACACGATTTTGACCTTCAATTCTTGTCACTTTGCCAACTTAGTCATCTTCCAAAAACACAAAGTATCTGATGACTCACTTGGTTCATGATCAAAGAGGCAAGGAATTCAACTTGGCACGTGAAAATCATCATGACATGAAACTTGGAGTTCAAATTTGGCAAGGTAGCATCAATGCAATGCATTGAGGTGTCATGAACCAGATCACAACACTCCAAATCAGTCAATATTTCAGTCCAAACTCTGAGCATTCAAATCTGCAAGGATTAAATGAGTCAAGATAAGGAGAGTTGACTTGGCAATTTTGAATTATCCAAGTCAATGGCTACAAGCTACTGCCATGATCAACCTCTAAACACTATTGCTTCCAAAACAAACTTCATCTACTATAAATAGAGGTCATATATGACTGATAAAACCACTCCAAAACCTCTAAATTCATGTTTTCCTCCAAATCACATTCCAAAAACCAGATTTTGCTTCTTCTTGAAGTCACTATCGAGTTTTCAAATTGAGAGCAAATCCATCAAAATCAATCATGCCAACACCTCACATACATCATATATGAGTGATCCATAACCTTAAAACTCATCTGGAACATCAGAATCACAAAGTCACCATTCAATTGCTCAAGCTTTTCGGCAAGGTTGCAGTTGAGGTACCACAAGGTGATCCAAGCAACTCCAATCAAGGTTAGGCATCTCAACACATTCCATAGGGTATTCTGAAGCTGTCCAAGTCCTTACAACACATCTGTAACGTCTCCATCATCAAACTCGATCACCAGCTGCAAGAGGTAAGCCTAAAGCCTTCAAACTCCATACTACATGCATCATAAATGTGTTTTTGAGTTACCATCTTGTTTCTGCATGTATATAGAGTGATAACCCTCAATCAATTGCTATGTATGAATCGTGTATGGGATTTCATAGTGTTCTTATAGAAATTAGGGTTCTTGAGTTCATCACTTGATTTCTCACTCCACACTTAATATAAATGCAATTAATTTATATAGTTGTAATCCTTGATAAAAAAAACGAACAAGCTTCATGTATACAAAAGTCATTTTCATTGAGTAATCAGAGAGATTGAGAGGTTTTTGCAAATTGGACATGGCGCGATCACGAGGAAGAAGAAGGTGACCGTTGGCGCCATAATTCAAATTATTTGAATTTTTGATATTTTATTTAATTGATTTCAAAAATTAATTTCTCTCTCATTTTTTATCATTTTTTATTGGTTCTTTTTTTGAAAAGTCACAAAAATGTTAAATTATTTTATTTTACAAAAAAAATCAAATTTATATTATTTATTTAATATAGTTAGAATTTTTGTAATTAATTTCATTTTATTTGTTTTAAAACATTTTTAAATGGAATTCTTACCTTGATTTTTCCACTTCAAATGAATTTTGAACTTTTATGTGATTAAACATGATTTTTCAAAACATTTTTAAAAGTTTAAAATTTGTTTTTGAATGTATTTGATATTTTGTATCATTTATTATTTAATTTTCTTTGAAAAATTATACTTTATTTAAAATTAGGGTTTTTCTCTTGATTTTAATTTTTTCAAAGCTTCATTTGAAACATTTTTGGGCCTCTTGATAGAGTGTAAGTCCCATCCCTTTGTAAATAAGCCATTTTGGGCCTCAACTATTGTATAAGTCCCGATACGATATTAAAAATCTCGGCGCGATCACCATTTTCAAACAATTTTTCATTTGGGCCTCCCCTTTGGTTGTAAGTCCCATTTTTCTTCTTTTTCAAACACTTTTGGGCCTCTAATAGAGTGTAAGTCTCAACCCCTTTGTACATAAATAATTTGGGCCTCGGTCATTGTATAAGTCCAGATACAATAATGGTACGATCACTGTTTTTCATCTGGGCCTTTCCTTGAATTATAAGTCCCAACTCTTGTATAAAAATAAAATTTGGGCCTCTAATAGAGTGTAAGACCTATCCTCTTTGTAAATACAATAATTTGGGCCTCAGTTATTGTATAAGTCCCTCTGTGGGTTTTCAAAACTACGACGCGATCGTCGCCTTTTCGAAATAATTCATCTGGACCTCTCTTTGAGTATAAGCCCCAAAATTTTTTTTTAAACAACTTTCTTTTTTGATTTAGATTCAAAATTCAAAGTGTTATCAAAACTTTCTTCAATTTCTTAAATAACTAACCATACAGCTGTAGTTACTATGCTTGGGCTTGCACAACTGTAAGTTCCACTATCTCTTCAATACATACTTGTTTATATATTTCATCTGTATATATATATATATATATATATATATATATATATATATATATATATATACTTATACATACTTCCTTAGAGTTTTCCCCAGCAATTTAGTCTAGGTCTAGATCAAACCAGTGGTTACTCTTTCAACACAGTCAAAACTAGTTCCCCATAGGAAATTCCAGATACAGTCTTGCCTCCTCTTGGGCTTTTAGAATATGGAACAGAGAAAGGCATTATTCCCGGTGAAACTTTTCTCAAGACTGTCCTAACTTAGAAATACATGTGTATAAGAAATTCATTTCCCCAGAGAGGATTAATTCTCGGTGAAACCTCTCTTGAATTTCTTCAAACCTTAGAACTGTTCTGCAAAGGAAGGATTAATTTCCGGTGAAACCTTTCTTGAACTTTTCTTAGGCTTGGACCCACAAGCTTCCTAAAAGCACCCCCAGCCTCCTCTTGGACTTTGTACAAGGACCCTCAGACTTCTTAGAAGTTCCCAGCCTCCTCTTGGGCTTAGTACAAAACCCGAAGACCTTCTATAGGTATAGGACAGAACCTAGTCATCTCTACTAGTTCAATCCTCTAGAGAGTCAGAATTCCAAAACATCAGACCATTATAGGGTTGATCTTCATCCCTTAAACCAGCAGCCTCCTCTTGGGCTTCATACAAGTAGACTTTAACAGTCTCAGCCACCTCTTGGGCATCATACAAAGATCATTCTCCCACTAAGAGCCAACCTCTTTATATCAATAGACTTGGAAAAGCCTCATCTCCACTTAGATCTCACATAGACCCTTAAGTTTCCTAAAAGCATAGAAAAAAACCTGATCATTTCATCAATATGCTAATCTCCAGTAGAGTTTGAAACCTCCATAGGTTTTCATACTCAAATTTTAAACCTTTACCATCAATAAAATCTTAACAGAAACAGAGCCTCAGGGCATCTGATATTTCAACTCTTCTTCAATCCTCAGTAAGAGTTGACTCCCCAATTTGGACCTGTCTCTGGATTTCAATAATCTTCAGCAGAAGTCAGCCTCCTCTTAGGCTTCATATAAGAATTTCCCCAACCAGCCTCCTCTTAGGCTTTGTATAATGATTTTTCCTCAATAGATTCAGCCTCAATCTTGGGCTTTGTACAAGACAGATAACATTTTTCCAGCTGAGTCAATCTCCTTTTTAGCCTCAATCTTGGGCTTTGTACAAGACAGATAACACCTCCCTAGTGGAGTCAATCGCTTTTCAAAGCCTCAATCTTGGGCTTTGTACAAGACAGATATAAAACTCCCTTAGTAGAGTCAAACTTTTAGCTTCAACCTTGGGCTTTAATCAAGGCACACAAAAATCAACATACCCTCAGAGGAAATTAAGAGTTCCCTCTGTAGGAAGACATTTCTCTGTATATCACATATCAAGATAAGTAATCAAATAAACCCTAATTCCAGATAACTGATGTAAGTGGCACACTTGTTGATTCAAAAATCCAAGCTGTGGTCCCTCTTTTATCCTGGTAAACTTCTTCTTTCATCTAATTGTTGTAAGTGGCAAGCTTCTGGATTATTTACATCCAAGCTAATGTCCCTCTCTTAGCATGGAAGATTCCTAAGGGAAAATGACATTGCTCTACACTGAGTTAAAGTTTCTTCCTTCAGGACATTTCTCTTATAATGGAAATTATGGCATTGCTGGATTCCATACATTCCAGTTAAAGTAATTCTCCTTTATAATCAGTTATCCAATAACTGTAATAAACAGGTGAGATATCTCCCTTTAGAGATGACAAATTCTCTCTGAATCAAACTTTTAGCCTAAATCTTGGGCTTTGAACAAGACACAAATACACCTTTAGCTTCAATCTTGGGCTTTGAACAAGACACCAAACATTTTCCTCCCATAGAAATAGGAGGATCTATGATTGCTCTAATTTCCCTATTTTTTTAACTGGAATACATAGGCATAAGATTGCGAAATTTTAGCGAGCACACAAGTCAAAAACTCTAGGTCCAGTACCTTACCAAAAACAACGAAAAAGCCCGAAAACAACAAAAACATTCTTCTCAACACTCTCAAAAGAAAAACTTTCCCAACCCATAACAGATAAACACCAGAAAGTATTTAAAACATGCCAAAGAAGATCTATGGATAACCATATATACACTGGGTAATTGACAACTTCCCTTTGTATAATCTGACCCCGAACCCCCAATCTCTTAGCATTTGTTAAAGAAAACATTTGCGTGCAAGGTTAGTTTTAGATAGCTTCCCTTTCCTTTCCAACTTCATAGGATAAATAAGAAATCAGAAAGTAGCACCCAATTCCAACCATTGCGGTAAGGTGGTCGCTTCACCGACAAAAATCGCACGCTACAGTATACAGGCTACATAAAGCTATGTATGGACTCAAATAAGCTCCAAGAGCTCAGAATAAGAAGATAGATAATTTCCTAAGGGAGAAGGAACTTTTTAAGTGAACAAATGAGCATGCAGTATATGTAATAAGAAGCAAGAGTGAGTGACTTATAGTGTGTCTCTATGTCGGTGACTTGTTAATAACAAGTAGCTGCAAGAAAGAGATACAAGACTTCAAAGGTGATCTTAGTAAGGTATTCAAAATGTATAACATGGGAAACATTTTATACTTCCTTGGTATTGAATTCTACAAGAGTACTAGTAGCTTGATGATGCATCAAAGAAGATATGAAAATGAAATACTCAAAAGATTGAGATATAAGACTGAAATGAAACTTCGACACCCGCTGAACGAAGTCTGCGAGTGTTGAGAAACTCAGATGAAGATGATGTCGACCCAACACAGTACAGAAGACTTATTAGGTCATTAAGATACCTTTGTCGCACAAGGCGTGATCTAGCATACAATCTAGATATATTGAGAAGATTCATGCAGTAGCCAAAGGTATCACATCTAGCAGCGATGAAGAGGATTCTAAGGTATCTCAAAGGAACTCTCGACTATGGCATTCTGTTTCCTACATCTGATGAAGGAAAATAATGCAAGCTAGTGGGTTACACCGATTAAAGTTAGTGTGGTGATACTGAGGATAGAAAATTCACAGTTGGTTATGTGTTTATGATAGGTGGTGCACCCGTTGCTTGGAGCCCAAGAAAAAAACAAATAGTAGCATTGTCATCATGTGAAGCGGAGTACATATACTTCCCTCTATGCATGTCAGTTAACGTGGATAGTGAATTTGATCAAAGAAATTACAGGGACGAATCATGGAGCAATTTGACCTGTTGTCGCACACCGGTCAAAAACGGGTATATAAAATGTAGGATAAGAAAGCGACACTCGAGTGGTATCGCAAGGACTCTAAGTTAATTTAACCAAAGGAAATAAAATAAAAGGTGGGGGATTTAGGTTTTTGGATAATTACAAATAAAGAAAACGATGAAAATTATAATTAATGGATTAATATACTGGTTTGATAATTTCTGACTTATCATCAGCTATTATGTCACTAATTCCCTAAGTGGATCCAATTTTTATTTGATTATAATATCGATTAACAAGCATGATCAACACTATGTTAATTTTATTAATATTCGTCGCATTAAGCATGACATCTGATGATTAGGTGAAGTTAACGAATAAGCTAAGTTAACATGTGAAGTTAAGGAACATGCATCGATTAAATTTAATCAACATTATTATATGCACCTCGAATTAAGCAAACAAGAATACACAAAACAGGATTGACAGGACCTTGTGGGGATGGTTCAGGCTCTATCCCGAGTATAGGCATTTCAGACTTGGATTTAATTTTTTCATCCACAACATCAAAGGCTAACTTTCCCCTCTTAACACTAATGATTTCCCTAGTTTTATGGTCTTCTATTTTTCTCTTTTTATGCAGGATCTCAAACAAAGAAACATTGGTGTGTGTATTTTCCAATACCTCCATATACCTTTTGAGTTGGGAGTCTACTTTAGCTTTCAAAAACCTTTGCGGAAAAGGAATTGGTGGTTTATAGGGAGGAGGAACAACATAAGGTGCTTCCTTCTCTACCTCTTCGACAACCTCCCTTTCAGGTTGTGTCGGTGGATTTTCCTCATCTCTACTGTTTTCTCACCAAAACTCTCTTACACATCATTATTACTCTCCTTAGGATTTTTTATTTGTTTTCTTAACTCTTCATTATAGAGAGTTTGTGTCTCCACAAAGTACTCCGTCATATATTCTAGCCTAGAGAGAGTTTGCGCAGTAATGAAATCCTCCATTACTATTTCGAGGTCGGATTTTTGGGAATCTTGCGGTTCTTGGAAATACTGGGTATAGTTATCGTAGAGAAAATTTGAGTGATCCAACCACCTAGGATTTTATGAATGTAAATAAAAGTGCCTTACTCTATACAGTGCAACAACAGAATCACAATATTGACTAAATATTTTCCATGCAACGACACCAAAACCTTGTTGTGTTGTTTATGCGCAAGTGCTCGGTAATGTTAGTTATAGTATACAAAATGTCGAACCCACAGAGACCAATGTCGACCTACTATAATTTATCATCGCTTTGTAAATCTAAGGCTATCGATATAAATTTTTGTTGGAATCAGAGTAGAAATGCTTGTTTTAAAGTTAAATGAAATAGAGACCGGAATGTAATTTCCGAGTACCTTAGGGCCTCAGATAAAATTTTAGCACTGAACTTTGGTCTTAAAATCTTTTTCGGAGGTGTTACCAATTTAAAGACACTACTTATTTTCGCGCATCCAGTGTCGGATTCCTGAATTGTAGTTGCTTGTTGTCGAACGTACAAGTTACAATTTAGAAAAACTTTTTGAAGATCGATAAGTCCTAAGTCGAAGGTTTATTCTCCTTTCGTTCATTCAGGTCCTTAGAATACAAGGCTGATTGAACTTCTTCAAAGCTCAGGGACTCCCTTCCATACAGGAGAATTTCTTTGAAGTAAGCATGTGTTATGGGCAAAACGCACAACAACAATAGTGCTTGATCTGCATCATTGATCTTCACATCAATATTTTTAAGATCAAGAATTAGCTTGTTGAACATACCCAACTGCTCAGCCAACACTTTGTCTTCGCTCATCTTGAATCAATATAAAGCTTGTTTCAGGTAGAATCGATTCACCAAAGATTTTGTCATGTACAAACTTTCAATTTTCAACCATAACCCCAATGCCTTCGTCTCCTTTGATACCTGTCAGAGAACCTTATCACCAAGTCTCAATAATATTGCGCTATAGGCTTTCTCTATCATGGTCGTCTTTTCTTTTTCTGTTAATGCAGCGTCCCTGGCTGCCTCCCCCTTCAACGCTTCCAAACAACCCTGCTGAACCAGTAGGGCTTTCATCTTCAAGCGCCACAGACCAAAGTCGTTCACTCCGGTGAATTATTCAATCTTATACTTTGTTGAAGACATCTTCTCCTCCATGCTCACCGCACCAATTTGTTGTGAATTAGGATGCCTTAAAACAAAATATACTTGGTTTCTTTATAGTCAAGAAACACACAAGGGTTAGGGTTAAAGAAAAAGCAACAAGGATTGGTTATAACTGCTATTCTTTACTTTCTATTTAAATCAGATTACAAATACACAAGAATTAAAAATAACCCTCTCACCCTAATTAGGATTTGCCACACCACACTTATGATGAGAGACTAGTATGTTATTTAGAATAAAACCTAACATACTAAACTAATGGGTTTTTTAACAATTACCCATTACAAGCTAACTTAGGGTACAAGCTAACTTAAACAATTGGATCCTTAACACAAGACCCAATTCGACAACTACATACTAGAACACTATTCGACTACAGCATGTAGGTCTTCGACAACAGCATGTGAGCATACTTCGACGGTATGCTAAACTAGAGTTTGATCCAATATCTCACAAAACTCATTTTTGTAATAACTTGGACGAAATAATATGTGGTCTAGAGCCTTCATTCAAGTATTCGTCGTCAACCCTAAACATGTTTACCTCACCTAAATCCTTTCATAATTAAGGATGTAAAGGGAGATGGTCTCGAGCCTTCGATTCCTCTACATGATTGTTTGGATACAAGTTGTCTTACTCGAATATTCGAGTAGTCATCATCCAACAAAAAATTCAACACATTAACTTAACTTCTCGCCCCCGAGCAATAAATCTTTTTTCAAAAGAATATTGTTTCGTATGTTCTAATGCGAATACAAACTAGCACTTAAGCCTCCACCATGAGCAAACTAGCTAATTTTTAAACCATTAGAATGTGATCGAAACACTTGTTCGATAAAACAAACCAACAAATCGTAGCCTTTCCCCCCGAACTATGAAGCTTAGAGTTCCTCATTGTACCCGAGTATACGTAGGAGCGAGACCCACAATCTTATCAAGAACCCTAATAAGAACATTTTTACGATCCATTTTTAGTTTCCTTTTGCACTTTTATCACTTGAAGAAAACAAATAACAATAGCTAACATTTAATCTCAAATTTAACTAAAAGGTTCCCATTGAGTACAACGGACGTGAGGGGTGTTAATACCGTCCCCTTGCGTAATCGACTCCTATACTCGAATTTGGTTGCGACAACCATATTCCTTTCTTTTAAGGGTTTTAACGATATTGTCCCTTTCCTTCATTGTAATAAATAAATTTTGGTGGAGACTTTGTTTGAATAATTTTCCGCGAGCGTTCGGACGCGTTTGCGAAGGAACCTATTTTTCGAGGTACGACTGTTGGAAACTCTCCTGGGGAGTTATTACTTCAAGCAAGAGAGATTCAAGCCAAACATAGTTCAATTTGCAATGAATGTTAGCTTTGTCTTTTTCGTTTTCTTCTATTTTCTTTTCTTTATTTCATTATTATTACCATTACTTATCTGTTGTTGGTTCTTATGAAACAATTAGGGATCTTTGATTATTAGTACTTTGTGCGATAGGCTCTTTACTCGGTACTTTGTGAGATGGTTATGTAGTATTGGCCTGCGAGGAGCATTCCTCGTTGGGACGATACGAAAACTTAGCCTAGAGTTGATTCTCGTTGGAACGATACGAAAATATGTGATTGCCTGTTTTTCCCCGCCCCTCATTAACCATATACAACCATTCAAAGAGATTTTTGAGATAATAAACAGAAAAATTAAATTATTCTTGAAAACAACTTAAAAGGTCTAATGTTTATCAAATTCCATGCATCTTGTAATTCATGATTTCCTCATTAACCTATTTAATTTTATTCAATCCCAAGTTCTTCAAAGTAAAGATAATGAATGGATTTCTTCTAAGTCTTTCACACAAAATTTGATTTCCTCTTTTTTCTAGTTTATGCAAACATCAAATTTTGTGTGAAAAACTCATACTCACACCCATTTATCATCATTGTTTTGAAGAATTTGTGGCATTGAATCAATTTTGTAGGCTAAAGAGGAAATCATGAATTACAAGATGCATGTAATTTGATAAACATTAGATTGTCTAAGTTTTTTTACAAGAATAATGAAATTTTTCTAATTATTATCTTAAAAATCTATTTAAATGAATGCAAGACCAATGAGGGAAGAGTGAAACAAGAAATCACATATGATATAACAAACTCCTTAACAACATTTACAAACAAAAAAAATCAATTAACTAACATAGATTAGGAGAACTTGATAACTAACCGTTCTTGGAAGCTATAAAAAGGATAAAGTAGAAGGGAGAGTAGAAAACATATGTTCACTATGAGAATATTATATGAAAGACTCATAATATTTCCTTAACAAATACAAGTTTGCTCTTAGATCCATGTTCACACAACCAGCTGTATCAGCGGTAAGTAAAGAACTATAACCACTTGCTATATACAACATCAACAACATGCAACAACATTTATCAACAACATACATACCTTTAATTGAAAAAATTCATGGAAAACAACATGAAAAAAATAGAATGCTAACATAAACTAGCAGAACATTGTTATCCAATACAAAAAAAAAAGGTTAACATAAACTAGCATGTTAACATAATAGTACATTGTAATCCAACAAAAATTTATCAACCTACAAGGTTAACATGGGATCCAAAAAAAGGTTAACTAGCAGTATATTGTAATCTTAAAAAATTAAATCAACAACATGTGAAACATAACAAGGTCTTCAATCTTCGTACTTAGTTGAATTTATGCACTTCTTAAGGTCTTTACTGTTAAAGTCTTCATCTTATTCATAATCAGTTGCATCCAGAGTCATTAGGTCCTTCACAATAGCCTCTACCTTCCTTATCTGTTCAGGGTTAAGATTCTTGAAAAGAATCTTCTTATAGCCTATTCCTCCAGACTGTTCAACAAAACTAATGTGATCCCTAACAGAACCAGCTTCCTTGGCTTTGTTCAACCATAACTCCATCATATCAATAACCTCCTTTGAAGCATCAATCTTGTGGACAAGTCTCTCCCACTATTCATCTTTTCATACTCTAAATTTTGACAACTTTTCTTCACTCTTTTCATCTAACTTATAGCTTAGATCACTAACATGTTAGGAGTTACATGTACATGATGTCTTGAGTTCAAATTCCACCTTTTTATTTATTTACTTTTAACTTTGTTTTATTAAATAAAATTACAATTGACATTTTATATCATCTTTTTAATTAATTTTCCTAATTCTTATTTAGGTATTTTTAAAATATTATTTTTTTCACTTTTCTCCATCTTATTCATAAAAATATCCAAAAATAAAAAGTATAAAATAAAAAGATTTGAAAAGATTTTATTCACATTTTTAAATATTGCATTTTAGGGTAGTGATTATATGGTTTTATGACAAAATTAATTTGATTGATTAAAATAGGCATAAATCAAAATTCAAATAAATTTGATTTATAGGTTTTAATTATTTTGATTAATTGCGATCAAATTTAATTTAATGTACTTTTAAAGTTTTTTTCTCCTTTTTATGTTTTTACCTTTACTTATATTATTTTAAAATTAAATTTGGTACTTTTTTATTTTTTATTTAATTTTTCAATTTCTTATTAAATTATTTTTTATTATTATAATATTTATTTTTAATGTATTTTAGTTTAAAAATCAAGAAAAAATCAAAATAAAACTCAAAAAATCAAAATCTTTTTATTCCTATTATTGTTACCATTTTGCAATATTATTTTTTATTTTTAAATTATTAATTAATATTATTGCATTATTATTATTATAGCATTACAAATTATTAAAAAAAATCAATTTCATTTATATTTTGCTATTACATTGTACATAGGTCATGAATCCATCAAGATTCATTGGTTTGGTTCCTAAGAAACAAATAAGACCGAATTTGATAAAATCCTTCATAAATAATTCAATCAGAGATTCAAATCTTGATCTTATTCTACCATATAAATAGACCTACAATTACTACAAGAAAGTCATACACAATTCACAAATTCAATCGCTAAAGTTGTTGCTCTTCATACTGAAGAAAAACAACAACTAAATCCTAAAACTCCTACTGAAATCTATTCTATCAAGAAAAAATTGGTTCAAAGACAAAAGGAAAATATAGGAATTGAATGATAGAAATCAATCGTGTAAAAAAGGGAAGGAGCTCAAAAGCTTAACAATTGTTGTGTCAGAGGAATAAATTTGTTGTATTTCATTTTTTTGTCTTAGTTAAAAAATTGGATGTACAAGTTCCTTTGTATTATGTACCTTGATTTAGTACATTATGGATGTATTTTTGATAATATTGTTTCAGTACCAAAATTGTAATGCTTTACGTATTACAATTCTAGATAGTATTACATAGGAATGTTACATGAACTTCTACATCACACCAACAAATAAAAGTTTAAATTTCGAATGAGAAAGTATTTATATTTAGCGTTTGACAAGCCTTCGATAGGATTATTAGCATTAGAAAAACCCTACAATAAATAAAAACTGATTTTGAAGAATAACATCTGAAGCATGTTATATTTAAAAAAAATAGTGTTATTGATATAATGTAAACTTAGAAATATTATGGTAATATTAGAAAAAAATATAACTGAATTTTAATTTGTATATCACTCACACACACACACAGTTTATAATTTCGCACACGAAAGATATGTAACATTGACTACCAAGCTGACGTAATGAACGGTGACATGATAAAATACAACTTAACACCTTAGTTAATGAAACGCCGATGGGTAAAGTTATATGATCATGGGTTAGAGCCCCATCATCTGCAATTTTTTATTTATATAAACAAAGCCTCAAACCTCTCGGTTTGTCTAAAATCGAGGGGTTAGATAGTATGTTTTTTTTTATAAATAAATTCATTACATTGTTTACACAGAATATTAATAAACTACATTGTTTACACATAATATTACATTGTTTACATAGAATATTAAAGTCAAAATGTTGTTCTTCATCGTTATCGCTGTCGCTGAAGAACAAATGCTGGATATCTTGGAGAAGAAAATATGTTGGGGATCCTCGTTTTGTTGATCTTGAGGAAGAACAAATGTTGAATGCAATATATTTTCTATTTATTTTGCATTCATTTATTTCTGATAAAAAAAAAGGTAAGCTAAATAAAATAAATATTAAATTATATGATTACTTAAGAACACAAAGCTTAAACCCAAATAATTTTTTGCACTTGCAATTTATCGCTAATGTCAAAAGTTAAAGTGGAGGATGTAGATAGTTTCAATCACTTCATGACGTTTCTTTATCAATTTTAGATATCAAAAAGCCTTTATAATGGAAACCATGCATCTGATAGCTGTTTATTTTCTAATGTTAACGCTAAAGGAAAAATTTTAATATCACGCAGATCACTAATGGTAGTTTCTTGAGTGTTGATAATCTTGAAATGAATAACAAAGATTTGTTTAAGAACGCTAAGTTATCCCCTCTGTTGCTATAAAAAGTGAGGTGAACATGTTTTTTTTAATTACATTGTTTACACAGAATATTGAAAAATAATAATGCAGCAAAACCATAATTTTGATGTAAGAGGTTATCTCTTCAAATATTGCACACATCCAATTTCTAAAAGAGTTATCTGGTCCCAACATTGAATGCATCCAACTTCTATTGAAACAATGTTTTCTTCACATGCAATCCACCATAGAGCACTTTAATAAGCTTCTAAATACAACAACATCTACACCATTTTGTGAGATGGATCCCAAAAGAATGACATGATTTCTACTTCAAACGACTTTGAAGCGGCTACCTATAAGTTAGAATTTGAGTAAAATTTGTATAACGAGTGCTTTTATAGTAAAATGTTTTGTATCTTATACATCATTTATTAGGGAAACTGGCAGGATATATCCTTTAGTTTACAAAAAAAAAATAATAAATAAAAATAGTTTCCTAATTGTTTTTTCCCTCGGTGTTTTGAAAAACCGAGGTAACATGTGATTTCTATATCTAAAAAAAAATCACGGGGCGCATTGGAATCATATCCACTAGAATAGCAATGATAATCCATATTAAAAAATGTAACATATCTTTTGGATTTTCAAGGCGTTTGGGCTTCTCTGGTTGTTTCACTTCCTATTTAAACATGATTCCATGTTTCAACGTCTTATTTCCAACTCTTTGTGTCTTAAAACCTATTTTAAAATTCTTTTCTTTTCTTAAAAAATGTCTTCAACAACTTTAGATGAAAATCTTTTATTCGTAATCAATGAAAAGTTTGTCGATTTCGATGATTTGAAAGACAAAAGTTTTGATATGAGGACAAATATTCGCAAAAAAAAGTTGAACGATTACTTTGACACTATTAATGAACCTATCTACATTAATCTCGATAAAAATTTATGGTTAAATGCCTCCGTTGGGCCATCTAGTCATGATGCTAGGTCAATCCAGTCCTATGTCAATGGCTTTCCTGTCACAATTACTCAGTCCTATTTGCTCAGAAAATAAAATTTGAAGAGGAAGGTGTTTATGTTGAACATTAAAGATTCAACAATGTCTTTAAAGATCACCCTTGCCTAATTTATGCAATCAACAATAATCTTAGCAGTCCTACTAGTCTACGACCAATTGAAAAAGTTGTGTATCAACTTCTAGTGTGAAATTTACATACAAGAGAGAAAGAACTGAAAACGATTACTAGGAATGACAAACATCTGATGTTATTCCTTACCAAGAACATCATAGTTAATCTCTTCCTCTTACCATTTTTAATTTCTCCAAGGAAGTGATAATCATCTCTAGGGATGAAATGACTTTCCTCATACCATATGGAAGAGTTTTTTATGATCTTTTCTCTAAGTTAGGGATAGTTAATAGTGATACTATTGAAGTTAAGTGGATTCAGAAATTTGAATATGTGGAATAGTTATTAGTTGTCCCATTTTTAATTAATGAAATATTTCCTTTCATATTATTGTCTATTCCTTTTTATTGATAACAATTTTTTTTTAGAATTACTAATTAGAATTACTAATTAATAAAAAATATGAAAAAAATTAACTAATAAAAAAAAGGGAAGATTGGTAGCAGACAAATGAGAAATCATTGAAAAAAAACCTTAAATGCAGTTACTAGGATTTGAAGCGTACTCCCTAATAGCTATGTTACCTCGGTTTTTAAAAAACACTGAGGTATTAGGTTTAATTTTATTTTTATTTAGAATATTTGGTGCTCCCAGGACCTATAAGCTCAGTTTTTGACATGTTCGAGGTGCAACCTTCATCGTAAAAAGTATTATTTATAGTAGTCACACACACACGCACGCACACGCACACACACACACACACACACACAAAAATGTGTGTGTGTGTGTGTGTATATATATATATATATATATATATATATATATATATATATATATCTTTACTTGTAAAAAGTAAAAATTATATTAAACCTTCGATTTGTGGGTTAATGAATTATGTAAATAATACATGATTTTATGTTATCTTCAAAAAGTTAGCCCAGCCCAACTTATACAAGATGGCCCATGGATACCCTTTTTAGGTTTTAAGTACTATATATTTGATGTTTTTTTTCGTCTTCCACAATTGCTCGCCGTCTTCTGGATTTTGTCTTACACATCACGTTTCAGTAAGTCAATCTTTGCTCGATTTTTATTAAATTGTTTGTTTATCAAATGTTAACATTACTTACGTCTTGAAACTTCTTTTACTTATATGACGTAGATCTGTTCATTGTGAGAGCTAGTCGTCGTTCTTAACCACAATCTAAATCGTGAAATCTTCGTAATTATAAGGTATGTGTTTATTTTGACGTATTCCTTTAAGCATTAATCATTTTATTTAGAATAGATTTTTCAAGATTTATTGATTCAATTCTTAAAACAAACATTTAATGGGGGGGCTTTATGATTCGAGGCTAATCAAAGTTGAAATTGGTATATTATGGATTTCATTATCCTTCTAACTCAATATTTTGAAACATATCACTTGACATAAAAGCTGTGTATACATAATTACAAAGTTGTCGTTAGAATAATTTAGATGTCTCCGATGTAATTTTGGATTTGCTTAAGGGTTAGTTTAAGACAAATTATGTTCGATTTTTTATCAAGTTGCAATTTTTTAACCTAAATAAATTTAAGGGATGAAATTCTAAGGCATTATAAATATTTTCAAAGTCATTGTTAAGGTTGAACCCCGATTGTAGTTCAAAACTCCTAAGGATATCCTTAAAAGCCCACAAATTCTATAGTGAAGAATCAACAAAAATTAAGGTGTCATCTAAATATCGAAGATGGGAGACCACCAAATGTGAGGATCCCAACTTAAATCCAGAGAAGAATTTCAGCTCAACTGCCCTATTGAAGAACCCATTCAATCCCTTTTCCACTAACAAGAGAAAATGATCTAGATGACCACCTTGGTTTAACTCAAATTGAATACAAATCTCTTTGTTTGGAAAATCATTCACTAACACGACGGGATTTCTAATAAGTATATAATCTTGAAAACTCCAGCTAACTGAATCATACACTTTTTCAAAGTCCACATTAAAAATGAGACATGCATTTGAGGAAAGCCAAATGGTTAGTGGAAATAAGTGTATCCATCCACTTACCTAGTATAAAGTCTAACACTTTAGCTACCAACTTGTATAAGGACCCCACTAGGGAGATATGTTGGAAATCACCCAGTTGAGATGGTAACTTAACCTCGGGGATCAAGGTCACAAACAAATGAGGAAAATTTTGAGGTAGAGATGCAAAATGATAATACTCGTAAAAAATAATCTTCTAATCTCCATTTTAACATGTTCCAAAATTTTCTCTGGAAGGAAAAGTTAAACACATCAAGATTAGAGCTCTTATATTGGCCACATTAAGTCACTACCCAATCTACCTCTAGGAGAAAAAACTGGATCAATAAAGAAAATGTTATCCTCCGCATAAAAAGATCTTAAAAACATGTGAAAAATCATTAAACAATTACTAACAAAAATTTAGACACCCCTTCTAACCTACCATCGTAAACCTTAAGGGCTAAAATAGCATTCCTTCTACTCTTGCCATGAATAGACCCATTAAAAATTCAGTATTAGAATCTCCCTCCTCAAGACACATAAATTTGTGTCTTGAAATAGTTGGGAATATTTTAGCCTTAACAAGAACCAAATTTTTACAATGGAACTGATTATAACCTCAATATCATCCTCGGGTATAATCCTCTAATCAGCCAAAGAAACAAAAATTACTCATTACCTCTCTTAAAGACTCATTATGAAAGTCAAGATTACCAAACACTTTCTTATTCCATACTTTTAAGACTCCTTTGAGACATTTAAGTTTCTATTTAAGAGCAAAAAGTTCCCATCAATAGATCATATAATCATAACATGTGAGATGGACAACCTCAGAGACTCTATTAAGAGTAATACAATAATTATTGAACCCAAAAAGCTTAGGGTCCCAAAACTGATTAGAATACTTAAGGATAACAAGACAATTATTAGATACATATCTATGTAGGGCACTTTATTATTCCACCCCCAACAATCCCATCACTCATTGGAAATAAGAATTCAGTGAAGCATATTGACTTCCCCTTCAATAGGTTTGAGCCGAGTAAAATTTCTCCATAAAAGGGGAAGATTAGTCAAATCCATCTAAATAATAACATCTTGAAATCTCTACACTCAATATTACACTAAGAACTAAAAGAACCACCTTCCCATATTCTTTCACTAGAAGAGCAGACAAAATTGAAATTCTAAAAATCACATCGGATTTCTCCACCAAGATGGACTTTACGTATTGTGGATTCGAAAGAAGACGACAACTTCTTGAACCAGATTGCGTGCAAACTGGGTGACGGTGCACACATTCCTTTTTGGCACGCTCGATGGCTAGAAGGCACCGTTTTGTTTTCAAAATACCCATCCTTGTATGCTCTTTCTTCTTGCAAACATGGTGCAGTTAACAAGTTTGGTTACTGGGTTAGCAGCTCATGGTTATGGAACCTAGAACCAATGTTTTCACGCTTGGAAGGTGAGGCCAAGGAGTAGATTGATGAGTTGAACCTCTTACTTGAAGAGGTTGCTCCTATATTTGGATCAGTTGATACGTTTTTGTGGCCAAATTCTCTTAACAATTGTTTTGATATTAAGTCTTGTTACGATTTCTTGTTACGGGAAAGTGGGATGGAAGATTTGGACATTGCTCTCAAGACCGCTCTAGAGATCCTTTGGGTATCGTCGATTCCGTTAAAAGTGAAGATTTTAGGGTGGACACTATTGTTGGATAGACTTCCAACTAGATCAAATTTGGCGACCAGGGGAGTAATATCTAATGCCCACGATTCGGTATGTGTGTTTTGCTTTCACAGTTTTGAATCTTTGGTTCACGTTTTCGCTTCTTGTCCAAAAATGATGTTGGTTTGGAAAGCAATTTATCAATGGGCAGATATGAAGTAGGGTTGTTTGGTTAATTGTTGTCATCATTTTCTTGATTGGTTTACGAAAGTCGTAGGTGAGTCTTCGAAAAAGACGGCTTGTTTAATTTGGATGTGTACATGTTGGAGCATTTGGGGTCAAAGAAACCAAATCATATTTAACGATGGTTTCAGGTCAGGAGAGGAAATTATTAACAAAATTATTGTTACCTCTTAAAGTTGGTTAACAATTATTTTCTACCCTAAAGCTACATGTATTTTTTATGAATGATATAAATAGCCTTTTTATTTTTTTTTAAGAAATTTATTATAACTTCATAGTGTAGGTGTATTTTGTATCTACCGTGCGGAATATTTCCTGTATTCCTACTTTAATACATTTTTTTTAATTATAAAAAAAATTGACTTTACGAAAACAAAGTTGGCCTCTCATTACCCTTTTATATCTACAAGGAAATCTTAAATCCGAAATTAAACTCAAAACAACTAACCATTAAACTACACCAAATCGAAAAATGACCCATACTGTTACCAACATTAGGGCTAAAACTCAATTCATAGAAGGAGGAGGAATTTTACATCCACAAGTAGTAGCTACATCCAGAAATTTATTGATATTGACCATATCTTGAAAACTTTTGGGTATATTCTTGCAAAGACAGGGGATGTCAACCGCTTTCATCGATTAGAGATACCTTCGTTTCTGCAATAGCCAACGATGAGCTAGACTTGGGAGGTTTGGTTTAAAGTCCTAATCCTAGGATTAGGGACCTTCTTCCTCCTGGGAGGCGTTAATCGTTGTCATTCTATCTTGCTTGGTTTTGTATTATTCAGTGTTAGGTATTGCTGTTGTGAGTGGATTAGAAACTAGGTGAGAGAGGTAGTGTGGTTAAGGTAAGAATAGAGTGGAGTGTGATGGGAAAGAAGAGGAACAATAATAATGGGGTGAAGGGCTTAAGAGCTTGAGTCTGGAAGGATCAAAGAGGGAAAAATGCAGGGGAGTTCGAGGAAGTTACAACCTTTTTCTTTACTGAGTTCTCGGATAGGATGGATGCAAAAAGGATGTTTGACGTATTTAGGGAGTACGGTTTGGTTGTTGAAGTATACATCCCGGCAAGATTGGATAAGAGGGGGAAGAGATACGGGTTTGCAAGGTTCCGAAAGGTAGGTGATGAGAGAGTATTGGCAATAGAGTTGGATAGTATTATGATCAACAGAAGGAAAATACATGCAAATACTCCATGATTTCAAAGAACAGAGCCAAGCAGGATGCATCTGGGAAACCTGGGAAACCAGTCAAATACCAATAGAGGTAGTGGTAGGGTAAAGCTTGGTGTGGGTAGGGAGACGAGTGGTAAGGGGAAGGAGTTGAAGGGAAGAACAATATTACCCATAGGTAAAACGTATGCTCAGGCTGTGAAGGCGGATACGATGTTAGGGAAAACAAGAAACCAAGGGTATCATGATAATGAGGTATCAAAGCCTCGTTTTGCTCATGTTTAGTTCAATATAGAAGAGAAAGATATGAATAGGTATTATAAGGCTTTTGTGGGAGAAGTGGCAGCTCCGGGAAGTACTTATAGTATTCAACAGGCCCTTAATGAAGAAGATTTTTTCAACATAAAAGCTACTCCACTCGGTGCCAATCTATGTCTACTTGAAGAGAAGGAGAGTGGGGATTTGAAGATGATTATTGAACAGAACAGGGAATGGGTTGAAAAATGGTTCAATGACATTAGACCATGGAACCAGGGTGAGGTTGATAATGAAAGAGTGACATGGCTGAAAATATATGGATTACCATGTCAAGCATGGGTGGAGAATCTGTTCAAAATGATCGCCGACATGGTAGGAACGTTTATTTGATGTGATGCTGATACAATAAATAAGACAAGATTTGATGTGGCAAGGTTCCTAGTGAAAATGAAGTTCGCGATAAATATGAATGAAGTGATGAATGTGGGAGTTAATGAGCACATTTTCATAGTAAAAATAGTAGAAGACCGCCATGGGCCGATGGAAGGTGAAAGAAGAGAGGGTGAGGAGGAGGAGTCCAGTACTGATGAATCATCGGAAAACTCAGACACGGAGGAGGATGGAGGCGCGTGGGATGGCTGTGAGGAAGTGGATGAGAATGGCCTAATCAAACCTATAAGGCTAGATGCAAACCCTGATGGGATGTTGGATGGGAGAACAGGTAAGGCAAAAGACACGTTGCAGGGAGAAAACTCCCATGTCAGCGAAAGTAAGGACAAACAATGAAGAGGAGAGAGGCTGGGTCAGAACAAATGTAAAAAGGTTTGATTGGTACTATGAAAGAAGTGGAAAAGTTAAGTTTTAGAAGGAAGCAAAATTATGATAACATGGGGGAGAGAAGTGAAACATTAAATGCTCTGACCAAAATAAATGATACTAGGTACAACAGGGATATCAGGTCACAATCAATATTACAAAGTCACATTAAACATGGAATATGTGTATCAGAATAGGGTGGTTTGGTTGTGGGACCAATTACGGCTGAGGTGGCCAAAGTTAGGGTGAATCAAAATTTAAGCATTTTTTATCCAATTTGAATAAGCCCAGGGGGTCCTATTGGGCTTCTATCTAGGTCCAAAGCAAGGAAAAAGGTGTTAGTAAAAGAAATATATGAGAAGATTCAAATCCCTTTCTCTCCCTCCTATTATGCTACACTATTACACACTCCAATTGGTAGAATTAACCAAACTGAGATGATTGAGAGAAGCGTGGTAAGAACTACTTTGGGTTCGCAACAAGAGGACATCTCATCAAGGTACACAGGAGGATCGGTGCTATGTTGTGATTCCCTGACGGATAATGATATGGTACAAAGTAACTTAAGGTGCAAGAAAAGAAGTGATGATGTGTCGTCCAAAGTATGGCAGATAATGAAACAAATAGTGATTGAAGGTGAGGAGGATGAAGAGCTATTTGAAGGTGTGGTAAGGAAGATGGAAGAGAGGGATAAGGATAATTATTATACGAGGATTGCTGAAAATGTGGGTACATGAATTTAGTCTCTTTTAATGTAAGAGGATGTGGTAGTTCCCTTAAGAGAAGAAGAATTAATCATATACTGTCAAAAGGGAATGCTGATATGTGTCTAATACAAGAAACAAAGCTAGGTAATGTAAATGATGGGATAGTAAGAAGTATACGGGGAAAGAGGGAATGTGAGTGGTCTAAGTCCAAAGCTATTGGACTAGAGGGAGGTTTACTGATAATATGGAATAAAGGAGTCATTCAGCCAATATCGAGTTTCAGAGGGAAAAGGGTATGTGGGAGTTAACTTTGTATGGGAGGCAACAAACTATTATGTATTGTATATTTATTCACCTTGTAATATGGAGGGGAAGAGGGAATTATGGTCTGCAATTATAAATTTGAAAGGAAGAATGCCTGAAGGAAAGTGGATAGTAGGTGGTGATTTTAACTCAATTAAAACAAAGGAGGAAAGGAAAGGCAAATGGCATCGAGATGAGAGAATTCAATCATTTTCTTGATTGTATGTTGCTTGTGGATCTGCCAGCAACATGGTGCAAGTTCACATGGTCTAGCACAAATGGGATGAGCAGAAGCAGGCTTGATAGGTTTTTGGTGGAGGAGGACATCATTAAGAAGTGGGGACTGAAGTCATAATTTGTGGGAGATAAGGATGTATCTGAGCACAGACCTGTGTGGTTAAGACCCAACAAAAAGAATTGGGGGCCCAAACCCTTTAGGTTCTTTAATTATTGGATAGAACATAAGGATTTCAGCAGGTTTGTATCTGACACTTGGAATGCATCTAGCGTTAGTGGAAATGCTGGAGAGAGATTATATAAAAATTTAAAAGACCTTAAATTGAAGCTTAAGTGGTGGAACCTAAATGTATTTGGATGGATGGACTTAGACATTGATAAGTGTGTTGATAGAATGAATGAGGCTGAGAATACATTATGGAGGGAGATGACTGTGAGGTAGGGAGTTTTGAATCTATGAAGGCACAAGAGGAACTTTGGAGCAAGTTGAGAATCAAGGAGAGTATGCTGCACCAAAAATCTAGAACAAAATGGACTTTGGAAGGGGATTTAAACACTAGATTCTTCCATGCTTCCCTCAAGATCAGAACTTGGAAGAATTCAATTTCAGTGATAAAGTATGGTGAAGTAGTGTTGGAAGAGCCTTCAAGTATAAATGAGGGAGCATTGAAGTATTTTAGTGAGAAATTTCAAAGGAAAGTGAGAAGCAGACCTAGACTGAGATTAGATGATGTTAAGAGGATCAGCTGCAGTGAAAAAGATATGCTGGAGGACGAATTTACAAGAGATGATGTGTATGAAGCTGTTTTGGAGTGTGATTACAATAAATATCCTGGGGTTGATGGCTTCAACTTTAAGTTCCTAAAAAATTACTGGAAGATTGTAGGCATAGATTTCTCCAATGCTGTATTAGAGTTCTTTGAGTCTGGTGGGTTAGCTAAACCTTTTGCATCATCCTTCATATCCCTGGTACCAAAGGTGGACAATCCTATGTCTTTTGCTGATTTTAGGCCTATAAGCCTTATAGGATGTATAGTGAAGGTTATATAAAAAATGCTAGCTAAAAGGTTGAAAGGTGTTATTGGGAAGCTAATATCACCTACACAAACAGCATTTATACCTGGTAGGAATTTGTTTAATGGAGTGATGGTGGCTAATGAGTGTGTGGATTATATCTGCAGGAGTAGAAGGAAGTGTCTGTTGATGAAAGTGAACTTTGAGTAGGCTTATGATTGTGTAGAGTGGGGATTTCTTGAGGCAATGTTGCAGGCAATGAACTTTGGGCCTAGATGGAGAGGTTGGATAAGAGGAGTAGTGCAAAACAGTTATGTATCAGTCCTTATAAATGGGAGTCCAACTAAGGAATTCAAGGCAACAAGGGGTTTAAAGGAAGGATATCCTTTGTCCCCTTTGCTATTTGCTATTGTAGCTGAGGGTCTGGCACTACTAGTCAAGAGAGCAAAGGCATCAGGATTATTTAGTGGGATTAGTGTGATGGACCAAGAGGTATGGAGTATCTTGCAGTTTGCGGATGACACCCTGCTTCTTTGTGAAGGTAGGTATTCTGACCTGTGGGCCATCAAATCCATTCTGAGAGGATTTGAACTAGTTTCTGGTCTAAAAATTAACTTCCTGAAAAGTAGTGTTTGTGGCATTGGGGTTGAACCTGGTCTATTGAAGGCAGCAGAGCAATTATTGTTTTGCAAGATAGGCACAATACCATTTAAATTCCTTGGCCTAATGATAGGAGGCAATCCAAGGAGGATAAATTTCTGGCAACCTGTCCTGAACTGTTTGAAAAATAGACTATCAGTGTGGAATGGAAGGAGCCTGTCTATTGGAGGGAGAGTCACATTGCTGAATTCAGTTCTAGCAAATTTGCCAATTCACCACCTATCCTTTTATAAGGCCCCAAAGAATGTGGTTAAAGAGATGATCTGGATCCAGAGGCAGTTCTTGTGGTCGGGGGCTGGTGGTGCCAAAGGCATTTCATGGGTGAGGTGGGAAGATCTATGTAAACATAAGAAGTTAGCAGGTTTGGGGATTAAGCATGTGGGACTGTTCAATGAGGCTTTGCTAGCTAAATGGGTGTGGAAACTAATTCAAAAGGGCAATGAGATTTGGAGAGCAGTTGTGGAATGTAGATACGGAAAGGTGTGTGATAGGTTATGGAATGAAGAGGTGGAGGGCATAGAAGCAGGATGGTCTTTGTGGATGAGGGATGTAGTGGCAATGTGCAGACCTGTAAATGAGAATTGTTTCCTAAGAAGCGTGACTCCATTACTTGGATCAGGAGAAAATATAAACTTCTGGGAATGTGAATGGTTTGGCAGTGTGAAATTCAAGGTCCTATTTCCAAACCTCTATCAAGACTCAATTACAAAAGGATGGAGTGTGGCTGATATAAGAGTTTGGGAGAGTGGCGTGTGGAAATGGAATGTGAAACCACTGCATAGTGATGTTACTGCTGAAGCCAGGACTGACCTGGTGGAATTGGAAGAATTGATGGCAGAGATCCAACCCAGGAGGGAAATACATGATAGATGGGTGTGGAAACATGAGAGCACGAAAATATTCTCAGTTAGATCAATGTATGATAAACTGATAGAGGGGACTGACATGCTGGAATTGGAGGAAGATGTAATAACTGCATTGGACATATTATGGAAAACCAGGATTCCAATAAAAGTGAAGGTTTTTGCTTGGAGACTACTGATCAATAGACTCCCTACACGCAAAAACCTTGTTGATAGAGGAGTTATACATTCTCAACATGAAGAGGTGTGTGTATTCTGTTTCAGAGAATTAGAGGATGTGGACCATGTATTCATAAACTGTCTAAAAGTGAGACGAGTTTGGAAGAGGATCCTTGACTGGTTGGGGCTGGAATGGATGGAAGAAACAAATAGGACAGAACATGCTATGAGGTGGTTTATTAGATTATCATGTATGTGCAAAATTGAAAATGTAAATGCCATATGGTTTATTGTGTGCTAGTGTCTATGGAAAATAAGAAATGACATATTGTTCAATGAAGGGTTTTGGGATTAAGAGGTCATATTCCACACCATTATGGTATTATCATGGAGGTGGATTGCGGTATTGTCACCTAGTAGAACGTTGTGTAGTTTCTATGAATGGTCTAAATTTCCATTAGATTTTCTTTGATGTAACTAGGGAGGGAGAATAGGGTACCTTGGAAGGTTTGTTGATGTATAATTGTAAAGGAAACATTTGTACCCACAAATTTGTTATTAATACAATATTGCTTATAAAAAAAATCAAAGGAATTACTCCACGAGAAATAAACAAATGAGTAGGAGAAACCGCAAAGCTTAACCTCTTAGGTTTAGACAAAATAAGCTTCATAGCTTTATTATTCTTAATACATCCACCCAAGCGTCGAATAATAAAAAAACATATCAACATAAAAAACAACCCTTAGATGATCGCACAATTTTGTGGAACCCGTGATTTTTCTTTATACTGAATCACTATGATATTTGGTACACAAAAATTATTTAGTTGTTACATGATCTCACAATTTATAGTTATTGTTGATCACGAAGAGGATGCATAACTTTATTAAATAGTTTTTATAAATAAATAAAATGAAACACAATAATTTTTATTTTGAGAGTGGTGGTATTCAAGTATATTTGTAATTTCTTTTAGAGATCTATAATAAAGTGAACACTCCGATACTCTTAGATTTAGTTGGACACTAATACTCTCATTCAATGAAACACTTTATTTATTGTCATGTCATCTTTTATATATATTTTATTTAAAAATAAATTAATATTTTAAATTATTTTGTACTAACTGGTATTCAATTCTTTATCATGGATATCTAAGAATTTGTCCTATAACAATATTGAATGCTAAATTTTCTTTTGATTTGATTAGATGAAACAGAAGAGTGAGATTGCAAAGGAAGAGTCTCTAGACATAGAGAAGTTAAGAGGTAGTCCAAGAAAAATGGATTTGATAAGTCAACTACCTGACTCTATGCTGATATATATAATGACATTCTTATCAACGCAAGTCGTTGTTCAAACATCTGTATTGTCCAAAAGATGGAAGAACTTATGGAAATTTGTTCCCAGTTTAATAGCAAACAATACTGAATTCTCAAAGGCCATCAACTTCTGGATTTTTCTAAACTCATTCTTATCCCACCGTGATGGGTATAGCCCCTTGAACAATATAGTTATCGATTATAGTGGTTTAATTTCCATTCAAACGTTGATGAAGCTCTTCAAATACGGCGTCTCACATAAGGTGGAGAGAATAGCGATTAATGCTATTGGTGAAGGTTATCATCACTTAAAAAATGTAGAGATTTCCCAGTTTATGCATTCATGTCGTTCTCTAAAGTATCTCAACCTTTCACTATGGGGAACAAGAGGGAAAGTGATACTTTCAGATGCTTTAGACCTTCCAGAATTGACATATTGTCATTTTAAAGAAGTTGGATTCTCATCAAAGAACGTTAATGGTTTCATCGATCCTTTTTCGAGTTGTATAAAGCTAACAACTCTGATAATTGATTATTGCAACTTAATGGAAGGAACAAAGTTGATTGTGTTAAATGATACACTTTCCAAATTGATCATACACTTAGGTGCCTGTTTTGACCACCAGTTGCAAGTTCAAATGGACACTCCGAATCTGAAGTCATTTACTATTGCGGGTTGTTTCTGTAGTTTGAATTGTACTCGTCCTCTCTTTGTGCATGACCTCAAAGTTCTTGAAGAAGTATGTCTTGACCTTTGGTTTCCTAAAATTTCTAAAGAGATTGGAAAGACTTTGATGGGTTGGCTAAAAATGTTCTCCAATATCAACTCAATGACTCTTTCTTCTCCAACTCTTATGGTAAGAAAATTATTTTATGAAGAGTTTTTTTATCTTTACTGTCTATATAATGGTTTGTAACTATTGTTTTTTTTCAATAAACAAAAGATTATCATTGAAAGCGAGAACAATGGGTTCTCGAAATCACTTACAAAACAGCGAGGAAGGCCTCAAAGCAAAAAGAAAATTACACCCAATTAAACCTTAAGCTAAGTAATACAAAGAAATTTGTAAAACTTATAAAAACTATAACTGGAGCGAGTAATTTTCCCTATAAAAAACCATCTCCACACCAACGCCTTGATATTCCAAACCGTATCTAACACATTCTAACTATTGTTATTAAAAATAATAGCATTATGCAAAGTCCACAAATATCAAGTCGTGGCGAACTAAACACAACCTTCTTTCCCTTTCTTCACTCTATTTAGTTTGAAGAAAACATGCCAAGATAAGAAGCAGTGAACCTTAAATATTTAAACTATTTTATTTACTTTGTATTAGATTCAATGTATATATCATAAATTGTTGCTAATGAGTTTGATGTCTTTTATTTTTTAGGTTTTTTCATTCATGCCTAATTTCCCCAATGTTGAAGATGTTTGTTTTAAAAAGTTGGAGTCAGTGCTAGTGAAGATTAACCCTTTTGCATCTCTATTTCCAAAAGAAGCATTGGCATATTTACATAAAAACAGTCGGTGCAAGGAAATTATGATCACTTTTGCAGGTTACACATAGTTTTTTCTTTCTTTTTAATTATCTCTTTAATATTCCCTATTTTATTACATATTATCAAAAACAATTTTTTTATATATATATATAATGTTAATTAATAAGATTTTATCATGTTAATAAGATTTTATCATGTTAATAATATTCCCTATTTTATTCCCTATATGGTGTAATTATGTAGTTTATCATGTTAATAAGATTTTATTATTGGTTGTACAATTTTTTGGACGTGTTGGGATGATTGGGAAAAAAAATGGAGTTCAAGGAGACTCCCTTGGCTGAATTGCCGTATTTACTTTCTGGTGCAGTGTGATGGGCGTCACCCAGATGACGGCTTTACAAGTCATGCATCTTAAGACGCTGACGGGTGTCAGCGTAATGACGGGGAGACGTCATGTTGTCCAGGCTTGGTTTCTCAAGTCGGTCCTCATTATAATGGTGATGTGGGAGTTTTAAGTAGGTGATGGGCTACCATGGTGACAGGTTACCCTTCATGCGGAAAAAAGGTCGTTTTGTCCTTTGTTTGTGTGATTCGAGCTACCGATTCGAATTTTCGAGGAGGTTCTCCTGTTTGGTTGATAAATGACTATTGTTTGGCTGTGTTAGTTTTGATAATTAGTTATTATGAATTTAATTAATTATGGTAAATTTACTGTTGTTGAATGATAATTGATATACTTACATGTTGATGTTCATAAGGAGTAGCAATTATATGAGATGCATATAGTGTTATTTTGTGTTGTTACACGATGAGAATATGATTAATATTGTTGTAAAATGCATGATTATATGGTGATAAATTATGTATTTTTGAAGTGATGATAAATAGTTCAGTAGTGGGAACTATTTATATGCTTTTCTGCTTTGTTGTTATTATTATTGGATACTAGTTCAGAAGGGGTACTACTATTGTATATCAATGCATTTTGTTTATGGTTCGAAGGGGGTTGTAAGCATTATTATTGTCGTTACATTGATTTGTATTAACATGCATCATTGTGCCGTGTCATTGAAAGTGGCATGTCCGCTAGTTCAGAATGGGGACTGTGGCTTGTACCAAGCTCACAAGGGGGGACGTGGTTCCTGATAGAACCAAATATTGTGTTGATACCACATACATAGTGTCACGATGTGTCATGAGTTGCATTACATATTTTTGCATTTTGTTTTGAATGGATATGAGATTATGTCGATGTTAGGTGTGTATTGAATGTATTATATGTTGTAGGTTCTCTATACTTGCATTATTTACACCATTTTATATCAAAGTTTATTTCTCACCCCTTTTGCTTAATGTTGTCCACCATGGACATCTTGCAGATAATCAGGAGTAAAGTTGTTGTTGTGTGTGGAAGGTGTCTTGTTGGAGCTATTCTTCATTTATTAATCGTTTATCGCAATCTAGTGGTTTTAGTGCACTGATCTTGTAACATCGGGAACATGGAGTTTTTAATGTTTTGAGTAAATGCTGATTTTGGTGTTTTAAAGTTTAATACTTTATTGATGAAGTTTAATTAAAGTTATTAGTATGTTGATTCTGATGCATGTTGATAAATGTTTGAAAGGTTGTTGTATGGTGGTAGTTGGTGACACCTTAAATTATCGAGTAATTATTTTTATATAAATTTTGGGGTTTACGTTGTTACATTAGTGGTATCATAGCATGATCGGTTCATCCAACCAGGTTTTTGTAATTTTGTATGTTCCCTAGTATGTGACATGTGTGTGAAATAGTGTCAATGCACATTTATTTTTCTAGCCACTTGCCAACATGAGCGGGATTGAAACAAGTGGGGGATAACAATTTATATCGCTAAGATGTTTCAGTTGTGGAGGGTTGGTTCAATAAGCCGTTGATTGCAAGAGTGCACGTGTTGTTGCAGCTATGATATTTCTAGAATCTGAGGAGAGTAAGAAGTCGAGTGTCATGATTGCAGGGCAGGTAGAGGTGTTCTTGAGAGTGCTCAAGTGTTCATGGTGTTCGCATCCTTGAGATGGGGAAAGGAGAGAATGATTACAGATCTACCTGTTATGTGTAATTTTCATGAAGTGTTGCCAGATGACATCAGTGATTTGCCACTGTAGCATGAGGTTAAGTTCTCCATAGACTGAATACCTGATACGAGACCTATGTTGATGGCATCGTATATATGTTGGCATGGAATTTCAACATCATGGGTTCAACATAGAAGACAGAACAAAACACTTAAAAAAATTTGAGCTAAATGCTACCATTTCGACAGTTGGGATTATTTTTCCAAAGGTGTCAAAATGTCTATGTTAGATTAAAGCTGAGAGCTTAGAACATTTTTAAAAGTCAGTTCTTTGAAAGTTCGACAAAAGAAAATTTGGAGCGAAACATTGCAACCTAATTGTGTAAATGTCTTAGAGTCTTATATATGCAACCAAGACACATGGAGACAGGCTGGTGAATTCGAAATTAAGCAAATTGATATGTGTCAATTAATAGGATTAGAGTCGTTGTAGGCAGTTATTTATGTATTACTATAAATAAGGATTCTAGTGTTATGATTCAGAGTGGCAATTTCATTATACAAACACTCAAAGTACCCAAGCAATAGAGAGAAATGAGCCATCGAGAGTATGCATAATTTTGCAAACCACCATTTACATACTTGATGCAATTTCTTATGTTTATTGTTCTTTACCTTTATTACCCTGAAAGTCATTTACTTTTCTTATTTACTTTTTTCAAGGATTTTGATTTTGTCAAAATCCCTTTATTTCTTTATTTTTCACAAGTTAATTTTTATCTTTTTTAAAAAATTCCTAAGTTCTTTTACAATTACAACATCTTTGATGGAAAATTTACGCATTGTATCCTAGGATTCACTTGTCGATCCTTCAAGTAAACCTTTTCAAAGAGACTAGCGCTTATTTACAAAAGTTAAGGGTGAACAAATTGGCACGCCCAGTGGGACCTTGTGCTAATTTTTTCTTTAGATATTGTAGTTATCTTTTACAAATTTTTCTTCTTACATGAAATGTTCTTGATATTTATATGCGT
Source organism: Lathyrus tuberosus (assembly GCA_022829125.1). NCBI lineage: Eukaryota > Viridiplantae > Streptophyta > Magnoliopsida > Fabales > Fabaceae > Lathyrus > Lathyrus tuberosus. Next base: position 3,053,097 of record JALAZF010000431.1, on the reverse strand, counting down.
TTAAGAAGTGGAAAACCTATACCAAACCTCAAAATGTAGCTGAACAACCAGTCGGATCGACGGTTAATGAGGCAGTTGCTTCAACGCCTCTTAGAACAACCGCTCATGTGACGTCATCAACACTAGTCTTGTCGATATCGACACAGGGGAGTATTCACCCACCACAACAAGGGAGTCTCGCATTTAACCTTACTATTGTAAGACCAACTTTGGGAGCTCCTAGAATGTCATTCCTTCCAAGATTTACGCTCCCTATAGGTAATAGAGAATACCCATACAGTATGCCAACAACGATACGGAAGGCCTTCAAGCCTATGTGTTAACTTATTCAGATAACACAATGGTGGTCGTTCCGCCCTATAATTCATACATTGCCTTAGGTTCGAGGATGCATAATCCTAGTTAAATGATGCATGTACCAGAGGGATTAAACTATGTTCCTCAGACAGTGTCGACGTTGAATATGACGTCTCTTATGTCGATGAGGCAACAAATGAATGAGAGTAACCACGAAATGGTTAGTATGTTGACCCAATAGATAGGCACAATGTTCAATTTCTTAATACAAAACACCTAATAAAGTTACAAATTGTTAGCAAATAGGTCGAATAGTCGATTTCTTTTGTCCTCCTAAGGTCCAAGCGAAACCAACTACTCAAATATCAAATGTTAGGCAAGTAGAAATTCCTGACAATGGGTAAGCCCATATTACCCAAGGGCAGCAACAAGGAGGACTTTTCCATATAAAACCTCCCATACAAAGAATGGATGAGGAATATATAGGCTAAAATAACCCAAGGCCCATAATGGTGAATCGAACCCAAGATGCAGACCAAATACTTAAAAATGTCCAGCAAAATAACTTCGCTGAACAAATTAATATAGCAAACTTGGTTGAATAAATTATTGTCCAAAATGGCCCAAATGTTGGCCTCTATAGACCTAACTTCGTGACACCTCTACCAGAGTATGTTTGACGGACATAACCTCCTAGGGGGTGGAAAGTCCCCAAATTCACAAATTTTTTTTTATGAGACGAATGAGTCTATAGTCGAATATGTTGCCAAATACCAAACTGAGGTGGGGGATATAGCTAATATTTAGAATTTGAAAATGAAGTATTTTCCGAATACTCTAATGAAGATTGCCTTCACCTGGTTCACCACACTCCCTCCTTGTTCGATACATACTTGGAGTCAGTTAGAAAGGGTGTTCCATGAACAATTCTACATGGGCCAATCCAAAACCAGTCTTAAGGAATTAGCTAGCGTTAGGCATAAGATGTCTGAGTCAATAGATTGTTACTTGAACAGGTTTAGACTTCTTAAAGATTGATTCTTTACACAAGTCCCTGAGCATGAGTTGGTCGAAATGGCCATTGGTGGTTTAGATTATTCCATTAGGAAGAAATTAGACACTTAATACCTAAGGGACATGGCCCAATTGGCAGATAAAGTTCACCAGGTTGAGCGTTTGAAAGCTGAGAAGGCTATGTAACACCATATATAATAACATACATCAAAGCATATATTATACATGAATCCAAGTTTTGGTACTGAAATACCAATAAGTTCCTAGTAAACACATTGTATAAATTACATGCTCAAATACAAAAGGCACTACAAACGGTGGCATAATGTATACAAGATGTTCAAAAGATAAATACTAGGAACCAGATCAACAATGATCTCAAAATAAACTCCACATCGGAAGCTAGTCATCAAGCAAGTAAGGATAATCACACGACTTTATCCATACCCTTCGCGGAACCTGAAGAACCTGAAATATAATCAACAACATGGGGTGAGATAACAAATCTCAGTGAGTTCCCTATCTTATGGATTCTCTCGGCTTTACAAGGTTCTATCTTAGCCTAACTCAAGTCGGGGCAAAGGAACTAGACCTTGAGTTCAAACATTTCTGACTAGAGAAACAATCGTACAATTCATAAAGCGACAAACTAGTTAAGGAATCTTCTCCCCGGCCAGCCTATATAAGGCACTACAACACGGGTCACAGATCCTTAACGTAGATAACTTCTCCCCGGCCAGCCCACACACGGAGCACTTCAACACGGGTCATGGTTATCTACAAATGGTACTTCACCCCGGCCAGCCCACCCAAGGAGCACTTCAACAAGGGTCACGGTACCAACCACTAAGTAAGTTCCCCCCGACCAGCCCACACAAGGAGCACTTCAACGCGGGTCACGGTTACTTACTTAATAAATACTTCTCCCCGGCCATCCCGCACAAGGGGCTCTTCAACACGGGTCACGGTATTTATTAAGGGATAGACTACAAACCGGAGGAATTACAATCCTCTACTAACAACTACTTAACAAAGACACTCTTCTAGTATCGATGTATAAGCATTTGCCGTACAATTCTCTAAGTCATTCTATTGTACTAAGGTTTCCTCACTAAATCACATCTTGAAGCTTTTAAATTTTCAAAAGTTCATTTACATAAATCACTTAATTCTGTTTATTTAACATAATCGAATAAATTCCATCTCATAAACAATATTTTCACTTTCCATAGCATAGAACACTTTCATAGCTTTACATCGCATATAAAGAACGCTTAAATCGGACACCCGAATCAAAAGATATGAATTTAAGAAATATTTTTGGAAAACAAACAATGGTAACGGGTTACTCACAAGAGGGTAACCGGTTACTGAGTTTGTATTGTTCACACAGAGCCAAAATGAGAGTTAGAGACACATTTGGGTAACCGGTTACTCACCAGAGGGTAACCGGTTACTCAGTTCATTTTCTACGCAGAAACACCAATTTTTCAAAGGGTAACCGGTTACTCACCAGAGGGTAACCGATTACTCTGGGCGCAGAATAAAAAATGCTTGTTTTAATTGATACCTTTCCATCTCAACCTCATTCAAAACATAATCAAACACTATAATAATTATCAACAGATGATTCCACACATATATTGATCATACCACACAGTTTATATCGCATTTTAACCACATATATTGATCTACCATCCACAGACAAAACACAGTTTTTACACATCAAAGGCGTCTCAACCATTTCATCTATGGCGGTAGTAACCACCATAGGAGGAGACAAAGGAATAGCTCGCAACCCAAGTCGCTTCATACATCGCATTGACACAAAAGAATGTGTTTCCCCACAATCAAATAAAACAAAACAAGGATGCCCGTTTACGAAACACGTACCCGCAATCAAAGAGTTGTCATTCTTCGTCTTCCTTGCATCCAAAGTATAAACCCTTCCGGTATTCCTTCCTTGCACTTGGTTTCTATTCTGAGTACAATCTCTAGCCACCTGACCCAATCCATTACAATTATAAAACATAAAACCCATCATTGACACACTTCCCTAAATGACGTTTGTTGCGCACCCTACATAGAGGAGTAGCGTTAGGTCTAGCAACCTGCACCTGTTTCCCTTTGAAAGCTTGTGATCTAGGCCCAAACTGTTGACTTGATCTCCCATGATCACCCTGATTCACTCTACTTGCAATACCTTCAGCTTGGACTTTCTTCAAACTATGCTCAGCCACATAGCATTGCCTTAGAAATTCAGCATATGTATTTAACTCCCTCTGCGATACACTATGAGAGATTTCAGCTTTCAGTCCAAAAAGAAACGGATCACTTTCCACCTTTCATCTGGAACATACATGGCCTGCCTGGAATAAGCCGCCGTGTCTTCAAACTTTCAGCATAACTGGCCACAATCATACCACCTTGTCTCAGCTGTTGGAATCCAAACTCTTTCTGGGTACTGTAGCGAGCGATTTTTGTCGGTGACGCGACAACCTTATCGCTGAAGTTTGGGTTTTCCTCCTCGAGGAGAAATGGTGTTACTTTCTGATTTCTTATTTATCCCGTGAAGCTGGAAGGGAAAGGGAAGCTATCTAGAACTAACCTTGCACGCGAATGTTTAACTGAACAAATGCTTAAAAGAGATTCGGGGAGTCGGATTCAGGTTATACAATGGGGAGTTATCAATTACCCATCCAATATGTGGTTACCCACAGGATATTAGCTTTAGGTTTCGCTTTGCAATTGATGGTGTTTATCTGTTAATGGGTTGGGAAAGTTTCTTGGGAAATATAAGCGAGTGAGTGAGTTTTTGTTGATGTTCGGGTTACTCCCGATGTTTTTGGTAAGGTACTGGACCTAAGTTTTGATTGATGTGTGAAGGTACTGGACCTAGAATTTTTGTTTAGTATGCTCGCTAAGATCTCGCAATCTTATGCCTACGTATTCCTGTTTAAATGAACTAGGGAAATTAGAGCAATCGTAGTTCCTCCTATTCTAAGGGAGGAAAATAATGTTTTGGTGTCTTGTTCATAGCCCAAGATTGAAGCTAAAAGGGTATTTGTGTCTTGTTCAAAGTCCAAGATTGAAGCTAAAAGGGTATTGAGAGGGAATTTGTCATCTCTAAAGAGAGATTGTTGACTTTTTGTGTGCCTTGATCAAAGCACAAGGTTGATGCTAAAAGGTTAATTGACTCGGCTAGGGGATTTCTTTATACAAAGCCTAAGAGGAGGCTGGAAATGACCGACTCAATAAGAGAGTGTTTTATCTGTCTTGTACAAAGCCCAAGATTGAGGCTAAAAGGGATTTTGACTTCGCTGGGGAGGGTTTGTATGTGTCTTGTACAAAGCCCAAGATTTGAGCCTGACCTTACTGGGAAAATCATTATACAAAGCCTAAGAGGAAGCTGAAATGGGTTTGACTCTTCTTGGAGAGTATTATCTGTCTTGTACAAAGCCCAAGATTGAGGCTAAAATGAGAAATTTAACTGACTCTGGTGAGGATATTTTATGTGTCTTTTACAAAGCCCAAGATTGAGGCTGAAATGAGTTTGATTCTTCTTGGGGAAAATCATTCCTCAAAGCCTAGAAGAAGACTGGGAGGAAATGACTCTGCTAGGGAAGATATCTGTCCCAAGCTCAAGAGAGGGAAATTTATGTCTTGAACAAAGCCCAAGATTGAGGCTAAAAGGGTTTGACTCAACAAGAGAGTGCTTTTGTCTGTCCTCTATAAAGCCCAGGATTGTGGCTAAACAAGCTGGAGAAATCCTTCTACACATCTTGAGAAGAGGCTAGCTCCTGCTAGGGAAAATCTTTATACCAATTTTGGACAAAGATCGACTCAACGATAGAGTACTTTTATCTGTCTTGTACAAAGCCCAAGATTGAGGCTAAAAAAGGTTGACTCAACAAGAGAGTCCGAAAAGGTGATTGACTCAACAAGAGAGTTTAACAAGTGATTGACTCAACAAGGGAGTCTAAAAAGTGATTGACTCAACAAGAGAGTCTGAAAAGGTGATTGACTCAACAAGAGAGTCTAAAAAGTGATTGACTCAACAAGGGAGTCTGAAAAAGGCGATTGACTCAACAAGAGAGTCTGAAAAGTGATTGACTCAACGAGAGAGTCTGAAAAAGGTTAGCTCCACTGGGGAGAATCATTTGTACAAAGCCCAAGAGGAGGTTGACTTTGCTGAGGAAGGATCATTATATGAAGCCTAAGAGGAGGCTAAATTTATGCTACGGAAAGGTCCTTATACAAAGCCTAAGAGAAGGCTATCTTTTGCCGGGGATAACTGAGATCCCTAGGCAGGTCCAAGTGGGGAATCAACTCTTGTTGAGGATTACATAAGAGTTGAGATGTCAGATGCCTTGAGGTTCTGATTTAAGATAGTGTTGACCCTGGTCGGGGAACTCTCATGAGAGAGGCTGGGTTTCTGCTGGAGATCAATCCAGAATACCCAGGGTTTTTTCTATAGTTCTAAGGAACTTGAGAATGTCTTTGAGACTCAAGGGGCTTAGACTGTCCAACTCTACTGGTGTGGAAGAGTTTTATTTTTTGTATGATGCCCAAGAGGAGACACGTACATTAAGGGATGAGAATTAACCCTAAAGTGGCCTGAGGTCTGACACTGGAAAGACTGCTCTAGCAAAGGATGACTAAGTTCTGTCTTATACTTTTAAAAGGTCATCAGGGTCCTTGTATTAAGCCCAAGAGAAGGCATGAGAACTTCTAGGAAGCCGGAGGGTCCTTGTACAAAGCCCAAGAGGAGGCGGGGATGCTTTTAGGAAGCCTGTGGGTCCTAAACCAAGAAAAGTTCAAGAAATTCTATTCACCGAGAATATATCATTTAGTGAAAGTTCTGTGATTTGAAGAAACTCAGGAGATGCTATTCACAGAGAATAGATTAACTCCGAGGATACTGCCATTCTCTTTGTTCCATATTGTTTAACCCCGAGAGAAGGGAAGACTGTATCTGGAAATCCTATGGGGATCTAGTTTTTTTTATATTTAAGAGTGACCAACATGGCTTTACCTAGTTCTAGACCTAGTTGCCGGGGAAAACTCTAAATAACTATACTAGTATATATACAGTTGATATATTACAAGTATTTTAAAAGGTATGAAAGAAGACTAACCATGCACTGCTTCCCACAATACAGTTATATATATCTGACATGTATTTAAAAGAATGAAAGAAGACTCACAGTGTGCAGCTTCCCACAATACAAATATATATATTAAAGCAAGTAAATGAAAGCGGATAAAACTTACAGGTGAGCAAGCTTCTGTGCTGTATTGTTAGTTGTTCAAAGAAATTAAAGAAAGTTTTGACAATAATACATATATTTGAATCTAAATCAAAAGGGAATTGTTTTGAAAAGATTGTGGGGCTTATACTCCAGGAGAGGCCCAAAGAGTTTGACAGTGATCACACCGTTATTTTGAATATTGTACCGGGACTTATAGAACGACTGAGGCCCAAAAAAGGTTTATGTACAACAAGGGTTGGGTCTTACAACTCAAAGAGAAGCCCAAAGTTTATTTAAAGAAAAGAAATGAGAGTTACAACACAAGGGTAGGCCCAGATGATTTTCTTGTTTGAAAATGGCGATCGTGCCAAGATTTTTTAAAACACCGTAGGTCTTATACAATGACTGAGGTCCAAACTATTTTGGTTTCAAAAAGGGATTGGGTCTTACACTCTATTAGAGGCCCAAAGAGTTTGAAAATGAATAAAGATGGGTCTTATAGATCAAGGAGAAGCCCAGGTATTCTGTTAAAAATGCGACGATCGCGTCGAAATTTTGAAAATATACAGAGGGACTTATACAATATGTGAGGCCCAAAATTGTTTATTTACAAAGGGATGGGACTTACATTCTATCAAGAGGCCCAAAAGTGTTTGAAAAAGATTGATGAGGGTGGAATTAATCAAAACCCTAATTTTGTCTAAAATGGAATTAATTTTGTTTAAAAATTAATAAAAATTATTGAAAACATGTGAAAAATGAGTGGTAATCTTGGATCAATGTTTCAAAAATCATGTTTTTATCCACAAAATGATTGAAAACCAATTAAGTTTGGAAAATCAAGAAAGAAAAAATATTTTAAATGTTAAAAACAAATAAAAATTAATTTTTTGCAAAAATATCAAGTATATGAAATAAATAATATTTTTGGGAATTTTTTGTAAAATAAAATATTTTAACATTATTGTGAATTATTAAAAAAAAAGAATCAACTAAAAATCATTAAAATTCAGAGAGAAATTAATTTTTGAATCAATTACATAAAATCACAAAATTCAAATATTTGAATTTTGGAAAAGGGCGCCAAGAACACCCAAGAACATGCGCGTGTTCTGAGTTTTGCCCAGATTTGCATTTTCTCATCATTCTCACTGAATACTTGATGAAATCATACAATCCACATATCAATCTACTCGTTTTCACCTCACGATCATGTCTATGGTCTTTAATTTCATTTATTTTAAGCATGGAATAAGAAATCAAAGAGAAACATCAAGAACCCTAAATTCTGCATGAAGGCTCAGAAATTCCTCACTCCATTCATACAAAGCAATTAATTGAGGGGAAACATTCCATACATGATTATGAACATATGGCAAAATTATTGTGCGAGGAAATATGCATGAATCATGAAATGACCAAGTTGAGGCTTACCTTTTGCAGCTGGTGATCGTGTTTTGGGTTAGAGGTGTTACAGCTTGGTTCCAATGATGTGGACATCTTCCATAGGTGCTGTGGAGTGTGCCTGAATACTTGGAGTGGATTGAATTGAGCTGGAACTTGATTTGGCACCTCAACTGCAAATCTGTCAAAGGCTTGTGCAGGTGGTTGGTGATTTTGAGAATCTGGTGTTCCATATGTTGTTTAAGTGTTTGGATCACTTCTATATGATGTTTATGAGGTGTGTGTGAGATTGGTTTGGTTGGAATTGCTCTCAAACTCAAAACTCGATAGTGACTTGCTTTAGAAGGCAAATTTGGAAGTGAAAGTGTGATTTTGAGAAAGGCAAGTATTATAGGCCTTTGGTGTACTCAAACTGATCAGAAATAAGGTCTATTTATAGTGTGTCAAGTTTTTTTTTGCAAGGAATAGGGAATGGCAACTGCAGTAGGCCTTTGGCCAATGGTGATCAAAATGGAATCTCAAGTCTCCTCTAGCCATTGACTTGAGATTAGAGAACATGCCTATGGTTCTCTGATTCAAGGATAAGGCTTGACTGAAGTGTTTATCTTTGCTTTGATACATGCCACCTCTAAGCATCCATTGAATGCTCCAAAACAAAATTGGAGTCTTGAGGCATCTTTAGCTTTTAGGGGTGTCAAACCTATATGTAGTTCCAAAGACTTGGGAGGCTTATGGATCAGTGTTTGTTCCTCCTTGGTCTCCCTCTGAGGTGTGCAGATGGATAAAATTGTTTGTTTTTTTGCACAAATTGATCAAATCGAGCCCTAATGCACAAATCTGCCTTGCACAGCAGTTTACAACAAGGCATGTTGCAGCTATCATATCTTCTAGCTCAGATGGAATTTGATGGAGTTCTTGGACATTTTGGAAAGCTGATATATCCTATTTCAACATGATGTCCAACTTTGGTTTTGATCCAACTTGAATTACAATGAAAAATGCCTCTACATTTGGGAAAAAATAAGGTAGATTCTGACTTAGTGAAATTTTCACTTAGTGTTGGAAAAATGTCACTTTTGTATTTTCAGCCATTTTGATCAATCCATAACTTAAAATCCATGGGGAGTTGGAAGGTGTAGTTGACACTTTTAAAGTATACCTAGAGAGCTACAAATCCAGCTTTGGACCATCTAAAATGGTTGCTTGGATCTCAAGTTATGATCCTTGGAAGCTGGTACCCTAGCCACTTTGTCCCATAACTTAGAAAAATTCTAAGTTTTTTATGGTTACCCCTTTTACAAGTTATCCCACTTTCTTTGATTTTTCTTGATGAATGATGATACAAATCACATATTAACATTGTTTTAGGGTTGAGGAACCATAATTGTGAAAAATCTCAAAAAGTCAAACTTGACTTTTGTGCACAGTTGACTTTTTATCAGATGAATTCCAAACTGTGCGATCCTTTGTGAAATCAAGTCCTTGATCTAAATCAAACTTGATGAATATGTTCCGTAGGTGTTATAGGGTGTATTGAATCATGTCCCAGGGTTTGGGAGCATGTCCAGGTCAAAAGTCAAAGGTTCAGTTGACTTTTTCCACGAAACCCTAATTGTGGTCCTAAGCAAATTAAAACTTGTGGATCAAGCTTCTTGGATCAATCCATTGTTGCAAATGGATCAATGTGGTTTATTAGATACCCTCAAATCATGTCTTGAGGTCTTGGCTTATGTTTTGTCCCAAAAGTCAACTTAGGGGTGAATTAGGTCAAGAAACCCTAATTCCCATTTTTGGTGAATGCATCCCCTGAGGTAAAATTGACTTGATGATTGGGTCCATGAGGTCCCTTGTAATATCTTGAGTTATATTTTGAAGTATTGGCTCATGCCCAGATGAAGATTTTCATCTGGAGGCCCTGGTCGACAAAAACCCTAATTCAGTGACACTGGCGATCTTGAGGCTTAATTCACTCGGAATGCTGCAACCTTGTGCCTGATTCTTGATGTGGGAGTCATTTTGATCATTTATGTGTGCTTGAGAGGTTAGACAAGTTGAAGATCATGTCATTTCTTGATTGATCCTTTGTCTAAATGCTCTGAGAGGGCTTGAAACCCTAGTCCTTGATTGTAGTGAATGCTCAACCATCTTTGAGGAGATTGATGAGGCATGATGGTTCATCCATATTGTGATGCTGATTTGCATAATGACGGGATATCTTAGTGGTCAAAATTTGGGGTATGACAGATGCCCCTATTTAATCTTGTTGGAGCCGAAGGTGTGAATGGCGAAGGTATTCGGGCATTCGGGGTGCAAGAGGATTAAATGTCGGAATACTTGAAATTTTGACAGTGGTTATGAATGGTAGTTTACGCATCCTTATTCTTTTGCTAAGCAATGATGCTTAGAAAAGGTAAAAACTTCCCCTCGATCCTGGTCTTCAGCCATGGAACTGGTCTCAGTTTCTGAAATAAACTTCCCCTCGATCCTGGTTTCCTACCAAGGAACTGGTCTCAGTTTCTAAAATAAACTTTCCCTCGATCTTGGTTTCCTACAAAGGAACCGGTCTCAGTTTCTGATGTAAACTTCCCCACGATCCAGGTTTCTTACCAAGGAACTGGTCTTAGTTTCTTTTGTCAATAAACTTTCTTGACAAGGGACGCTATTCGTAACGGTTTTCCTCAAACTTCTCGCCGAATTTTCCTAGGGAGATGCCATTTAATGGAAAAAGTTTTGAGGTCAGACTTGCTGAGGAACCCATTCGTCTGAGCTGCAGAGGTGTGCAAACTTCTTTGTTGGAGACGCCATTTATTGACTCTACTGGGGAAAACGATTCTCTTGAGTGACTATTTTCTGCTTGGGGGTATTACATCATACCTTTCCTCGAGATCTTCTCGAAGAAATTCCATGTGTTGTAATCCAATTTGGAGGTGCTGATGACCTTTTTGTCAGCGAATCTTTCAAAGAAAAACTGTTGTATTGTCGGATCTTTGATTAAGAGGCTTTCTCGGGGGATTTTCCTTAATCCGGGAAAGCGAAGATATCATCTTCAATGGCGAAGAGTGATATTTGTCGAAAGTTTTCTTGCTTTTCAGAGGTTCAAGTTATCAAAGTGGTCGAAGACCGTCTTCAATCCAGAAATAAACTGGAGAGAGATTGCTTAGATGATTCACTTCCTGGCGAGGAAAGAAATGACAACTCAATTGACAAGAGGACTTTTATTACTAGGGGGTAAGACCGACTAGCGTGGTAGTGATGCAATATGAACATGTATTAATCAATAATGCATGATGTATGTATGTATATGCTGACAAAACTGACACGACATACTGACTAACGGATGAACATGATTGGATACTCGGCCACTGCGGGGAACGAGGAAGTACCATTTGGTCTAAAATAGCAATTCTGCCATGCTTAGGAGAGATAGTCCCTGTGGGGAAAACTGTTGGTCGGGCTTAGGAGATAGGAACTCTGTCGGGGATGTCGGACAGAATATTCGCATCTGACATAGCTGATCCTTCATTCAGGTGTACTGGTTAAGAAGGAGTACTTTGATTCTGCACTTTGAAGCTCGATTACTTCTGGGGAAGTGATCGATGTTCTTTTGATGTTCAACAGTCAAAAGAAATTGTCATCTTTATTTTAAAAGCAGAAAAAGTTTGACAAGTAAATTCAGTTTTGTTTTATTTCAAGAATCGTTGATCATGTTAAAATGTCGTTCTATAAAGCTAAAATAAATGAGAATTGCAAACAAAAGCACTAGGGCTCCAATTTCATTGATAGGATGGAAATCAGCCAAGCGCATGATTCCATGGAGTATTTACAAAGTTAGAAAATGGTAGTTTAAGGGAATAGGGCTGCATTGAAACATAACGACCGCTATCCTTCTACCAACTTTTAATTCTGGACATCCTGAGCTTCCGTCGAAGATGACCTTGGTTGGAGTTACTTCTGATGGATGGCATTACTGGTGCTGGGAGATTCGCCCCTTTGCTGGACGTAATTACTTGCCATTAATCCCTAACATTTGCCTGGATTGTATTTTGCGGTTTCCAATTCATCGGGATGATTTTTGATTATGTCTCTAATTTTTTCCTGGACCGCCCTTTCGGGTTTTCAATCCACCGAGACGTTTTTTTTAGGCGAAGTATTTCTTGACTACGTAAATTTTTCTCCATCCATGGTTGCGAGTCTCAAGGCGCCGCCTGAGAAAGCTTTCTTGACCACATAGGGGCCTTCATAATTCGGAGTCCATTTTCCCCGGGAATCAGTGAAAAATGATTGTATCTTCTTGAGCACAAGGTCTCATTTCCTGAAGACACGGGTTCGAACCTTTTTGTCAAACGCCTTCTTCATTCTTTACTGATACAACTGACCATGGCATAGTGCCATTATTCACTTTTCTTCGATCAGGTTTAGTTCGTCGTGTCGATTTTGACAACATTCAGCCTCTGTTAGCTTGGCTTCCATCAATACCCGGATTGATGGGATCTCTACTTCTATGGGAAGCACTGCCTCCATATCATATACTAGAGAGAAAGGGGTTGCCCCTATTGAAGTGCAGACAGATGTGCGATAACCGTGAAGAGCAAAGGGTAACATTTCATGCCAATCTTTGTAGGTTACAACCATCTTTTGGACAATCTTCTTGATGTTTTTGTTAGTCGCTTCTACTGCTCCGTTCAACTTAGGTCGGTAGGGAGATGAGTTATGGTGTTCAATTTTGAATTCAGCCCATAACTCTTTCATCATCTTGTTGTTCAAGTTAGATCTATTATCAGTAATGATCTGGCTTGGAATGCCATATCGGCAGATGATATTGTTTTTGATAAATCGGACCACCACTTGTCGGGTTACATTGGCGTATGACGCTGCTTCGACCCACTTGGTGAAGTAGTCAATGGCTACCAGGATGAACCGATGTCCGTTTGAAGCTTTGGGTTCAATCATGCCAATCATGTTGATTCCCCATATGGAAAAAGGCCATAGGGAAGAAAGAACTTTGAGATGTGTTAGCGATACATGGATTTTGTCTGAGTATATCTGACACTTGTGACATCTCCTCATGTACTTGTAGTAGTCAAATTCCATGGTCAACCAATAGTACCCTGCTCTAAGAATTTTTCTCGCCATTGTGTGTCCTTTGGCACTCATGCCAAAGGATCCTTCGTGAATTTCTTTCATTAGCATGTTTGCTTCTGGTCTGTCTACCCATCGGAGCAAGACCATGTCAAAGTTTCTCTTATAGTGTGTATCACCACTCAGGAAAAAGTTGCCTGACAATCTTCTAAGGGTCTTCATGTCTTTTCTTGATGCCCTAGGTGGGTACTGTTGTTTCTGAAGGAAGCAGTTGATATCATGGTACTAAGGTTTGTCACTATGATTGCTTCAATCGCGAAGATGTAAGTGGACCATTCCAGGCACATTATGTCGATCTTAGGTATGTTGTTCCATTGACCTACACTAATCATGGAAGAGAGAGTGGCTAATGCATCAGCCATGTGATTCTCTTCATGAGGGATATGATGAAACTCGACTCGGTTGAAGAATGGTAACAACCTTCTTGCGTAATCTTTGTAAGGAATCAGTCATGATTGGTATGTGTTCCAATCTCCTTTGATCTGATTGATAACCAGGGCTGAATCGCTATATACATCTAAGTTTTTGATCCTTAAGTCGATTGCTTCTTCGAGACCCATACAAGCTTCGTATTCGGCCTCGTTGTTTTTACACTTGAATGTCAGTCTGGCAGTGAAAGGAATGTGGGTACCCTGAGGTGTTATGATGATTGCCCCGATTCTATTTCCATAATGATTGACAGCTCCGTCAAAGATAAGTCCCCATTGGGAACCTGGTTCTGGCCCTTCACTGGGTAGTGGTTCATCGCAATCTTTCATTTTCAAGTACATGACATCTTCTTCTGGGAAGTCAAACCCGATTGATTCCTGATCGTCAATCGGTTGATGAGCTAAATGATCGGCTAAAATACTTCCTTTGACGGCTTTATGAGCATGGTACTCGATGTCGTATTCTGATAACAACATCTGCCAACAGGAAATCCTTCCCGTGAGAGCAAGCTTTTCAAAGACATACTTGATTGGATCCATTTCGGAGATTAACCAAGTAGTTTGATGAATCATGTACTGGAGAAGACGTCGGGCTGCCTAAGCCAAAGCACAGCAAGTTTTCTTGAGCATAGTGTACCGAGTCTCGCAGTCGATAAATTTCTTGCTCAAATAGTAAATGGCAGACTCTTTCCTTTTTGTTTCGTCTTGTTGGTCGAGTACACAACCCATTGAGTCTTCCAAGACTGTTAGGTAGATGATCAGTGGTCTTCCTTCCACTGGAGGTGATAGAATCGGTGGGTTTAACAGGTATTCCTTGATACTGTCGAAGGCGATTTGGCAATCTTCTGTCCAAACGCAGTCCTGATTCTTTTTGAGTAATTTGAAAATCGGCGCACATGTTGCGGTCATGAGGAATATAAATCTGGAAATGTAGTTCAAACGTCCCAGGAATCCCCTAACTTGTTTTTCAGTCTTTGGAGAAGGCATTTCTTGAATGGCCTTGACCTTGTCAAGATCAACCTCAATTCCTTTCTGGCTGACGATGAACCCTAGCAGTTTCCCTGAGCGAACACCAAATATGCACTTATTGGGATTCAAGCGGAGTTTGTACTTTCTCAACCGCTCAAATAGCTTTACCAGGTGGGTCACATGCTCCTCCTCTGTCTTAGATTTGGCAATCATATCATCGACATATACCTCAATTTCTTTGTGTATCATGTCATGAAACAGAGTAGTCATGGCCCTTTGATAGGTTGCCCCGACGTTTTTTAAACCGAACGGCATTACCTTGTAACAAAAAGTGCCCCATGGGGTATTGAAGGAAGTTTTCTCCATGTCTTCTGACGCCATTTTTATCTAATTATAGCCCGAGAATCCATCCATGAAGGAGAATATTTTGAACTTTGTTGTACTGTCTACCAGCATGTCTATATGCAGTAAGGCAAAGTCATCCTTTGGACTTGCTTTGTTCAGATCCCTGTAGTCTACACATAATCTGACCTTTCCGTCCTTTTTCAGAACTGGTACTATGTTGGCTAACCATTGAGGATATTTTGATGTGGCGAGGAAACCAGCGTCAATCTGTTTCTGTACTTCCTCTTTGATTTTGATGGCCATGTTTGGATGAGTCCGTCTTAGTCTTTGTTTTACCGGTGGACATTCTGATCTCAATGGTATATGATGTTCCACGATGCTGGGATCTAACCCTGGCATATCCTGATAGGACCAAGCGAATACCTCGGGAAACTCTTTGAGAAGTTTTGTCAAACTTTCTTTGACAGTTGGACTGAGCAGTGCCCCAATCTTGACCTCTTTTCTCTCCTCCTCTGAACCCAAGTTGACTATTTCCAACGGATCTTTGTGGGGTTTAATGGACCTTTCCTCTTGGTTGAGTAATCGGGAGATCTCTTCTGGAATTTTGTCATCATCTTCTTCTTCAGCCTCAAATACTGGGAATTCAAAGTTGGGAGAAGGCATTGGATCGTATGTTTCAATGGGTTTTAAAATAAGCAATCTGCATGACGTGATGATTTGTTTTTAGAAGAAATAGAGAGAATGCAAGAGTGTGTGCAGTGTATTCTCTGAAAAATGCTTGTTTCTATTATTTGAGTTGTTTTTTAGGATTACCATTTTCTGAAAAAGCGAAAAGAGAAAACATCAATAAATGCGGAAATTATAGAAAGACGTTATTTTATTTATGATCTTATGGATGCTTGAAACTACAGCCCTATAAAACAAAACTCAGTCGCTTTGGGCGAAGCAAAGAGGTACATTTACAGAAAGTGAGCCCTATCGAAATATCCGTTTCACCTGGGCAAGGTGAAAGGTTAAGATAAAGACGACAATTACTTTGACTTATGAACAACTTTCGAAACGTTGACAACAACCCATTGGCGGCGAGCTCCTCGGTGAATCACAAAGTCTGGCACTTTCCTTTTTGATTTATCCTCAGAAATAACACTGATTTTTGGTAGGGCAGGAACATTGGAATGTGTCTCCCAGGAAGAGTTGTCGTAGGAGGATTCTTCAGCTGTATCTTGCACAGTATTTGTACTCTCAGGTAGATCTCCCCACCCAGTTGGCTGGATGTCTTTGAGCCTGATACGAGAGCTTTCGGTAGTGGTGTACTTAACCAGGTAATTAAATTTGCCACTCGGTTGTCCTAAGGTGTCCCACACTTCTTTGGAACTGGAGGAGTCATGCCTTTCGATGAAGTTGACCTCAGGAAAGGCATAGATGATGAAATCTAGTCCGACAAGCTTTGCAAATTCATTGTCATGCTGGGTACTTTCTGAATGCCCTGAGTGTTGATCCCATGACATGGTGGGGACGCAGGTATTCTTTTCAATGATGCTCAGCTGATATGCATTGTTCGACTGACTTTCTTACCCCAAGTCTCCTGGGTACGGCTACCAAATAGGCAGGCCATCCATTGGGCCATAATAGTCGTGGTCAAAGTTGTCTTTCATCAGAGTGTCTTCCTCTAATGAGTTGGGTGGAGCACGGCTTCCTTCGAGATCACTATCTCCGTATATCATTTTGACATCCACTCTCGGTAAATATCTCGGACTCTGTGCAGGATAACAAAATGGTGTAGGCACCTCTTCCTGAGACATATAACCGTCCTCGTTAAGATAGAACTTCCACTCTTCATCTGTATCGGAGGAATCACCCTCATTGATGGTATGTACTTCTTGAGACACTGGGTGAAGGAAACCTCCACTGTGGAAGAAGTTTTACATGGGACGAAGACTTTCATCGTTAGTAGCTGTCCGGGCACAGTTTGAAGAAAAACCAAGACCTTTCTTTGTCTTGTTATCAGTAGAAATGAAAAGATGCCCCCATCCTTTGGTATTGTTACTTTTGATCACTTCGAGAGCATCTTTGTACGAGGAAATCGACGTTCCTCCTTCTGATTGGTTGTCGTGACTTACCGAAAGTTCCTGGAACTGGGTTCCAACAACCTCCTCTGGTTCTACACAAGTGGACGACGATAAGTTACTTACGATCAAGGCTTGCTCTCCGTAAACTGTGACTAGTTAGTCGTTCTTGACAAACTTCAGCTTTTGGTGAAGCGTCGAGGTGACTTTCCCAGCCTCGTGTATCCAAGGTCTTCCTAACAAACAGCTGTATACTGCCCTAATGTCCATGACCTGGAAAGTGACTTGGAAAGTGTGGGGACTGATAGTTATGGGAAGGTCGACTTCGTCAATAACTGTTTTTCGGGATCCGTCAAATGCTTTGACGATGACCTCACTGCCTCTCATCGGAGATCCTTTGAATGATAGTCGCATTAGAGTGGACTTTGGCATAACATTCAGAGCCGACATGGTGTCAACCAGTACGCTGGCTAGAGCACCATCCTGACAGTTGACTGTAATATTTAGCACCATGTTGTGACTTTTCCCTTCTTCCGGCAGTTCCTCATCACTAAATCCCAAGTTATTGGAGGAAGTGATGTTGGAGATAATGTTGTCGAATTGTCTTATTGACACATCTTGTTCCACAAAGGCTTGCTCTAGGACTTTCTGTAGAGCCTCCATATGAGCTTCGGAACTGAGTAAAAGAGATAACACTGAGATTTTTGAAGGAGTTTGCAACAGCTGATCAACAATGTTGTACTCACTTTTTTGGATGAGCTTCAGCATCTCATCGCTATTCTTTGAAAGGTCGGGATTACTAGACTGACCGACTGGTTGATCAGGAATTTCCATTTGAGGTTCCCTTTCTCTAGTAGGTTCTCCAACTCCTAGGTTGAAGATTCGACCACTCCGTGTTACTCGACTGATGTCTGCAATATTCACGACGGAGGGTAATGGAATTTCCTTTCCATTCTCAATGGTTGTTGCACCGTATTTTTAAGGGATAGCCTTAGTTGATTCATACGATAATGGTCCCGGTAGATAGATAACTACAAGAGCCTTCTGATTCTTCTAACCATTATAAGTAATTTCAATCAGTTCCAGGCTGGGAACTTTCGATTCGTCAAGTAAAGGGATGATGGTACAAACATCTTTGGTCCTCTTATGATCAGAGATTACAACAACATCTTTGATTCGATCAGCGACAAAGTCTGGCATCAAATTGGTTGACCCAGAACCTGGACACGGTCGAATCTGTTTACGGTCCAACTGACTCTGAAGGGCTTCTCGCACGAGGTAACATCCTTGATTATCTTCAGAGCAAACTCTACAGCTTTCATAGTTGTGTGGCGGCACCTGGCCATGTCCGCTCTGTATGCAGTGTAACCTCACTAGATTTGTTTCCATTGATCGAACATCCTGACTTTGATGCCTAGTAGGGTTCCCATTAATCATACTCACTTGTTGTATGTCTTCGTCTAAATAGATCGGAAGCCACCAGTGGTTTAACAAGTGTTGCAAAGTTCTTTGAACGAGAGCGTATCCTTGGTCGCTCTCACGACATTCCTTATAGTTTTGATAATTATACGAAGTCAGAAAACTGAGTTGGACTTGCTTAGCATGTAACTCCACCAAGCTGGTATTCATCAAGCGAATATCAAAGATTTGAATCATATTCACTTGATACTGATTTCTATCGCGGTAATCCTGAATCCATCCAAGATCCATCTGACGCTAGAGGGCCTCTTGTACAAAAGAGCATCCCTGATCGTTTATTGAGCAGATAGAACAGGAATCGTAGTCGTGCCGTGGCAGATTATGATGTTGGCTTTGCCTTGAGTGCATTTCCACCAAGTTGACATTCATTGCACGGATGTCATGGTTCTGAATGACGTCAGAATTCGTATAAGTCATGTTGACCTCACAGATTCAGTGATCCTGGATCTATCCGAGATCCAACTGTTCCTGTAGAGATGATTGCACCACAGAACACCCTTGATTGTTCTTAGAGCAGATATCACACTGGTGATAGTTATGAGATGGTACATGCTCATATCCGCTCTATCTG
Source organism: Lathyrus tuberosus (assembly GCA_022829125.1). Lineage (NCBI taxonomy): Eukaryota > Viridiplantae > Streptophyta > Magnoliopsida > Fabales > Fabaceae > Lathyrus > Lathyrus tuberosus. Next base: position 3,034,133 of record JALAZF010000431.1, on the reverse strand, counting down.
CTATGCATTTTGATCAGGTTGGCCCTCAATAAGAGTACATCATGAATTTGATAGCTGTGGTTAGACTCTCCCTCTATCAAATTTACCGCAGCTTTCTCGTGTTGAGGCCAACGGGTTCGTCTGAACATTTGGATTTGTATCCTTGAAGGATAAGACCCCGCTCCTAACAAGCTTCTGTACATCGGATTTGAAGCTAAGACAGATTTCTATGTTATGCCCTGGTCCTGCTTGATGGTAAGGGCAAGTCTGGTCTGCTTTGAACCAAAAAGGCGGATTCTCCAGTATTGCAAGAGTAGACCTGGTTTGGACGTGCCCTTTGGCCAGTAATAATGGAAACAGTTATGTGTACAACATGGGTATAGGGTCGAACCCTGGTGGTCGCGTTGTACGGTTGTTGTTGTATGGAGGACGAGCCTGCTGAAGAGGCTGTTGTGTCCTTTGCTGATATTGTTGTTGATTCGGTTGACTTTGAGCAACCCGAGGTTGATACTTAGGAACAGGCGCATGGTTGATAGCAGGAGTTACAGCTGCTACTGGTTGGTACCGTCGCCTTTGCTTTTCGAGAGAGATATTACCAATATCTTGCTCTTTTTTCTTAGGGAGAGCACTACCGTATCTTTTGGTACTGCTTGATGATCCAGTGTCTTTTACTAAACGTCCTTTGTAATACCCACTATCCCGAACAAACAAATAATTAATATTCAATACAAAAATAATCAGAGTTCCCTTTATAAGTGGGATGTCACATCAAGGAAACATAATCTGAATTTCAATATTAACTTCATTCACTTCTTGTTTTTCAAAAGAAATCATTCAAAACAGCGGAATGAAATATCTAACCCAAAAAAATATATACATAACATGGCCCATAGCCAACGAGATCATGGTCCACCTAAACACGTGGTTCACCATGTCTTACGATGAGTAATGATACATAACACTATTCACAATATATACAACAAAAGATGAAATTCTCATTATCCCGTGTTACATATCAGAGCGACTCCTAAGACTCGATCAGGCAACACGCACTCCATGCACTACTCAAGTACCTGGATTATCTGTACTTCCAAAGAAGCACAGACACAAAAAAACAACAAAGGGGTGAGAACTACATTCAATAATTAACGGCGTAAAATACATGCTAAGAAATAAGGTTCAAGCAATCACACACCATGTACACCCGTTCACGACACACTTGTCACTATCACTCGTAATCCAACAAAGACATAATAATAAAGCAATCTGACTCAATGACACAATGCAATGCAAATGGTACCAACACACCATGGTTCATTCAATTGAACCCGGATAAATCACATACACCCATACTTGGCAATGATTTACCCCTACCACACTCCATAACGGAGTTCGAATGAATCACATACACTCCTCCTGAGCAATGATCCATCACCACCGACACCATGATATGCACGACAACAATATGCATACACACACATGTATAGTAAAATTTCACATTCTCACGATCCTCCTGATCACACATGAAATAATAATTCATCACAACACACCCCACAACCGGGCATCCCTCACTCGACGTAATTTAGTTAACTATCTAATTAATTCATTGAAATTACTAAATTAATTATTTTCATCACCAATTACACATTTCACAGGGTCTGACATCTATTCTCAACCTCTCAAACAAAAGGAACCGCTTCGGACGCGAGAACGGGAAAGAAGTCGTGAAAACGGCAAAATTCTACACTCTCGCTGGTCATACGCGTATTGCCCTGGGCCATACGCGTATTGCCTAGCTCGCTCGCCCTTCCATACGCGTTTTTCCCAACGTGATACGCGTATGAGCAGAGACTGAATTCTCTTAATAATTTCACTTCCAGATCTCCATACGCATATTGCCCTACTTAATACGCGTACTGCCCAACCCCATACGCGTACCCTTACGCATTTCAGCAGAGGGCCGTCAGAAATGGGTTCCATATGCGTATTGCCCAGCCCAATACGCGTATTTCCTTTCCCATTACGCGTATGGCTTTGCCCAATACGCGTATGGGCAGTGAATACCCAGAATTTTTCTGGTTTCACACCAGTCCATTTTCTGCTAAATTTCCACACCCAAACCTGCAATACCAGCAACATAGTGTTTACACATATTAAGATAGAATGGATTGATTTACACCCTTTCCATCCCAATTTCAAACATTCAACACCAATTCCACAACAACCATAATTCTACATACAATTCCTATGAGGAGAAAGAATCCTCACTACCCTCTAATGTTATCAATACCTATATTGAAATCCATTATCCCCCTTACCTTGAATTATCGATTCAATTCTGGTGCAAAATGATGATGCCAATCTTAGTTCTTCCTCTCCACTTTCTCTTGGTGAACAAAATGTGTTTTTCTTCCCCAATTTTCTTAATCCTCCTCCTTACCTTGTTTTACTACTACTAATTATCTTATTAATAAAATTCTCATCTTATTTACTAATAACCATACTAATAGTAATAATAATAATAATACTAATAACAATAATGAGAATAATAATAATATTGGACATAAAAATAATAATACTCCTCTTTCTACTATTATTAAATATGTCCCCTCCTTATTCATTAATACCTTATTATTATTCCAACATCTCTATTTCCCCGCTCCGTTAAGGATCCTGCACTCTACACAAGGCCAAACAAAAGAAATAACACACGACGATTAAATAAATTAAAATGGGGTGTTACAACCCTCCTCCACTTAAAATATTTTCGTCCTCGAAAATGTACCTGATGGAAACAATTCTGGATACGACTCCCGCATCTTACTTTCCAACTCCCAGGTCACACTTCCTCCAGCAGCTCCTCCCCAAGCCACTCTTACGAGGGGAATTCCTTTTCCTCTAAGTTGTTTCATCTTGCGATCCTCGATCCTTATCAGCATCATTTCTACAGTAAGATTCTCTCGAATTTGTACCTCATCCCTCTGGATAACATGCGATGGATCCGACACATACTTCCGAAGTTGTTATACATGAAATACGTCATGCAAGTTTGAAAGTTCTGGCGGTAACGCCACCCTGTAAGCAACTGTACCCACTCTTTGCAAGATCTAATACGGTCCAATGAATTTAGGGTCCAACTTTTTCTATTTCAGTGCACGTCCAACACCTGTCACAGGGTTGACTCTCAAGAATACATGGTCACCTTCGCTGAATTCTAAGTCTTTCCTCCGATTATCCTGATAACTTTTCTGTCTACTCTGAGATGCTTTCATCTTCTCACGGATCATCTGAATTGTTTCAGTAGTTTGTTGCACGATTTCAGGCCCAAGCACCACATTCTCACCAGTTCCATACTAACACAGAGGCGTTCTACACCTCCTACCATACAAAGCTTCAAAAGGTGCCATACCAATACTAGAATGGTGACTATTGTTATACGTGTACTCAATCAATGGCAAATGAGTATCCCATGCACCACCTTTCTCCAACACACAGGTTCTCAACAAATCTTCTAACGACTGAATAGTCCTCTCCGACTGACCATCGGTCTGTGGATGATAAGCCGAACTCAACCTTAGTTTAGAACCCAAAGCCTCCTGCAAACTCTTCCAAAATTCTGAAGAAAACCTCGGATCTCTATCTAACACTATACTCGACGGAACACCATGCAGTTTCACAATTATTCTGATGTAAATCTCCGCCAGCTTTGTCAACGGAAAACTGATATTAATTGGTATAAAATGTATGGATTTCGTAAGCCGATCCACCACCACCCAAATAGCATCAAAGCCTCTCGCCGTGTTTGGAAAACCAGTAACAAAATCCATAGAAATACTATCCCACTTCTATTCTGGGATCTCTAATGGTTGCATCAACCCTGAAGGTTTCTGATGCTCCACTTTTGACTTCTGACATATCAAACAAGCATACACGAACTTAGCTACATCACTCTTCATACCGGACCACCAAAACAACTTCTTCAAGTCTTGATACATTTTTTTGGCTCCCGGATGAATACTCAAGGTACTCCGATGACTCTCCTCTAAGATTGCGTTCCTCAATTCATCATTATCCGGTACACAAATTCTACCTCGGAATCTCAATACCCCCACATTGTCCACTTTAAAATCACTATTAGGATCATTTCCTCCCGAAGGTATCAAGTCCACTAACTTCACATCAAGCCTCTAATTTTCCTTAATTATGTCCAGAAAGTCATTATTCACTTTAAGCATACCCAATCTAACACTTTCCGGTGTAGTTTCACAAACCATACTCAAATCTCTGAACTGTTCAATTAATTCCATTTCTTTTATCATCAATGCTGACATGTGTATTGCCTTCCAACTTAAAGCATCCACTACAACATTAGCTTTCCCCGGATGGTAACTCAAATTAAAATCATAGTCCTTCAATAACTCTAACCATCTTCTCTGCCTCATATTCAATTCCTTCTGATCAAACAAATAATTCAGACTTTTATGGTCACTAAACACTTCAAATCTTGATCCATACAAATAATGTCTCCAAATTTTCAATACAAAAACCACTGCAGCTAATTCAAGATCATGATTAGGATAATTTCTTCATGTACTCTCAATTGTCGTGAAGCATATGCCACCACCTTGCCATCTTGCATTAACACTCCGCCTAATCCCATCTGAGACGCATTACAATACACTACGAAAGGTTCACTTGGATTCGGTAGAATCAATACTGGTGCTGTATTCAATTTCTTTTTCAGTTCTTCAAAACTTTCTTCACACGCAACATCCCAATCAAAAGCTTGACTCTTTCTAGTAACTGAGTCAACGGTAATGCCAAATTAGAAAATCCTTCGATAAATCTTCGATAATAACCTGCCAAACCCAATAAGCTTCTAATTTCTGTTACAGACTTCGGGGGTTCCCATTGAAGCACGACACTTACTTTAGATGGATCCACTGATATGCCATCACCAGTGTTGCACCCCAAAATTTGCCCTCCTTACTTTATTACTAACTGGCTTCTGTTGCATTGCATTTTGCATTATCATGTGTGCATATCATTGGTTCTTAGCATGGCGTCAAGGTGCCTGAGGCAGTGTTTCAGAGGGTCAAGCAAGAGTCCTGGTATTGTCCAAGAGAGCTCAGGTGGATCATCCTCTCCTAACCAGTGCATAGATTAGGGTTTTGAAATTATTGGGTTTATTGCTCCAATAAGCAAGCTCCTTGGGTTTTTATCATCGTCAAATGGCATATCTTATCTTTTTTGGAGAGGATACACATCATATTCAGAGGAATTTGGATTTGGAGACTGAGTTATTTCCTCCTAGATTGAGGGTACCACAACTAGGGTTTGCTATAAAGTCAGTTTATTCCTGATTTTTTGGGCAAGACTTGATTCCATGGTACTCCTTGGGTCCCTAAATACCTAGGGATGGGAGGTTGTTCATCAATTTGGTTCAGGAGAAGTTCAATTGATCAGAAGATTGAGAATCAGTTGAATGGGGTAAAAGTCAACAGTGAGAGGAGAAGTCAACTGTGGAATTTTGAGGTTCTCTCCAAGGTTTTCAAAAGTCTCACATCCTTATATGGTCTCCAGGGGTCAAGTTTCATACATATTTGTCAGGAATCAAGAGTTGGTGCAAAGTTTCTAAATTTGGAAAGTGACCTATAATGAAAAGTTTCCATTTTTGGCAAGTATCTACACTTCATTCAACTTGACTTTTCACCATCAAGAAAGCTTCAAATGAATTTTTCTCCAACATTAAAGTTGAATATATTTTTCTCCTCTTTCCAACAAGTACTAGTGGGTCTCCATATCATATGTGAAACTCAACTTATGATCCAAAGAAGGCAAAGTGGTTTTTAGGGTTTTTCATGGTTCCATTTTCACAACTTTGGGCATAATGACCTACAATCAATTCCATTGCTTCATGCCACATTCTAATATCAAAATACATTCTTTGAGGATTATTTTGGGCCCAAGAACCAAGAAATTACATGGTGTATGTACTACTTATTCTCCATTATTCAAAATTCCCAAATTATTTAAAAGTCATGGATCAAAAAAGTTTCAAGGCCCAATTTGAATGTGGTGTAATTAGCAATTCAAATGCAAGTGATTTATCATGAAACTTTTAAATATCCATGCATGGAGGAGGTGTACTTAACATAATGTGATTTTTCAAAATTATACAAAAAATCATTAAACAATGAATTGCCCAAGCCCAATTCATTATCAGAGGAAAACCCTAGGCTATTTAAACATATCCATGCACTGGTTAGGGTTCATTCACGTGCATTTGGAGGAGAACAACAACTTGTACCCTAATTCTTGAATTCAACAAATCTCACGATCTACAAGGATTTTCTTCAAAGTTCTTCCACAAACCTTCTCTTGGTGATCTACAGAGTGCAAATCAACCACCATTCGCAGCCAAAAGCAAGTGCACGTGTGGAACCATCTCAGGTTGGAAGGATTTTTAAGGATCCTAAAACTCCTTTTTTTTTATGTCTATATTGTTGTGTGATTGTCACTGATCATACTGATATAATTGGTTTTGAATATGGACGTGTGTATGGCTTGTTATGTGTGTTTGAAGTTTTATGCCCTAGCTTTGTTTCGTTCGTTTTTTATTATTCATTTGTTGGTTACAAATTTGGATGCCATATTTGAATTCCTTGCATTTTCCTGGGTTGAATAGTGTATTCGCACGTGTTTCTGGGCAAATTTAGATTGCAGGTGACCGGAGTAGGGTGTCGGAACCCTAACTCCGGTGGCGGCCGGAGAACCAGTCCGGCGAGGTGTCCAAGGTAAGAGATGCAATCCTGGCCCTTCATTCTCACGATCTAACGGCCCATGGCATGCCACATATTTATTTCTTTTATTTTTTTTCTGAATTTAATTTAGTAATCCCATGGTTATTACCCCATGGGCCTTATGGTGCACGTCCAATTGTTTTGTTTGATTTTGATTACTTTTATTTTAGTTGACCACATCAGGACCGTTTGATGAATCACACGGCTGCGAACATCCCAACAAATTAAAATTACCACGTGCCTGGCACATGGTGGGTGTATGGTGTACAGACAGTTTGGTGTGCGTGTGTACATGATAATTAAGGTGTTCTTTGCATCATGACCCTTCATCATTATTACTATTATTTTTGTTGACTAACTGCAGAGCGTACGATTGATCCTAAGGCCCATGTGGAGTCTGATGGTTGACCAAGTCCACACGTGTTCCCTTTTTTTGTTTTATTTTTATTGGACTGGACTTATTATTCCCACCCCCATCCCTCTGGCCCAACTATCATTTTCAACAAGAATTCCTACTAAATGCACCCCCTTTGCATTTTATTTCATTTTCATTTTATTAAATCATTATTATTTTCATATTTAATTTTTTAAATACATTCTTGCATTAAAAAATCCCAATAAAATTCATGCATCATTTTTATTACTTTATAAAATTTTCACAATTTTTATTTTTATTTTTATTTTTATTTTATTTTTTATCATCTAAATTAATTATTTAATTTATTTTCTTTTTGAATTACATATACCATGCACACATGAATTTGTTTATTTTATTTCTCCTCATCTATAATACATTTTTAATCCATTCTTTTTGCATCTATTAGATAACATCCTAAAATGCATTAAAACATTTTTCTTTCATTTTTAAATTTATTTCATATTGCATTTTGGTCCTTCCCTTTGGCACATTGAACCCTACTTCTCACCTGAGCTTTGCCTGATTATTTGAATGACTAACACTTTGAATTTTTGCAGAAATTTTTGATATTTGGTTTGTCTCTGGTTGAAGAACCTTGATATTTAATTTGGGAATTTTAGGAATTATTTCTCTAATTATTTGATTGGCTTTCACTTGAGATCTTCTTGTATGCCTATTTCTGACCACATCTGATTATCTGTTTGAAAAGGCACTTGTGCCATTTGCTTTGGGGTTGTTCCTTTGATTTCTGAATTCATGTTTGGATTATTATCACTATTTTTTGCCATTGTTTGATTTTCACTTGCCTTCTTTTACTTATGTTTGTTTCTCACTAATCTTTTATGCAGGGACTAAGGTAAGTTCTTTAAGGGTATGGATAAGTATCCATGGTCACCCTTATTCTTTCTTTCTCTCCTATCTTCTTCCTTTAGGATTTAGGTTGTCGTCAAACCTCACTAACCATAGGTCACCCATGCATGATGATTTAGGATTCATAGTCTCCCTTTAGAGTTACCCTTGTGTCTTCTCTCTTCTCATCTCAAACTTTCTGAAAAGCACTTAATAATAATAAAGCGTATTGCGCACGAGCCTTAAGCGTGGGGAATGAGAAATGAGGGGCTTCCTCTCATCTTTCTAGAGTGCTTAGCGAGCGTCCTGTCTTGGGGCGATGCGTTAAGTATTCGCCCCTGTGCCCTAGACTTTGGTGCAATGCAACTCAGGAACTAACTTAAGCCACTTCTGTCCTAAAAAACACAAACCAACTTCAAACCTTTTTGTCCTTCGGGATTTCCAAACTTAAAGGCTATTTTCAAAAAGGGCATGTTACCTTCCGTCTGAGTCGCAAACAGGAATCGACCCTAACTGCCGGACGCGAACTTAACGTCGCTCATAAAAAACACAAAAAGAACTTGGTCCGAACTACGTTGACTCTGAATTCCCCATTGCACAAGAGGGGTACGTAGGCCTAGGACGTCGACGTCCTACCGAGTCTGTCTTAGTCTTTCCCTTCCCCGTTTAGTACAGCCCTAGATGATAGTATAACTTACCCTTAGAATAGACAACAAGCGTGGATCCCATCGAGTACGATGGACGCGTGGGGTGCTAGCACCTTCCCCTCGCGTAACCGACTCCCGAATCCAGGTTATGGTTGCGATGACCATTCCTTTCCCTCTTCCTCAGGTTTATGCGGTGTTCCCTTTCCCTCTCTTGGGATAAATTTACACGGCTGGCGACTCTGTTTTTCCGCGCCACTCTCGTGTTTGTACCTGGATGAAAATCCTGGGAGCGACAACTGGCGACTCTGCTGGGGATAGGTTGACCTATGCTGGTCCATCCCTAAGCGAGTCAATCCTAACGCTTGCTTGTCTTTGTTCTCTTTGGGTGTTTTGTTTTTTGTTTTGCTTTATGTGTTGTATTTTATTTTTATTTTTACCGCATCTTCTGTATTTCATTTTATTACTGTCATACTGCTGTGCTGTGCTGGCTGTTCTTTGTTTTGCAGGTTGGGTGGGTCTGACAGCTAAGCCAATACCCAGGCTTGAGTATACCCTAGGACTAGAGTGGAAAGTAGTGAGACCTACGTGCCCGCTTGGTACGTTTGTGTGTTCACAAAATTCACAACCAGACAAGGCTATCTTGGGACGCATTCTAACGTGTGTGTCTTGTGCATGTTGGGGTGTTGATCTAGAGAGTTGTCGACTCTGGTGACCGATCATTGAGGACCTTAGTGGAAACATCCCTCTTTAGTGGTGACAGTGGCAGACCACATCCTGTGGCAAACCCATTCGCACCCGAGGGCCCGCTTTGGAACTCGCATAGGACGGCCCCTACATTTTGAAGAGAATCAGTGGAGGTACTCCTCGATTGACGATAGTACTGTACCTCGAGGGATGAATGTACTATTGTTTCTCGACCTCAGTGCCAAAACTGAGGACCTTCCGCTTTGGAGAATCAGTTGAGGCCTCCTCGATTGATGATGATGCCAAACCAGAAATGGTGAACGTATCATCATTTCTCGACCTGAGAGCCCGGGATACTGAACATCCTAGTACCCACATGTGAGAGGGAATGGGTGTTTGCAGGTTTGCAGGTAACCGAGACTTTCAACCTACCCGGTTTTCTGGATTTCTCATCAATGTCTGATTATTTGGGTTCCTCAGTGGTTCAGAATTCTAGTTTCGTGGGTTGTGGTTCTCATGTCCAACTAACAGCACAGCATATCCAGCAGTGTGCCTTGACCCCATGTTTGCATGAGCATATCATTTTTCTTGCATTCTGACATGTTTGACATTTTTCAGGGCTTGCATCTTACTCTTGATTCCGGTTTTCAGAGGTTACTTCAGCATGGATGTTCAGAGAAAGAAGACTGTTGCTTATTCATTCCCAGAACCGACTTTGACACTGATTCACAAACTGATTAATATGGCTGGTTCCGGAGTTCGTACAGAGTTCAGTGGAAGGTATGGAAGACTTCTGAAATTTGTCTATAATATCTCCAAGTATGAGAAGGATGTCATTCACACACTTCTTCAGTTTTACGATCCGTCTCTGCGTTGCTTCACTTTCCCAGACTACATCTTGGCTCCAACGTTGGAGGAGTTCTCATTTATTTTGGGAATTCCTATCAGTCATGTATAGTTTTCTTTTCTGAGGAACACCTCGGTATAAAAGAAATGGTTGTGGCTCTTCATATTAGTGAATCTGTCCTGAACAGTAATATTGAAGAAAAACAAGGAGTTAAGGGTTTCCTATTGAAGTTCCTGTTTGATCAAGCCTGCATACATGTCAAAGAGAATAACTGGACTACTTTCCAAGCTATCCTAGCTATGTGCATCTATGGGATTGTCCTGTTTCCGAATATTCCTGATCTGGTGGATATGCATGCCGTCAGAATCTTTATTTCGAAGAATCAAATACCTACCTTGCTAGGTGATGTGTACCACTCAGTCCACTATAAGAATGAGAATAGGCGTGGGAAAACTGTAAGTTGTTGTGAACCGCTCTTAGCTACTTGGTTTCTGAGTCATCTCCCTGAATCTGGCGCTTTCGTTAATACGAAAGATTCTCTGAAGTGGTCTAAGAGGGTAATGGGCTTGACTGCCGACAACATTGTTTGGTTTAATCGTGACTTGCTAGGAATGGAGATTATTTGCAAATGCGGAGAATTCCCGAACGTACCCTTGTTAGGGAGGAAAGGTGGAATTAACTATAATCCCTCCCTAGCTATCAGACAGTTTGGCTATCCTTTGAAGAATCCACCCGAAGAACGAGATATCCGAGAGTCCTTATTCTTCAATGGTATTGAGGATCAAGGGTTGATAAGGAAAGTTGTGAATGCTTGGAAACAGGTGACCAAGAAAGGTAAAATTCCATTCGGGAAAAGTAACAATCGGGCTTTCCCTTCCTATAAAGAGTGGATTAAGAAGAGAGCAGAAGAGGAGCTTCTTCCATTCCCGGTGGAACCACCTTTGTATCCTCTGGTGATCGAGCCTCCTACCACCGTTGAGTTGGAGAAGTATAACAAATTATGGGCTGAAAAGGAGAGGTTGCGGGAAGAAAATAGTGAGCTAAAGATATAGATTTATCAGTGGAAGCATGAGCGGGGTGAAGCTGTTCATACCGCCAAGTTGAAGACAGAGCTTCTTGCTAAAGCAGAAAGAGAGCTTGCTGACATGGTCGCATCCAGAGAAAGGATGAAACAAGATTTGGATGGTATCAGTAACGTTCTTAGGTCCAAGGAGGAGGAATTAGGCAAGGCTTTGTTGAAGATTCACAGGTTCGATGAGCACCGAGAAACTGTCATGGCTGAGAATAAGAGAAAGGAAGACGACTACATAGCTAAGATTGATCAGTTGAAGTTGACGCTCAAGAAGAAAGACGCCGAGATCTTATCAGGGATATTCAAGAGACAAGTAGTCGAGGGTCGAATCAATGAAGCCATAGCCTCCATGGAAGAACTGAAAGTCCAAGCTGAAGTGAAGAAACCTAGACATGAGGGTCCTAGCATGGATGGTGTTTCTGGAGAAGACGCTTGGGAGTTACATTGCCGATACTTGGATGGGATCATACATAGGAGAGACCTTCTCATTCAAGGGCTAATTCAGAGGCCGAAGCATCCCGATACCAGAAAGCTGTTCAAGGAGATTCAAGACTGGTGCAGAAAGCATAATGGATGGGGGGGATTGACGCTTGTAAACTTTGATGATATGCCATAGTTTTCTGTTGTATGTGGATCACCACCAGGCTTGTTGGTTGGGACCTATGTTTTTTATATTCAGACTTGTTATCTCGGATTTGTGATTGTTGACATTTGGCTTTCCTTCGGTTTTCTTAATATATGAGCAGAAGTTCCATCATATCTTGTTATTAAACTAGAATCAAGGGGTGGATCGCCCTGCTAATATTCAAACATGTTCATTTGCATTTGCATATTCATAATCATTGTGCATAATCATTTTGCATGACAGGTATTTATCTCCAGTATTCTTATCTAGTTCTCATCTCATAATTGCAGATCAGCATATTCACCGGTATCCTTCTAGGCAGAATCAGAAGAGACTCATGGATCAGCTACAGAATGAGATCATTGAGACGCGGACTCGCATGAACCAATTCATGGAATTAATGCAAGGGGTTGCTCAGGGACAAGAGCAGTTGAGGACTCTCGTTCAGTCACTGATTGTGAGGGTTAATGATGACGGTGTCCTTCATGGAGGACTTCAGACTGGTGTTACTGGTAATGGTCAGAATGGTCCTACTGGCATAGTCGTTCCTGTTTCTGGTGTTGTGATTCCTCCGGGCGGAGCTGAAAATGATGGGGGAGGTGGTACTGGTACTGGCGCAGTTCAGGGTCGTCAGTATGATGATGTTCAAGATGATGTATTTTCTTTGCCAGGTGGGGATGCTGGTTCCCAGTCTGACCAGGATCAGAGGATCCGTTTGATTGAGGAACAGTTGAGGGGTGTTGTGAATCAGGATTCTGTGGGAATGGATCTAGAGGATTTGGGGCTGGTTCCAGGCGTTGTTATTCCGCACAAGTTTCAGACTCCCACTTTCGAGAAGTATAATGGTATGACTTGTCCGAGGACCCACGTCAGGGCATATGCAAGCAAGATGGCTGCATATGCGAAGAATGAAAAGCTGATGATGCATTGCTTCCAGGATAGCCTATCTGGGGCATCCCTGGAGTGGTACATGCAACTGGAAAGGAAGGATGTGCGTAGTTGGAGAGATCTGGAAGGGGCATTTATCAGACATTACCAATATAACACTGATATGGCTCCTAACAGAACACAGCTGCAGAATCTGTCACAGAAGAACAATGAAAGTTTCAAAGAGTACGCTCAGAGGTGGCGTGAACTGGCAGCTAGGGTTCAGCCTCCCATGTTGGAGCGTGAAATGATAATTATGTTTATGGCCACCTTGCAGGGTCATTACTATGAAAAGCTGGTACCGTGTATCACTAGAAAGTTTATTGATTTGATCTTGGTAGGAGAGATGTTGGAAAGCGGAATTAAGGCGGGTAAGATATCAGGCGGTGATGGGTCCTTATCTGGAGGAAGTAAGAAGCCTTATGCCAGTAGTTATAAGAAGAAGGAGGGAGATACAAACTCTGTGTCATCATATCGTGGTAGAGATGGACCTCGTCAGAACTACAATCAGCAGGTGGCTTCTGTGACCATCCCAGCAGCACCTCAGCAGCCAGCTGCGTCTCAACAACAAAATCAGGCTCCTTACCGATCACAGTCTCAGAATAGGCGGGATAGGCATTTTGACACTCCACCTATGTCCTACTCTCAATTATTCCAGCACTTGTTAAAACTGCAGTTAATTCAGACAAGAACATTAGCTCCACCTACTGGTAATCCACCTCCCGGCTATGATGCCAACGCCCACTGTGAGTTTCATTCTGGGGCACCCGGACACCATACTGAGAACTGTAAAGCTTTTAAGCATAAAGTTCAAGACTTGGTGGATTCCAAAGCCATCAATTTCTCGAATGACGTCCCGAATGTAAATCAGAACCCGATTCCGAATCACGGTGGACCAAAGATCAACACTATTATTGAAGACTGTGACGACTTGAGTTTGATTTCAGATGTGAACTAAGTCCAGACTCCCTTGGGTGTGGTGAAGGAAAGATTGTTGAAGGGAGGGGTATTTCCCGGTTGTGATGAAGGTTGTGTAGGATGTGTGTCGCAGCCAGGCGGTTGTGGCTTATTGAAAGCGGGCATTCAGAGAATGATCAACGAAGGGGTATTACAGTTCTACAGAGGTTGCAAGCAGAGTAATGTTACTGACAGAGAAATTGATGTTGCCACGATAACAATTCCATTCAAGACAATAACTATATCAGCGCCGACGAGACCAGCGCCGGTCACTATCACTGTTCCTGGACCAGTCATGTATGAGACTACCAAGGCCATCCCATGGAACTATGGGGCCGAGGTGTTTGTTAATGGTAAGAAGCAGGAATTGGAAGACATGTCAGTTGTGAATACAGGGGTTGGAAATCTTGTTGAAGCTGGGGCTATCACTAGGAGTGGTAGAGTCTTTATTCAGTCCGAGAATCAAGCTGGAAGTTCAAGACAAGACAAGGGTAAACAGATGATGGATGAGTCCGTGCAGAGGCAGGAAGCTAATAATTCTACGACGAAGCCAAGTGGGGATACTTTCTCAGAAGATGTAGAAGAGTTTATGAGGTTGATCAGAAAAAGTGATTACAAGATTGTCGACCAACTTCACCAAACTCCATCGAAGATTTCCATTCTATCCTTACTGTTGTGCTCCGAGGCACACCGGAATGCATTGCTGAAGGTTTTGAATATGGCTTATGTACCGCAGGAAATATCCGTCAATCAGTTAGAAGGGGTTGTGGCTCATGTGAATGCTGGTAATGGTTTGGGTTTCACCGATTTAGATCTGACTCCGGCCGGGAGGAATCACAACAACGCTCTGCATATTTCAGTGGAATGTCGTGGTTCTTTGATGTAGAATGTGTTAGTTGATACTGGGTCATCTTTGAATGTGTTACCAAAGAAGGCTCTGATGAAGTTGGATACTCGTTGGTTGAATTGTACACCAAGTGACTTGGTGGTACGTGCTTTTGATGGCTCCAAGAGGTCAGTTTTTGGAGAGTTAGTTTTGCAGATCAAGGTGGGTCCTGAGATTTTCAACACCACCTTTTACATATGTATATTCAGCCTGCCTATAGTTGTTTGTTGGGTCGCCCTTGGATCCATGGTGCTGGGGCAGTAACTTCTACGCTGCACCAGAAGTTGAAGTATATGGTGGATGGCCACGTTGTGACTGTTTGTGGTGAAGAAGATATCATGGTGAGTCACCTATCGACCTTCAAGTATGTAGAGGTAGATGGTGAGATACAGGAAACTTTGTGCCAAGCCTTTGAAGCTGTGAAGATTCCCCAGGAACCCCCAAAGGCAGTCACTCAGCCTGAGGCGGTTGCCCAACCTGAAGTTGTCATACAACCAGAAGTTCCAATGTCCTCTTTTAAAGAGGCACGTGCTATAGTTGAAGCTGGTGGTTCTCAGAAGTGGGGTAGTGTTATTGATGTTCAAAGGAAGCAAGATACTCATGGACTGGGATACAAGCCACCTAGGCGTTCTGAAGAGCCTCCCAAGTTTTATGGTCCAGTCCGTTTCACCAGTGTCGGTGTTTTCTTCGACAGAGTCAATGCTATTGGGGATGAAGGAGATAGTGATTGTGACATGGATGAATGGATCCGTCCCTGCATTCCTGGTCAAAGTCTAGGCAACTGGTCCTCCGAGAAAGTTATCCAAGTGACGCGCCCGGAGTAATTTACTTTTGTTTTCTGTTATGTTGAGTCCTACGCTCTGCCCAAGGCGTAGTGATATTTATTTGTAAGGCTTGGATGTTTTATTTGCTATTTTTATCATCAATAAAGGACGTTTTTCATTCAAATATTTTGATCCCTGTCTTTCTATTTTTTACTTTTTTCATTAACCCACATCAAAATGGCAATGTGTTACTTGTTTATTGCACTCATAATGAACATAAAACATCCATCATGCAGGTTCCTTTGTTCAGATTCCACCCATGACTTAGCTATGGCTCGATATGACTTCGACAATCCCATCTATCAGGCCGAAGAAGAGACTGACGAAGACTGTGACTTACCAGAAGAATTAGCCAGGCTACTGAAACAAGAGGAAAGGGTTATTCTACCTCATCAGGAGGAAGTTGAGACTGTTAATCTGGGAACCGAGGATGTTAAACGAGAAGTAAAGGTTGGGGCTGCCCTGGAAGACACTGTTAAGGGAAGATTGATTGAGTTACTCCGAGAGTATGTGGATATCTTCGCCTGGTCTTACCAAGACATGCCTGGGCTTGACACTAACATTGTTTCACACCGGCTGCCGCTTAAAGAGGGTTGTACTCCAGTCAAGCAGAAGTTGAGAAAGACGAAACCAGATATGGCTGTCAAGATCAAGGAAGAGGTTCAGAAACAGTTGGACGCCGGATTTCTTGCTGTGACAAATTATCCTCCGTGGGTTGCTAATATTGTACCTGTACCTAAGAAGGATGGGAAGGTCAGGATGTGTGTTGATTACCGAGATTTGAATAGGGCGAGCCCGAAGGATGATTTCCCGCTCCCCCACATTGACGTGTTAGTGGACAATACTGCTCAATATTATGTGTTTTCCTTCATGGATGGCTTCTCTGGGTATAACCAAATCAAAATGGCCCCAGAGGACATGGAGAAAACTACGTTCATAACACCGTGGGGAACATTTTGCTACAAGGTAATGCCCTTTGGATTGAAGAATGCTGGGGCAACCTATCAGCGGGCAATAGTGACTCTCTTTCATGATATGATTCACAAGGAGATTGAAGTTTATGTTGATGACATGATTGCGAAGTCACAAACAGAGGAAGAACACTTGGTAAACCTCCAGAAGCTGTTTGAAAGGTTGAGGAAGTTCAGGTTGAGATTGAATCCGAACAAGTGCACTTTCGGCGTGAGGTCTGGTAAATTGTTGTGTTTCATTGTTAGTGAAAGGGGTATAGAGGTTGATCCTGCAAAGATAAGAGCCATACAAGAGATGCCTGAGCCAAGGACAGAGAAAGAGGTTCGTGGTTTCTTGGGGAGGTTGAATTGCATTGCTAGGTTCATCTCTCATCTGACAGCCACGTGTGAGCCAATTTTCAAGTTGTTGAGAAAGGATCAAGAGGTCAGGTGGAATGAAAATTGTCGAGAGGCGTTTGAAAGGATAAAGACGTATTTGTAGGAACCTCCAGTCCTTATGCCACCGGTGTCTGGGAGACCGTTGATTATGTACCTTATGGTTCTTGAGAATTCGATGGGTTGTGTGCTCGGTCAACACGACGAGACGGGTAAGAAAGAGCATGACATTTACTACCTGAGTAAGAAGTTCACTGATTGTGAATCAAGATACTCTATGCTGGAAAAGACATGTTGTGCACTCGCTTGGGCAGCAAAGCGCCTAAGGCAATACATGTTAAATCACACAACCTTGTTGATTTCGAAGATGGATCCGATTAAGTACGTGTTTGAGAAGCAAGCACTTTCTGGAAGGATAGCCCGTCGGCAGATGGTTTTGACAGAGTACGATATTCAGTATGTTTCTCAGAAGGCCATTAAGGGAAGTGTTCTGTCAGAATATCTTGCTGAACAACCAGTCGAGGATTATCAGCCTATGAAGTTTGAGTTTCTGGACGAGCATGTTATGTTTCTGAAAATGAAGGATTGTGAAGATCCTCTGCCTGACGAAGGACCTGAGATTGGGTCCCAGTGGAAGATGATCTTTGATGGGGCTGTCAACTCGTACAGTAATGGAATTGGGGCAATCATTACGACCCCGAAGGGTTCTCATATACCTTTCACTGTCCGGTTAGCATTCGTGTGTACCAACAACGAGGCGGAGTATGAAGCGTGCATCATGGGGTTAGAGGAGGCAATTGATTTGAGAATTAAGAACCTCGATGTCTATGGTGATTCCGCGTTGGTAGTTAATCAGATTACAGGAGAATGGGAGACCCGTCAGGCGAATTTGGTGCCTTATAACAACTATGCCAGAAGGTTGTTACCTTTCTTTGATAGGGTGGATTTTCATCATGTGCCCCGAGCTGAGAATCAGATGGCTGATGCGTTGGCGACATTGGCATCCATGTATAAGGTGAACCGTTGGAATGAAACACCTTCGATTAGAATCATGCGTCTGGACAGACCGGCTTTTGTGTTTGCAATTGAAGATGTGTCTGACGGAAAGCCGTGGCATCATGATATTAAGGTTTTTCTGAAAAGACAAGAGTATCCAGAGGGTGCCTCCACCAAAGATAAGAAGACTCTGAGAAGGTTGGCAGGGAACTTCTTTCTGAACAAGGATGATGTGTTATATAAGAGGAACTTCGATATGGTCTTGCTTCGTTGTGTTGATGAACACAAGGCAAGCTCATTGATGGAGGAAATTCACGAGGGTTCTTTCGGTACTCATTCCAGTGGACACACCATGGCTAGAAAGTTGTTGAGGGCAGGATATTATTGGATGACTATGGAGTCATATTGTTTCAAGTACGCCCGGAAGTGCCATAAGTGCCAGATTTATGCAGATAAGATGCACGTACCGCCTACGCCTCTAAATGTGTTGTCATCTCCTTGGCCATTTGCAATGTGGGGTATAGATATGATTGGAAAGATTGAGCCTACTGCTTCCCATGGGCATCGTTTCATTTTGGTTGCCATTGACTATTTCACAAAGTGGGTGAAGGCAGCCTCGTACGCCAACGTCACCAAGCAAGTGGTAGCCCGGTTTATAAAGAAGGACATCATCTGTCGTTATGGGGTCCCGGAGAGAATCATTACTGATAATGGCTCAAATTTGAACAACAAGATGATGAAGGAACTATGTCAGAGTTTTAAGATCGAGCATCACAATTCTTCTCTATATTGTCCGAAGATGAATGGGGCTGTTGAGGCGGCAAATAAGAATATCAAGAAGATTGTGCAGAAGATGGTGGTAACGTATAAAGACTGGCATGAAATGTTACCTTATGCTCTACATGGTTATCGTACTTCGGTGCGTACGTCAACTGGGGAAACCCCTTTCTCATTGGTATATGGTATGGAAGCAGTTTTACCCTTAGAGGTCGAGATTCCGTCTTTGAGAGTTCTGGAAGATGTGAAGCTTGATGAAGCTGAATGGGTGCGTTCCAGATTGGATCAGTTGAACCTTATTGAAGAAAAGAGACTGGCAGCCATCGCACATGGTCGTTTGTATCAGAGTAGGATAAAGCACGCCTTTGATCAGAAGGTGCGTCCTCGGAATTTTCAGACAGGCGAATTGGTTTTGAAAAGGATCCTTCCTCCTCAGACAGATCACAGGGGCAAATGGACTCCAAACTACGAAGGGTCGTATGTAGTCAGAAAGGTTTTCTCTGGTGGAGCCTTACTACTTTCAACTATGGACGGCGAAGATTTTACCTCCCCTATGAACGCAGACGTAGTCAAAAAATACTTCGCATAAAAGAGACCCACTGGACATAAAAAGAAAGTCCAGGCAAAAAGGGGCATCCCGGCGAACCATAAAAAGGAAAAGGTTCGGGCAAAAGTTAGGGATAAAATGTAAAAAGAAATGTGTAAACCCGCAAAGTTGAAAACCTAAAAAGGCAACTTTGGCAAAAATGGGTATCCCGGTGGATTGAAAACCCGAAAAGGGCGATCCAGGCAAAAGTTAGGGATTTATAAGCGAAAGGCTATGGTCTGCGTTCGATCTGTGAACACTCTCAATACCTGGAAGTTCTGAAAGAAAGGAATCAGTACAGTTAGTCTCTTCAAAGGACAAGACATTGGTGGATAAGCAAGTCATATGGGTCATAGCTGAGTCAAATCATGGTGGATATCTGTTCCCCACATTGCCGACATGTGTATTTTCTTTTTTGCTTTTGCGCAATTACCTCTTTTTAGGAATTACTTCCTATTGTAAATGCCTATTTACAGGCCACTCTTCAATAAAATGTTCATTTCACTCAGAGAGTTTTCCATTGTTCGTTTTACTTTTACTTTTACTGTTTTGTTTGCAAAAACGTCTGATATTCTTGATAAACATTACATATAAAACTTCGAGTTTTGCAGAGCATAACGAAAAGCAGTAGAAATTACTTAGGCGTTAACGGTGATAGCCAGGGTGTGGCATATTCTATTTGTTGTTATTTGACTTGCAGGGTAACAGGATTGTATTCTCCCAGCAGTTTGCTTCCCCAGCATTGAGATTGCTCCTTCCCCAGCAGGACAAACTTTCCTCAGCAGAGCAGACCTTCCCCAGCAGGAGACTTGGGAAGTATTTTCTCCGGATCAAGACGTTATCTCCCCACAGAATCAGGTGTTCACTTTCCCCAGCCAGTCAGGAAGTGTACTTTCACCGACAATGTCATATTCTAGTCCCCAGCAAGGTGGGAGTAAAGTCATTCTCCCCATCAGCCGGCTAAGATCAGCAGTATCCCCAAGCAGGATGGTATTATGGGCTGGCATCCCCCAGCAGGTTCTGAGCCCAATTGGTTATTAGTAATCCTCAGTAACAGACTTCCGATTCCGTTATGGGCATTCATTCTCAACTCCCCCAGCAGAGGAGAAATCTCAGGTTTTGGATGTTACCTTCGGTGAAAGACAGGTGTAACCCCCGGTAGTTCTTTCGGGACTTCATCCCCAGCAAAAGTTGTTGATCTGAAGAGTCGATCAGTAGGACACTTCTCAGCAGAGTTCCTAGATTCAGAGGACAATTTATTTTTGTCATCCCCAGATGAATTGGTTTTTTCTCTCCAGCATTTATTTTGCAGGAAAGACCCTTTTTTGCATATCATAAGCATTCACATTGCATCCTCGAACGCGTAGCATTTCCATGTCGTATGGAGCATTACGCCATTATTCAAGCATTTGCATTCGAAGCATAAGCCAGGTTTGATACTCTCTTTGCCAGTTCTCTTTCTCAGCAGAGATGGCATAACTCAAGAGATTTTGGAGGGATGTGTTCCTCATACTTGTGCTCCCCGGCAGAGTCTTTTATTTAGACTTCTCCTTTCCCCAGCAGAGTCATCTTATCTGTGGATCATGGGTCCGTTAGAAGTTTGTCTGGCCTTTCTCTTTTGTTCTTGCTGGACCAGAAGTTTTGTTTCACGTTATCCCCAGTGAAGTCGGCATTTATTTTGCTAGTTTCTCTTTATCAGCAGAAATAGCAATCTGTCGGATATTTCTTTTGTCAGTTTCCCTTTATCAGCAGGGATGGCATTGGTATTGCTAGTTTCTCTTTATCAGCAGAGATAGCAATCTTTCGGATATTTTTCGTCAGTTTCCCTTTATCAGCAGGGATGGCATTGGTATTGCTAGTTTCTCTTTATCAGCAGAGATATCAATCTTTCAGATATTTTTCGTCAGTTTCCCTTTATCAGCAGGGATGGCATTGGTATTGCTAGTTTCTCTTTATCAGCAGAGATAGCAATCTTTCAGATATTTTTTGTCAGTTCCCTTTATCAGCAGGGATGGCATTGGTATCGCTAGTATCTCTTTATCAGCAGAGATAGCAATCTTTTGGAGATTTTCTTTCGTCAGTTTCCCTTTATCAGCAGGGATGGCATTTATTTTGCTAGTATCTCTTTATCAGTAGAGATAGTAATCTTTTGGAGATTTTCTTTCGTCAGTTTCCCTTTATCAGCAGGGATGGCATTTATTTTGCTAGTATCTCTTTATCAGCAGAGATAGTAATCTTTTGAAGCTTTTTGTCCGTCAGTTTCCCTTTATCAGCAGGGATGGCATTTATTTTGCTAGTATCTCTTTATCAGCAGAGATAGAAATCTTTTGAAGATTTTCGTCCGTCAGTTTCCCTTTATCAGCAGGGATGGCATTTATTTTGCTAGTATCTCTTTATCAGCAGGGATAGCGATCTTTTGGAGGTTCTTTTTGTCAGTTCCCTTTATCAGCAGGGATGGAATTTATTTTGAGATTCCTTTGTCAGTTCTCTTTATCAGCAGAGATGACGTAACTTGGGAGAGTTTGTTTCACTTTATACCCAGCATAGCTAGCACTCGTCTGTATTGTGACAGTACAGCATTTATGGCAAATTCTCCAGCAGAGGATTGCAAATTTCTGGGTTCTTTGGTATTCAATATCCGTGCATCCTGATTGTCTGAAAGCCGTCGCTATCATACCTTTAGGACCAAGTTGATTTAATAGGGGCAGCTGTTGCACCCCAAAATTTGCCCTCCTTACTTTATTACTAACTGGCTTATGTTGCATTGCATTTTGCATTATCATGTGTGCATATCATCTGTTCTTAGCATGGGGTCAAGGTGCCTGAGGCAGTGTTTCAGAGGGTCAAGCAAAAGTCCTGGTATTGTCCAAGAGAGCTCAGGTGGATCATCCTCTCCTAACCAGTGCATAGATTAGGGTTTTGAAATTCTTGGGTTTATTGCTCCAATAAGCAAGCTCCTTGGGTTTTTATCATCATCAAATGGCATATCTTATCTTTTTTGGAGAGGATACACATCATATTCAGAGGAATTTGGATTTGGAGGCTGTGTTATTTCCTCCTAGACTAAGGGTACCACAACTAGGTTTTGCTATAAAGTCAGTTTATTTCTTATTTTTTGGGCAATACTTGATTCCATGGTACTCCTTGGGTCCCTAAATACCTAGGGATGAGAGGTTGTTCATCAATTTGGTTCAGGAGAAGTTCAATTGATCTGAATATTGAGAATCAGTTGAATGGGGTAAAAGTCAACAGTGAGAGGAGAAGTCAACTGTGGAATTTTGAGGTTCTCTCCAAGGTTTTCAAAAGTCTCACATCCTCATATGGTCTCTAGGGGTCAAGTTTCATACATATTTGTCAGGAATCAGGAGTTGGTGCAAAGTTTCTAAATTTGGTGCAAAGTTCCATTTTCACAACTTTGGGCATAATGACCTACAATCAATTCCATTCCTTCATGCCACATTCTAATATCAAAAGACATTCTTTGAGGATTATTTTAGGCCCAAGAACCAAGAAATTACATGGTGTTTGTACTACTTATTCTCCATTATTCAAAATTCCTAAATTATTTAAAAGTCATGGATCAAAAAAGTTTCAAGGCCCAATTTGAATGTGGTGTAATTAGCAATTCAAATGCAAGTGATTTATCATGAAACTTTTAAATATCCATGCATTGAGGAGGTGTACTTAACATAATGTGATTTTTCAAAATTATTCAAAAATTCATTAAACAATGAATTGCCCAAGCCCAATTCATTATCAGAGGAAAACCAAACCTATCCATGCACTGGTTAGGGTTCATTCACATGCATTTGGAGGAGAACAACAACTTGTACCCTAATTCTTGAATTCAACAAATCTCACGATCTTCAAGGATTTTCTTCAAAGTTTTTCCACAAACCTTCTCTTGGTGATCTACAGAGTGCAAATCAACCACCATTCGCAGCCAAAAGCAAGTGCACGTGTGGAACCATCTCAGGTTGGAAGGATTTTTAAGGATCCTAAAACTCCTTTTTTTTATGTCTATATTGTTGTGTGATTGTCACTGATCATACTGATATAATTAGTTTTGAATATGGACGTGTGTATGGCTTGTTATGTGTGTTTGAAGTTTTATGCCCTAGCTTTGTTTTGCTCGTTTTTTATTATTCATTTGTTGGTTGCAAATTTGGATGCCATATTTGAATTCCTTGCATTTTTCTGGGTTGAATAGTGTATTCGCGCGTGTTTTCTGGGCAAATTTAGATTGCAGGTGACCGGAGTAGGGTGCCGAAACCCTAACTCCGGTGGCGGCCGGAGAACCAGTCCGGCGAGGTGTCCAATGTAATAGATGCAATCCTGGCCCTTCATTCTCACGATCTAACGGCCCATGGCGTGCCACATATTTATTTCTTTTATTTTTTTTCTGTATTTAATTTAGTAATCCCATGGGGGGTGTGGACGTCCAATTGTTTTGTTTGATTTTGATTACTTTTATTTTAGTTGACCACATCAGGATCGTTTGATGAATCACACGGCTGCGAACATGCCAACAAATTAAAACTACCACGTGCCTGGCACATGGTGGGTGTATGGTGTACAGACAGTTTGTTGTGCGTGCGTACATGATAATTAAGGCGTTCTTTGCATCATGACCTTTCATCATTATTACTATTATTTTTGTTGACTAACTGCAGAGCGTACGATTGATCCTAAGGCCCATGTGGAGTCTGATGGTTGACCAAGTCCACACGTGTTCCCTTTTTTGTTTTATTTTTATTGGACTTGACTTATTATTCGCACCCCCATCCCTCTGTCCCAACTATCATTTTCAACAAGAATTCCTACCAAATGCACCCCCTTTGCATTTTATTTCATTTTCATTTTATTAAATCATTATTATTTTCATATTTAATTTTTTAAATACATTCTTGCATTAAAAAATCCCAATAAAATTCATGCATCATTTTTATTACTTTATAAAATTTTCAAAAATTTTATTTTTATTTTTATTTTATTTTTTATCATCTAAATTAATTATTTAATTTATTTTCTTTTTGAATTACATATACCATGCACACATGAATTTGTTTATTTTATTTCTCCTCATCTATAATACATTTTTAATCCATTCTTTTTGAATCTATTAGATAACATCCTAAAATGCATTAAAACAATTTTCTTTCATTTTTAAATTTATTTCATATTGCATTTTGGTCCTTCCCTTTGGCACATTGAACCTTACTTCTCACCTGAGCTTTGCCTGATTATTTGAATGACTAACACTTTGAATTTTTGCAGGAATTTTTGATATTTGGTTTGTCTCTGGTTGAGGAACCTTGATATTTAATTTGGGAATTTTAGGAATTATTTCTCTAATTATTTGATTGGCTTTCACTTGAGATCTTCTTGTATGCCTATTTCTGACCACATCTGATTATCTGTTTGAAAAGGCACTTGTGCCATTTGCTTTGGGGTTGTTCCTTTGATTTCTGAATTCATATTTGGATTATTATCACTATTGTTTGCCATTGTTTGATTTTCACTTTCTTTCTTTTACTTATGTTTGTTTCTCACTAGTCTTTTATGCAGGGACTAAGGTAAGTTCTTTAAGGGTATGGATAAGTATCCATGGTCACCCTTATTCTTTCTTTCTCTCCTATCTTCTTCCTTTAGGATTTAGGTTGTCGTCAAACCTCACTAACCATAGGTCACCCATGCATGATGACTTTAGGATTCATAGTCTCCCTTTAGAGTTACCCTTGTGTCTTCTCTCTTCTCATCTCAAACTTTCTGAAAAGCACTTAATAATAATAAAGCGTATTACGCACGAGCCTTAAGTGTGGGGAATGAGAAATGAGGGGCTTCCTCTCATCTTTCTAGAGTGCTTAGTGAGCGTCCTGTCTTGGGGCGATGCGTTAAGTATTCGCCCTGTGCCCTAGACTTTGGTGCAATGCAACTCAGGAACTAACTTAAGCCACTTCTGTCCTAAAAAACACAAACCAACTTCAAACCTTTTTGTCCTTCGGGATTTCCAAACTTAAAGGCTATTTTCAAAAAGGGCACGTTACCTTCCGTCTGATTCGCAAACAGGCATCGACCCTAACTGCCGGACGCGAACTTAACGTCGCTCATAAAAAACACAAAAAGAACTTGGTCCGAACTACATTGACTCTGAATTCCCCATTGCACAAGGGGGTACGTAGGCCTAGGACGTCGACGTCCTACCGAGTCTGTCTTAGTCTTTCCCTTCCCCGTTTAGTACAGCCCTAGATGATAGTATAACTTACCCTTAGAATAGACAACAAGCGTGGATCCCATCGAGTACGATGGACGCGTGGGGTGCTAGCACCTTCCCCTCGCGTAACCGACTCCCGAACCCAGGTTATGGTTGCGATGACCATTCCTTTCCCTCTTCCTCAGGTTTATGCGGTGTTCCCTTTCCCTCTCTTGGGATAAATTTACACGGCTGGCGACTCTGTTTTTCCGCGCCACTCTCACGTTTGTACCTGGATGAAAATCCTGGGAGCGACAACCAGAAATAACATGACCCAAGAAACTCACAGTATTCAACCAAAATTCACATTTCGAGAACTTTGCAAATAATTTATTATCCTTCAACACTTGCAATGCAATCTTCAAGTGTTCTGTATGATCCTCTTCAGATTTGGAGTAAACCAATATATCATCAATGAATACCACAATAAACTGATCCAGATAAGAATGAAAGATACGGTTCACATATTCCATAAACACACCTGCCGCATTAGACACTCCGAAAGGCATCATTGCATACTCGTAATGTCCATATCGAGTTCTGAATGTAGTCTTCTGAATATCACCTTCCTTCACTCTAATTTGATGGTAGCCCGACCTCAAATCAATTTTACTGAAAATGCGAGCCCCTACAAGCTGATCCATTAAGTCATCAATTCGTGGAAGTGGATACTTATTTTTAATGGTCACTTTATTCAACTGACGGTAATCGATGCACAGACGCATACTACCATCCTTCTTTTTCACCAACAACACCGGAGCCCCCCACAGCGACACACTTGGCCGAATAAACTCCTTATCAAGTAATTCTCCAATTTGAGATTTCAACTCCACAAATTCTGATGCCGACATCCTGTATGGTTCCATAGATATAGGTCTGGTACCAGGAACAAGATCAATAGTAAACTCAATTTCCCTCACCAGAGGAAATTCGGTAATATCCTCTGGAAACACTTCAGGAAATTCGCTTACCACCGGTAACTCGTTAACCAACGTATTTCTTTCAACTGACAACCAGGCAACCACCGCAAATAACTTAGCTTTATCTTCTAACAACGTTCTTAATTCCTTAGTAGACAAATAATTAGCCAACACCTCTTCTTCAGGAGTAAGGAACAACAACCTCTTCCTAAAGCAATCAATATAAACTCGGTTAAATTCTAACCAGTTCATCCCTAGAATAATATCCAGATTACTGAGTGGCAAACAAATCAAGTCCACGCCTAATTCTCTACCAAAAATAGTCAACGGACAATTCAAACATGCCAAAGAAGTAACCACCGAACCAATAGAGGGAGTGTCAATAGTCATCCTCTGATCCAAAGTAGATGGCACAATCCCTAATTTCTTTACACAATCAATAGAAATGAACGAGTGGGTTGCACCCGTGTCAATGATAGCAATCAGAGGAATGTCATTAATAAAACAAGTACCTTTGATGGAACGCGTATCATGGGTGGACTGGGCTCCCACCAAGGCAAACACCTTTCCACTAGCCTGAGATTTCTTTGGCTTCTCACAGTGAGTGCTGATGTGACCTTTCTCTCCACAGTTATAACAAGTAGGCATAGTGGCCTTACAATCTGCTATAACATGCCCTGGTCGCCCACACTTGAAGCACTTCTTCACCTCATTCGGATAATTAATAGCACGGTGACCCGCGCCACCACACCTGAAACACTTGAGAGTATCAGGAACCAGTCCTCCTTCTTTTGGTTTCTTTCCCACGGCAGCTTTATGTTTTCCTTTGTCAAGTGGAGCACTATAAGGCGTACCCCCATACCTCTGCTTACCCTTCCGGTCACCCAAGGCTTTGTAATGAGCAATCCGGGCCCTGTTATCATTATCATAAATCTGGCTTCTGCTTACCAGCTCCGGATAACTCCGTATCTTCTGACAAGCAATGGCCTGTTTGATCTCGGGACGTAACCCGTTCTCAAACTTCAAGCATTTCGAATTCATGGCCTCATCAGTATTGTAGTGAGCACAATATTGTACCAACTCCTCAAACCGAGCAACATACTCAACAACAGTCATGCTACCCTTTTTCAGTTCTAGGAACTCAATCTCTCTAGCACTGTGAATATCCTTCGGGAAATACTTTTCCAGAAACTCACCCTGAAACACTGTCCAAGTAACAAGAGTACCCGCAGCTTCCAACCTTTGACGACTATTATCCCACCAGGCTTCAGCTTCACCTTCCAGCATATGAGTGCCAAACTGTACTTTCTGAGCTTCGTTACATCCCATGGTCCTGAAGATCTTCTCAATAGCCTTCAGCCACTTCTGTGCCGCTTCAGGATCAAGAATACCACCCTCGAAGGTTGGCGGCTTATTGCTCCGAAAACTTTCTAAGTTCCGAAAATGCGCCTCCCCGGCAATCTGATTATTGTTCTGCAATGCCTGCACCATAGCTTGCAACGCCTCAGCAAGAGCAGCGTCGTTCCTCCCTGCCATACTGTTCAACAATTACCACACGATTAGAAGAACACACAAGTCTACTCCTATTCTAAGGACAGACTCTACTACCAAATCTGGCCGGACGGACCGACCTACTCTGATACCAATTGTAATAACCACTATCCTGAACAAACAAATAATTAATATTCAATACAAAAATAATCAGAGTTCCCTTTATAAGTGGGATGTCACATCAGGAAAACATAATCTGAATTTCAATATTAACTTCATTCACTTCTTGTTTTTCAAAAGAAATCATTCAAAACAGCGGAATGAAATGTCCAACCTAAAAAAAAAATATACATAACATGGCCCTTAGCCAACGAGATCATGGTCCACCTAAACACGTGGTTCACCATGTCTTACGATGAGTAATGATACATAACACTATTCAAAATATATACAACAAAAGATGAAATTCCCATTATCCCGTGTTACGTATCAGAGCGACTCCTAAGACTTGATCAGGCAACACACACTCCATGCACTACTCAAGTACCTGGATTATCTATACTTCCAAAGAAGCACAGACACAAAAAAACAACAAAGGGGTGAGGACTACATTCAATAATTAACGGCGTAAAATACATGCTAAGAAATAGAGTTCAAGCAATCACACACCATGTACACACGTTCACGACACACTTGTCACTATCACTCGTAATCCAACAAAGACATAATAATAAAGCAATGTGACTCAATGACACAATGCAATGCAAATGGTACCAACACACCATGGTTCAATCAATTGAACTCGGATAAATCACATGCACCCCTACTTGGCAATGATTTATCCCCACCCCACTTCATAATGGAGTTCGGATGAATCACATACACTCCTCCTGAGCAATGATCCATCACCACCGACACCATTATATGCACGACAACAATATGCATACACACACATGTATAGTAAAATTTCACATTCTCACGATCCTCCTGATCACACATGAAATAATAATTCATCACAACACACCCCACAACCGGGCATCCCTCACTCGACGTCATTTAGTTAACTATCTAATTAATTCATTGAAATTACTAAATTAATTATTTTCATCACCAATTACACATTTCACAGGGTCTGACATCTATTCCCAACCTCTCAAACCAAAAGGAACCGCTTCGGACGCGAGAACGGGAAAGAAGTCGCAAAAACGGCAAAATTCTGCACTCTCGCTAGTCATACGCGTATTGCCCTGGGCCATACGCGTATTGCCCAGCTCGCTCGCCCTTCCATACGCGTATTGCCCAATGTGATACGCGTATGAGCAGAGACTGAATTCTCTTAATAATTTCACTTCCAGATCTCCGTACGCGTATTGCCCTACTTAATACGCGTACTGCCCAGCCCCATACGCGTACCCTTAAGCGTTTCAGCAGAGGGCCGTGAGAAATGGGTTCCATACGCGTATTGCCCAAACCAATACACGTATTGCCTTTCCCATTACGCGTATGGCCTTGCCCAATACGCGTATGGGCAGCGAATACCCAGAATTGTTCTGGTTTCACACCAGTCCATTTTTTGCTAAATTTCCACACCTAAACCTGCAATACCAGCAACATACAGCAGCAGCAACATAGTGTTTACACATATTAAGATAGAATGGATTGATTTACACCCTTTCCATCCCAATTTCAAATATTCAACATCAATTCCACAACAACCATAATTCTACATACAATTCCTATGAGGAGAAAGAATCCTCACTACCCTCTAATGTTATCAATACCTATATTGAAATCCATTCTCCCCCTTACTTTGAATTATTGATTCAATTCTGGTGCAAAATGATGATGCCAAGCTTAGTTCTTCCTCTCCACTTTCTCTTGGTGAACAAAATGTGTTTTTCTTCCCCAATTTTCTTAATCCTCCTCCTTACCTTGTTTTTCTACTACTAATTATCTTATTAATAAAATTCTCATCTTATTTACTAATAACCATATTAATAGTAATAATAATAATACTAATAACAATAATGAGAATAATAATAATATTGGACATAAAAATAATAATACTCCTCTTTCTACTATTATTAAATATGTCCCCTCCTTATTTATTAATACCTTATTATTATTCCAACATCTCTATTTCCCCGCTCCATTAAGGACCCTACACTCTACACAAGGCCAAACAAAAGAAATAACACACGACGATTAAATAAATTAAAATGGGGTGTTACAGCCTTCTAGGACTGCCTCCTCAAGACGAACTCTCATGCCTACCATCTCAGTAAAATCACTGGGCGCACTGGCGACCATTCTGTCATATTAAAATGAACTCAAGGTTTTCAAGAAGATCTTTGTCATCTCTTTTTCCTCAAGAGGTGGACAAATCTGAGCGGAAATTTCACGCCATCTCTGAGCATATTCCTTAAAGGTTTCCTTATCCTTCTGCGACATGGCTCTGAGTTGGTCTCTGTCCGGTGCTATGTCCAGATTATACTTATATTGTTGAACGAAGGCAGCGCCAAGATCTCGGAAAGTGACGATCTTAGTGTGGATTAATCCCATGTACCATTTGAGTGCGGCACCGGTTAAACTATCTTAGAAATAGTGGATCAGTAGTTGTTGGTTCTCTGTCTGAGTTGATATTCTTCGAGCGTACATCACCAAATGGCTTTTAGGGCAAGAGTTACCCTTGTACTTTTCAAATTCGGGCACCTTGAATTTGTGCGGAACTTCCACATTGGGGACCAAAGAAAGGTCCGCGGCATTCTTTCCGAATAGATCCCGACCGCGAATGGCTTGCAGTTTCTTCTGCATCACCAAGAACTGTTCATGGAATTCCCTCATTCTCTCGTCTATACTTTCGTTTCCACCAGACGGTATCTGGGAAATCTGTCCTTCTGGGACAGTGTGTACCACGAGTGGTGGTATAGTCATTACGGCAGTGACTCTTGGTGCTTCCCAAAGTTTCTAAGCTTTAGGAGTTGTTGTCATGCCCCAGGCATCTTTGCTTTCCCGAAGTTTGTAACCTTTAGGCCCAGCGGGTCCTGCTGCAGTTTCCGGTTCTTCAGTGATCGGCGGAATATATCCTTCTGGTATATAGTTGAGTGGCATGCCCCAGGGACGATCTTTAGGCATGGTATACCGAGGGTCATACTTTTCCACTATGGGTGTCGATGTGATCTCTGAGATCACAGTTCTTTGTATCTGGGCTGCTACCAGAGCTTGCATGTCATTGTGAAGTTTTCTCAAGTCTTTTTTCAGAGCGTCAAGTTCTTCTCTCAACTCTCTGTTCTCTTCCTTGAGATTATCCATTTTCTTTTGTTGACTGGCCTGAGTATTGTACGAATGAGACAGTTTGACTCTAGAATCGAGACACAAACGTGAGATTCGTAGGTAAGAAGAATGTGTTATGTGAGAATGATGAATCATATGCAATGATTATATATATTATATTTTTTTGTTTAATCAAAATAAACTTCAACAATTAGATTGCAAACATCAAACAGTGGGGAAACCCCATTTTATTGAATTCAAAGATTGCGGAAATGGAAATACAGTAATTTACATAGTGCTGTAAAAGGAAATGTCTTAGCTAATGGACCCTGAGTCCTCTCTGAGGAGGGCTCAGGTGCTGGTTCTGGTATTTTCCTTTTCTTTGACCGGGGCTCTTGAGCCATTGTCGGGTTGTCATTCCTTTGCCAATTGAAAGGAGCGAGCAAATTCCTTTGGTCTTCTTGATTTTCTACAGCATGTTGCTCTAAAATTTCGATCAGAGCATCCTTTTCTTTTAATAGTTGCTGTATTTTATTACACTCCACATTGAGAATATGGTACTTGTTCTTCCAAGACTTCTTCTTCTGTTGAACTCTGTTGAGAGTAACCTGAAGTTTTTCCGTATCTGACATAAAATAAAGGACAGACTCCTTTAACAAAAGAAATTCCCGACGAGGGTAAGGCATCCTCATTTTGAGAGCTCTAGTTTGTACCCAGTGGAGATAAGGTTTCACAGAGATACATTCTGGTTTTCCTAGAGACTCTCTTCCTTTCCTGTGAACATGTTTCCAGGCATGCACTATTTCTGTCTTTAGTGCTCTGTCATTTTCTCCTTCCTTGAAGAAAAAACCTTCCAAATGAGCATTACACGGGATATGCCTCATCGGGTATCCGAATTAACGATGAACTAAAACTGGATGATAGTTGATTCCCTCTTTAGTTCCTATGAGGGGTACATTAGGGAAGTTTCCACAACGGTCAATGATTCTGATCCCGTCATAGATTCGATTGTACCAATCGATGTCAGAGTTGGTAAGAGACATGATTCTATGCGACCAACGTAAAGTATTCTTAGGATCCCAAAATGCAGCAGACTTGGGTAAGTGTGAAATGAACCATTTGTATAGCAAGGGTACACAGCATATGATCATTCCCCCGCTGTACAAATTCCTTAAGTGTACAGAATTGTTAGTTCTTGTAGTTGGCTGGAATTTTGGTAAAATAATGTGGATGTCATGGTTGATGTTTCAACATGAGTTTCTAACATTCTGGTTGTGTTAAGTTGTAAATGGTTGCAGATTCTGTGCTGATGTCAAACCCGATGTTAAGACATCAGTTGATAAAACATCAGTCTGAGTTGTTTTATTAGGGCTGCCTGTTTCTGTTATTGGAGAGATATTCTGCTGAAGAGAGTGAGAGATTGTAGGCGAATATCTTGGTAAAGATATATTCAGTTGCAATCAGATTTGGAGCAGATCTTGTTGCTGTTTTTAAGGCTAAAAGATATGAAGATTTAATTGAAGATTTGATTGAAGATTTAATTGAAGATCTATTTAGTAGCAGAATCTTCTGCAGATTTGTAGCAGTTAATATGCTGAGATTTAAAGCCCAAATCCATTTGGGAAAAAGGTTATAAATAGAAGCATTGTAACCTAGTTTTAGGAAGCCAGCCATCATGTAAACTCTAAGGGCTGAGTTTGTGAACCACTCTCTAGGAGAGTTGGTATGTGTGAACCACTCGGATTGTCAAATGGTCATTATTCTTAGAGGAAGCTGTTAAGCAACTCTAAGTAATGTTCTTAGTCATGAGGGTCATGTCTAGGTATTGTTATAGGAGTGTGTCTTCTATGTGTTTCGAGAGTTTTTGGAAATCAAGTTGTTGATGCAGTGACTGAGATGTTGACTGCTAGACATCATTGCGATGATTGGGAGTGAGATGGAGTCTCTTATCTAGGAAGGACTTAGATAGAAGGGTCATTGGGTAGTGATTAAGTTAGTGGATTGTCAACTGGTTTGTTGAGTCTGTAATTTAATACTGCTAATAGTGGACTTCCTTCCTGGTTTGGTATGCCCCCAGATGTAGGTTGTTAGACCGAACTGGGTGAACAAATTCTGTGTGCACTTTACTTTTCAGCAACTTCTTTAAATGCCTATAATTGCCTTGCTGTTTATGACAGACCAAATGTCTCTACATCATGTAGGACATCTGGAATCTGTTATACCAGAATTTCAATTGGTATCAGAGCAGGCATCCTGTCTGTTTCTGGATGAGATCTAGGGAAGATACTTTCTGGTTCATGAGCAAGGAAGATAGTTTTGCTGAGATGGTGTATGGACTCGATCAGTTCATAGAGATTTTTGTATGATCCCTTGAAGTGGAGGATGAACTGTTCATGACAGGGTGTGTATTGGACCTGTCTATTGTTATCAGGCTTGTATCTTTCGTGGTGAGCTGCTGTGTGGTTTGACTTATTTTCAAACCTATGTTGACCTAGTGCACATGGAGTGTCGTGTTTGTGCAAGGGTTATTATGTTTTGCCTGAAGGTTATAGAGGAGTTTTCTGGTGTGTGTTCCGCTGCATATATATATATATATATATATATATATATATATATATATATATATATATATATATATATATATATATATATATATATCTGATGGAAAATTCCTGGTGGTTTTGTGTTAAGGCTGCAACATTCTGTTCTCCTCTGAAGATGTATCACATGGTGTGGTGATACTTGAGGATATCTTCAACTAGGTTGTTAGAGTTGCCAAAGATACTTGTGGTTCATCCCAAGTCCACTCATAAAGGAACTCTTATATGAGCTTGTTGAAAAGAGATCTGAAGAAAGTTAGAAGCAATTTATTCTTGCCTCCAACCCTACAAGGTCAATCTCTGGGTTGTGTTAAAGGATCTTTTGGTGTGTTTCTTGTGAAGAGAACTTATGTTCTACCAGATGTTGGAACATAAAACCAGCACATTGTGCAGAATCTTATTGGATAAAGGTATGGCATAACAAATGCTTGGGGGATAAACAAATGTGTATTGATCACATATGTTTGGAACCTACTCCTGGCTTGGAAGAGGAGGCATCTGGGTTGTGTGTCTAAGAAGTTTCCTTCAAGAAACATGTCTTAGATATGTATGTTGGACAAGAGATGATCAATATAGTGTCACTCATTGGATTAGTGTATTTTTGATCCAAGTGAGTAGGTGTTCAAAGGCTGTTTGTTTTTGTGGAGGTCAAGCTCAAATGTCAAGGACATTTTCTCTGATATCTGAAAGTTCCTTCTGATCAAAGCAGCCAGTTGTTTGCAATCTTGTTTATGGCCATGGAGCAGATTCTGTGTGAAAGGAGTTATATGTGTGTACCTACCATAGGATGAGCATTTCAGATTTGTGCAAGGAAAAGTTGGTGTTTTTTTTACCAAAGGATTATGGTTCCCTGGTATCTGCATGAGAAGTTTCCTCTAAAGCTGGAGTTCAGTTATGTGGTGTCCTCACATAATGGAACATCTTTTTGTAAGGATTGAAGGGCATCCTTGTAGGTTGAAGTGTTGGGAGAAGCATATTTGTCTATGCTGTTTGTGATGACCAGTCAATGGTTTCTTTCCTTTAGGTATAGAAGGTTGGCATCCAACATCTCAAAGACAGACAGGAGGTCTGAACGTTAAAAGTTTGAAGATTCTTGAGATGTAGAGTATGCTGGTTCCTATTTGTGTATATGTTCTGGGTTTGAAGGTTGATCAGCTACTGATGGTCAATCCACTTGTGTCCCTTGCAAGAGATGTGTGTTGTCTCCAAAGCCATAATAGATGTTTAATGTGATTTACTTTGATTGCTGATGTCGGAACTGATGTTGAAACATCATTTCAGTTCTTTGCTCAGGGAGGAGTGAAAGGTCAAGACACTGACCTAACCTGGAATGCTTTTGTGGTGTGAATGGTTGTCATGATGGTTTGTTTTGAAGAAGAATCAGCAGATTCCTGTTGTGTGAGAAGGTTACCTTGATAGAAGTTGAGTATTTGTCTGCTTTTGATAAGGTTGTGCATTCAGCTAATGACAAAATACATTGACGGGAGATTATGTATATGTCTGATGTAAAAGTGCAGGACTGTTGAAGTGTTGAGAATATACTTTTCTCTATGTGGCTGTTTATTTCTCTTCGTGGTGTGTGAGAACTCTGTGAAACAATCATGATGGTTAAAAGAATCTTGAGATTATAACAATAAGATTGTGTGTTCTATAGTGCATTTAGAAGTGGCATTATTTGGTATAGTTATGGGGTAGTCTTGGACTACTTATTTTCTGAAGATTCAGATGAGGTAGGTTTGAAGTCTTTGGAGTTTCTGAGCAGGATGGAGGTTGTCTACTCAAACTTGATTGTTGAATCAAGTCTATGAGAGCATGGAAATTTGTTTCTGCAAAGGGAGGAGGTTCTTCTAAATGGCAGAAGGAAGAGCTGAATTCAACAGTTGGATATCATAATGTTTTGACATCTAGCTTAACATCAGAAGTCTCAGCTGGTGATATGGCACATCAGCTTAAGATAAAGGTGATCTACAGTAATGGAAGTTATGGATGCTTCAAAAAGATATATCTCATACAGTTTGCGGGAGCTGTGGTTTGAGAAGATGTTACATGACTAAGAGGCTTGGTGAATCCAAGATGTCTTGCTTTTGAGCAAGTAGTTCATATGACTTGAAGATCTGGTTTCATAGGTGGATCAGGATATCTTGTGGGAGTTCTGAAGAAGATTGAGATCAATCAAAAGGTGGAATTTGGTTGGTTTCATTGTGTGCATTCAAGCAGGATGCTTGAAACTGATTGCTCTTGTGCAGAAGAGTATTTAGTTGAAAATGTAAGGAGGTTCTAATTCTCTTGCAGCTTTTGGCAGAAGTTCTAGGTTGAGGATGGAAGTATACCTTCTTTTGGTGGATGAGAGTTTAGTCCTCTCTGGCTTTCTGAAGCTCTCTTTGTTCAAGCTGGTGACGCAGTGTTCAGTTTGGATTACTATGCTGATAGTAAGTTCAGTAGTGGAGCGTATCTAGAATCATGGTGTGTGGTATATGTGATGTGTCAAGAATGTCCTAACAGATGTTAGAACATTTTTTTGGGTTGGATATCCTTGGTAAAGGATGGTTTTGTTCTGGTTCTAGAGTTTGGTGCATACATTATGCCTAAGGAGCGTCTACATAGTCATACGGGAGAATGATGAAGTAGAAGGTCTGCCTTGGATGGAGAATGTAGAGAAGACTGAAGTAGATCAGGTATTGATTGCTTGGAAATCTGAAGATGAAGAGTATGATAGGGAATGACTGCTATTGGAAAATTGGGGTATCAATGTGACTTTGATCTTTATCCAACAATTTGTTTAAAGGAGGATGGTGATCCTTTTGTTCCTCACGAATAGCATGATGTGACTTCATGTGTGAGTGACTGTTGTTTCTTGTCAGAAGAGATTGTGATGTGATCTGATCAGAACATTTTTTAAGAGATGTTCCTTTTTCTGCTACAAGTGTCTCTTTTACTGAGAATTTGTGGAGTCTGTGAGCAGTGTCATACTAGTCAGGATACTTGAATGTGTTCTCCAAGAGTGAAAGTACAATATGTGAATGTGCTCAGCAAGTGTGCTCAAATGTTCATCTCCATCTAGAGCTTTAGTTAACCATGACAAGGAGAGTACTTGTCTATGGATTTTGCTGCAAAGGTGCACATATTGTGAAGCTTGCATGATGATCAAGCTTGTGGAGATTGGTTGCCTCTTCTGAGGATATAATGTCAGATAACATGTTATGGCATTAGGCTGTTGGATGGCATGTTGGTGTGGACATGAATGGTTCTAGCCATGTGAAGCTAATTGTTTGAATCATATGTGCACATGCTTCTGTGGAGGAGTCTGAAGGACGATTTTATTTGTGCAGATTTTGGAATTACTTTGTGAGGGTCTTTGTTGATGGGAGATGTCACACTTGTCTTGGTGTGTGAGTTCAGTGGAAGGCATTGTGTGTGTGCTTCATAACTTGTGGATGATCGTGTGAAGCATTCCTGACTGGATGGATGAAGACTGTGTCTGGACTTTCCAAATGTTATGATCAAGGAGTTCATTGTGATCATTCCTGTGGATATTACAGAGAGAAGTTGATCAGCTTAGCAAGATGTGAGTTTTGGAGCATGAGAAGATATCAAACCAAGAGGGAATTATGTGAGTTTTGGTATTTGGATTGTTTGAGGATTAAGCATTAAGTGAATGCGTTCAGCAGGTGTGTTGAACAAAGGGTGCGCTCTTGAAGACATGAAGATGAGTCTTATGTTTTCCATTCATTTAAGGTGTTCTTCTTGCAAAGGAGCACTGGTTATCTTAGATAGGGGGAGTTGATCTTTTGTTGAAGAAGTTTTTTATCAAGATTGTAATGTCAGACAAGATGTCGTGACATTGTGTTACTGGTCAAGTTCATGGTGTACTTGACAGTTTTGACCTGGTTTCATGGTGTCAGACAAGATATCAATGGATTAAATCAGCAGTATACATTTACCCCAATGTTTGTTCAGTTATTGAGTCTGGATTTTGTTCTGAGTATGTTAGTTATCAGAATCAGAGGGTGTCCAATTGTGGCTAAAAAGGGGGAGAGTTAGCCTATGTGTTGCCTAGTTTGTGCTGAGTTACTAGTTGTTGCATCTGGTTGGTATTGCTGCAGGTTGTGCTGCGAATGTTAGTAAGTGTTTTTCCGCTGCAAGCTGAAAGTGTTTTAGCCAAAATTAGCCAAAGGGGGAGATTGTTAGTTCTTGTAGTTGGCTGGAATTTTGGTAAAACAATGTGGATGTCATGGTTGATGTTTCAACATGAGTTTCTAACATTCTGGTTGTGTTAAGTTGTAAATGGTTGTAGATTCTGTGCTGATGTCAAACCCGATGTTAAGACATCAGTTGATAAAACATCAGTCTGAGTTGTTTTATTAGGGCTGTGTGTTTCTGTTATTGGAGAGATATTCTGCTGAAGAGAGTGAGAGATTGTAGGCGAATATCTTGGTAAAGATATATTCAGTTGCAATCAGATTTGGAGCAGATCTTGTTGTTGTTTTTAAGGCTAAAAGATATGAAGATTTAATTGAAGATTTGATTGAAGATTTAATTGAAGATCTATTTAGTAGCAGAATCTTCTACAGATTTGTAGCAGTTAATATGCTGAAATTTAAAGCCCAAATCCAGTTGGGAAAAAGGTTATAAATAGAAGCATTGTAACCTAGTTTTAGGAAGCCAGCCATCATGTAAACTCTAAGGGCTGAGTTTGTGAACCACTCTCTAGGAGAGTTGGTATGTGTGAACCACTCGGATTGTGAGATGGTCATTGTTCTTAGAGGAAGCTGTTAAGCAACTCTAAGTAATGTTCTTAGTCATGAAGGTCATGTCTAGGTATTGTTATAGGAGTGTGTCTTCTATGTGTTTGGAGAGTTTTTGGAAATCAAGTTGTTGATGCAGTGACTGAGATGTTGACTGCTAGACATCATTGCGATGATTGGGAGTGAGATGGAGTCTCTTATCTAGGGAGGACTTAGATAGAAGGGTCATTGGTAGTGATTAAGTTAGTGGATTGTCAACTGGTTTGTTGAGTCTGTAATTTGATACTGCTAATAGTGGACTTCCTTCCTGGCTTGGTATGCCCCCAGATGTAGGTTGTTAGACCGAACTGGGTGAACAAATTCAGTGTGCACTTTACTTTTCAGTAACTTCTTTAAATGCTTATAATTGCCTTGCTGTTTATGTCAGACCAGATGTCTCGACATCATGTAGGACATGTGGAATCTGTTATACCAGAATTTCAAGAGTGATAAGCATCTGCGAGCAAGGTCGGTACATGGTTTCCAATCAGAAAAATTTTAATGGCATTGATATCAATAAAGTCATCAATGTTGGGAAACAGAAATAAACCGTAGGTGAGTAAGACAAAGATGCTCTCGAAAGCAGTCACGTTCCCTATACTAGCAAAGTACAGAGCCTTCTTTATCAAAAACTTGGCTGGTAAACCTTGGATTCCACCCTTAGTGGTCGTGTGAGTCCTGACTTCTGACTCGTCCAAATAGATTGCTCTTGCAATGGTTTGATCTTTTGGAATTTCTTCAAGCCCAGAAAAGGGAGGTTGGTCAGTGATAGGTAAATCAGTCAGGCGAGAGTACTCCTCCAGTGTTAGTGCTAGTTGATAATTCGGGAATGTGAAACAGTGATAGACCGGATCATAAAACTCAATGAGCGTAGCCAGTATTCCTTCAATTACATGGACCCTTAACAGAGACAGCAGTCCTCCGTACTTAGCTCTGAAAGCATCAGGGTTGGTGATCATCCTCGCCAATCCTCTTAAATCCTCTAGTTTTGGAACCTTGAAGGTGTACTTGTGAGTCTTCCTTCTACCGAAATCCATAACGCAATCTCCTTTCTCTGATATTTGCAATCATTGTCTTAGTTTAATTTGAAAAAAGAGAGAGTAGAAGAGAAGATTTTTTTTATTAAGGTTTCTTAATGAAATGAATGCATGAATGCAGCACACAAAAACATAGAAAAAACATGGGGTCAAAGGTTCAGTGTCATGAAGTCATCTATCCCCAAAGGTTATACTAGTGATTTTTGTACCTGTCCTCACAATCATTGACCCCTCTTGGGATAATAATAGCATGCTGGTTCACCCGAGCGAGTTGCATTATCTTAGAGTAATCTCAAATGAGGGTAGTATCGTGTGACAACTACTTCCGATAGCTTCCGCACTACAAAATAGTAATAAGGTCTCAGCCTACTAAATCCTCAGTTTCATGGACAACCACAATCGAACAATATGCTTTCAACAGCCGAAGTCGTATAGGCATTGAATCCGCAAAAGGTGTCTCCATTGATTCGATGGTCGACCGGGATCTCTTATTTGGGAGTCACTCCTTGTAAGATTACCTGTCTAGTGCCATCACTTATATTAGGTGTATACTCAATCTTTCCAGATGTGGCATCATCCGCAGTCCCATTGGCAGAAAAATAAACATAGATATCAATTAGGAAAACCGATATATATATATATATATATATATATATATATATATATATATATACCTAATACTAACATCCTAGACCTCTTAAGAGCTATAGCATATAATCCTAACAGATCAACGACGTCCCCAGCAGAGTCACCATTTTTCTGTATCGAGCGATTTCTGTCGGTGTCGCGACCACCTTATCGTTGAAGTTTGGGTTTTCCTCCTCGAGGAGAAAGGGTGCTACTTTCTGATTTCTTATTTATCCCGTGAAGCTGGAAGGGAAAGGGAAGCTATCTAAAACTAACCTTGCACGTGAATGTTTAACTGAACAAACACTTAAAAGAGATTCGGGGAATTGGGATCAGGTTATACAATGGGGAGTTGTCAATTACCCATCCTATATGTGGTTATCCACAGGATATTAGCTTTAGGTTTCGCTTTGCAATTGATGGTGTTTATCTGTTAATGGGTTGGGAAAGTTTCTTGGGAAATATGAGCGAGTGAGTGAGTTTTTGTTGATGTTCGGGTTACTCCTGATGTTTTTGGTAAGGTACTGGACCTAAGTTTTGATTGATGTGTGAAGGTACTGGACCTAGAGTTTTTGTTTAGTATGCTCGCTAAGATCTCACAATCTTATGCCTACGTATTCCTGTTTAAATGAACCAGGGAAATCAGAGCAATCGTAGTTCCTCCTATTCTAAGGGAGGAAAATGATGTTTTGGTGTCTTGTTCACAGCCGAAGATTGAATCTAAAAGGGTATTTGTGTCTTGTTCAAAGCCCAAGATTGAAGCTAAAAGGGTATTGAGAGGGAATTTGTCATCTCTAAAGAGAGATTGTTGACTTTTTGTGTGCCTTGATCAAAGCATAAGGTTGATGCTAAAAGGTTAATTGACTCGGCTAGGGGATTTCTTTATACAAAGCCTAAGAGGAGGCTGGAAATGACCGACTCAACAAGAGAGTGTTTTATCTGTCTTGTACAAAGTCCAAGATTGAGGCTAAAAGGGATTTTGACTCCTTTGTATGTGTCTTGTACAAAGCCCAAGATTTGAGGCTGACCTTACTGGGAAAATCATTATACAAAGCCTAAGAGGAAGCTGAAATGGGTTTGACTATTCTTGGAGAGTATTATTTGTCTTGTACAAAGCCCAAGGTTGAGGCTGAAATGAGAAATTTAACTGACTCTGGTGAGGATATTTTTATGTGTCTTGTACAAAGCCCAAGATTAAGGTTGAAATGAGTTTGATTCTTCTAGGGGAAAATCATTCCTCAAAGCCTAGAAGAAGACTGGGAGGAAATGACTCGTCTAGGGAAGATATATGTCCCAAGCTCAAGAGAGGGAAATTTATGTCTTGTACAAAGCCCAAGATTGAGGCTAAAAGGGTTTGACTCAACAAGAGAGTGTTTTTATCTGTCCTGTATAAAGCCCAGGATTGTGGCTAAATAAGCTGGAGAAATCCTTCTACACATCTTGAGAAGAGGCTAGCTCCTGCTAGGGGAAATCTTTATACCAAGTTTGGACAAAGATCGACTCAATGAGAGAGTATTTTTATCTGTCTTGTACAAAGCCCAAGATTGAGGCTAAAAAAGGTTGACTCAACAAGAGAGTCCGAAAAGGTGATTGACTCAACTAGAGAGTTTAACAAGTGATTGACTCAACAAAAGAGTCTAAAAAGTGATTGACTCAACAAGAGAGTCTGAAAAGGTGATTGACTCAATAAGAGAGTCTAAAAAGTGATTGACTCGACAAGAGAGTCTGAAAAAGGTGATTGACTCAACAAGAGAGTCTGAAAAGTGATTGACTCAACGAGAGAGTTTGAAAAAGGTTAGCTCTGCTGGGGAGAATCATTTGTACAAAGCCCAAGAGGAGGCTGACTTTGCTGAGAAAGGATCATTATACAAAGCCTAAGAGGAGGCTAAATTTCTGCTAAGGAAAGGTCCTTATACAAAGCCTAAGAGGAGGCTATCTTTTGCCGGGGATAACTGAGATCCCCAGGCATGTCCAAGTGGGGAATCAACTCTTGCTGAGGATTACAGACGAGTTGAGATGTCAGATGCCTTGAGGTTCTGATTTAAGATAGTGTTGACCCTGGGCGGGGAACTCTCATGAGAGAGGCTGGGTTTCTGCTGGAGATCGATCCAGAATGCCCGGGGTTTTTTCTATAGTTGTAAGGAACTTGAGAATTTCTTTGAGA
The DNA here is from genome assembly GCA_022829125.1 of Lathyrus tuberosus. NCBI lineage: Eukaryota > Viridiplantae > Streptophyta > Magnoliopsida > Fabales > Fabaceae > Lathyrus > Lathyrus tuberosus. The sequence goes on along the minus strand of JALAZF010000431.1, from coordinate 2,991,761 downwards.
CTCAAGGGTATTAGACTGTCTAAGTCTACTGGTGTGGAAGAGTTTTATCTTTTGTATGATGCCCAAGAGGAGGCACGGGAATTAAGGGATGAGAATCAACCCTAAAGTGGCCTGAGGTCTGACACTGGAAAGACTGCTCTAGCAAATGATGACTAAGTTCTGTCTTATACCTTTCAGAGGTCGTCTGGGTCCTTGTATTAAGCCCAAGAGAAGGTATGAGAACTTCTAGGAAGCCGGAGGGTCCTTGTACAATGCCCAAGAGGAGGCGGGGATGCTTTTAGGAAGCCTGTGAGTCCCAAACCAAGAAAAGTTCAAGAAATGCTATTCACCGAGAATAGATCATTTAGTGAAAGTTCTGTGATTTGAAGAAACTCAGGAAATGCTATTCACAGAGAATAGATCAACTCCAGGGAGTAGAATTTCTTTGACAATTTCTAGGGATGACAGTCTGAGAAAATGTTCAACGAGAATACTGCCTTTCTCTTTGTTCCATATTGTTTAACCCCAAGAGAAGGGAAGACTGTATCTGGAAATCCTATGGGGATCTAGTTTTGTTTGTATTTAAGAGTGACCAACATGGCTTTACCTAGTTCTAGACCTAGTTGCCGGGGAAAACTCTAAATAACTATACTAGTATATATACAGTTTATATATGACAAGTATTTTAAAAGGTATGAAAGAAGACTAACCATGCGCAACTTCCCACAATACATTTATATATATCTGACATGTATTTAAAAGAAGGAAAGAAGACTCACAGTGTGCAGCTTCCCATAATACAGATATATATATATATATATATATATATATATATATATATATATATATTAAAGCAAGTAAATGAAAGTGGATAAAATTTACAGGTGAGCAAGCTTCCGTGCTGTATTGTTAGTTGTTAAAAGAAATTAAAGAAAGTTTTGACAACAATACATGTATTTTAATCTAAATCAAAAGGGAATTATTTTGAAAAGATTGTGGGGCTTATACTCAAGGAGGCCCAAAAAGTTTGACAGTGATCACACCGTTATTTTGAATATTGTGTCGGGACTTATACAACGACTGAGGCCCAAAAAAGGTTTATGTAGAATAAGGGTTGGGTCTTACAACTCAAAGAGAAGCCCAAAGATTATTCAAAGAAAATAAATGGGACTTACAACACAAGGGTAGGCCCAGATGATTTTCTTGTTTGAAAATGGCGATCGCGCCGAGATTTTTGAAAACACTGTGGGTCTTATACAATGACTGAGGCCCAAACTATTTTGGTTTCAAAAAGGGATTGGGTCTTACACTCTGTTAGAGGTCCAAAGAGTTTGAAAATGAATAAAGATAGGTCTTATAGCTCAAGGAGAAGCCCAGGGATTCTGTTAAAAAGGCGACGATCACGCCGAACTTTTAAAAATATACAAAGGGACTTATACAATCTGTGAGGCCCAAAATTGTTTATTTATAAAGGGATGGGGTTTACACTCTATCAAGAGGCCCAAAAGTGTTTGAAAAAGATTGATGAGGGTGGAATTAATCAAAACCCTAATTTTATCTATAATGGAATTAATTTTGTTTAAAAATTAATAAAAATTATTGAAAACATGTGTAAAATGAGTGGTGATCTTGGATCAATGTTTCAAAAATCATGTTTTTATCCACAAAATGATTGAAAACCAATTAAGTTTGGAAAATCAAGAAAGAAAAAATATTTTAAATGTTAAAAAACAAATAAAAATTAATTCTTTGCAAAAATATCAAGTATATGAAATAAATAATATTTTTGGGAACTTTTTGTAAAATAAAATATTTTAACAATTTTGTGAATTATTAAAACAAGAACCAACTCAAAATCATTAAAATTCATAGAGAAATTAATTTTTGAATCAATTAAATAAAATCACAAAAATCAAATATTTGAATTTTGAAAAAGGGTGCCAAGAACACGCGCGTGTTCTGAGTTTTGCCCAGATTTGCATTTTCTCATCAATCTCATTGAATACTTGATGAAATCATACAATCCACATATCAATCTACTCATTTTCACCTCACGATCATGTCTATGGTCTTTAATTTCATTTATTTTAAGCATGGAATAAGAAATCAAAGAGAAAACTTAAGAACCCTAAATTCTGCATGAAGGCTCAGAAATTCCTCACACGATTCATACAAAGCAATTTATTGAGGGGAAACATTCCATACATGATTATGAACATATGGCAAAATTATTGTGCAAGGAAATATGCATGAATCATGAGATGACCAAGTTGAGGCTTACCTCTTGCAGCTGGTGATCGTGTTTTGGGTTAGAGGTGTTACAGCTTGGTTCCAAAGATGTGGACAGCTTCCCTAGGTGCTAGGGAGTGTGTCTGAATGCTTGGAGTGGATTGAATTGAGCTGGAACTTGATTTGGCACCTCAATTGCAAATCTGTCAAAGGCTTGTGCAGGTGGCTGGTGATTTTGAGAATCTGGTGTGCTAGATGTTGTTTAAGTGTTTGGAATTGCTCTCAAACTCAAAACCCGATAGTGACTTGCTTTAGAAGGCAAATTTGGAAATGAAAGTGTGATTTTGAGAAAGGCAAGTGTTATAGGCCTTTGGTATACTCAAACTGATCAGAAATGAGGTCTATTTATAGTGTGTCAAGTTTGTTTTGCAAGGAATAGGGAATGGCAACTGCAGTAGGCCTTTGGCCAATGGTGATCAAATGGAATCTCAAGTCTTCTCTAGCCATTGACTTGAGATTAGAGCACAGGCCTATGGTTCTCTAATTCAAGGATAAGGCTTGACTGAAGTGTTCATCTTTGTTCTAATACATGCCACCTCTAAGCATCCATTGAATGCTCCAAAACAAAATTGGAGTCTTGAGGCATCTTTAGCTTTTAGGGGTGTCAAACCTATATGTAGTTCCAAAGACTTGGGAGGCTTATGGATCAGTGTTTGTTCCTCGTTGGTCTCCCCCTGAGGTGTGCAGATGGATAAACTTGTTTGTTTTTTGCACAAATTGATCAAATCGAGCCCTAATGCACAAATCTGTCTTGCACAGCAGTTTGCTCCAAGGCATGTTGCAGCTGTCATATCTTCTAGCTCAGATGGAATTTGATGGAGTTCTTGGACATTTTGGAAAGCTGATATATCCTATTTCAACATAATGTCCAACTTTGGTTTTGATCCAACTTGAATTACAATGAAAAATGCCTCTACATTTGTGAAAAAATAAGGCAGATTCTGACTTAGTGAAAATTTCACTAAGTGTTGGAAAAATGTCACTTTTGTATTTTCAGCCATTTTGATCACTCCATAACTTAAAATCCATGGGGAATAGTTGACACTTTTAAAGTATTCCATGAGAGGTACAAATCCAGCTTTGGACCATCCAAAATGGTTGCTTGGTTCTCAAGTTATGATCCTTTGAAGTTGGTACCCAAGCCACTTTGTCCCATAACTTAGAAAAATTCTAAGTTTTTTTATGGTTACCCCTTTTACAAGTTATCCCACTTTCTTTGATTTTTCTTGATTAATTATGATTCAAATCACATATTAACATTGTTTTAGGGTTGAGGAACCATAATTGTGAAAAATCTCAAAAAGTCAAACTTGACTTTTGTGCACAGTTGACTTTTTATCAGATGAATTCCAAACTGCGTGATCCTTTTTGAAATCAAGTCCTTGATCTAAATCAAACTTGATGAATATGTTCCATAGGTGTTATAGGGTGTATTTAATCATGTCCCAGGGTTTGGGAGCATGTCCAAGTCAAAAGTCAAAGGTTCAGTTGACTTTTTCCCCGAAACCCTAATTGTGGTCCTGAGGAAATTGAAACTTGTGGATCAAGCTTCTTGGATCAATCCATTGTTGAAAATGGATCAATATGGTTTATTTGAGACCCTCAAATCATGTCTTGAGGTCTTGGCTCATGTTTTGTCCGAAAAGTCAACTTAGGGGTCAAGAAATCCTAATTCCCGATTTTTTGTGAATGTATCCCCTGGGGTAAAATTGACTTAATGATTGGGTCCATGAGGTCCCTTGTAATATCTTGAGTTATATTTTGAAGCATTGGCTCATGCCCAGATGAAGATTTTCATCTGGAGGCCTTAGTCGACCAAAACCCTAATTTGGTGACACTGGCGATCTTGAGGCTTAATCCACTTGGAATGCTGCAACCTTGTGCCTGATTCTTGATGTGGGAGTCCTCTTGATCATTTATGTGTGTTTGAGAGGTTATACAAGTTGAAGATCATGTCATTTCTTGATTGATCATTTGTCTAAATGCTCTGAGAGGGCTTGAAACCCTAGTCCTTGATTGTAGTGAATGCTCAACCATCTTTGAGGAGATTGATGAGGCTTGATGGTTCATCCATATTGTGATGCTGATTTGCACAATGATGGGAAATCTTAGTGGTCAAAATTTGGGGTATGACAGTTCCTCAAAGAGCTAGGAAAGTACTTCTCCATGAAAGCAGCCTTAAACTGCTCCCAGACCTTTGGCACATCTTGGATAGTCATCAAAGCCGAAGCACTCTCCCACCACCTCATAGAAGGACCTTTCAATGAGTGAGAAGTAAACACCACCTTGTTCTCCTTACTACACTGAACTATCAATAAGATTCTCTCCATACCAGACACCCATTCATGAGTCTTTACAGGAACTAATCTGCCATGAAATTCTTGAGGATTCATGCGGAAGAAATCTCAGAAACTCCCACCTACAGCTTCTGGAACAACCACATGAGGATGAAGACCTCCATTCATTTGTTGTACCATCTACTGCATGAATTGGTTCTGTTGCTGCTGCATCTGTTGCATAAACTGATACAAAGGGGCATTCTCATCGCCGCCTGGCGGATTCGTCCCTGCAGGAGTGGTTCTAGGTCTACCACGATTGCTTCTGCATCCGTCAGCCATGTTCCTAAATGTCATACAGGTAGGATTAAGTTGATCAGGCTCAATACCATAAATATAACACTTAAGACCAATGGCGACACCACGCATATGAAGTGGAAAGAAATACTTATTCTATTTCATGGCTAGGTCGAGGATATGACCTGCTCTGATACCATCTGTCACACCCATACATAATAACATACATCAAAGCATATATTATACATGAATCCAAGTTTTGGTACTGAAATACCAATAAGTTCCTAGTAAACACATTGTATAAATTACATGCCCAAATACAAAAGGTACTACAAACGGTGGCATAATGTATACAAGATGTTCAAAAGATAAATACTAAGAACTAGATCAACAATGATCTCAAAATAAACTCCACATCGAAAGCTAGCCATCAAACAAGTAAGGATAATCACACGACTTTATCCTTACCCTTCGCGGAACCTGAAGAACCTGAAATATAATCAATAACATGGGGTGAGATAACAAATCTCAGTGAGTTCCCTATCTTATGGATTCTCTCGACTTTACAAGGTTCTATCTTAGCCTAACTCAAGTCGGGGGAAAGGAACTAGACCTTGAGTTCAAACATTTCTGACTAGAGAAACAATCATACAATTCACAAATTGACAAACTAGTTAAAGAATCTTCTCCCTGGTCAGCCTATACAAGGCACTACAACACGGGTCACGGATCCTTAACGTAGATAACTTCTCCCCGGCCAGCCCACACACGGAGCACTTCAACACGGGTCACGGTTATCTACAAGTGGTACTTCTCCCTGGCCAGCCCATACAAGGAGCACTTCAACACGGGTCACGGTACCAACCACTAAGTAACTTCTCCCCGGCTAACCCACACAAGGAGCACTTCAACGCGGGTCATGGTTACTTACTTAATAAATACTTCTCCCCGGCCATCCCGCACAAGGGGATCTTCAACATGGGTCACGGGATTTATTAAGGGATAGACTACAAACCGGAGGAATTACAATCCTCCACTAATAACTACTTAACAAAGACACTCTTCTAGTATCGATGTATAAGCATTTGCCGTACAATTCTCTAAGTCATTCTATTGTACTAAGGTTTCCTCACTAACTCACATCTTGAAGCTTTTAAATTTTCAAAAGTTCATTTACATAAATCACTTAATTCCGTTTATTTAACATAATCGAATAAATTCCATCTCATAAACAATATTTTCACTTTCCATAGCATAGAACACTTTCATAGCTTTACATCGCATATAAAGAACGCTTAAATCGGACACCCGAATCAAAAGATATGAATTTAAGAAATATTTTTGGAAAACAAATAGTGGTAACTGGTTACTCACCAGAGGGTAACCGGTTAACCAGTGTGTACTATTCACACAGAGCCAAAATGAGAGTTAGAGACACATTTGGGTAACCGGTTACTCACCTGAGGGTAACCGGTTACTCAGTTCATTTTCTGCGCATAAACACCAATTTTTCAAAGGGTAACCGGTTACTCACCAGAGGGTAACCGGTTACTCTGGGCGCAGAATAAAAAATGCTTGTTTTAATTGATACCTTTCCATCTCAACCACATTCAAAACATAATCAAATACTATAACAATTATCAACAGATGATTCCACACATATATTGATCATACCACACAATTTATATCGCATTTCAACCGTTAGATTCTTTGATTTAGCAAAATTACTCATTTTCTCACAATATCTAACCTAGCTCTAGAACTCTAGAAACTCTACAACTAAAGTCTCTATCTAGAACCCTCCTGGATTAGAGGATGATGATGAAGAAGATGAGATGAATTTATGAAGAGTAGAGGATGATTCTTGATCTTGAGCTCTTAGGGTTTCCTTGTTCTTTTTCTCCCTTTTTGCTCCAACCTTTCTCTAGTTTCTCTCTCTCAAATGCTACTATGTTTGGAAAAGAGGGAAAAAAATGAAATGATATAGGAAATACTCATTAGTTAGTAACACTACTAAATGTCCAAATTATCTCAATTGCACCAATTAATAAAATCTTAGAGTTAGATAATTTAATCTGATCAGCTCTGAGTTCATCAATTGCTCTAATTTTCTTAACAGATAAATACTCAGAGCAAACTGGATCTCAACTGGTCTCAACTAATATTATCCAGAGCATTTATAAAATACGGGGTATTACAGGCTAGGTCGAATCGGTATAATAAGATAGAAAAGATTGCCTATGTGGAAACAGATGGTTGTTTAGAATCTGACTCATTCGAAGAATATGTCAAAGAGAGCGGGGCCCATGTGACAAAATTAAAGTCACGACCCCCTTATGTTTGCAAAATGTTAAAACCATCGAATGGGGAAAATCCCATCGAACCCAGTAAGAATGGGAAATTCGTTACTAAAACACATACTTTTGACATAAAAAATCTGACGAAATCTTTAATTTGTTAGTTACGGATGGCCAGATTATAGTGCCTCCAGGCCTAAAATCTCCCCCATTAAAACAAAAGAAAAAGAGAGGATTTTATAAGTACCATAATTTTATGGGTCATAAAACCTCACAATGTGTGCTTTTCAGGGGTTTGGTATAGAAAGTACTCAAGGAAGGTAGACTTGAGTTTGGTGAGAAGTCTAAAGCCTCAATGCAAGTGGACTCTGATCCCTTCCAGATCGAATCGGCGATCTTTGCTGAACTTATCGACATCATGATGGTCGAAGCTGCTAATGGCTTGGACATGGAGGTCGAAAAGGTGGAGCAAGAAACTGCATAAGGCATTGTCGAAAAGACGATGACAGTGTTCCCCAAAGATGAAGAGGAACTTGTCGACTTTCTGAAGCGTTGTAAACTGAGAAACTTAAAAAGGTCATGTTATGCCATAGGTGCAGCGCAATCTTCAACGAAAAAGTTTGAAGGAGGTCGAAACTGTTATACCTCCAGACCCAAGATGAAGTAACAAGGGTGGATCATCATCAATATTAATTTTTGACAAAAGAGGAGTTCCACATAGGAACCAAAACTTCCCAAGGAATTCTGGAAATTACCTGAAGACGTATGTTCCCCTAACTAATGCACCCAAGGGAGTGTGGGTGAGACATATGAATAAAAAAGCCTCAAACCAACAAAAATAAAAAGTGATGGACATGATAATATGGTATTCTTACAACAACAACTCACGTGTTTCGAAGAGATATTCCTATGCTTCCCAGAATTACAAATGGAAGAATCCTATGATGAGGATGCAATGGCGTCGGCACTAGAGAAACAAGAAGGTTGCTTATGACGCCTCTAAAACGAACATTGATGACAAACTATCTACACAAAAGGCCAACGAAGTGGCCAAGAAGCTTGTTAAGTAGAGAATATCTCCAGCTGCCACACCATTGGAGAAAAAATGTTTTGATCCTATAGCACAACCAGATGACAAAATGGTGACAGATATCTTTTATACAGGGTCAGAAGATAACCTTGTAATTACTTGTAACATTGTCGCAGTGTTACCCAGAGAATTTGATAAAGTCTCAGAAGTTTTTGAGGCAGAAGAGGATGCTATATTAGAAGAGATGGAAAATCATAAGTCGTTATGCTATTACGTGATGAATAATGGTGTTATCGAGGAAAAACAAACCATCTTTGAAAGACCAGATACTGGTATGATGTACCACCTGAAGCCCTTAAATGCATAAAAATATTTTTAAAATAAAAAGAGAAAAAAGAAAATAAATGGAGAAAATGTATGGTGCGTTGGATGGAGTCCAATTATGCCAAGTAAGTAGATTCAATGGTCATCAAAAGGCGCTCACCATGAAATTAATGAAATAAATGTACCAGATCCCTAAATTAAATCAGCCATCAGATTTAAAGGGAAAAGTCAATGTATGCGCGTCCTATGGTCTAGATGAGAGAGAGCACCATGGACCACTCAGGAAATAATGCACCAGATTCAATTTAAACACAAATCTCTCTAGTTGTCTTCTATGATGAGCTCTTAACAGAGCTTTGAAAAAAAAAGTAAATTCAGGTCATGAGACCTATGCCAATCTAACCATCTCATTGAGACGACTTCAACCATATGCTTCACTTTCATTTATGGAAAGTGAGCTTGGTGAATTTTGCAGAAAACACATAAACAAGCAACTCACGAAGTTTAAAATTAAATGATGAACACCAAGAATCAATACAAGATGGTTGAGGGGAAAGAATCTGAGAGTGATGAACTACATCTTGGTAATTTGTTTGAAGCAAATTGAAGCTTCTAACTACCTTGTTAAGATGGTGGCCGGAGGTTGAAGAAGCTTGATATGGTCAGAGCACTTCAGAGGGTCTGGGAGATTGGGACTTGACGCAAAAGCTTCAGAGGAGGTCAGTGTAGGCGTTAGAACAATGAAAATGGATTGAAACTGGCTAGAATTTAAAACCCGGTGGTAAAAATTCTGGAGAAAATTTGAAGTTCAAGCAAGGGTTCAATGGCTCTCAAAAGCTTGGGAATAAAGGTAGAATGAACCTCGATTTATAGTTGAAGATGATGGCACTACTACAAAATGCGCAAACAACAACGCCACGTGTACAACGGATTCATATACACCGTTGTAATAGGTTAAATTTTTCACGTCCAATGATTAGCTAGATTTTTAAACAGAAATTTAATGACGGTTGCCTCAAAACACCATAGTAATAAATGATGTGTAGCAAGCTTCAATTCCCAGCAACTACATTTTTTCCATTTTTTAAAGTACATTAAGTGTGTGTCACTTTAGTCCATTATTTAAAAAATAAATTGTAAATGATTTTACAACGGTTAAATAAACCAACCGTTGTTAGAGGACTTCTTTAACCACAGTTATACAATACAACCATTTTAAAATATGTAAATTGCATCACGGTTTTTCTTTCTAACCGTGATGAAAAGTGATATTTTATAGTATATAAGTGAAAGTATCTATCATTCAGTACATAACAATCGTTTATCTCAAAAGAAAACCTTAACATATTTATCTCTTCTCTATCATAACATAACCCTAACATCTTTCAACCTTCAGATACGTCTTCAGATTCTTCTTCACCAATCTCTAACTTGAGGTTTGTTCATTTAACTTATGCTTAGAGTTCGTTTACGTTTCTTGTTAAAAATGAGTTCTCATTTTTTCATTTGGTGAATGTTCTCTTTTTCTCAGATTCGTCTTCACCACCTTAAAAAAGCGCATACTTTGGCTATGATACATATGGTTTGTGTAGCTATGAAGAAAAATACAAGAAGTATGAAGCTATTGTGTAAACTTTATTCACCTTGTACTTTTTCTTCATAGCTTCATAAACTAGATGAAAGTCATAATTTCCATCAAAACCTTTTGATTTATTTTTCCTCTTCTTCCCCCCCCCCCCCCCCCCCCCCCCATTCACTGTTAGTCTTCTTCTCACCCATTTTCTTCAAGTTTCCATCAAATCCTTCCATTAAAATGTTTCAGCACTCCGGTTGTAGCCATGTAAGTAGGTCCTCAAGTCGTTCAAGGTACGTATGCAAGTGAGGTCTCGACGCTCTGTTGATGACTGCATGGACCGATTCGAACCCATGTCGTCGTTTCAATGGTTGTGGGATGTATAAGATTCAAGGATACAAAAAATGCTCTCACTTTTCTTGGTTGGATGAGGAGATGGATCTTAGGGAAAAACAAATAATTTCTTCACTAGTAAAGAACTTGAATAAGGAGAAGGAGATGGTTAACACCTTTAAAGCCAAGGAGGACGAATTGAAGTTGAAGGTGAAGATCCTGAAGAAACAGTTGAAGATTGCCTGGATTTTTTTATTTGTAGTGTTCATTGCATTTGTTGTAACAACAATGACGAAATAGGTTATAGTCGATTAGGTTTGCATGTTGACTGATTATGTATTAAATATGATACAATTAATATTATTATGATAACTTTATCACAAATGTGAATTGTATTTTCTGCTGTGATATGGTGAACAATAATACAAGTTAAAATATGGAATTAATTATAAAAGTATGACAATATATGTTAATTCTGCAGAAAATGTAACAACGGTTATATAGCATAACTATTATAATATCTCGCGTGTTATGTTTATCACAATGGTCGTTTGGAAAACCCGTTGTGATAGGATGCACGCTTTCCAGTATATTACAACAGTTGCTGGGCCGTGATTGTAAGTATCATATATACAACCACATTCTACATAACAACGCTTGTGCCCGCGTGATTATATACATTTCCTAAACGTTGTTAAATGGGTTTTCCTTAGTAGTGTGGAATGCTGAGAGGGGTGAATTGAGTGGAAATTGAGTGAATTCGTGCGCACCCTCATCATGCCTAAAGTGTGACTCTCAAGTCATCAAAACACAACCAAAACTTTTGTTTCAAGTGTTAAACAACTTCTGGATACTTGATAAACTTGATTAGGCATGAAATTGAACTTTAATTTGGCATCTAATTGGAATTAGAATGAATCAAAAATCTGATCATGGAGCATTCTTCAGTTTCAAGTCACCATGTTTGCATTAATGGGGCATCCTACTCAATAGGCTTTTTTCCACCAGTCATCTTGCAATGTGTAGTCGTCATGGCCTAGTTTACAATGTGCCAAGAAAGTATTCATTTTTACATCTGAGGAGGAAGTTATGAGGTGTTGAAGTTGGCATGAAAAACTGGTCATCGTACTTAGAAAAATTCTAAGTCTTTGAGGTAGAAAATGACATATGATGTTCCAACAAATTCTAAGGCCTTCCAAGCATAATTTGATCTTGATCAATGAAGCAAACATGTAGAGGGAATTGTAAATTATATTATGCAAAAAGAACCAGTTTAAAAGGATGAAAATTGAAGAAGTTATGATCCTTGAAAGTTGAGAAAAAGTCACTTGAAAATAGGTCAAATTTCACTAAGTTCATGAATGACCTATAATGTCTTCAAACTTTTGATGGGCCTCCAAACATAATTGACTCTTGTTATGTAGAGAGGATTTATGGAGGATGTTGAGAAGAGTCATATTCAAAAAGAATCACTCAAAAATATGGAGAATTGAAGGAGTTGTAGTCCTTGGAACTTTGACTTAAAAATGTTGACTTTTTGTTAAACCATCTTGAACCAACTTGTATACTTGAGATTTTCTTGCACTTCAAGCCACGTGGATGATCATATGAACACAAAATAAGATTTCCTTAAATTTCCTTTGATTAAATTGACCAAGACTTGAGATAACTTATTGAAGAAGGCGTCGAAATAAACACACAAATCTTTGACTTTCTTGAGAAACAAGCTACACAACCTTGAGGTATCTTTGCTCAAAATGATACAGGATGATGCTTGAGAACATAGACCTTGATATTTGAAGCCATATCATGAGAAATATTCATTAGGAGTCAATGGATGTTCACACTTTAACTTGAGGGATTAAAACCCTAGCTGAGGGTCCAAGCTTGGTGCTCTTGATGAAATGCTCTTCCTTGCACAAAGCTTAAAGAAACAAGACATATTTTTGCATTTTGATTAGTGGTTGGTTAAACAATAAGCCTATAAACATACAGATGAATACACACAAAAATGGTGCTTGGTGATCTTAAAAACAAAACCCCAAAGGATGAGAGGGAAGAACCAAGTGTGATATTGTTTGTGTAAAGATGCAAATGATAAGTGGGATCTTAGGGTTAAAAGTTAGGGTATGACAACGTCTCTAACTCTTAAAGCTTACTGTGGGCGCTCTTATATTTCCTTAGAATGATACAAAACCTTTTTGAAATACTTGTCGATGTATGCTTTCACAAGAGGTGCTGAATTGTTAAAAGAGGCAATAAATTATGCAGGAGTAGACTCGGCATAAATAATCGTGATAATAATATTCACTTTTTTTATCCTGAAAGTATCTCATCTGTTTCACAACGTGCGCATCTAACAAGTTTCTCGCTTTGACAAGGTTATCTTCATTAGAGAAGATATTATTCCTTTTTTAAATCAATTGAGTGAATGAAGTTCAAAAAAAAATATTGATTCGGTTTCGATTTACAAATAATGATTTGATTGAATATGTACTTCACAGGCAACTTGGGATTGATTAAGTGTTAATGGTGTAACGAAGGCACACAAAAACCATGGTGAAAGCACATACAAGCTGAACACGCATTGGAAAAGTAAGAAGAATATTGATGAAGATGAAAAGAGCTTTTGCATTAATTAATCTTTGAGTAACCAAGTACAGTATATTATATACAATGTATAATAACTAACTAGTAAATTAGTGTAACTAACATGACACATGTAAGGCTATGATGAAATAGAAATATAGTATGCTAACATCCCCCCTCAAGTTGGCCTATGTATACTATGTAGCCTAACTTGGATAAAATGGAAGATAAAGATGGTGAATGCAAAGGCTTTTTGAAGGCATCTGCTAACTGAGACTTTGTTGAAACCTGCAGAAGATGAATTAACTTGGATGGTATCTTTTCACGGATAACATGGCAATCTAGCTCTATATGTTTGCTTCGCTCGTGAAATGTAGGATTGTGAGCCATGTAAATAGCAGATTTGCTATCACAAAACACAAAAAGCAGGTTGAGGAAAAAAATATGGAAATCTTGGAATAGATATTGCAGATGCTATGGAAATCACACGTCGAAGATGCCAAGACTCGATATACTGCTTAAGCTTCAGTTGATGACCTAGATATTGTATTTTGTTTCTTTGATTTCCAACAAAGTAGGGAAGAACCAAGGATAACACAATAGCCAGTAACAGACCGTCTAGTGTCGAGACAATGAGCCCAGTCCAAATCCGCAAAGGCATAAAGCTTAAGGTCACTAGAAGATGAGAATAACAAGCCTTTTGCAGGAAAGGCTTTTAGATACCACAGAACCCTTGTGGCAGCTTGGTAATATGGTAGCAATGGGCGAGAGACATACTGGCTTAAGTGTTGAACAGCATAAGCAATATCTGGCCTTGAATTAGCCAAGTAAACGAGTCTTTCTATTAACCGCCTATAACACGTTGGATTTTCTAATGGCTGGCCATCATTAGCATACATTTTTCTATTTGGATCAAAAGGCACTGCAGATGGTTTTGAAGCAAGCAACCCACTATCTTCTAAACGATCAAGAGTATACTTCCTATGACAGAAGAAAATTCCTGCTTTAGACCTAGCAATCTCAAAACCAAGGAAATACCTTAGTTGGCCAAGATCTTTGATCTTGAAGGTGTGATCCAACAGACGTTTGACAGATTGGATTTCATCAATGGAAGTACGTGCTAAAACAAAATCATCCACGTAAACCAACAAGGCAGTGAAACTATGAGAGTTAGCCTTGACATATAGGGAGTGATCAGCTTTAGATTGAGAATATCCAATAGAAAGCAAGAAAGAAGAAAGCTTGGAGTACCATTGACGGCTAGCCTGTTTTAAACCATAGAGTGACTTATCAAGTTTACAAACTTGGGAATTGGAGGAAGTACGCAAACCAAGAGGAACAGTCATGTACACCTCTTCATTTAAGCCTCCACGAAGAAAAGCATTATTAATGTCAAGCTGCTCTAAGTGTCAACCATGGATAGCTGCAAGAGACAAAAGCACCTTACTGTAGTAATTTTTGCAACAGGTGAAAAGGTATTAAAGTAATCGATTCCTTCCATTTGAGTATATCCCTTTGCTATCAGCCTAGCCTTATACCTTGTAATGGAGCCATCAGCCCTATATTTGATTTTGTAAACCCACCTACACCCAATAGGCTTTTTACCAGGAAGTAGTTCAACAACATCCCAAGTGTGATTCTCAACAAGAACTTGTAACTCAAAATTCATAGCATTCTTCCAACAGTCAAATTGAATAGCTTGCTTAAAAGTTTTTGGTTCAATGTTAGATGATATGGCACAACAAAAATATTTATAAGATGGAAAACATTTATCATATTGTAACACCTCAAAATTTTCCCTCATGTTTTAGCTTTAACTGGCTTATGTTTCATTTCATTTTTGCATCGTCATTTCTACATTTGCATGTTTTTTTTGGGCATGGGATCAAGGTATTTTCCAGCAGCTCAAGGCGTCATCAGTTCCAGTATGATTTTCAATAGTGTTTAGAGCCAAGCAGATAGCTTTAAAAATCTTTTTGAGCATTTATTTTGATCATTAGATGATTTGATGATCAGAAACTTCGGCAGTCAATTTTTGATCAGTTATTCAGCACCAGACAGTTGTTTTCACCAGTTTATTCTGAGTGCGAAACACATTTCACAACATATTTCAAGAGTGTTTCGGTGGTGATATCCAATGGCAAGTTTCAGAGGTCTATTGTGGCTCAGAACAGGTGGAACCAAGCCATTCTCCAAGTTTCCCTCCAAAAGGCGCAAGAATTCAAATTTTCCTTGTGTTAACTGATTAACACATTGGTTAACCGATTAACCAAGTTGAATTTTGCCCAAACAGCTCATTTTTCAGCACTGCTTTTTTAGATTCAAACTTTAATCACCAATTTCATTTTCACACCAGTAGAAGGATCTAGAGAGTTTGATTTTCCATTCAAAATTTTAAATTCCTTCCACTCCAATTCCTCACTTCCTTTCCTAATTCATTTTTACCCCAAATTCCACCCACTTAACCTCACTCCAAACCCAAACTTAACTCCTAACCTAGGGGTTATTTAAATCATTTCATTCCAAACCTCAAGGACCCTAGATCATTTTTCACTCTCAATTTTCAGAATTCTCTCAATTCTCTCTCACTTTTTAACTCTCAACCTCCATTTCCAACCACACTCAAAACTCCTCCATAGAGATTAACAAGTTCTTCATTGGAACTTGTTAATTCTTGAGCTTAAGCCTCTCATCATTACTCCATTCTTGCTTTTCATTGGTGATTTTCGTTTGGATCTAGATCTGGAATTTCAGAAGTGATTATTAGAAGTGATTTTGAGCATTGTTAGCTTATTGCTTGGATTTTCAGCTTTTTCTTGCAAGGAGCTCATAGGATCTTAGATTTCTTGCTTGGATTCATCAATTTCTGTTAACAACACTCACCAATGCAAATCTCAAGTTTGTAGGTTGGTTTTCCTTAGATCTATACTTGATTTAGCTTATTTGCAATCTATACAATGTAGATCTTTGGTTGTTCTTGATTTTGATCCATTTTGCTTGAATTTGATTCTTGATGTTGATGATTATTGGATCTAAATGATGTTTGAATACTGTGTTTAAACTTAATTTTCATGCATTGTTGATTACATGATCATTGGAGATGATTGCATAAGTGATTTTGCTGCTGGAAGTGCTTTTTCAAATTAATTTTTTGCTGCTGTAACAGGGTTAACCGATTAACCAATTGCAGTACAAGTTGGTTAATCGGTTAACCAATGTATTTTGTTGTTTCTGCTGATTTTGGAGCTGTTAATCGGTTAACACACTTGGTTAACTGATTAACACTGTTGCAGAGTGTGTTTTTTGTGTATTTTTGAGCATGTTTCGATCCCGTTTCATTTTTAATCTTCATTGATTGATATGATACTTGTCTAAGGACTTTTTTGATGCTGTTGCACCTCACACCATTGTATGCACACAATTTTCCGACACGCGACTCTTGGATTTTTATCGTTTATGATCATGTTTGCGTTGTTGCGTTCTTGATACGATGAACACGTTGCACACACTTCTTGAGCATGTTGAGTATGACTTGTTGTTGGTGTTGCTGGAGTTTTTGTTGTGAACATAATTACTTGCACTTAGCTTCATGAGATGCATGTTTTAACTTGACTTGTTCATATGCTTAATGATGGGCATCCTTTCATGATATGCATTCTTTCATGGTGATTTCAAGAGTTGTTTACCATGGTTTGTGGTATGATGGTGATCATGTTTAATTGAAGAATATGTAATGCTTGATGCATGTTTGCTTTTCCATGAGGGAATCATTTTTGAATGCATGCTGCCCTGATTTTCTACTGTTGTTAATGCGCATACATGCTGTCATATGTGCTGCTGTTTGGCCTTTTGCACCCCTTCTTGTGCTGAATTATGTGCTGTTATAAGCTGTCTTGCTTGTGTGTTGCCCTTTACTACTGTTTTGGTGCAGGTGCGCTGTTGTAGCCGCTGTTTGTTTCTTTTCTTTCACTCTTTCTCTTCCCTTGAATCTCGAGACTTGTTTAAGTCTTGGATTTGCTTCCTTAGAGCTACCTAGTCCAACTTAATCTTTGATTAAGCTTGGAGTATGATTAGCATTAATCTTTCGTTTTGCATGCTAACTTAGGTAGATGTTTCCTCTTTACCTCAACCATAGGGCCACTTTTGCATGATAACATTAGGAATAATTTAGTCTCCCCTTAGTGTTTTCTTTTTCCTTGAGTCTTCTCTTCTCATCTTATAACGCTTCTAAAACACTTAATAAATATAACGAATATTGCCCTCGAGCCTTAAGTGTAGGAAATGAAGAACGAGGGGTCTCCCCTCCTCTTCTAGAGTGTTTAGCATACGTCCCATTTGGGGGCGACCATGCGATTTAGTCATTCCCGCATAGTAGACTTTAGTGCAATGTAAGTTACGAACTAACTTCAATCCATTTCTTGTCTAAAAAACACAAAACAAATTAAAACCTTTTTATCCTTCGAGAACGTTAAGTTTCAAACTATTTTCAAAAAAGGGCACGTTATTTTCCGTCTCGTCGCAAACAGGCGTCGACCCTAGCTGCCGGACGCGAACTTAGCGTCACTCTTAAAAAACACTAACCTCGTTAGGTCGAACTACGACTGCTCTGATTTCCTCTTTCTGGTTAGATTGAGGATACGTAGGCACAAGACGGCGATGTCTTGGCGAGCAACCTCCCCCCTTAGTTCGTGTCCGAACTACATTGACTCTGACTTTCCCATTGCACGAGGGAATACGTAGGCATAGGACGAACGATATCCTACCGAGTCACTTCTTTTTCTTTTCTCCCCCGTTTCTTCACTCTGCTCCGTTCCCGTCCCTTCTCGTTTCCAGTAGCAGTGGAGATCCAGATGACAACACCCTTTGATCGAGAGAACAAGCGTGGATCCCATCGAGTACGATGGACGCATGGGGGTGCTAATACCTTCCCCTCGCGTAATCGACTCCCTTACCCATTTCTCTTGGTCGCGAGACCATGCTTTTCCTTTCCCTCAGGTTTACGCAGTGTTTCCTTTCCCTCTCTTAGGATAAATACACATTGCTGGCGACTCTGTTTCTGCGCCACTTTCGCGTTTGTACCAGGATGAAAATCCCGGGAGCGACAGCTGGCGACTCTGCTGGGGATCGAACCCAGAATCTCTGGTTGACCTCTTGCTGGTCCATCCTCTTTTGCGAGTCAATCCTAGTGCTTGTCTGTTTATGTTCATTGGGTGTTTACTGTTGTGCTTTATTTTGTTGTATATTACTGTATTACTGTATTATTGTTTTACTATTTTATCGCATTTATCGCATTTCATTTCATTATTGTCATATTCTGGACTGTGTTGCGCTGTACTGGATTTTCTGTTTGGCAGGTTGAGGGGTTCTGAGAGATAAGCCCAATACCCAGGCTTGAGCATACACCTATGATTAGCATGGAAAGTAGTGTGACTTGTTTGGAATTTTGCCAGACGTAGTATACATGAAAACTCCACATCCATACGAGGTTTTCTTTGGTAATATTCTATCCTGCGCATTTGGGGCAGATGATGGAATGTAACCTGGGAAACTGTCGACTCTGGTGACCATTTCCCGAGGACTCAGTTGCGACACTCCTCCCGAGATGTGATAATGGCAGACCAGAAATGGCAAATCCATTACACTTCTCGATCCGAGGACCCAATGCTGGGAACTTGCTATAGGATATCCTTTTTTAGGGGAATCAGTTATGGCCGCCTCGATTGGTGATGATGCCAAACCGAAAATGGTGAACGTGTCGTCATTTCTCGACCTGAGAGCCTGGGATACTGAGGTTCCTCGGTTTTCTAGTACCCACATGTGAGAGGGGCTGGGTGTTTACAGGTTTGCAGGTAACCGTAACTTTCATCCTACTTGGTATTCTGGTTCTCTTATCATTGTGAACTTATCATCCTGGTATTCTAGTATTTTGAATGAGCCGTTACTCTGGATTTCTGGGTTTCTGATATTCTGGGTCTTATCCATTCAGCAGCACAGCAGTACAGAGCTTTATGGAAGCCTTGATCCCGTGTCTGTTGCATCTGCATCATCATTTTTGCATACATGTTCTTGTATTTCCAAGGGATATTGACTTTGAGACTCGTTGTTGAGCATTTCCATCCATTTCTTGTGGTTCATCTGTGAAAAAAAGAAGAATAACTTGAATCAAAGCAGAATGATTCCTTGGAAATATTCGAACATGGCATTTGCATCGCATTCTCATACTCATATGCATAACAGGTGTTCCGGAGTGGATTTCTCATTCTGACTTGGTATTATCTTCAGGACAGCCAGCTTGACCCGCCACCACTACTTAACTTGTGAAAATTGGAGGATAACTATGGAACAACTCCAGGCAGAAATGACCAAAATGAAGATTTAGATGGGGCAGTTTATGGGGAACATGCAAGCTCTGATTCAAGACTAGAAAGTGCTAAAGGAGGAGGTCAACCAATTGAAGACTCAGATGAATCTGGTTATGGAGGTCGTGAGAGGTGTGCTAAGCAAAGAAAATACTCCCATGCCTGAAGTTGCGGCTGGAATTGTCTCTCCTCCATTGTTTAAGGGATCTCTCCCAAAGGGTGAGCAGATTGCCATTGTGACCGTCCCGGCTGTATCTCAACAGCAAAATCAGGCTCCTCGCCAGTATCAGCCAAGGCCTAAGCAGAATAGCATTTTGAGACTCCACCAGTGCCATATTCTCAGCTATTATAGCACCTCTTTCAGTTGCAGCTGGTACAAAAAAGGACTCTGGCTCCTCTTACTGGTATTCCCCCACCGGGTTATGATGCAAGAGCTCATTGTGATTTTCACTCTTGTGCGCCGGGGCATAATGTGGAAAATTGTAAGGCCCTTCAGCATGCTGTCCAGGATCTGATCGATTCGAGGAAAATTGAATTCACGCCGAGCGGCATAAGCATACAAGGTGGTCTCACTCTAGCTATTGAAAAAGAAGTGGATATCCCTGTGGCCTCTCCCAAAGATGCATCAAGTCAGGGGAATTTCTTACAGTCTTTGGTCTTAGAATCCCCACATCCGCAAATGCTGTCTATACCTTGACTAAGCCTGAAGAGAAAAGCGCCTGAAAAGATTGTGCGCTCGAATCAGTGTCAACAAGAGAACTGCTCTAGAAAGGGACAACAAAGGCAGAAGCAGCCTGAGAGACAGTTTGATGTTCTTCCCATGCTATACGCTCAGTTATTGCCTGATCTACTAAAGTATCAGTTGGTTCAATTAAGGACTCTCACACCATGTCTAGCAAAGATACCACCATGTTAGGATGCAAGCGCAAGATGCGAGTTCTATTCAGGGGCCCCTGGCCATTTGATTGAAAATTGCAAAGCTCTGCAACACAAGGTGCAAGACTTAATCGACTCAAAAGTCATCACGATCATGCCTGGCGGTCTGTACTTGAATTGAAGACTCCTTTCTAGAACGAGCACCCAAATTGTAAGAGCATCGTCTGAAACAATAGGTCCAGACGAAGTCAAGTCTCCCCAACAATGGCAATCTTTGGATACTTTATTGCATTTTCATATGTAGCTTTCATTTGTTTGTTTAAACACTGTTTGCATGTAAAAACTGTGAGGGATATCCTTCTAGCTATCCTGTTTTAATGATGTCAACAAACATATTAGATTGTAATTTGAGCGGTATCACTTCACGTGTCGGGCATATAGCGTCTTACCGTTATTGGTCATGTGTCTAGATGCATAGGATCTTGTTCTCTTCAAAAATAAAGATCCACTATTGTTTTAGTAGTGTCTAGCATGTATGTTTGACCTTGGTCTGGTAAAAATGCTCAAAAAATTGAATTTCCTAAAAAATCTGCACTTCATGCGCTGACCCTTAAGTTCATGCGCTAACCCCAGAATTCATGCGCTAACCTCCAAAACTTGCGAGTAAGCGCACAAATCTGTGGACTCAAAATTCTTATCTTATGCGTTGACGCATGGATACTGGAGGTCGACGCATGACCTTTATTTCTGCATTTTTTCACTTAATTTCTTTTCTGTTATTTTTCTGTTATTATTTTTGTTGGTCATATTTTTCATATAAATAGTTTTGGTCTTCATTTTTTCACGACAACAAGAAACGTGAAAGATATATGTCATTTCTCTCTTCATCTTCATCTTCTTCATTGTGTAAACAAACAATCACACATAATCATCTTTGTTTGTGTCACCCATTGATCGAAGTGATAACGTTCAGAATTTAGGAAGTGTAATCTTCATCTTCTGGGTTGAGAGTTTGGCAGGTGTTTCTTGAATCAAACCAGTTGGGTTTGTCCTCCAAGAATCGAAGAGATTTTGGGGGTTTTTGTATAAACTGTTCATTCTACAGGGATTCGGCTGGGCGAAGGTAATCGGAAATTGGCGCAATTGTTTCGGTTTAGTAGCTGTAATCAGAGGATTGTAGAAGAAGGTTTGGGTTCAAATTCTTGGAAGATTTCAATTGATCGAGTGAAGGTAACTGAAGAACGGTGTTTTCTTTCGGTTTAGTAGTGTGGGACGGTAATTGAATCAACCATATTCAGAGCACTTGATTCATCTTGAATCAAGGGAAGAGAAAATTCTGCATCAACGATCGGAGACGTTCGGGGTTTGAATGTTCATAGTTTTCTCTTGTAATAAACAATTTGCAACAACTACATATATATATATCTCAATTCCTTTTGTGGAGTTGGGGGCAGACGTACCCAATGCGAGGATGATTGGGGAACTGCCTAATCAAATCTCATTTGTTCTCTCTTTCCCTTAACTCTTTTATATTTTAGTTGTGTTCGAATTTGTGAAGTAGCAAACTATTGAAATTTCTGTCGTAGAGTAATTGTACGCAGATAAATTGTTTTGTTAAATCGATACAATTCATTGAATTGTATTTTGGAGCAGCTGTACATTATTCTCCATAGAAATTCTGCACATAGTGTGTTTACACACACTAGGTGTTTGATAATTTGTTTCAAAGCAAAATTCGAACACACTGCTTTAAATTGCTTATCAATTAACCTCATTGGATTGGAATAAACATCAAGCAAGTGATAATTTGTTGTCTGCGTTTTTTAGTGTAGTATTCAAAACTGAATTTTTCTCTTCCGTACTCATCCGTGATATATTCGTGCATATCCGATCCTTTCGGTAGAAGGTTCGTTGTAGACGTTCTATCCAGTGGTAGCTTCCGTTAAATAATTTTTTAAAACAGAATTTGTATAGACTATTTGCGTGTAAAACTCAAGGGATCTATTCAACCCCCCCCCCCCTTCTAGACCATAGCCATCGTCTAACAAGTGGTATCACGAGCTCCGGTTTATTCTGGTGCTTCGGTAAAACTTCTTGGATCATGGCGAACGAACCTAAGGGGGTTATAATAGAGCTCCAGTTTTTACAGGTGAAAACTACAGCTACTGGAAGGATTGTATGCGCGTCCATATTAATTCCATAGATCGGAAGGTTTGGAACGTTATTTTAAATGGTCCCATGGAAATTACTATGACTAACGCGGAAGGCGTTGTCGTTCCTAAACCCGAAGCTCAATGGACTGAGGAGGACGAGAAAAAGTACAGCTATGATTGAAAGGCTCGTAATATGATCATTTCCTCCTTGGGAGTTAATGAGTATTATCGAGTCTCCAATTGTGAAACGGCCAAAGCTATGTGGGATGCCTTACAAGTAGCCCACGAAGGCACTAATGATGTTAAGATGGCTCGTATTAATACACTAACGCAAGAGTTTGACTTGTTTTACATGAAGCAAGGGGAAACCATTGCGGATATGCAAAAATGATTTACTCACATTATCAACAAATTGCATGTTCTTGGTAAACCAATTCCAAATGAGGTTTCTACTAACAAAATTCTGAGGTGTCTTAACAGGGAATGGCAACCGAAGGTTACCGCTATCAAGGAGGCCAATGATCTTGCTACACTAGACCTCACAACACTCTTTGGTAAACTCGATGAGCATGAGCAAGTGCTCATTAGCTTGGATAAACATGAAAAAAGTATAAAGAAAGAGAAGGCAAAAGATACGGAGAAGAAGTCGATAGCTCTTAAGGCTTCTTGTTCAAAGTCCACACATCAAGAGCTAAGTGATGATGAAGCCAAAAATGACAAAGATGAAGAATCCGGTAATGATATAAGCTTATTTGTGAAGAGATACAATAGATATATTCGTAAGAACAATATTCGACACTCGGACAGAAATCTAGTCAAGTTCAGGAAGCAATCTAGAAGCGAAGGAAATAAAAATGGCAAGGTAAAAGGGACGTGCTACAACTGTGGAAAATCCGGGCACTACAAGCCGGATTGTCCATCCCTAAAGAAAGACAAAGATAAGGATAATGACAAGAGTCGCTCAAACAAAAAGTCCAACAAGTCTCGACGAGCATACATCGCTTGGGAAAGCGATAGTGAGTCGGAGAAAGATGATTCCTCAAGTGACGAAAGTGAATCCGTCAACCTTTGTCTTATGGCACGTCACAACAAAGCAAAAGAGGTAAAACACTCTAAATATGAAAATTGTCAAAATATGTCTCATGCTGAATTAAAATGAGCTTTTGATACATTGCACCACGAAGCTAAGGAAGCATTTCAACGCTTAGCTTCGAATAAAAAGATTTTTTCCTATTTGGAGAAAAAGGTTTCTGATTCCTAAAAGGAATTGGAAGATCTTAAAAAATCCATGGTGAATGTATCAAAAACAAAGATCGATGAGAATAAATATCCATGGTTTAAATTTGGGGGTTGTGATACTTGTCATATTTGGCAAAGAGAAGTGAGAACCCTCAAAGCCAAGTTAGACAAGGCTCTCAAGCCTAAGATTATGTTTGCTATTGATCGATCACATTATCGTGAAACAATGAATAACCCGTATCAACAATACACGTATGTGATTCGAGATAGTGATAGCAAAGGTAAACTCCAAACGAATCGTGATTGCTTATATTATTGTAAGCCCGGTCATACTATTGCTAAGTGCCACTTTCGGAGATTTCTTGTTCCAAACGGCATTTATCAATGGTTGCCCAAAGGCAATATTGGTTTCACTTACCATAAAGGACCCAATGAGAATTGGGTACCTACTCTCCCAATGAGAAGATGGGTTCTGGATAGTGGCTGCTCAAGACATATGACCGGAGACATATCTCTTTTCATCGACTTTGTGGCGAAGAAAAAGGGGTTTGTCACCTACGGAGATAACAACAAGGGACAGATTCTCGACAAAGGAAGTATAGGTAACCCCTCATCTACTACTATCTCTGATGTACTTCTTGTGGAAGGCCTTAGACACAACCTTTTAAGCATTAGTCAACTATGTGACAAAAATTATAAAGTCTCTTTTTCAAAGGATTGTTGCGTAGTTGAAGATAGCGACAAAAAGAATGTGTTTAAGGGCTTCAGGGTGAACAACGTCTATATGCTAGACTTAAACGAGGTATCATTGGATGGAGACAAGTGTTTAGTCACTATGAATGAAGATTCATGGTTGTGGCATAGACGCTTGGCTCATATCAACTTTGATTTGCTTAACAAAATTGTCTCTAAAGACCTAGTCATCGGTTTGCCCAAAATTAAATTCACAAAGGATCATCTTTGTGATGCGTGCCAAATGGGGAAGCAAACAAGGATCTCTTTTAAATCTAAAAACATTGTTTCAATTATGAGACCCCTTGAGCTCCTCAATATGGACCTCTTTGGACCATCTAGGGTTAAAAGCCTAGGTGGTAACTATTACGGGTTTGTTATAGTCGATGATTTTTCTAGGTTTTGCTGGACAATTTTCTTAGCAAATAAGAGTGATACCTTTTCGTCCTTTGAACGATTTGCTAAGTTATCTCAGAACAAGTTAAACACAAACATTGGGTCAATCAGAAGTGACCATGGTGGTGAGTTTGAAAATCATTTATTTGAAGCATTTTGTGATTCCAACGGAATTGATCATAATTTTTCCGCACCACGTACCCCTCAACAAAATGGGATAGTGGAACGTAAAAATAGAGTTTTGGAAGAACTTGGAAGGACTATGATCAATGATAGTGGATTACCAAAATACTTTTGGGCCGACGCCATAAGTACGGCTTGTTATGTTTTGAATAGGGTGCTCATCCGGCCTATTCTAAACAAGACACCGTATGAGCTTTTAAAAGGGCGTAAGCCAAACATCTCTCACCTTCATGTATTTGGTTGCAAATGCTTTGTGTTAAACAATGGGAAAGAGACTCTCGGCAAATTTGATGCCAAGGATGACGAGGGTATTTTTCTTGGATACTCTCAATCGAGTAAAGCGTATAGAATTTATAATAAGAGGTTACATGTAGTTGAAGAGTCAGTTCATGTTACTTTTGACGAGTCTTATCCAAGAAATGTCGGAGAAGGCAATTCTTTTCATGGTGCAGGTGTACCTACTGAAGACATACTCAAGGACACTGATAAGGGAATTGATCAGCCTGAAGCAGTGCGTATTGAGGAGGAAAAGGATCACCAACCAGTGAAAAGTGAGGATGATCATCATGCTAATAAAGATGAACTTCCTCCAGCTTGGAAGTCTTCAAAAGACCATCCAATTGACAACATTCTCGGTGATATCTCTAAGGGAGTAACTACTCGCTCTAAACTTAGTAACTTTTGTTATTACTCTGCTTTTGTCTCCCAAGTTGAACCTAAAAACTCTAAGGAGGCGTTACTCGATGAGCATTGGTATCTATCAATGCAAGATGAACTAAATCAATTCTGGAGAAATGAGGTTTGGGACCTTGTCCCCCCTCTGCGAGATCATCGAGTAATAGGCACCCGATGGGTGTTTAGGAATAAACTTGATGAAAATGGAGTAATAACGCGTAACAAAGCTAGGCTTGTAGCGCAAGGCTATAACCAAGAGGAAGGAATCGACTATGAGGAAACTTATGCGTCGGTTGCCCGACTCGAGGCCATACGCCTTCTACTTGCCTATGCTTGCACAAAGAACTTTAAATTATTCCAAATGGATGTTAAAAGTGCATTCCTTAACGGATATATAAATGAAGAGGTTTATGTAGACCAACCTCCAGGTTTTGAATCACACGAATATCCTGATCATGTCTATAAACTTAAGCGAGCTTTGTACGGACTTAAACAAGCCCCTAGGGCTTGGTATGAACGTCTAAGCAAATTTCTACTTGATCAAGGGTATTCAAGAGGAAAGGTTGACACAACCCTCTTTATTAAACGTCAAGGAAAACACTTAATTTTGGTACAAATTTATGTTGACGATATTATATTTGGGTATACTAACATGACCTTGGTCAAGGAGTTTTCTAGTTTGATGCAGGGGGAGTTTGAAATGAGCATGATGGGGGAGCTCAACTATTTCCTCGGATTGCAAATCAAACAACTTGAAGAGGGCACATTCGTGAGTCAAACGAAATATTGTCTTGAGTTACTAAAACGTTTTGACATGCTGAACTGCAAAGCAATATATACTCCCATGCCTACAAGTGCTAATCTTGATCGTGACGAAAAGGGTAAGGATGTTGAGGTAAAGAAGTACCGAGGTATGATAGGGTCTCTCCTTTATCTTACCGCATCATGTCCCGATATAATGTTTAGTGTATGCATGTGTGCAAGGTATCAGGCACATCCCAAGGAATCCCACCTGAAGGCAGTTAAGCGCATACTTCGATACCTCTCTGGTACTCTAAAGTATGGGCTGTGGTATTCCAAAGGTAGTGTTTGTTCCTTAGTTGGCTACTCCGACTCCGACTTTGCCGGGTGCAAGTTGGATAGGAAAAGTACTAGTGGCACGTGTCACTTTTTCGCAAACTCCTTGGTGAGTTGGCACAGCAAGACACAGGTTTCCGTTGCTTTGTCAACAGCCGAGGCGGAATACGTTGCCGCCGGTAGTTGTTGTGCTCAAGTCTTATGGCTTAAACAACAATTACTTTATTTCAACTTAAAACTTGAATGTATTCTAATTTTGTGCGATAACACTAGTGCGATTAATCTAACTAAGAACCCTGTACTACATTCACGCACCAAGCATATCGAAATACGCCATCATTTTCTTAGGGATCATGTAGAGAAAGGTGATGTTATTTTTGAGCATGTTGACACTAAGAATCAACTTGCTGATATTTTCACAAAACCATTAGCTACAGAGCCTTTCTTTCACATCCGTAGGGAACTTGGCATTCTCGATATCTCGGATTGTGCATAACATCCTTTAGAATAGTCATCTTCACATATATATACATATATATATGCTTGTTTATTCCTTTAACTAACAATGCAAAGACATGTTTAGCCATATGTGAGGGATCTTACCGTCATGATGTTCAAGGTAATATCGTTCCAACTTATAGAGGTTTATCAACATTTTGTGCCATGTTACTTACTCTATTCTTGATGTTTGTTTCATTTTGAGCACTTATCATTCATGTGAATGTTTGGTTCTGTTTGTGTATATGTGTATTTATCTGGTTGGAACAAGATTTTTGCAAAATTTCACTTTTACAGGTTCATGCGTCAACGCATAGATTCATGCGCTGACCTATTAAACCTTCGGGATAGCGCAAAATTTTCAAGAATCATGCGCCGATGCACAGATTCACATGTCGATGCATAAATGAACCATTCAGACTCCTTCTTTACTGGGTTGCGTGCGCCGACCTAGTGGTGTTTACTTTCCCTACATTTTCTCATTGCACATTAATCTATGATTATTGCATGTCATCTCATTAGTCTTTGTGGTCAATCTCTCCCTATCCTTCTCCTTTAAACCTCATCAATCTCAATTACTCTCCACTAAATCCTCATCAAAACCCTAATAAAACAAAAAAAAAAAGGAATACAAAGAGAAAATTCCCTATATCTCTGCTGCAAGGTCTTCAAAGTATTTCACACATCTCCTCTTCCATCTCTGCAAAAATCTAGTGTGATAATCTTTCTTCAATTCTTCTTCAACCATGGCATCCCGAAGAAATCCTTGTACAAGGGGAACAAGAGGATCAACTTCACAACCAGCACCAACCAGAGTATCATCCTCACACCGGGTAACTTTTGAGTCTTTAATTTCTGAAAGGCTAGCTACTCCTTTTGGGGAATTATTCTCTAACCGGGTTGTTATAAGACAACATGGGTTTTATCCTCTGATGGGTCCAGATTTTCACATTCCTAAAATTTCTGAACTCATAAATTTTCAAAATCTTAATGAATTTGTAGAATGTGATGACAAGTATAGTGAAGATTTGACTCGGTTGTTCTATTGTGGGATGAAGGGCAAATTTCGCAGGGCTGAATTTAAATTCTCTATAAATAATGCAGAATTTCAGGTGAAAAATGATGTATGGTCTACATTGTTTATTTTGGACACTGATGACACTCTCCCAAAGGTTACTGATAAAACCTTTGTTCAGGACTATGAATTCAAAACTGCTCTGAATTCAATGTTGAGGGAACCATATCCAGCTGAGTTTGTGGCAAGTGAAGCATTTCCTAAGAGTGTCACTACCGGTCATTTAAAATTTGAAGAACGTATTCTTCAGTGGATTGTTGCTCGCATATTGAGGCCTAAGAAAGGAGGCTACTCAAAAGTTGAACAAGCAGAGGTGCATCTTATCTATATCCTGAAGAATAAGATCAAAATTAAATGGCCTTATTATTTTGCTTATAGGATGTTCACAACTCGTAGCTCCAACAAATTTCTGGCACTTGGTTATGCATCTGCTATGGCAAATTTTTTGAATCACTTTGACATTCCGATTCCACAGATCTGTCATATTCATATTACTATTGAACAACAGTTTCTGGCCAGAACCTTGTCCATTATGGGTTACCATTGGCAGCCACGTGAGCGCAGGTTCATCCATCGACAAAGAGCTACCCATCCTGAACATAATGAACCTGTTCATCTTGAAGCAAGTGAGGATGAAGGCAGTCAAGGTAATGCCCATCAAGTTGGTAATGATGAAAATGTGGTGATGCAGGAAGATGTTCTTATGCAAGACAATGTGGCTGTAGAAGAAGAAGACAATAAGGCATGGATGGGCTATCAACCGGAAGAAACCTCTAACAATCAAGGCTAGGGTCAGTGGCAACAAAACTGCTGGACTAACCTTGGTGCTGCGTATGTTCCTCCATCCTATGATGCGGACTATGAATGGCAGCATCCAGAAAATTCTGCTCCTCCAACTCCACCGTTTCAGCATGATCAACAGTCCTCTGATGAAATTCTAGCAAGGCTGACTGAGTTGTCTCTGCAACATCAAGAATTCCAAGCGCAGCAGGAAACTCGATACCTGACTCAGCAGGAACAGATCACAAATTTGTCTAACCAAATATCGTCTCATGCCACCAACTTCAACAATTTCGCCAATGCAGCTATGAATTGGTTCAATCAAATGGATGCCAATCTGACTCAGCAAAA
Source organism: Lathyrus tuberosus (assembly GCA_022829125.1). Taxonomy (NCBI): domain Eukaryota; kingdom Viridiplantae; phylum Streptophyta; class Magnoliopsida; order Fabales; family Fabaceae; genus Lathyrus; species Lathyrus tuberosus. The sequence goes on along the minus strand of JALAZF010000431.1, from coordinate 2,962,380 downwards.
TCTAAACTTGGAACACAGCCTTGGTAACCTTAATAGCACCTTGATTGAGCTCAACCTTTTACTCGAGGAATTTCCACCACCAAGTCAACACCATAGGGGACGAGGTTATTCGTTTAGGGGAAGGAGACCATAAACCTTAGGGCATTATGTTTAGTTGTGCGTGAATTTGTGTTTTGTGGTTTGATTATTTTTTTTAATTCTAACATGTGCTGCCGTTATGTTTAAACTTTTATGGAGTGAATGTTTTGCTTTTATGCCATTGTTCTGTATTTAATCATTACTCGTTTACATTAGCGGTATCATATGTGGATGCTGGTAAATGTTTTGTTGTTGCAAATATCTGATGATCCACTACATATTTTAGTATGTCATGTTGACCACCGTCTTCTCTTCTTTTTGATGTTGTCAAAGGGGGAGAAGAATATAAGCAGCAGAAATATTAATAACCAGATGTCAAAGACAGGGGGAGCATTGATCATCTCAAATTACATTTCTCGTGACAACCAAGAAAGTGTTGCCATCATCAAAAAGGGGGAGTATGTGAGGGATATCCTTCTAGCTATCTTGTTTTAATGATGTCAACAAACATATTAGATTGTAATTTGAGAGGTATCACTTCACGTGTCGGGCATATAGCGTCTTACCGTTATTGGTCATGTGTCTAGATGCATAGGATCTTGTTCTCTCCAAAAATAAAGGTCCACTATTGTTTTAGTAGTGTCTAGCATGTATGTTTGACCTTGGTCTGGTAAAAATGCTCAAAAAATTGAATTTCCTGAAAAATCTGCACTTCATGCGCTGACCCTTAAGTTCATGCGCTAACCCCAGACTTCATGCGCTAACCTCCAAAACTTGCGAGTAAGCGCACAAATCTGTGGACTCAAAAGTCTTATCTTATGCGTCGACGCATGGATACTGGAGGTCGACGCATGACCTTTATTTCTGCATTTTTTCACTTAATTTCTTTTCTGTTATTTTTCTGTTATTATTTTTGTTGGTCATATTTTTCATATAAATAGTTTTGGTCTTCATTTTTTCACGACAACAAGAAACGTGAAAGACATATGTCATTTTTCTCTTCATCTTCATCTTCTTCATTGTGTAAACAAACAATCACACATAATCATCTTTGTTTGTGTCACCCATTGATCGAAGTGATAACGTTTAGAATTTAGGAAGTGTAATCTTCATCTTTTGGGTTGAGAGTTTGGCAGGTGTTTCTTGAATCAAACCAGTTGGGTTTGTCCTCCAAGAATCGAAGAGATTTTGGGGGTTTTTGTACAAAATGTTCATTCTACAGGGATTCGGCTGGGCGAAGGTAACCGAAAATTGGCGCAACTGTTTCGGTTTAGTAGCTGTAATCAGAGGATTGTAGAAGAAGGATTGGGCTCGAATTCTTGGAAGATTTCAATTGACCGAGTGAAGGTAACTGAAGAACGGTGTTTTATTTCGGTTTAGTAGTGTGGGACGGTAATTGAATTAACCATATTCGGAGCACTTGATTCATCTTGAATCAAGAGAAGAGAAAATTCTGCATCAACGATCGAAGACATTCGGGGTTTGAATGTTCATAGTTTTCTCTTGTAATAAACAATTTACAACAACTACATATATATATATATATATATATATATATATATATATATATATATATATATATCTCAATTACTTTTGTGGAGTTGGGGGCAGACGTACCCAAAGCGAGGACGATTGGGGAACTGCCTAATCAAATATCGTTTGTTCTCTCTTTCCCTTAACTCTTTTACATTTCAGTTGTGTTCGAATTTGTGAAGTAGCAAACTATTGAAATTTCTGTCGTAGAGTAATTGTACGCTGATAAATTGTTTTGTTAAATCGATACAATTCATTGAATTGTATTTTGGAGCAGCTGTACATTATTCTCCATAGAAATTCTGCACATAGTGTGTTTATACACACTAGGTGTTTGATAATTTGTTTCAAAGTAAAATTCGAACACATTGCTTTAAATTGCTTATCAATTAACCTCATTGGATTGGAATAAACATCAAGCAAGTGATAATTTGTTGTCTGCTTTTTTTAGTGTAGTATTCAACACTGAATTTTTCTCTTTCGTACTCATCCGTGATATATTCGTGCATATCCGATCCTTTCGGTAGAAGGTTTGTTGTAGACGTTCTATCCAGTGGTAGCTTCCGTTAAACAATTTTTTTAAACAGAATTTTTATAGACTATTTGCATGTAAAACTCAAGGGATCTATTCAACCCCCCTTCTAGATCCATAGCCATCGTCTAACAAAAACTTGTTTGTGTTTGGAATGTTGATTTTAATGTAATGATTTTGTTTTCTTGAAGTGTTTTATTCGTGTTCACTCATTTTCATGTTTATATGCACTACAATACCAACTTTCTTGCCTTAAACTCTTGAGGGAGGATGATGATTTGAGAATGCAAAATCTTTGGTTGTGTGCTTTTGGATAAAACCCTGTTAAGGATGTACAGGCATTGTTTCAAATCCCTAAACACTGGAGATATAAGGGAGATAGACCCTCGTTAACCCCTTTGAGCCTTGAAGTAGGAGTTTCTTTCGTACGAAAAAACCCTCATCCTTAACCCAGGGGCAGGGTAGGCGTTAGTTCGTTTGACCAAGCATTCAAATTTCAAAAGGAGTGTGCATCTGAGGATCCATTACCTTTCTTTCCTCATGTATCAGGAGGTTAAGATGTGAAACCACAATGGTTATCCATCAACAATCAAGGAGTGAGGCTGTCACAACCCTTTCAAGCAAGTCAGACAAAACGGTGTCACACGATTTGTTCAAAAAAAAGAAGAAAAAAATAAAGAAAGAAAGCCCGCTAAGTCCAAAACTTGAAAACAAGCGACTTAGGTAAAAGTTAGGGCATCCCGCTGGACTTCAAAATCGAAAAAACTCAAAAGAGTTAGTCCAGGAAAAAATTAGGGATCAAAAAGCAAAAAGCGAAAAGGATTACAAAGAAAAATCCTCGAACAAGAACAAAGTCGGGTGACTGCGAACAAAAGACAAAAGGGGTGACTATTGCTCCAAAACCTCATTAGGTGTCAAACCATCAGTTGCATGGGTTCCTTAAAGATCACAAAAATCCTTTTGAGAGAAGAGCACTTGTGCCAAATTAGCTGAACGTAGGACTAGAGAACATCAAGGAGAATGGGTGGGTACAAATAAATTTTGAGCCATAAATCCTTTTTCTCAAAACCGTGAACCAGGCCACGTTACAACCCTTAAAAAGTCCTAATTGAAGCAGGGTTTAGTCCGAAAGCGTACTTCAGCGAGATAGCGTTCCTGACTCCTATGAGTTATGCTAATAAGATTTTTGTTGGTATTGCATGTGCGTATTGTTTTCCATTCAAAAATCAATGTCGCATCCCAGCTAGTGATTCGTTCACAAGGCTCGGCGACGTATTTTCAATAAAACTTCAGGATAACACGAGTGTTGCATTATAATTGTCATTCTCATAATAAGAATTTTCTGCTTGCATGTGTTTGACATCAAAGAAGCTTACATGATGAATGTCAGTTGAGAAGCTCGATCACGCCAAGTTGAGATGGTGAAAACTCCGAAGGACATTCATGTCAAGGGGTACGTGGCCAGGAGACTGTGTGCAGCCTGCGCGTTCCCGATAAATGGTGATAAGAAGCAGCCAAGCTGGGGAAATTATGTCGAGATTCAATAAATCTCTCCACAAGCGCTTAATATGCGGCAATCAGGTCAATTTGATAAATCTCTGTAAGATCAGTTAGGGGCAAAGTTTCTTCAAGACTCGGGGCAGGCCACCTCTAGAGCGTGAGAAGTTGTCCACTCCTGAAGACTGTTAATTGAAAGCACCTCTTCAAGGTTCAGAATGCTGGGGCAGAGTATTTTCAAGTCATTACAATTCACTTTGAGGTAATCTATTTCATGGATTATGAAGTCTGAGGCAGTTGCGTCAAGATCTGATAAAACTCTCCAAGAGTTTGAAGACCCTGGGGCAGTGTGAAGGCCCGCTCTTCTATAAAATCCTCTTGAGATGATTTTTTCCTTTGGACCTGGTGGTCTGGGGCAAGTGGAGAGTTCAAAGGGCCGTTTATGACCATAAAGGCAGGTCAGGTTGGGTGGCAAGATTGTTTCTCCCTAGTAGAGTTAATCACCCCAGCACTAAAAGTTCACCATCCTCAACAGAACTTATTCTCCCCAGCAAGAGTACAAAGGATTGTGTCCCCCAGCCGAAGTCATGGTTGGCTTATTATTCCCCAACAAGCAGTTAAAGTAGATTGCTCCGAGGTGAATGCGGTTGTATCTCCAGCAGGAGATGTGTTAGATGTCTTTGAAAAGATTTTATTTTCCCCACAAAGCCTGGTACTCACTTTCCTCAACAGGTCAGGAAGTGTATTTCCGTCAGCAGCGGCATGCTCTAATCTCCAGCAGGGTAAATTCTTTCCTCCAACAGCAGGTTAAGCTCAATTATATCCCTCGGCAGGTTTCGTGACTTTTCTCCCCAGCAGGGTCATTCTCCCTAGCATTGAGGTTTCATCATTCTCATCAGACTGTCACTCTCCCCAGTCAGAGTACAAAAGATTGTTCCTCAACCAACAGTTAAAGTGGATTGCTTTAAGGTGGATGTTATTTTGTTATTGCAGGAGATTTTTGGAACGCATTCCCGAGACAAAGATGTTGTCTTCCTCGCAGAGTATTGGTGTCCACTTCCTCTACCAGTCAGGAAATGTGTTTTCACCAGCAACAACAGGATAAGGGCGAAGTCATTTCCCCAGTAGCGGGTTCAGCTCAATGGTGTCCCCAGCAGGTCTAGTACTTGTGATATGTCTCCCCAAGCAGAGTTTGGTGGTAGTCTTTGCAGCGGGTTTGATCAGCGATGGTTGACATCCCCAGCAGATTTTAAATCCAAGTGATATTTGGCACTTTTCTTATTCAGGTTTTGGTTTCCTTTTACAAGGAGTTATATAATCCCCAGTAGAGTGGATGTTTTTTTGGATTTCATCTCCAGCAGAAGTTATTGATCAAGGGAGCTGTTCAATGTGATCCTTCTCAGCAGAGTTCTTAGACTCAGAGGACAATTTATTTTGTCATCCCCGGTGGAGCTGCCTTCGTTTTCAGCATTTATTTTGCTGGAGCACTTCTTTTGCATTGCATAAGCATTCTTGCATGACATCCTCCCAAACGCTATCATTTCCATTTCGTATGGAGCACTACGCCATAGAAAAATTCAAACATATGCATTCGAAGCATAAGCCAGGTTTGATATTTTGTTTGTCAGTTCTCTTTCTCAGCAGAGATGGAATAACTCAGGAGTTTTTGTTTGCCAGTTCTCTTTCTCAGCAGAGATGGAATAACTCAGGAGTTTTTGTTTACCAGTTCTCTTTCTCAGCAGAGATGGCATAACTCAGGAGTTTTTGTTTTACAGTTCTCTTTCTCAACTGAGATGGCATAACTCAGGAGTTTTTGTTTGCCAGTTCTCTTTCTCAGCAAAGATGGCATAACTCAGGAGTTTTCGTTTGCCAGTTCTCTTTCTCAGCAGAGATTCTCAGTAGAGATGGCATAACTCAGAATTTTTTGTTTGCCAGTTCTCTTTCTCAGCAGAGATGGCGTAACTCAGGAGTTTTTGTTTGCCGGTTCTCTTTCTCAGTAGAGATGGCGTAACTCAGGAGTTTTTGTTTGCCAGTTCTCTTTCTCAGCAGAGATGGCAAAACTCAGGAGTTTTTTTTTGCCAGTTCTCTTTCTCAACAGAGATGGCATAACTCAGGAGGTTTTGTTTGCCAGTTCTCTTTCTCAACAGAGATGGCATAACTCAGGAGGTTTTGTTTGCCAGTTCTCTTTCTCAGCAGAGATGGCATAACTCAGGAGATTTTGTTTTCCAATTCTCTTTCTTAGTAGAGATGGCATAACTTAGAAGAGTTTGTTTCACTTTATCCCCAGCGAAGTCCACATTCAGTCGGTCTTCCTTTTAGAGTTCGTCTTCGGCCGTCCTCGTATTATTTTGTTGAGTAGAGCGCCTTCGACTGGCAAACACTCCACTTCATTACACCCACAGGTTGCAAATTTCCAGGTTATTTTGGTATTCAAACCCCGTGTATCCTGATTGTCTGAAAGTCGTTGCTATCATACCCTCAGATCCAAGAAGTTTGAATAGGGGCAGCTGTAACACCTCAAAATTAGCCCTCATGTTTTAGCTTTAACTGGCTTATGTTTCATTTCATTTTTGCATTGTCATTTCTGCATTTGCATGTTTCTTTTGGGCATGGGATCAAGGTATTTTCCAGCAGCTCAAGGCGTCATCAGTTCCAGTGTGATTTTCAATAGTGTTCAGAGCCAAGCAGATAGCTTTCAAAATCTTTTTGAGCATTTATTTTGCTCATTAGATGATTTGATGATCAGAAACTCCGGCAGTCAATTTTTGATCAGTTATTCAGTACCAGACAGTTGTTTTCACCAGTTTATTCCGAGTGCAAAAAACATTTCACAGCATATTTCAAGAGTGTTTCAGTGGTGATATCCAATGGCAAGTTTCAGAGGTCTATTGTGGCTCAGAACAGGTGGAATCAAGCCATTCTCCAAGTTTCCCTTCAAAAGGCGCAAGAATTCAAATTTTCCTTGTGTTAACCGATTAACACATTGGTTAACCGATTAACCAAGGCGAATTTTACCCAAGCAGCTCATTTTTCAGCACTGCTTTTTTGGATTCAAACTTTAATCACCAATTTCATTTTCACACCAGTAGAAGGATCTAGAGAGTTTGATTTTCCATTCAAAAATTTAAATTCCTTCCACTCCAATTCCTCACTTCCTTTCCTAATTCATTTTTACCCCAAATTCCACCCACTTAACCTCACTCCAAACCCAAACTTAACTCCTAACCTAGGGGTTATTTAAATCATTTCATTCCAAACCTCAAGGACCCTAGATCATATTTCACTCTCAATTTTCAGAATTCTCTCAATTCTCTCTCACTTTTTCACTCTCAACCTCCATTTCCAACCACACTCAAAGCTCCTCCATAGAGATTAACAAGTTCTTCATTGGAACTTGTTAATTCTTGAGCTTAAGCCTCTCATCATCACTCCATTCATTCTTTTCATTGGTGATTTTCATTTGGATCTAGATCTGGAATTTCAGAAGTGATTATTAGAAGTGATTTTGGAGCATTGTTAGCTTATTGCTTGGATTTTCAGCTTTTTCTTGCAAGGAGCTCATAGGATCTTGGATTTCTTGCTTGGATTCATCAATTTCTGTTAACAATACTCACCAAAGCAAATCTCAGCTTTGTAGGTTGGTTTTCCTTAGATCTATACTTGATTTAGCTTATTTGCAATCTATACAATGTAGATCTTTGGTTGTTCTTGATTTTGATCCATTTTGCTTGAATTTGATTCTTGATGTTAATGATTATTGGATCTAAATGATGTTTGAATACTGTGTTTAAACTTAATTTTCGTGCATTGTTGATTACATGATCATTGGAGATGATTGCATAAGTGATTTTGCTGCTGGAAGTGCTTTTTCAAATTAATTTTTTGCTGCTGTAACAGGGTTAACCGATTAACCAATTGCAGTACAAGTTGGTTAATCGGTTAACCAATGTATTTTGTTATTTCTGCTGATTTTGGAGCTGTTAATCGGTTAACACACTTGGTTAACCGATTAACACTGTTGCAGAGTGTGTTTTTGTGTATTTTTGAGCATGTTTCGATCCCGTTTCATTTTTAATCTTCATTGATTGATATGATACTTGTCTAAGGACTGTTTTGATGTTGCTGCACCTCACACCATTGTATGCACACAATTTTTCGACACGTGACTCTTGGATTTTTATCGTTTATGATCATGCTTGCGTTGTTACGTTCTTGATACGATGAACACGTTGTACACACTTCTTGAGCATGTTTAATATGACTTGTTGTTAGTGTTGCTGGAGTTTTTGTTGTGAACATAATTACTTGCACTTAGCTTCATGAGATGCATGTTTTAACTTGACTTGTTCATATGCTTAATGATGGGCAACCTTTCATGATATGCATTCTTTCATGATGATTTCAAGAGTTGTTTACCATGGTTTGTGGTATGATGGTGATCATGTTTAATTGAAGAATATGTAATGCTTGATGCATGTTTGCTTTTCCATGAGGGAATCATTTTTGAATGCATGCTGCCCTGATTTTCTACTGCTGTTTATGCGCATATATGTTGTTATATGTGCTGCTGTTTGGCCTTTTGCACCCCTTCTTGTGCTGAATTGTGTGCTGTTATAAGCTGTCTTGCTTGTGTGCTGCCTTTTACTACTGTTTTGGTGCAGGTGCGCTGTTGTAGCCGCTGTTTGTTTCTTTTCTTTCACTCCTTCTCTTCCCTTGAATCTCGAGACTTGTTTAAGTCTTGGATTTGCTCCCTTAGAGCTACCTAGTCCAACTTAATCTTTGATTAAGCTTGGAGTAGGATTAGTATTAAGCTTCCGTTTTGCATGCTAACTTAGGTAGATGTTTCCTCTTTACCTCAACCATAGGGCCACTTTTGCATGATAATATTTGAAATAATTTAGTCTCCCCTTAGTGTTTTCTTTTTCCTTGAGTCTTCTCTTCTCATCTTATAACGCTTCTAAAACACTTAATAAATATAATGAATATTGCGCTCGAGCCTTAAGTGTAGGAAATGAAGAATGAGGGGTCTCCCCTTATCTTCTAGAGTGTTTAGCATACGTCCCATTTGGGGGCGACCATGTGACTCACTCGTTCCCGCATGGTAGACTTTGGTGCAATGTAAGTTACGAACTAACTTCAATCCATTTCTTGTCTAAAAAAAACAAAAAAATTCAAACCTTTTTATCCTTCGGGATCGTTAAGTTTCAAACTATTTTCAGAAAAGGACACATTATTTTCCGTCTCGTCACAAACAGGCATCGACCTTAACCGCCGGACGCGAACTTAGCGTCGCTTATAAAAAACATCGACCTCGTTAGGTCGAACTATGACTGCTCTGATTTCCTCTTTCTAGTTAGATTGAGGATACTTAGGCACAAGACGGCGATATCTTGGCGAGCAAACACCCCCCTTAGTTCGTGTCTGAACTACGTTGACTCTGACTTTCCCATTGCACGAGGGAATACGTAGGCATAGGACGAACGATGTCCTACCGAGTCACTTCTTTTTCTTTTCTCCCCCGTTTCTTCGCTCTCCTCCATTCCCATCCCTTCTCGTTTCCAGTAGCAGTGGAGCTCCATCTGACGACACCCTTTGATCGAGACAACAAGCGTGGATCCCATCGAGTACGATGGACGCGTGGGGGTGTTAATACCTTCCCCTCGCGTAACCGACTCCCTTACCCGTTTCTCTTGGTCGCGAGACCATGCTTTTCCTTTCCCTCAGGTTTACGCAGTGTTTCCTTTCCCTCTCTTGGGATAAATACACATTGCTGGCGACTCTGTTTCTGCGCCACTTTAGCGTTTGTACCTGGATGAAAATCCCGGGAGCGACACATATGTAAGAACTGAAGATAAAGGATATGCAATGTGTCATACCCAAAATTTATCCTACCTGTATATATTTTCATTTGTACATTCCTTCCATCCACTAACCATTATTCCAAAAATCCAAAAATATGTTGTTTCTATCACGAGGTTGATTTGAATTGAATCAAAGCTCATGTGAGGTTCATTCAGGTCAAGTGTGTGTGCAGTTTGGTTTGAGGATCGTCTTGGTTTGACTTAATCTTAGTCAGGAAAGGGAGTGTTTCATAACAGGTCATGGTGTGTCTGATTCAAATGGTGTGGGTTTGAGCTGTCAATTCGGGTTAATGCCAATTCAAGTCAGTTGGTGTTTGGTTCAGGTTATCAAGGCATGATAAGGCAAGTGCTTCATGGTTAAGAATTATCAAAAGTCAGCTCATTTTTAAATTAGGGCTTGGGTGTACTGAGGTGTATGTCCCAAGTCATAATTCTGAGTTTAAGACATGTTCCTCTTCTTTTGGCCTACAGTGAAGGCTTCGGTTTATCAATATTCAATTGGTCAGGTTCATATGGTTATTTATTTTCCAAATCCATTTCTAAATCCCTTCCATCCATATCCATTTCAAAGCCGATCATGATCCATTTTCTTTTCTTTCCTTTTTAGCCATTATGATTCCATCCATATTTACATCCATGTTTTCAGTTTTTCATATCCATTTTTCTCCTAAAAGTCATTTATCTCATTTTGTAAAATTTCATCCATTTATCCAAACCCTATTTCAATTTAATTCCAATTCAATTTCCCATTACAAAATTCCAAGAAAATTCTACAAAAAACCCAAAAAGTCATACAAAAATAATAAAAGCCCATGAAAGTTTCTTTCCAAAAGTTCATTTATTACACACACAAAAAATTGTCAAAAAAAAATATATAAGTCAACCACCATTTCATTCATAGTCCATTACAAAAAAAAAAGGTCACAAATATATCCATTTTACAAGCCCAAGTCATAAAAACAATAAAAAGCCCACATAAAATTAGGCAAGGTACAAAGCAAATATCACAAGCTGTGATACAAATTTTAGCCTTCAAGCCAAAAGTACAAAAATGAGCCAAGCTACTTTAGCAAATATGATCTTTATTCACGTAGCCATCACCATCAATAACCTTGTCATAAAACCATACACACCACATGAATTGCTACTTATGAGCAAAAGAAAAAATAGAAAAAAAAACAAAAATGATGAAGAAATAAGGTTCATGGACAAACACCCCACTTATCCAAGCCAGGTCACGCAGCAGCATGACCCCACCCACGCACACATTCAGCTAGCCACAACACAATTTAACTCCAATAACATTGCAGCAATAACATAACAGTAAAATACAAAAAAAAAATTAATCAAAAGGACCCCACATGAGTCTTCTCCACATGAGCCAACCAACCATAGCAATCCCAAGCCACAACCAAAAAGGCACAACACACACAATACACTACAAGCCAATGTTTTCCACATGAACTTTCTGCACAACGCATACATATTAGCAAACCAACAACAATTGCTAAGCCATGTGAACCACTTCCAAGCAAGTCATAACGCATCACCTGTACATAGAGCATGATTCAAAACCATCAGCCAAAAGATTACCAAAATAAAGCCATTAACCTGCTGTACGCCACGGGAATTTTCAACCACACCAGCTGCAACACAAACTTTTGCAAAATGAAAAGTGCAACAACCTGCACACAAACCATGAACCTATCACGACTAATAAAGCCATTTAAAGAGTATGTAATGAAATATAACTGGCCACGTGAGAAACAACTCCATAACGCACAAAGAATTTAAGCCGTCTAAAAAAACCAAGACCTTCTTCGTACATCACCACACTGCAACAAACATACACACCTTATACGCCAACTGCTATAAAAAAACCAATTCACGAAATACCTTCCAAAACCGTACGACCCGCGCAGTAACAACATCACAAATCTTTTTCCCTTTCTACCCTCAATTCCTTCCCTATAAATACACGCACTACTCACCTCATTCCTGAAGCTCTGGGAGCCAAAGTTACTCTACTGGAAACACTAATTATTCATCACAGCAACCTTTCTCTTCAAACCTTCATTAACCTTTAAATATTTAATCCCTTCAACACCTCATCTTCTTCCTGAAACACTCCTTCTTCTCCTTCAATAACCACTCGACCTTCCTTTTCCTTCTCAACCACAAACTTAAACCCACCTCAAATCCATTAAAAACCCACACAATCCGCATACACATACACAAACCCCAAGCAATCTTCAGAACAAGACCCATATTCATCACCTAAATCACCATTCAAAACCCAAACGCCTTCAAATAACAACCCAAACTGTACCAGAACATTAGAAGAGGGGATAAGATGAGACAATTTAGAAACATACCGAAAGAAGGGAGGAAGAGATAGAGACGAAAACACACAAACCTTACAATCATAACAAGTGGAGGCGGATGAGAAGAAGGTTGGACCGATGGTGTTGTTCCTCATGATTTATTTTTTCAAACTTATTTAATTCGTTTTTGTCTTGAAGCTGTAACCGTGCCCTGTTTTTCCTTCTTTGTTACTTTGTGGCTTTACTAAGTTGTTGTTGTTATTTGTTTACTAATGGAGCCACTTTTATAATGTAAAGTCATTAGGTTTTTCAATCGTGCCATGGCTGGTGAGCGTGAGCTGAAGCGAAGACCCTACTTGGAGTAGATTCCCTTGGAGATGTTATTGTTGTGGTGTTCCTTCGCCAGGGCAGTAATATTTTCGAGCCTGAATCGTTGATCCCAAGGACCATTAACCCATTTTATCCACGGTGGTTGGTAGTGTTAACTCCTTATGGGTGAATACGAACACCCCGGTCAGATGAGATCTCTTGAACGTATTACTTCCTGACAGTAATATTTTCAACCTCGATTTATGACTCTAAGAACCATACATAGAACCCGCGTGTCGATGGTTGTGTAGTGGACGCCTCCGAGGAATCTTTCTCGTGGGGAAGAAACGAAGACCTCACCTAGACGAGGTTATTTCGAGGATATTATAGTCGGATGTCTCTTTGTCATGGCTAAAATGTCTTTGAAGTACATTTGTGACTCTAGGCACCTACCCTGTGTTAGAAACCTACCCGTGGGCTTTCTTTGATCCGAGCTGTGGTTCTTCACCTGTTACCTCCTGCCAACCTCAGAACTCGAACCTGTGATCTGCGATCCTGGATCTTGCATCTTACATTACAGCATGTCATTGCATTGCATTGCATCAGTTATGCATCTTGCATTCCATTTCATCCTCAGAATCTCACACCAACTTCCTTCCTTCTCCTGTAAATCAAGCTGATTCCTCGAAACCAGTATGCAACTCGAGCCAACACTAGACGAATGATGGAACAGATTCAGCAAGAGCAAGTCACCTTCAGAGAGGAGATGGACTCTATCAAAGGAAAGATAGACCAGATTCTTGAAGCCATCACGATTGCCAGAAAATAAGAAGAATTGCGTGAGACCACTACCGCCAACAACAATGTGCCTGTGCAAGGGTCTACCTCAAGGCGCTCTGTTCTTGTTCCTAATCCTATCACTTATGGGATACCGATGAACTTCACTACCACGGCTAAAGGAGCCAATGCTCAACCACTTCTAACTTTTAGAGTCACTGTTGGAGCTATTCCTCAAGCCCATCCTGTTGCTACTCAGATTCCTGCTCCTCATGCTGAGGAAAATCTCCAAGATCAGTATGACGAAGTCCAAAACTATCATGCTACCATCCCACTTGTCAATCCTACTGCCGCTCAGGATTCTGAAGCTATCAAAATGTGCCGTGATCTAGGTGAAAAACTCTGAGTCATGGAGGGGCACAACTCAAACTCTCTGAATGCTCTAGAAATATGATTGGTGCCAGATGTTGTCATTCCTCCCAAGTTCAAAGTGCCAGAATTCTCAAAGTACAATGGCCTCAGTTGTCCTAATATCCATTTGAATATGTACTGTCGTAAGATGGCTGCCTATGCCAGAGACGAAAAGCTAATGATTCATTGCTTCCAAGACAACTTGTTTGGAGCCTCCCTTGAATGGTATATGCAACTGGACGTAGCAGTGCACGCACTTGGGCTGACCTAGCTGATGCATTCGTCAAGCAGTACAAATACAACACTAACCTTGCTTCAAACCGTACTCAGCTTAGAGTATGGCTCAAAAGGACAACAAATCCTTTAAGGAGTATGTGCAACGCTGGAGAGAGCTAGCTGCAAGAGTGCATCCACCGCTTATTGACCGTGAACTGATTGGCATCTTCATGTGTACCTTTCAAGGCCAATACTATGAAAAGTTAATTGGTAGTGTTTCTGTTGGATTCGCTGACTTGGTAATCGTCGGTGAGAGAATTGAAGAGGGTCTGAAGAGCAGAAAAATCCTAGAGGTTCTAGCAGTCAGCCTGCAACCAAGAAGCCATTCAATGAATACAAGAAGAAAGAGGGCGAAACAAATGCCGTCTTTGCTCAAAAAGGGCAAGCTCAATAAGCTCTCACCCCAATGCCTTTTCAAGTCCCCTACTTTCAGTATCCGTATGTTTCTACCGCACAATATGCTCTTATGCCTTATCAGCCAGCTGTTCAAGTTGTTCAAGCTCTAATGCCTCAACAACAGGCTCCTCAGCAACAATCCTACAATCAGCAAGGGTATCAGTATCTGCCTCAGAATCAACAACAGCGAGCTGCTCAGCAACAACGTCAGCCTAACCAACAGAGGACAAGGAGGCCAGACAAAAACTTTGATCATCTGCCTACGTCGTATGCTCAGATCTTTGCCCAATTGCTGGAGAAGAGGGTCGTTACTCCGAGAGACCTGGCTCCTCCAACTGACATTCCCCCATATTATGATGCTAATGCTCATTGCGAGTTTCATAAGGGCGCTCTAGGGCATATGATCGAGGACTGTAGAGCTTTTAAACACAAAGTTCAAGACCTGATCGACTCAAAGTTTCTCGCGTTCAATGGGAAGGCTCCAAATGCCGTCAACAACCCGTTGCCGCCGCCAAGCTAATGCCAGCAGCAAGTCAAGTCAAATTAATTCAAGTTTAAGTTTCCCCGAAGAAGGCAGTCATGTTGCCATCCCATCATTTGTATTCTTGTTATTTTTTGCTTTTATTTGAGTAAGTACTGTATGCTTTAAACATTGTCGTTTGTATTTGGTTTTCTTAATGTAGTGATTATGCATGTTTTGAATTAGTTATGTCGTATTCACTCATTTTTTCAATTTACTGCAAAACACCGACACATATATATCTCCACTTCACTCTCTTTATCAAACTGTTGTTTAGCAATAATTGGAAGGAGGATGATGACAACGAAATACCCATAATTACAAACCGTATGCTTTCGGACAAAATCTCATCGATGGTGTACAGGCATTGTTTCAATCCCCCAAATGCTGGAGGGACAAAGAGTTAATCCCTAGTTAACCACTTCGAGCCAAGAAGTAGTAGTTTTCTTTGGATATTCAAACCCTTACACTCAACCTGGGGCAGGGTAGTGTTTAGTTAATCTAACTACGCACTCAAATCACAAATCAAAATCCAAAAGACATGACGGTTTTTCACCAATAACCCATGACTTGGCAGTCACAATCCTCCAACAAAATCAAAAAAATCAAAATCAAAAAAATCAAAAGCCTGCTAAGTCGAGCACCTCAAAGGAGACTTAGGCAAAAATCAAGGCAATCCCGATGGACTCTACTAGCAAAATCAGTCCATACAAAATTTAGGGATCAAACCAAAATCAAAAGAGGCCCTCGAATCCTCAACAAAAACAAAATAAGATCCAGTGGCCACCATATCAAAATCAAAAGAGTCACTGACATCCATCAAAAACAAAATAATGTGACTGCCATTTTGAGCATACCTTGAATCATCACGCTTACACCGTTAATCCTTTTGGAAAACCAACATGTGCAGAATTAACTGAACGTAGGAATAGAGATCATCGCGAAGAAGGGGTTGGTACAAATCATACTTTGAGCCTATTATCCTTTGTTTTATAAATCGTGAACCAGACAACGTTACAAACCTCAAAAGACCTAATTGAGGCAAGGTTTATTTTGAAAGTATACTATTGCAAGGTTGCGTAAACTGACTCCCCACTTATTTGCTAATCTTCAGCACTGGTGTCATTATCCTTGCCATATCTTTCACACACTAGCAAAATCAGCAAAATGTCTGGACTAATGGTCCATTCGTCTCACTATCACTACACTCGAATAAACGACACTTTTTCAAAACTTGCACGAGCATTGCATTAAGATTACCATTTGTAAATGAGTAATTTTAACTGCAAATCAGTGCTAGACATACAAAGCAACTCCAACAAGGGGAAATCATAGAGAAACTTAAACTTTCAGTGGTGTCGACCCGAATCAAGGCTACCTCAAAAACCCTTAGTCAAGGGGCAAATCCTTCATAGCTCGATCAGGGGTAAGCCATCTCAAGGAACATCAAAGCTCAGC
Organism: Lathyrus tuberosus; assembly: GCA_022829125.1. Taxonomy (NCBI): domain Eukaryota; kingdom Viridiplantae; phylum Streptophyta; class Magnoliopsida; order Fabales; family Fabaceae; genus Lathyrus; species Lathyrus tuberosus. The sequence continues at coordinate 2,946,408 of JALAZF010000431.1, read as the reverse complement.
TTCCAAAGATCAGACCGCTTCAGAATTAGGTAATCAGGGGTAGACTATTACCATGTTCATATTGGGGCTAAGAACTATCGCAGCAGGCATATCTTCTCTGTACCTTCAACTTGGATAAGCATATCTTGCCAGACACTGGTAATCATCGAGTCTAGAGCATAGTCTTCATGAGTTTATCACGTCGCTACGCTCAGACCATCTTGATCATCAAGCATAGAGTTGTGGTTCTCTCAAGAACGAACTCACGACTTATCATCAAGTGACCAAACTTGAGGCTTCAAAAGCATCTTCGTCTGCTTCAATCATGGCGTCTTCAACAGACTGAGTGTCAAGGAAGTCAAACCCTCCCTCCACCCAAAGTCTAATCCGCATTGGCAACTACCAAAAGTCCACCATGCTGGCACCTCCAAAACATATCTATTCACCCGTCTGCAATCATATGCATTATACGCATCACATTCGTCATCATAAACATCATATGTATCATATGCATACCAAAAACCAATCATACTTACCCAGCACTTGCATCTATGTGCATCAGCATTTGTATTGCATTTCTATTCGATGTGGAACACCATTACAAAATCAAGCATTCATACATACATAGTCAAGATCCAGTATCAATCTCAAGACTGCAAGGCGATCTTCAGCCCAGCCATGGGCATCTTCTGCAAATCTGTGGCAGTTCCTCACAAAGTTGTATCGACCTTATGTTGGTCAAGGCAAGCTCAAAATGATCTTCAGCCCAGACAGGGGCATCCTCTACAAGTTCAGGGCATTCCTCATGAAATTACTTCAACCTTTTGTTGATGAAGTTGTGATCTCCAATCAAGTCAGTGGTCGTTCCTCATTGAGTTGTGTCTCTTCAACCTTTTGTTGATGAAATTGGTATCCTCAGACCATTCAATGGTTTTCTCCAAACAAATTCAACCTTCCTCTTGGGTGTTCCCCAGCGAATTGGTCCTTCTCAACCTTTTGTTGATAAGAATGGTGTTCCTCAGTGACTTATTACCTCAACCTTTTGTTGATGTCTCCAATAAGCCTCACCCATCATATCCCCAACAAACATGACCTTTTGTCAATTTCCTTATTATCATCCTTTTGGTGATAGTCAAATCATGTCAATTCAACCTAACCTGCATCCTTTTGGTGTTGGTAATTATCAAAATCAGAAATTCCCTATCATCCTTTTATGGGTAGCCATTCATATCATTTCAACCTAACCTGCATCCTTTCGGTGTTGGTCCTCACAATTGGGAAGTTCCTATCATCCTTTTGGTGGTAGCAACTTGTGTTGTTTGATCTAACTGTCATCCTTTTGGTGTCGGCGATCCATGAACCTTTGGTATGTGTATCATCCTTTTGGTGAACGACAACATCAGAATCCTCTGTGTGTGCTCTATTATCCTTTTGGCAATAGCGAGCTTTGACCTCACTTTCATCCTTTTGGTGAAATGGTCGGTGTGTGGGTTTATTATCATCCTTTTTGTGTCAGATAGTTGTGTGTGCGCTCTATCATTCTTTCGGTAATAGCGAGCTTCGACCTCATTTTCATTTTTTTGGTGGAAGGGTATGTGTGTGTGTGTTCACTATCATCCTTTTAGTGATAGACTCGTCATTCTTTTGGTGTTGGGAATCTGTGGGCTTACTATTATCCTTTTGGTAATAGCGAGTTCGGACCTCATTGTCATCCTTTTGGTGTCAGGGTCTGTGTGCATGTGTTATTATCATCCTTTTGGTGATAGGTCTGTCATCCTTTTGGTGTCAGATAGCTGTGTGTATACTCTATTATCCTTTTAGTAATAGCGAGCTTTGACCTCATTTTCATCCTTTTGGTGGAAAGGTCTGTGTGTGTGTGTGTGCTCTATTATCCTTTTGGGTAATAGCAGGCTTCGAGCTCATTTTCATCCTTTTGGTGGAAGATTCTGTGTGCGTGTGTGCACTATCATCCTTTTGGTGATAGACTCGTTATCCTTTTGGTATCGGGAATCTGTGGGCTTACTATTATCCTTTTGGTAATAGCGAGTTAGGACCTTATTGTCATCCTTTTGGTGTCAGGGTCAGTGTGCGTGTGTTACTATCATCCTTTGGGTGATAGGTCTGTCATCCTTTTGGTGTCAGATAGCTGTGTGTGTGCTCTATTATCCTTTTGGTAATAGCGAGCTTTGACCTCATTTTCATCCTTTTGGTGGAAAGGTCTGTGTGTGTGTGTGTGCGCTCTATTATCCTTTTGGGTAATAGCAAGCTTCGAGACCTCACTTTCATCCTTTTGGTGAAGGGTCTGTGTGTGTGCTCTATTATCCTTTTAGTAATGGCGAGCTTTGACCTCATTTTCATCCTTTTGGTGGAAGGGTTTGGGTCGTGTGTGTGTACTATCATCCTTTTGGTGATAAGTCGGTCATCCTTTTGGTGTCAGATATCTTGTGTGTGCTCTATTATCCTTTTGGTAATAGCGAGTTGGGACCTCATTTTCATCATTTTGGTGAAGAGTCTGTGTGCGTGTGTTCTCTATCATCCTTTTGGTGATATACTCGTCATCCTTTTTGTGTTGGGAGTTTGTGGGCTTACTATTATCCTTTTGGTAATAGCGAGTTGGGATCTCATTTTCATCTTTTTGGTGAAGGGTTTATGTGTGTGTTCTATTATCCTTTTGGTAATAGCGAGCTTTGACCTCATTTTCATCCTTTTAGTGAAGGGTATGTGTGTGTGTGTACTCTATTATCCTTTTGGTAATAGGAGCTTTGACCTCATTTTCATCCTTTTGGTGAAGGGTCGCCGTGTGTGTTTTCTCTATCATCCTTTTGGTGATAGATCCGTCATCCTTTTGGTGTCGGAGATGTGTGTGCTTACTATCATCCTTTTGGTGATAGGTCTGTCATCCTTTTGGTGTCAAATTCTCCTGTTATCATCCTTTTGGTGATAACGATCTTTGCAAGTTATTATGTTATTCCACTTCCCAAGCATTTTCTTTCTTTTCGGACAAATTTGTGGTCTTCTTCATATCTAATTGTCGTCTACCTCGAAAGAACGAACACCGTAGCAGCTCATGTTTCTCGGTTTAAGCCAATTAGATAGGGGCATCTTTCATACCCCAAATTTGTCCTACCTGTATATATTTTCATCTGTACATTCCTTCCATCCACTAACCATTATTCAAAAAATCCAAAAATATGTTGTTTCTATCACGAGGTTGATTTGAATTAAATCAAAGCTCATGTGAGGTTCATTCAGGTCAAGTGTGTGTGCAGTTTCGTTTGAGAATCATCTTGGTTTGACTTAATCTTTGTCAAGCAAGGGAGTGTTTCACAACCAGGTCATGGTGTGTATGTTTCAAATGGTGTGGGTTTGAGCTGTCAATTCGGGTTAATGCCAATTCAAGTCAGTTGGTGTTTGGTTCAGGTTATCAGGGCATGATAAGGCAAGTGCTTCATGGTTAAGAATTATCAGAAGTCAGCTCATTTTTAAATTAGGGCTTAGGTGTACTGAGGTGTATATCCCAAGTCATAATTCTTTGAGTTCAAGGCATGTTCTTATTCGTTTGGCCTACAGTGAAGGCTTTGGTTTATCAATATTCAATTGGCCAGGTTCATATGGTTGTTTATTTTCCAAATCCATTTCTAAATCCCTTCCATCCATATCCATTTCAAAGCCGATCATGATCCATTTTCTTTTCTTTCCTTTTTAGCCATTATAATTCCATCCATATTTACATCCATGTTTTCAGTTTTTCATATCCATTTTTCTCCTAAAAGTCAATTATCTCATTTTATAAAATTTCATCCATTTATCCAAACCCACCCTATTTCAATTTAATTCCAATTCAATTTCCCATTACAAAATTGCAAGAAAATTCTACAAAAAACCCAAAAAGTCATACAAAAACAATAAAGGCCCATGAAAGTTTCTTTTCAAAAGTTCATTTATTACACACACAAAAAATTGTCAAAAAAAAATATATAAGTCAACCACCATTTCATTCATAGTCCATTACAAAAAAAAAGGTCACAAATATATCCATTTTACAAGCCCAAGTCATAAAAACAATAAAAAACCCACATAAAATTAGACAAGGTACAAAGCAAATATCACAAGCTGTGATACAAATTTCAGCCTTCAAGCCAAAAGTACAAAAATGAGCCAAGCTATTTTAGCCAAAATGATATTTGTTCACGTAGCCATCGCCATCAATAACCTTGTCATAAAACCATACACACCACATGAATTGCTACTTATAAGCAAAAGAAAAAATAGAAAAAAAACAAAAATGATGAAGAAATAAGGTTCATGGACAAACACCCCACTTATCCAAGCCAGACCCCACCCACGCACACATTCAGCCAGCCACAACACAATTTAACTCCAATAAACCTGCAGCAATAACATAACAGTAAAATACAAAAAAAATTAATCAAAAGGGCCCCACATGAGTCTTCTCCACATGAGCCAACCAACCATAGCAATCCCTAGCCACGACCAAAAAGTCACAACACACACAATACACTACAAGCCAATTTTTTCCACATGAACTTTCTGCACAACGCGTACATATCAGCAAACCAACAACAATTGCCAAGACATGTGAACCACTTCCAAGCAAGTGTCAACGCATCACCTGTACAGCGAGCATGATTCAAAACCATCAGCCAAAAGATTACCACAACAAAGCCATTAACCTGCCATATGCCACGGGAATTTTCAACCACACCAGCTGCAACACAAACTTTTGTAAAATGAAAAGTGCAGCAACATGCACACAAACCATGAACCTGTCACTACAAATAAAGCCTTTTAAAGAGTATGTAATGAAATATAACTGGCCACGTGAGAAACAACTCCATAACACACAAAGAATTCAAGACGTCCAAAAAAAAACCAAGACTTGCTTCGTACATCACCACACCGCAACAAACATACACGCCCCATACGCCAACAGCTACGAAAAAACCAATTCACGAAATACCTTCCAAAACCGTACGACCCGCGTAGCAACAACATCACAAATCTTTTTCCTTTTCTACCCTCAATTCCTTCCCTATAAATTCACACACTACTCACCTCATTCCTGAAGCTCTGGGAGCCAAAGTTACTTTGCTTCAAACACTAATTCTTCATCCCAACAACCTTTCTCTTCAAACCTTCATTAACCTTTAAATATTTAATCCCTTCAAAACCTAATCTTCTTCCTGAAACACTCCTTCTTCTCCTTCAATAATCACTCGACCTTCCTTTTCCTTCTCAACCACAAACTTAAACCCACCTCAAATCCATAAAAAAACGAACACAATCCGCATACACATACACAAACCCCAAGCAATCTTCAGAACCAAACCAATATTCATCACCTAAATCACCACTCAAATCCCAAACGCCTTCAATTAACAACCCAAAGTGTATCAGAACATCAGAAGAGGGGAGAAGATGAGATGATTTAAAAACATACCGAAAGAAGGGAGGAAGAGATAGAGACGACAACACACAAACCTTACAATCAGAACAAGTGGAGGTGGATGAGAAGAAGGTTGGACCGATTGTGTTGTTCCTCATGATTTATTTTTTCAAACTTGTTTAATTCGTTTTTGTCTCGAAGCTGTAAAAGTGCCATGCTTTTCCTTCTTTGTGACTTTGTGGCTTTACAAAGTTGTTGTTGTTGTTATTTGTTTACTAATGGAGCCACTTTTATAATGTAAATTTATCAGGTTTTTTTAATCGTGCCATGGCTGGTGAGCGTTGAATGGTTTATCTGTGGGACGTAGGCTCAGCCCGTCTCCTTTATTTTTTTAGTGTCATCCTTTTTTTTTCGTCTTAGGCTGTCCGTGAATGGGTGATGGGCTTAAAAGCCCATATGATCCCATATTAACACTCCTAATTTCCCTTCACACCCCTTGTTGGTTTTTTCTTTGTAATTTGTTTTTTTTGAAATTTTCTTTATTCTATTTTGTAATCTATTTTAACTTTTTATGATTCTCTCTTGATATATTATTTTGTCATTATCAATTTCTTATTATTTTTTTTTTCAATCCTTTGGGCCAATGATATAACAAAAAACCATGATTGGTTGATTTATTCAAATTAATGAAAATCTTGATCAATATGAGGCCATTTTCTTTTTTATTGGTCAATGAAGTCTAAAATCATAGATTATTGATTTATCGATTTAAATCTTGATTAAGACGAGACTATTTTGATTCCATTCTTTATTTCCATTTTATTTCACATTATCTTCTTCTTTTAGTTTCTTTTTCATTTTCGATTGATGAAGTCGTTCTATTCACGAATGTTGATTATTGAAGCGATTAACCTTCATTATTTCAAAAATGTAGTAAATGATCATTGAGGTCATTTTCTATACTTTGGGATCGTGATAGGTTACCTTCGATTAATCAACGCAAGTTTGTGATTAAGACGAGATCTTCACCTTTTCTTTTCGTGTGCCACGATTCCACTGGAGAATGATCCTCAATTCATTTCTCTACCGTGTTTTAGCACATAGATCAATTGTGCAATCTCCTATAGTATGATCTTCATTATAGATCGTGCTATGATGGTTTAGCGCTACATGTCCCATATCGAAAAATGATTCTTCGTGGCCCAAACTTATGTTTGCAAGGCTAAGGATGGTTTTAACCATCGCGGATCATTCATTCTAACGATCAACAACTAATCATTAACCACAAACTTTATTTTCCGTCAAAGATTATCTTGCTTTACTTTTCGTCAATTATTCTTGTTCATATTATTCATATTGTTCATATCATATTCATACTTGTTCATCTAACCCTCTTCTTGTTTCTTTGTTCATACCTCATTCAAAACACACTAATAACGATCGAAACAATAAAAAACTCAATTGGTGGACTGTTGGTTACTTTTCTGTGCAACGGAACTTTGACTCTGTACAGAAACCCTTACAAAGGAGGTTTTGTTCGACTCTTGCTCAAGGCTTAGTTTAGGACACCTTGCACACACACGACTTCCTCTTGGGCTACCTTACAATGAGACTTTTATTTCATGCAATCCCCTGTACTTTACATATACCCCGCTCCCATTCCGATGTGCGCATCCGTCTTGCTTTGATTGTGGTTTGTTTACTAGAAGCACCCCTAGGGACTAGCATAGACACAACCATTTTCAAACTAATCATCGATTCGTCGTCGAGCCCATTTTCAAAGCACCCCCCGTAAGTCGGTTGCTCATTAGCATCGCCATCAACCTATCGCATTCTATCTTCATCGTGGTTTCGTTACTAGGAGCACCCCTAGGGACTAGGATCGATTCTCACACCCATTTTCAATCAAAATCTCGATTGTCGTCGAGCCATTTTCAAAACAAACCTCTTTTCAACCAAATCCTCGATTCATCGTCGAGCCCATTTTCAAAATCAACTTCAAACCAACCTCTTTTCAAAACTAACCAAGCGCATACAAATAAACGCTTGATCCAACGTCAAGTGGATTTTCACAATCAAACTTCAAAACGACTAACAGCTATCGCAACTCTTTTCAAGGTGAAAAATGGGGGTTCGAGTCTTTGATCTTCCTTCGGTTGTTTAGGTGTGGGTTCTCTTACTCGTGTGTGAGCAATTAACGCCTATAAAACACTTCAACTCCCTTTGTTTCGTGGGCGTAACACGAATTACGACTGCTCTGATTCTTTATTCTCGTCCGAGTAAAGATACGTAGGCACAAGATTACGATGATCTTGGCGAACACACTTTCATCTTTTTCCGTTAAACCCCGTAGTCGAACTATGATTGCTCTGATTACTCATTCTCGTTCGAATAAGCATACTTAGGCACAAGGGCCCCAATCCTTGGCGAGCACTCTATCCTTAAACCACCCCATTTCCCTCCTAGCATCTTTTCCTTTTATCTTATCGTTTTGCATTTATTTTTTAGAAGAAAACAAACAAGCTTAGCTAACGAGCATCGCGATTCAAATCAAGAGGTTCCCGTTGAGTACAACGGACGTGAGGGGGTGCGCGTACCTTCCCCTCACGTAACCGACTCCCGAACCCGGAATGTGGTTGCGACGACCATGTTCTTATTTTCTCCTTAAAGGTTTTCTCGATATTTTTCTTTCCCTCTTTTGGGAAAAATAAAGTTCGGTGGCGACTCTGTCGAACCGTTTCGCGCCTTTCGCGCGAGGGTCGTGTCTTCGATGAAGCAATTTTTTCGAGGTGCGACACAATGGTAAAATCATTAGAATACAATGAATGAGATTTATTGACAAAATAGCAGTGGAATGTCTTAAAGGCTGGGATGTATTGGTATTAATAGCAGAATTTGTGGGAAAAGGTGAGTTGATGGTGGCTTGTTCATTGGAAGGCTCATCTGATATGGGATGGATGAGAGGACTAGGAATAGAGTTGTTAGGAATAGGAATAAAGTTGTTGGGGGAAGTTTAGACATGCTGGCTAGGACCTGCAGTGCCAGGACTTGCAGTATTATTTGGACATGTAATGTCATGGATAAGACTATGGGTAGGAAAAGGTTCAGACTCATTATGTGGGTTATGAGATAAAGATGATGTGTCTGATTCATGAAGTACATCAGTTGTGTCACTACATGAAAAATATTAAGTAGGTCATTGTCATAAGAATATGACATATCAGTAGTAGTAGCAGACCTAGGTAAAGTAGGTATATCATCAAGAAAAGGAGAATGTTGTTGATTAAGTTGAGGTTGGTTATGTTTTGGGGTAATGTTCTGGTTAGATTTGAATGGAAAATCATTTTCATAGAAAATGACATTTCTAGAGACAAAGGTATTGTGACTGTGCAGGTCATACAAGATATATCCTTTGGTTCCATCCTTGTAACCAAGAAATACACATTTGCGAGCCCTAGAATTAAACTTGGTTCTATGAGCTTGTAGGGTTGTAACAAAGCATAAACAACCAAAAACCTTCAACTCAATAAAGGATAAGGTATCCTATTAATCAAATGAATGGCATGTTGAACACAAAATTCTACATGTTTAGAGGAAGAATATAATGAAAATATAAGGTCCTAGCAACATTCAAAATGTGCTGATGTTTTCTCTCAACCACCCCATTTTGTTGGGGTGTTTCAACACAAGATTTGTGATGGAGGATACCTTTGGACAAAAGAAACTTAGATAAGGCAACAAACTCTGTGCCATTATCTATTCTAAGGCATTTCAAGGATGATTAGAAGTGATTTTCAATATAGACTATGAATTGTATGATACTATTTTTAACTTGGTCTTTTATCTTAAGAAATATAACCAAAGTATATCTACTGTAATCATCAACAAGTGTTAAAAAATATTTGTGTCCTAAGAAGGAAATAGTAGAGAATAGACCCCATACATCAGCATGAAATATTTCAAAAGGAACACAAGTTTGAGTATTACTATAAGGAAAAGGTAACTTTTTCTATTTGCCAAAATGACAAGATTCACAAGGATTATTATTGTTTGTACATGGAATGAAAGGAAACAACTTTGCAATAGCTTTCAAGTCTATATTAGAGATGTGTCCTAGTCTAGAATGCAAAAGATTACAAGTGTTATTAGCAGTGGAAGTATAAATGGAGGATTGTGGTGTAGAGTCGAGAACATATAGCCCTTTTTGCAACTTAGATGTACCAATCATTGCCTTAGAAAGGTTCTGCATGATTTCGCAAGTATCAGCAGTGAAATGCACAGAATAATTATTACTACTGACAAGCTTAGCAATGGAAATAAGATTGACATGAAAGTTTGGCATATATAGTACATTATGCAGAGGGAGGGAGGTGAAACAATGACACTACCAGACATAGATTCAATAATATGAGAACCATTAGGGAGATTTACATGAATAGGTATGATATTTTTGCAAGTAATGAAAGATACTTTGTCAAAAGAAATATGATATGTTGCACCTGTGTCTAAAATCCAAAGATTAGCATTCTTACCATTAGGAGTGGTTGAGTAAGAGGTCATGGCAAAAGGGGAAGTGGAAATGGAATTGGCTTGAGGACTCAATTTAGACTGTTGAAGTAATTTTATGATGTTGTTGTACTGCTCTTGAGTGAATCCAAAAGAGGATGTAGTAGAACCTTATGTAGAAGACTCGGAACCAATGTTAACTGCTGCAGCGGATTGAGCATTATTACCAACACTTTGTGATTTACCTTTTCCTTTGAAGCCAGGGGGAAAACATGTTTTATGAAGCAAGTTTCAATGGTGTGGTTTGTTCTCCCACAATGTGTACACACACGATTGTGACCTCGTGCACCATTAAAACCATGTGTCTTCCCTTTGAAATACCTAGATTTTCCTTTGGAACTACTTGAATTGGTCTGAACTTGAAAAGCACCAGCTTCTTCAGTGGTAGTACCAGTAAGACTCACAACAGAGATAGAGTTGTTCATTTCACGTTCTTGTTGAATAATAAGAGAAAAGGCATTATCAATGTCTGGCAAGGGATTCATCATTATGACCTGCGACTTGGAGTGCGTAAAATTTTCATTCAATTCCTTTAGAAAACGGATTACACAATCTTGTTCACGCCACAAGTACAAGGAAGGGCACAAGAACAAGCAAGAACAAGTCAATAGTTATCCAATTCATCCCATAAAACTTTCAACTGAATAAAGTAGTTAGAGGCATCAAGATTACCTTGACGAAGCTTGTACAGATCCTCTTGAATATCCGCAATACGAAACAGGTCACTATGAGAAAAACGAGTTTGTAGATTCTTCCATACACCAACAACACTATCAATTCACAAAACAAATTTTGCAATGGATTCTGAAATTGAACGATGAAGTCAAGCAAGAACCATGGTGTTGCATCGAATCTATGGAGCATACAAAGGATCTGCTACTGGAGGTTTAGTTAAGGTTCCATCAAATAAACTTCTCTTTGTTCTTCGAAATTAAAGTTATATGCATCCATCTTGACCAAGTGCGGTAGTTCTTATCATCAAGCAATTGAGACACAAGAACCAGTGCTGGATTTTCATTTGGATGTAGGTAGTAAGGCTTTGTAGAATTGGTAGAAAAATTATTGTAGATTTGCTAAGCCATTGATGAGGTAAGGAAGCAAGAACGAAGGAGAAAAGAATTAAGAAAGAAGACGATTCTACAGTGAAAGAGAAAAACGATGTAGTAAATAACAATGACGACCAGAGCTTTAAAAGCTCCGATACCATGTTAATGGTGTTACGAAGGCACACAAATACCATGGTGAAAGCACATACAAGCTGAACACGCATTAGAAAAGTAAGAAGTATATTGAAGAAGATGAAAAGAGCTTTTGCGTTAAATAATCTTTGAGTAACCAAGTACAGTATATTATATACAATGTGTAATAACTAACTAGTAAATTAGTGTAACAAACATGACATGTGTAAGGCTATGATGAAGTAGAAATATACTATGCTAACATTAAGCAATAACCACATAGTAAATAAATCATGTCATCAGCCTTGACGTAGTCTCTGGCTTTACAGTAAAATAATCTTCACATTGACCCAATGCAACATTTACATTTCACATTTTATCTAGATAATCTAAACGTTTGCGACATCCAGGTCTTTGACAACTAATTTGGAGATTGATTCCATGGAACCTACTTAGAAACTCATCATTGGTACTCTTCACATTGCAGTTAAATGCATTAAACGTGATCAAAGTTGAATTTCTTATTTAAATCTAAAAACTTCAACTACCTATAATTTTTTAATCATTGTAGAAAATCAATTTTCAATTATGTTTCATATCTATCTGTATTTTGTACAGATTTCTCTCGCCTCAATATTTTTTTTTATCATGTTTATAATATAATATTTAACAGCTGTTGTCAAATATTTTAAATTATACTGTATGTCATTGTACATATTTCTCTCGCCTCAATATTTTTTTTATCATGTTTATAATATAATATTTAACAGCAGTTGTCAAATATTTTAAATTATACTGTATGTCATAGCAAAACTAAACCCAAGTGAATACATAAATATGCCTGAGCAACCAAGTATCCTCCTCATTCATAACCTCACAATAGTTACAATGGCTTTTAATCGCACTCAAGAACTATTCTTCCTTGTTTCAGTCGTCTTTCTTTTGTTAGCCGCAAATATTCATGCACTTTCCTTCAATTTCCCCAAGTTCACTATTGGTAACTCTGCTATCACCCTCCAAGGGGATGCCCAGATTTTAGCCAAGGTGTCTTGGCACTCACCAATACTACACAAATTCCTCCAACTACAACTTTCCAAACTACAGATCCTGCCTTATATACAACACCCGTGCTTCTTTGGAACAGTGCTACCGGCACAACCTACAGTTTGGAAAGTTGTAGTTTGAGGAATTTGTGTAAAATTGGTGAGGGCCAAGACACCATTGTCTTCAGACCCGAAACTTTAGTTGAAATCAGCAACTATGTAGACATATAACGAGGTTTATGGTTCACAGGAAAGATTGTCCGTTGTCTCGAAGGTGACCAGTTTGTTGTGGAGTATGACAAAATCATGGAGGATGAGGAGGGACAAAGGGTCTCCAAGAAACTGCGAAGCTTTCCCAGCTCCGTCCAATCCCTCCCAAAGAGATCATCCATGAGTTCCAACATGTAGACTCTCTTTGAGGAAATCCAAACTCAATCAAATGGTTTTTCTCAATTTTATTTCTAATTTGTATGATCTTTTTTATTAATGGATGTCGTCTGTTACAGCAATTGTTGAAGTAGCAAAAACACTAACACTAACGTTGTTGGGGAGCATAGCTTTCAAATCAACCTCTTGTGAAATGGTATAAATTTCACCATTTGCATAAGTAACAACAACAGTCAATGCGTTAGATGGAGAGTCATAGATTATAGTTACTTTAGTCAATGAACCACTCACCTAGTTCCATCTCACCGTCTTGGTCGAAATTAAAGAGTTGATGTCGATTCCAATATGTCTCATATAGGGATCGAAAGAATTGGCATAAAGGTCAAACTCTACACTAACAAATCGATTGATTGAAGATTTACTATCAACAACTCCCAGATAATGACTGTTTGAGTTGTTTGGAATGACCGTGTCTGGTAGTGCAAAGAAAAAGATCAGTCCATCAGTTGGACCACGTTCTGACGGGTTCTCTATCACGAAAGAAAATGAAAAGATAAGCTGGAAACATTGCCGGTAGCACTGTCCCAAAGAGGCACGGATGTTGTATATAAGGCACGGCCTGTAGTTTGGAAAGTTGTAGTTGGAGGAATTTCTTGGAGGGTGATAGCAGAGTTACCAGAAGTGAACTTGGGGAAATTAAAGGACAGTGCGTGCGTGAACATTTGTGGCTAGCAAAACAAAGATAAGTGAAACAAGGGAGAATGGTTGCTCACGCATCCTTGCTATGACAGATAATTTAAAATATTTGACAACAGCTCTTAAATATTATATTATATACATGATAAAAAAAATATTGAGGCGAGAGAAATCTGTACAAAAAAAAATGTTTAGATGTTGTAAAGAGTGACGTTATTTTAACATCTAAAAATAATTATTTATCATTAATATTGTGATTGATAAAAAAAATATGTGACATTGACATTGTCAATTTTAACTTTCAATGAAAACTAATATTTTTTAATTTTAAGACCATATATTAATTATTTTGCTTTTTTATATTGAACAGAAAATCATAATTCAATGTTCCTTTACACAGTGAATCATTTCATTATTAAGGATGAATTCAAGAAATTTTCTAAAATTTTATTTTGAATAAAATTCATTAGCAAGAGTACTATGTTATTGAGGAAGCTGAAACATAATTGAAAATTAATTTTCTACAACGATCTAAAAATTATAAGTAGTTGAAGATTTTAGATTTAAATAAGAAATTCAACTTTGATCACGTTAGTGCATTCAACTGCAATGTGAAGAGCACCAATGACGAGTTTCTATGTAGGTTTCATGGAATAATGATTTCTTTCACGTCTAGTGACTTTATCTAGGTTCTTGGTTTAAAAAATAAGGACTTATCATTGAATTCGTGCAAAGGATTCCCAGCATATCGTTTATTGAGTCAATTTCCAAATCAGTTTCAAAAAAATTTGGAAAAAATGAAGTTAAGAATTGAGAGAAAAAAATAGAGAAAGCGAGTAATTGAGAGTGATATCAACAATAATTGGGAGCACTAAAGGTCTTTATACATCAGTTACAAAATAATAGGAAAAACAAAACAACTTAAAAATAAGTTTGAAAACTGAAAATGCTACAGTGGTAATCAGTTACTATAATCTGAGTAACCGGTTGCACTCAGTTGAACGCCCCACTGTCACTGAAAAATGACCATGTAACCGGTTACCATAAACAGGGTAACCGGTTTCACCAACAGAAATGGCAGAAAAAACAGCTTTTTCAACACACCACCTCATTTCGGTTGGTCCAAGTCTAACATGCTCAAGTTCATCTTCAACCTCTTTATCACCTCATTTGTTACCCCCTTGGTCAACAAATCCGCTACTTGGTCTTCGCTTCGACAATACCTCAATCGTAACTTGCCTTCAGTCACTAGCTCCCTCAAATAATGAAACTGCGTCTCTATATGCTTGCTCCTTCTGTGTGCAATCGGATTCTTCGCATGGTTGATCGCAGAAACATTATCAACAAGAAGTGTAGTAGCCTCACCCTCATTGCTACCCAACTCCTTCAATAGATTCATGAGCCACATGCCTTGACATGCACACAACGAAGCCGCAATGTACTCGGCCTCACAAAACGAGAGTGCTACCACTGGTTCCTTCTTCGAACACTAAGAGATTAGTGTCCTACCAATCATGAAGATGTATACAGCCGCTGACTTTCTATCATCCTTATCACCACACCAATTGGAATCGGTGAAACCAAGTAAATAACATTTTTTGCCTGTATCCGATGCAGGAAAAGAATTCCACAACCAAGATTTCCTTTAACATATCTAAGGATCCTCTTGACCGCTGCCAAGTGAGACACCTTAGGTCTCTCCATGAATCTACTAGTAATACCGACACTAAATGCTAAGTTCGATCGCGTATTGCATAAGTACCGCAATGATCCAATCAATCTCCTATATTGAGTTGGATTCACATCTTGTTCATCCTCACTCTTGGACAGCTGCAACCTTGCTTCACATGGTGTAATGGTCGCATTACAATGCTCCATTTCACACCTCTTCAAGATCTCAAGAGCATATCTCCTTTGATGCATAAGCAGACCCGTTTTTGACCTTTGGAACTCTATGCCAAGGAAATACGTCATAATGTCAAGGTTCGTCATCTCAAATTCATCCATAAGTTCACTCTTGAACTTAGAGATACTCTTCTCACAGTTGTCGGTAATCAATAGATCATCCACATACAAGCAAAGGATGATCACACCACCGATCTCGCATAAACTCCGTGTTCTGACACACACCCCTTGTAACCAATGTCAACAAGAAAGCCATCAATGCGTTTATTCCAAGCTCTTGAAGCTTGTTTCAAACCATACAATGCATTATGCAATTTGTAGTACTTCATCTCTTGAATCTTTACCACAAATCTGGGGGGCTGCTCAACACAAACCTCTTCATCAAGTGGACCATTCAAAAAGGCAAATTTGACGTCTATTTGAAATATCTTCCAATCGTTGTTATTTGCAATGCCAAAACTAATCAGATGGTTTCAAGCCTAGCCATTGGTGCAAACACCTCTTCAAAGTCTATACCTTCACGTTGCAAGAATCCCTTTGCTACCAATCGAGCCATATGCTTGATCACCTCGCATTTGGGATTTGCCTTCACTTTATAGACCGCACACCAATCAGCTTCTTTCCAAGCGATAAATCAACCAACTCCCAAGTACCATTTTTTCAATAGATTCCAACTCCTCCTTCATTGCACAAATCCACTTTGGATCGCTTAGATCCTCCTCCGTGTTCACCGGTTCAGATTCTGCCATAAGCGCAAAGTGAATAATGTTAGACGATGGCTATGGATTTAGAAGGGGGGTTGAATAGATCCCTTGAGTTTTACACGCAAATGGTTTCCAAAAATTTAGTTTTTAAAAAATGTTTAACGGAAGCAACCATTGGATAGAACGTCTACAACGAACCTTCTACTAAAAGGATCGGATATGCACGAATATATCGAGAATGAGTATGGAAGAGAAAAATTCAGTTTGATTACTACACTTAAAAACGCAGTCAACAAAATATTGCTTGTTTGATGTTTAATCCAATCCAATGAGGTAAAGTGATAAGCAATTAAAGGCAACGTGTTCAAATTTTGCTTTGAAATAAATTATCAAACACTTAGTGTGCGTAAACACACTAAGTGTAGAATTCCTATGGAATGTAAGGTAAAGCTGCTCCAAGATACAATTCAAGGAATCGTATCAATTTAACAAATAGTTTCTCAGCTCAAAATTACACTATGACAGAAATTTCGATAAATTGCAACTTCACAAATTCGAACAAACTGAAATGTAAAAGAGTTAAGGGAAAGAGAGAACAAACGAGATTTAATTAGGCAGTTCCCCAATCGTCCTCGCTTTGGGTACCTCTGCCCCCAATTCCACAATTAGAATTGAGATATATATATATATATATATATATATATATATATATATATATATATATATATATATATATATATATATATGTAGTTGTTGCAAATTGTTTATTACAAGAGAAAACTATGAACATCCAAACCCTCGAACGTCTTCGATCGTTGATGCAGAATTTTCTCTCCCCTTGATTCAAGATGAATCAAGTGCTTCGAATATGGTTGATCCAATTGCCGTCCCACACTACTAAATCGAAAGAAACCTCCGTTCTTCGGTTACCTTCACTCGATCAATTGCGATCTACCAAACTTCGAACCCAAACCTCTGCTCTATGATCCTCCAATTACAGCTACTAAACCGAACAATTGCTCCAATCGTCGGTTACCTTCACTCGGCTGAATCCCTGTAGAACAAACCGGTTTGTGCAAAAACCCCCAAAATCTTCCTGATTCTTGGAGGAGAAAACCTAGGGTTTTATTCAAGAAACACCTACCAAAATCTCAACTCAGAAATGAAGATCACGCGCTTCCAAAATCTGAACGTTATCACCTTGAAACAATGAACAACTCAAACAAAGATTGTTATGTGTAATTGTTTGTTCACTCAATGTTGAAGATGAAGATGAAGAGAAATGGCAATGTAATTTCACGTTTCTTGTTAGTTCAGAAAAAATGAGCTAAAATGATATATATACTATCCAAGACAATACAATAGAAATAACAGAGTTTTAAAATGAATAACACAATAAAATTTTGGTGACATTCAGCTAACGGTCGACCTATACAGATGGTATAGTCGACCTGAGCAATGTCGTACATTCATTGCGCAAAACTGCATGTTATGCGTCGACCGAACCAGGCTATGAGTCGACTCATAGCTCCCAGTTTTGGGAAAACACAAATGCAGAGGGCGTGAGTCGACCGGAGGGTCGACGCGAGCACTCCTGCGGGTTGTACTAACATATACTACATGTTAAGGTCGACCTATACAGGGTTGTGAGTCGACTCACACCCTTGGAACCTGCAAAAATCACATTTTTGATTTTCCTAAAAGTGTTAAACCACATCTAATGAACCTAGACCATTACTAATCATGATCAAACACTCTTAGACCACTTAATGAGCATTTCATATGACGTTTTTCACGTGAATCTCTATATTCTAATCATGATAGTTTTGACATCATTAAAATCAAGTACATATAGAGAATCTTCCCTCACATACTCCCCCTGACTTTATGCATCCACTATTGTTTGTTCATCTTAATACCTGTTATGTCCGTGTTCTTCTCCCCCTTTGACAACATCAAAAAGAGAGAAAGATAAAGTGTCAAGAATAGAAAATCGAGAGCTGCATTTTGAACATAATTGCAACAGTTACCATTAACGCACATTGACATATAATGCAAGCTAATGAATGTCTAAATAAAATAAAATACATAAGAAGCACAAATTTGATTAATAGTACAGCCATAAGGAACAATAAAGCAGTACGAACATAAGGCACAAATAGCTAAAACCAACATATTGAAGTCATAAATCTAAACAGTGCAAGAAACAAAGCATAAAAAAAACATGATGCGAAATGTAAGGATGATTCTCATGGCCTCCTCCCCCTAAATGAGTGGCCCCTCCCGCAAAACTGCTGAGGATGATAAGGTGGTGGAGGTTGCATATCCATCTATTTAGTCAACTCCAACACGGATTGATTCAGGATGTTGAAGCTGTTAGTGAGAGCACGGTGCTGAGTTGTAGAAGTCTCAGCCATAGTGTTGAACTTACCCATCACATTAGTAGCAAAGGCGTCAAAGTTGGTGGTGTGATTCTGAAATTCTTCATGAAATGATTGAAACCTTTCCTCTTGAGCTGTGGCAAACCTCTGTTGGTCAAGTTGCATAGTCCTCATAAGTTCAAGAATATCCTCATTGTTTTGTTGAGGACGCGGAGGTGGAGGAGGAGTATAATAGGACTCTTGATAGTCCAACCCTTGAGTTGCTGGCATATAGTTAGAACAAATAGTGGTCCAGCCATTATATTGCCATTGACCACATCCTTGGTCAACTTCAGCTTCCATTGGAGAGGATTGAGGCATGTAATTACCTGTATATTGCCATTGGTTCCATTCAGGGGCTTCCTCCGACACCATAGCAGACGAGTTAGGCATCCAAGCACTATTGTCTTCAACACCAATATCCATTTGTTGTTGATGATCATTATCCCCTTGTTCCTCTTCAGGATCACTTTGTTCGTCCTCACCTTCTTCTTCATCTTCGTCGTTCTCGTCTTCTTCTTCCTCATCGCTTTCGTCAGATTCTTCTTCCAATACATCAGTGTTTGCTTTCACCACATACTTATTCCTCTTGTCTTTGACATCCCAAACATGACCCATTATAGTTAATGTTTTCTGACAAAATTCTTGATTGATAGTGATAGATTTATACGGAATACCCGGAATAACTATTTTAGCATGGTTGAGTACCTTTTGAATGAATGATACGTAGGACAACGCAATTCCCCTACCGGAGTCATGAAGAGAATGCATTCTGCTTGCAATATAATAAGGCCTGCTAATCCTTATTTTATTCTTCAAAACATGCATCAACTGAACCTCAGGTTGATCCACCCTAGAGTAACCTCCTATCTTTGGTTTAAGAATGTGAGAAACAATCCACTGCAAAATCCTTGCAGGTGGAGTCAGTCTCCCTGTTGTCACAGTTTTGGGAAAGAGACTACTAGCCACAACCTGATCCGAGTATGGTCTCTTTAACATAGAGTTCAATGCTTGTTTAAAATCACAGTCTTTAACATGATTAGTATCAGTTATATGCTGAGTAGGTTGAGCATTGGTCACAGACATACTGAACAAATCTCTCCAAATAGTTTCATCAACAGCGACAGTCTTATCCCCTAGTTTGTAGTTAAACATGTAATCCACAAAATTTCCAACTAAACCAGAATAGAATATTCGAACCAGATCTTCATTGTACTTAGTGTCACATGATAAAAGCCCATGGAAATTATGAAAATCCAATAAGTCTAAGATTTATGCTAGGTGCATGCGTTCAACAGTACCGCGATAGCAAATGAATTGCTTAACAACAGACCGTTTGCTCTATTTTTCTTCATATAAATCAGCATAATTATCAGAGAGAAGAGATGAAAGTGTTACCGGTTGATTTGAGGGAGGTTGAGAAGTACCCGCTTGAGATGAAGACTCTCTTGTGACTCTTTTTCGAGATGTTCTTCGAGAAGCCATTGGGAGTGATGTGAGAAAGAGATGAACCGTGACGAATTTGTTCAATTTTTGTGAATCCCAAATGTTGTTTGTAGGAAGGTGAAGTTAGGGTTTGTGTAGAGAGGAGTTAGAGGAGAGGGGGAGATGAGATAATGCATTGGAACAATGCATATGTTCAGTTTATGCCACATAGAAAATCAGAAAAATATAAAAAGGAATTAAATGTGTTGTACCTCAAATTTTACCCTTAGATTCTTGGATCTTTTGCATATCCTTTTGATTGGTCTCTGTTTTCTCATTTTTAGTAAACATATCAATAATCATGCATTTTTCGTTAGAATTTAATTTGTTTTATTTCTTTTTTTTACTAACTATTTTCAATTATCTTTTTTTTTTTTTTTTTGTTTTATTATTATTATTTCTTTTTTTTTATTATTTTGTTTATCTTCATGTCCAAAAAGAGAAAAATGGTAAGTTGGGACCACTACAAGTAGTACAAACACTTCACATGGATTGCCAACTTGTACTTATCAATGGCTAAGAAACATTCTCACACTTCACATGGATTGCCAACTTGGACTTATCAATGGCCAAGAATCATTCTCACACTTCACATGGATTGCCAACTTGGACTTATTAATGGCCAAGAATCATTCTCATAAAGTCACATGGATTGCCACATCAACACTCCCACCTCATTCACACTCTAAATAAAATCTCTCTTTCTCTCATTTTGGACCAACAATACCACGCATACATTCTCAAAACCTTGCACATTCATTACATATTTTTTAAGTCAAATCTTTTTTTTGTTTTTTTAGGAATCAAATTTTATCCTTTTCTTTTACTTACATAATACCCATAAACATTCACCATCTTCACCACAACAACAACTTCCATCAAAACACTTTCACTTCCTTCTACATAACAAGCTTAACATTTGCTAGCTTTGGAGTTTGTGAGTATCATTCATCCTTTATTTTTGTTCATACCATATATAGTTAGTAGTTTAGTATATATATATTTTTAGTTTGTGAAGTTATGTTGTAAAAATGTAATATTTTATGTGTTCATGTTTTTATTATTGCTATATTATTATTAAGATTTATTTATTTTTGTACCTAAATCTTTCCATTTAAATTTAATGATTAAAATTTTTTAAAAAAATAAAAAATACGAAAGAAGAGGACTGTTGGAATCCAGCATTCTAGCATAACCCTTGAATGATCAGTCCCGAGCCTGGCGCATTGGGATAGCTGTTCATTCTCTTCTTTAATTTTTTAAAACATTTGATCATAACTTGGACTAATAAGAGCCGTCAAGATCTAGCATCTTGGCACAACTCTTCGAACAATTGATTGTCTTCAAGAGTTCATTGTCCATCAAATATTTTTCATTTCAATTTGGATGAATATGAGCCGTCGAGATCTAGCATCTTGGCGCAACTCTTGAACAATTGATTTCTATCAAGCGTTCACTGTCCATTAAACATTTTACAATCAATCTTGAATGATAAGGACTGTTAGAGTCTAGCACTCCGGCATAACCCTTTGGCATTCTTAAAACATATTCAAGCCACTTTTAAACCACTAGCTTTTCCAAGAGATAGCCATTAATCTCTTGTGATTTTTAACCCTTCCTTTAACCTTCATAAGAGATAGCCATTAATCTCTTCTCCTAAACAACCAATCCTCACAAGCTTTGCTTTCAAGCTTTTCACCCGTAGGCCAAAACTACGGACGCTCTGATTTCTGAAGTTCATCTTGAGAATACGTAGGCATAGGATTGCGAGATCCTAGCGAGCTACCTTTTTCTTTTTCTACCTTTTTCTTTTTCTACCTTTTTCTTTTTCTACCTTTTTTCCTTTTCTACCTTTTTCTTTTGCCACCTTTTCTTTTTTCTACCTTCTACCTTTTTCCTTTACATCCAATGCCTTCTTGGACTCCACATTTCCATTTTTCATCGTAGCTCCGAACTACAAAGGCTCTGAGTTCCTCATTGCACTATGAGGATACGTAGGCACGAGATTGTGAAGTCTTGTCAAGCCCCCTAGTAATAAAAATCTTTAGGTCCTTTCTCAAAAATATGAAAACATTTCTCTCTCTTTCCTCAAATAGAAGATTAGAAACAAACCTTTAAGCTAACATACATTCGACCCTAACTAAATGGTTCCCATTGAGTACAACGGACGTGAGGGGTGCTAATACCTTCCCCTTGCGTAACCGACTCCTGAACTCAGACATTGGTTGCGATGACCATATTCTTATCCTTTCTTTTAAGGGTTTTATTCGATATTTTCCCTTTCCTTCTATGGAATAAATAAAGATCGATGGAGACTCTGTTAAGTCCATCCCGCGGGCGTGCGATTGCGCTTCGCGAGGTCGTTCTCATTTTTCGACGTACGACAGATGGCGACTCTGCTGGGGACTTTCCCATCCCTAAGTGAGTCAAGCCTAGTTTAGTTAGGTTTTCATATATGTGTTTAGCTTTTGTTTGTTTCTCTTCCTTCTTTGATTATATGTTTTATTGCTCTTGCTTTATTGCTTTTTCATATATATCTCTGTATATCCATGTGTGGGCTTTGGGTATCTTATATCTTGAATAAAGCTCTACACCCGAGTTTTGGAAAAAGCAGAGAGAAAACATAGGTTTAGATTTGGTAGTTAGTAGTGTTAGCCTACGAGGGCAAGCTCCTTGTAGCAACTAACATGAAGGCTCCTCTAGAGTAGACCTGTTTGTAGATCTCATTATAAAAACAACTAGCCTGTTGCATAACGTTGATTCATGAAGGGTCCATGACTCTAGGTCCCCCATTTAAAACCAGTGCTATTTTGGTGGTTGCGTAATATTGGACTTCAAGAACATCTCCTTGCTCCAACCAATATGAAAACCCCGATCAGAATAGACCTTTTCGTCACTCTCGTTGTAAAATGGCCAGCCCGTTGCATAACGTTGATACAACTAAGGTCCGTGACTCTGAAACCTTATCAAAAACCTAGAAAATATCCCGTAAGTGGGTTTATGGGTAGATAATCTAGAACTATCCGTTATAGGGAGACCTACCTAATAGGATCTTCTGATCCTAACCACCTTACGTTGCATTTTCTTTCTGCATCCTGTGCTGCATTGCATATCATTTGCATCTTTGCATGTTTCATTGCATACGTCTGTTCGTCCAGTTACTCATCTCCAGCTTACTCTATATTCTAGAGTTTGTTTGTGAGTCATCAAGCTAATTCCTCGACACAAGTACCAGACTAGAGCTAACTACAGACGAAGGATGTCAGAGCAATAGGCACACAATGTTGAGGTCCGAATGGAAATTGATGACCTCAAATCGAGCATGACTAAACTAACTGAGATGCTTCAAGTCTTAATTGCTAGAGGAGAGCAACCCCAAAGGACTGTCATCCAGGAAGTTTCAAGCGCCGATCCTCCACCTGTTCAGATGCCGCCTTCAACTTGGCCAGAGTTTGGTTTGCCACACAACTATTCTCCACCTCTTGCATCTACTGCTAAGATTGGTCAGACTGCTAGACCAGTGTTTCAAGCTCCTGTTTTTGCCGAGCCCAAACCTGTGGTTCATGTTGTTCCACAGACTGTTCGAGCTCCCTTTGAGAATCCCCTATATGATTACAATGCTGCCAGTGCTCTGGGTGAAGAGCCTGAAGACTTTGTTGAACCTGAAGTTGTCCGAGAGCAGTTTCAGAGCATAGAGAAGAGACTCAAAGCCGTTGAGGGTATTGATTTCTTTAATGTGGATGCTGACAACATGTGTTTAGTATCTGACCTTGTTATGCCTCCTAAGTTCATAACTCTGGAATTTGTGAAGTATAAGGGCCACTCTTGCCCAAGAGCTCATTTGGTCATGTATCTGCGCAAGATGACTGCTCATGCCAAAAATCAAAAACTGCTTATCCACTATTTTCAAGACAGCTTGAGTGGAGCCTCACTTAAGTGGTATATGAGTCTCGAGCAAAACTCCATTCACTGTTTCCAAGATCTCACAAATACCTTCATGAAGCAGTACAAGTATAACCTCGACATGGCTCCTGATCGCCGCCAGCTGCAAAACATGACTCAACATGAGAAGGAATCTTTTAAGGAGTATGCTCAGCGCTGGAGAGAGTTGGCTTCCCAGGTTGAACCTCCCTTGGCCGAAAAGGAATTAACCGGAATGTTCATGGATACCTTGTCCCCGTTCTATTGGGAGAAGATGATTGGAAGTGTTTCCTCCAACTTCACTGATTTGGTTACTATCGGCCAAAGACTCGAGGAAGGTCTTAAGAAAGGAAAAGTATCTAAGGCTATCGAATCTTCTAATGCTGTGAAGAAATCCTACGGGGACTTTCAGAAGAAGAAGGAAGATCAGACCAACGCTGTAATGTTTGAAGTGAGAAGGCCTCGTCCTCAACCTCAGTATGTTGTTCACCCTACTATTGCTACTGTCACTCCTACGGTCACTGCTCCACGACCAGCTCAAGCTCCCCAACGTCCGGCTGCAGGACAAAACCAGTACCGTAATAGGAATCATTTTGATCCTATTCCAATGAAGTACACTGAACTGTATCCTGGTCTGGTGGAGCAAGGTTTGATTACCACAAAGCCTTTACCTCTTCCAAACCCTCTTCCAGCTGGATTTAGATCTGATCTCCACTGTGCATTCCATGAAGGTGCCACAGGACACGACTTGGAAAACTGCTATGCACTAAAGGCTAGAGTGCGTGATTTGATTAAGACTAGAATTCTCAATTTTCGTGACAATCCCAATGTCCAGGCCAACCCTCTGCCAGGGCACACCAAGTGAAGCTTCAGTCAACTTCAGCATGCTATCCTCCTAAAAGCCAGTGTTTCAGACAGGACATCTCATCCTTGTGTTGATTAGCCACTAGACCTTTGTTTCTTGTTGTTTGCACTTTCTTTATTTTGTAATGGTTGTTTTCTTTCAAATTATGTTTGTACTTTCACAAATAATGAAATGAGCATTTGCAACTTTTTGATTCAATTTATTTGTGTTTGCTATTACTTCTTGATGCTTTCCCTTTCAAAAAAAAATTCTCTTGTCCACTTTCTTTTGATTATGCAAAGATTGGAGGGAGGATGATGAAAACGTTATACCTATAATTGCTGTTAGTATGCTTTCAGATCAAGACTTTGCTGACGATGTAAGGCATTGTTTCAATCCCTAAACACTGGAGGAATAAGGAAGATAACCCCTCATCAACCCCTTTGAGCCTTGAAGTAGGAGTTTCTTTTCTTTACAAATAAAAACCCGCAATCTTAACCTGGGGCAGGGTAGTTCTCAGTTAACTTGATTGTGCATTCAAATACAAGAGTAGCATTCAAGACGCCTTTCGACAAAGTTCACAAATGTTCCTTCGCACACAGCAGGCAAGTGTCGAAGATGTCTTTCAAGTCAAACGTCAATGATGGTTCACTGTAATCCTTAAGCCAGACAGTCACTAAAAAAAAGAGAGAGTGAAAAAAAAATCAAAATAAAAGCCCGCTAAGTCAAAACCTATGAAGGAGACTTAGGCAAAAATTAGGGCATCCCGCTGGCTGTAAGCTCATATGACACAGTTCAGGAAAAAGTTAGGGATAACAAAAATCATTCAAGAGGTTACCAAAATCCTCAAAGATAAAACGAGTTGACTGAGGTCCTCACCAAAAAACAACAAAATGTTGTGAGAAGCAATGACTGCCATTTCAAAGTCCCTTTACTTCTGAACCATCATTACTACCATCAGTGTAATTCCTAACCTATGGGAGCCTGGCTGCATAAGATGAGTTAACTGAGCATAGGACTGGAGAACATCACGTAGATTAGGTGGGCACAAATAAACGTTGAGCTTTTATCCTTTGTTTCTTAAACCGTGAACCAGACCACGTTATAACCCTCAAAAGACCTAATTGAAGCAAGGTTATTTTGAAAGCATACTACAACAAGGTTGTGTAAACTGACTCCAAAAGATCTTTGTGGATCATCTGTTTTGGCATCACGCCTTGTGCCTTACCTTTCACTTTTAAATGTCTTGAATCACCGTGTTCTGACTAATGACTCATATACTTCACTTTTTTTTCAAAAAATGATTTTGATTTCAAAAGTTGCATGAACTTTGCATTTACCACGTTTGTATGAACATTTTTTGTTTGCAAACTAGCTTTCTTCTTAAGGAGTTTTCAAACAATTAAGAAACTTGGTCAGTGATCCTATCAGGGGCAAGTTCCTTCCATATCCTGCTGAGAATCAGTTCAAGATTTGTGGTTTAATGGCGACTTCTTAGAATTGGTTTATACAGAAGATTTTGCAAGACTCAGGTTGGGGCAAGCTTTCCCAGTGTACCGTAAAACAATCATTTTCAGGACTCAGACTAGGGCAAGCTTTCTAAGGGCACCATGAAACGGTCATTTCCAGAATCAATCAAGCTGAAGCCATGATCAGCTCATCTACAATAATCAGCTAGTCTGGGGCAGTTTACCTGAAGAATCCCCAAGCAACGCTTTATCCTTCTACAAGGATCATCAATTTGGATATAATTTACCAGTGTGGCAGAGATGTGTCCAGCAGTAGCATCTCTAGTCCCCAAGCAGAATGACAGTGATCTCCGTGTTGAGGAATCAGTCTCCCAGTCTTGTCTTCTCACCAAAAGAGTCGTGATGTGTCGTCAGCATCTGCATTTGCATTTGTATTTGATCATATATCATCTGCATAATTTATACCATATGCATAGCATGAGTGTTTCATCCTCATTTGCATTTCTCCCGAGGTCATGTTGTTGTCCACGTCTTACCTTGTGGTCAAAGTCCAACTTACTTGGCACCTAGCAAACAGATATTGTCGTGTCTATCTGACGTTCTTCCAGATATGACCTTTCTTATCCGATATTTTTCTGGATATGTTTGTTCCTCTTTTGTATCCAATACCGTTCTTGGATGTCGTTTATTTGTCTCTTTCTGACGTTTTTCCATATTGATTCTTTTGTTATGATGTTCTTCCAGAACTTATCTGATGTTTTCCCAAATATTTCGCTTTGTTATTCTGATGCTTTTCCAGAATTTCATTGCTTTTTACCATCTGATGCTCTTCCGGATGTGTCTCTCTTTCTGATGTTTTTCCAGATTGAGTCTTTTGTTCTGATGTTCTTCCAGAACCTATCTGATGTTTTCCCAGATACCCCTTTGTAATTCTGATGCTTTTCCAGAACGACATTTCTTTTACCATCTGATGCTCTTCCGAATGTGTCTCTCTTTCTGATGTTCTTCCAGATTAAGTCCTTTGTTCTGATGTTCTTCCAGAACTTATTTGATGTTTTTCCAGATATTTACTTCGTTATTCTGATGCTTTTCCGGAATGACATTACTTTTTGCCATCTGATGCTCTTTCGGATGTGTTTCTCTTTCTGATGTTCTTCCAGATCGAGTCTTTTGCTCCTAATGTTTTTCCAGAGCATTTTTGTGTCTATCTGATGCTTTTCCGGATATGACCTTGTTTATCTGATGTTCTCCCAGATATATTGTTGCTTATCTGATGCTCTTCCGGATATGTCTTCAAAAACTTTTTCTCGTACATTTAATGCTTTTCTAAATGTTTCAGATGTATCTTCAGAATTCTTGTCTTCATCTAATGCTCTTCTAGATGTCTTCAATTTGGTTCTGATCTTGGTTAACGACTGCTGAATGTGTCCAAGTCTGTTTCCATTCCATCCAATGCTTTTCTGGATGTGTGCCGGAGTTTATTTGATGCTTTTCCGAATATCCCTGATATACTTCTCGGAGTTCATTTAATGCTCTTCTGAATGTCTCCGTTGTTTGATATTTTTCCAGAGTTTATTCAATGCTCTTCTGAATACCTCTGATGTTTGCTTGAATGTCTTATGTATTTCCCTGTTTTTTTCTCCTCACCTCATTCAATGATCTTTTGAATGTTGTGACTCTTTTCCATCCAGTTTCCATTCGTGATGACTTATGATTCCCCAGTGGAGACCATCTTTCTGGTGATGCTTCCATTGAGGATTCTGTGTTATCTTTTCTTCTAAAGTGTCAGCCGGTCATGCTTGAACCAGTTGATCCTTCACTTTAGTTTTCCCCAGTTTTGTTTTAGCTTCCCCAGTGTTGTTGTTATCCCCAGTGAGTGATTGCTCATCGTGTGGACTTTGTCCCTGTCTGCTTTCGTTTTTTCCTGCATTTTGCATTTATCATTCCATCATATTAGAGTCCGTAGCATGTCAGCATTTGTGTTTGTCTCTCTTTTATCCATAGCATTGCATGTCAGTGCATCTGAGGGCAAAATTTTCGGTTATCTATATTTAAATATCTTTCACCATGATTTCACGAGAACTATCGTCCCTCATGTCATCCAGTAAAATATTTAAATAGGGGCAACTGTTGTACCCCAAATTTTACCCTTAGATTCTTGGATCTTTTGCATATCCTTTTGATTGGTCTCTGTTTTCTCATTTTTAGTAAACATATCAATAATCATGCATTTTTCGTTAGAATTTAATTTGTTTTATTTCTTTTTTTTACTAACTATTTTCAATTATCTTTTTTTTTATTATTATTTTTAGTTTTTTTTTTTTATTAATTTTATTATTATTAGTTTTATTATTATTATTAGTTTTATTATTACTAAGCTTAATTATTATTGTTAGTTTTATTATTATTATTATTATTATTATTATTATTATTATTATTATTATTATTATTATTACTTTTATTTTGTTTATCTTCATGTCCAAAAAGAGAAAAATGGTAAGTTGGGACCACTACAAGTAGTACAAACACTTCACATGGATTGCCAACTTGTACTTATCAATGGCCAAGAATCATTCTCACACTTCACATGGATTGCCAACTTGGACTTATCAATGGCCAAGAATCATTCTCACACTTCACATGGATTGCCAACTTTGACTTATCAATGGCCAAGAATCATTCTCATAAAGTAACATGGATTGCCACATCAACATTCCCACCTCGTTCACACTATAAATAAAATCTCTCTTTCTCTCATTTTGGACCAACAATACCACACATACATTCTCAAAACCTTCCACATTCATTACATATTTTTTAAGTCAAATCTTTTTTTTTTTGTTTTTTTTAGGAATCAAAATTTATCCTTTTCTTTTACTTACATAATACCCATAAACATTCACCATCTTCACCACAACAACAACTTCCATCAAAACACTTTCACTTCCTTCTACACAACAAGCTTAACCTTTGCTAGCTTTGGAGTTTGTGAGTATCATTCATCCTTTATTTTTGTTCATACCATATATAGTTAGTAGTTTAGTATATATATATTTTTAGTTTGTGAAGTTATGTTGTAAAAATGTAATATTTTATGTGTTCATGTTTTTATTATTGTTATATTATTATTAAGATTTATTTATTTTTGTACCTAAATCTTTCCATTTAAATTTAATGATTAAACTTTTTTTAAAAAATAAAAAATACGAAAGAAGAGGACTGTTGGAATCCAGCATTCTAGCATAACCCTCGAATGATCAGTCCCGAGCCTGGCGCATTGGGATAGCTGTTCATTCTCTTCTTTAATTTTTTTAAACATTTGATCATAACTTGGACTAATAAGAGCCGTCAAGATCTAGCATCTTGGCACAACTCTTCGAACAATTGATTGTCTTCAAGAGTTCATTGTCCATCAAATATTTTTCATTTCAATTTGGATGAATAAGAGCCGTCGAGATCTAGTATCTTGGCGTAACTCTTGAACAATTGATTTCTATCAAGCGTTCACTGTCCATTAAACATTTTACAATCAATCTTGAATGATAAGGACTGTTAGAGTCTAGCACTCCGGCATAACCCTTTGGCATTCTTAAAACATATTCAAGCCACTTTTAAACCACTAGCTTTTCCAAGAGATAGCCATTAATCTCTTGTGATTTTTCACCCTTCCTTTAACCTTCATAAGAGATAGCCATTAATCTCTTCTCCTAAACAACCAATCCTCACAAGCTTTGCTTTCAAGCTTTTCACCCGTAGGCCAGAACTACGGACGCTCTGATTTCTGAAGTTCATCTTGAGAATACGTAGGCATAGGATTGCGAGATCCTAGCGAGCTACCTTTTTCTTTTTCTACCTTTTTCTTTTTCTACCTTTTTTCTTTTTCTACCTTTTTCTTTTGCCACCTTTTCTTTTTTCTACCTTCTACCTTTTTCCTTTACATCCAATGCCTTCTTAGACTCCACATTTCCATTTTTCATCGTAGCTCCGAACTACGAAGGCTTTGAGTTCCTCATTGCACTATGAGGATACGTAGGCACGAGATTGTGAAGTCTTGTCGAGCCCCCTAGTAATAAAAATCTTTAGGTCCTTTCTCAAAAATATGAAAACATTTCTCTCTCTTTCCTCAAATAGAAGATTAGAAACAAACCTTTAAGCTAACATACATTCGACCCTAACTAAATGGTTCCCGTTGAGTACAACGGACGTGAGGGGTGCTAATACCTTCCCCTTGCATAACCGACTCCCGAACTCAGACATTGGTTGCGATGACCATATTCTTATCCTTTCTCTTAAGGGTTTTATTCGATATTTTCCCTTTCCTTCTATGGAATAAATAAAGATCGATGGCGACTCTGTTAAGTCCATCCCGCGGGCGTGCGATTGCGCTTCGCGAGGTCGTTCTCATTTTTCGAGGTACGACAAAATGGAAAAAAAAACGCAGTGACCAAGAAATTTTTTTTTCGCAGCTTTTTAGCGAACGGTCGACCTATGGTTCTGTGTGCATCGACGCACACTGTGGTGTTTCTTATATTTTTGAAAATTTAAGCTATGCGTCGACCTATGGGTCGACTTGAGCATTATCTGCCAGACATGTTAATAATGCAACAAGAGTGAGTCGACCAAAAGCATTAGTGAGTCGACCCAAACATTAAAATTTTGAAAAAAATCAAATTTTTGTGACATTTAAGCTATGATATTGAAAAAATAGACAGCCAACACAAATATCAAACATCTAAATGGATAAAGTGTGCTAAATATGTGCAACAAACATCAATGTAATCACTCAACATGGTGCATTTAATTAGAGAGAATCTTTGAAACGGAACGATATTACCTTGATCACTATTAACGATGAGAGCCCTCACATATAGCTTAATATTTCTTTGCATTGTTAGTTAAAAGAATAAACACGCATGTATATATACGTGAAGATCACTATCTTAAAAGATTATTAAGCACGATCCGAGATATCGAGAATACCAAGTTCCCTACGGATGTGAAAGAAAGGCTCTGTAGCTAATGATTTTGTAAAAATATCAGCAAGTTGATTTTTAGTGTCAACGTGCTCAAAAATCACATCACCTTTCTCTACATGATCCCTAAGAAAATGATGGCGTATTTTGATATGCTTGGTGCGTGAATGCAATACGGGGTTCTTAGTTAGATTAATCGCACTAGTATTATCGCACAAAATTGGAATACGCTCAAGTTTTAAATTGAAATCAAGCAATTGTTGTTTAAGCCATAGGACTTGAGCACAACAACTACCGGCGACAACGTATTCCGCCTCGGCTGTTGACAGAGCAACGGAAACCTGTTTCTTGCTATGCCAACTCACCAAGGAATTTGCGAAAAGGTGACACGTGCCATTAGTACTTTTCCTATCCAACTTGCACCCGGCAAAGTCGGAATCGGAATAGCCAACTAAGGAACAAACACTACCTTTAGAATACCACAGCCCATACTTTGGAGTACCAGAGAGATATCGAAGTATGCGCTTAACTGCCTTTAAGTGGGATTCCTTGGGATGTGCCTGATACCTCGCACACATGCATACATTGAACATAATATCGGGACGTGATGCAGTAAGATAGAGAAGGGATCCTATCATACCTCTATACCTTTTTACCTTTACGTCTTAACCATTCTCGTCACGATCAAGGTTCGCACTATTCGACATTGGAGTATCTATTGCTTTGCAGTTTAGTATATCGAAACGTTTTAGAAGCCCAAGACAATATTTCGTTTGACTCACGAATGTGCCCTCTTCGAGTTGTTTGATTTGCAATCCGAGGAAATAGTTGAGCTCCCTCATCATGCTCATTTCAAACTCCCCCTGCATCAAACTAGAAAACTCCTTGACCAAGGTCATGTTAGTAGACCCAAAAATGATATCGTCAACGTAAATTTGTACCAAAATTAAATGTTTTCCTTGACGTTTAATGAAGAGAGTCGTGTCAACCTTTCCTCTTGAATACCCTTGATCAAGTAAAAATTTTCTTAGACGTTCATACCAAGCCCTAGGGGCTTGTTTAAGTCCGTACAAAGCTCGTTTAAGTTTATAGACATGATCAGGATATTCGTGGGATTCAAAACCCGGAGGTTGGGCTACATAAACCTCTTTATTTATGTATCCGTTAAGGAACACACTTTTAACATTCATTTGGAATAATTTGAAGTTCTTTGTGCAAGCATAGGCAAGTAGAAGGCGTATAGCCTCGAGTCGGGCAACCGGCGCATAAGTTTCCTCATAGTCGATTCCTTCCTCTTGGTTATAGCCTTGCGCTACAAACCTCGCTTTGTTACGGGTTATTACTCCATTTTCATCAAGTTTATTCCTAAACACCCATCGGGAGCCGATTACTCGATGATCTCGCGGAGGGGGGACAAGGTCCCAAACCTCATTTCTCCTGAATTGGTTTAACTCATCTTGCATTGATAGAAACCAATGCTCATCGAGTAACACCTCCTTTGCGTTTTTAGGTTCAACCTGGGAGACAAAAGCAGAGTAATAACAAAATTTACTAAGTTTAGAGCGAGTGGTTACTCCCTTAGAGATATCACCGAGAATGTTGTCAATTGGATGGTCTTTTGAAGATTTCCAAGCAGGAGGAAGTTCATCTTTATCAGAATGATGATCATCCTCACTTTTCACGGGTTGGTGATCCTTTTCCTCCTCAATACGCATTGCTTCAGGCTGATCAGTTCCCTTCAGGATCGAGGGGAAGTTTGAATCAGAAACTAAGACCAGTTCCTTGGTAGGAAACCAGGATTGAGGGGAAGTTTAGTTCAGAAACTAAGACCAGTTCCTTGGTAGGAAGCCAGGATCGAGTGGAAGTTCATATCAGAAGACTGAGACCAGTTCCTTGGCTGAAGACCAGGATCGAGGGGAAGTTTTTACCTTTTCTACGCATCATTGCTTAGCAAAAGAGGATGGATGTGTAATCTACCATTCATAACCACCATCAAAATTTTGGGTATTCCGATATTTAATCCTCTTGCACCCCGAATGCCCGAATACCTTCGCCATTCACACCTTCGGGTCCAAGAAGATTAAATAGGGGCATCTGTCATACCCCAAATTTTTACCACTAAGATTTCCCATCATTGTGAAAATCATCATCACAATATGGATGGACCATCATGCCTCATTAGTCTTCCCAAAGATGGGTGAGCATCCACTACAATCAAATTTAGGGTTTCCAGCCCTTTCAGAGCTTTTAGACAAAGGATCAATCAAGAAATGACATGATCTTCAACTTGTCTAGCCTCTCAAATATCCACAAGGGATCAAGAGGACTCCCACTTTAAGGATTAAGCACAAGGCTGCTCCCTTCTAGGTGGATCAAGCCTTAAGATCGTCAGTGTCACCAAATTAGGGTTTGGTCGACCAGGGCCTCCAGATGGAAATTTTCCTCTGGGCATAAGCCAATTCTTCAAGGCATAACCTATGATGCTCCAAGGGACATCATAAACCTAAGCATCAATTCAATTTAGCCTCTGGGGAATCATTCATCAAAAATCAGGAATTAGGGTTTCTTGACCTAATTCACCCCTAAGTTGACTTTTGGGACCAATCATGAGCCAAGACCTCAAGAGATGATTTGAGGGTCTCTAATAAACTACATTGATCCATTTGCAACAATGGATTAATCCAAGAAGCTTGAGCAACAAGTCTCAATTTCATCTGAGCCACAATTAGGGTTTCGTGAGAAAAGTCAACTGTAGCTTTGACTTTTGACCAGGACATGCTCCCAAACCCTAGGACATGATTCAATATACCCTATAACACCCATGGAACATGTCCATCAAGTTTGATTTAGGTCAAGGACATGATTTCATAGAGGATCGCACAGTTTGGAATTCATCTGACAAAAAGTCAACTGTGCACAAAAGTCAACTTTGACTTTTTGAGATTTTTCACAAAAATGGTTTTTTAACCCTAAAATGATGTTAATGTATGATTGAAATCATCATTCATCAATAAAAATCAAGAAAAGTGGGATAACTTGTAAAAGGGGTAACCCTAAATCGAGCAGAATTTTGCATTTTTGCTCGATTTGGCAAAATCAGCCAATTCCAAGCCTTGTCATCATCTTGGACACATCTGAGGATCAAATCTAAAGGGGACAAACACTGAGCCAAGCCTCCAAAGTCCTTGGAACAAGAAGTAGCATGCCAAACCTAGAATTGCCTAAAAGAGGGACAAGACTCCAATTTTGGATTGGAGCATTCAATGCATACACCAAGGTGGCATGGACTGAGCCATTTGCAACTGAATTCAGTCAAGACTTATCCAAGACCAAGGGAACCACAGCCTTGTGCCCTAACCTCTAGTCAATGGCTAGAGGAGACTTGGATTCCAAAGTGCAACCATTGGCCAAACCTCTGCTTCAGTTGCCATTCACTATTGATCCCAAAACAAACTTGTTTTACTATAAATAGAGCTCATTTGTGCTTAGTTTGAGTACACCAAAGCCATCAAATAGATGCTTTCCTCAAAATCCCTTTCTTCAGGCAAAAATACCTTCTTTAGCAAGGTAACTCTGAGTTTTTGAATTAGAGAGCATTTCCATCACAGCTCACGATCCTAACACCTCATAAACATCATATGTAGGTGATCCAAACTCACACAAGTGACCTGTAATCCTTAAATCACAACGTCACCTCTCAAAACCTCAAAATAGGCCTTTTGTACATTTTTCAAGCCATGTCTTGATTCAGTCACTTTCCAAACCAGATAAAACCTCAAACACACTCCAAATAACATCCTTGAATTGTCCCAAATGGTTCCCCCCATCTGGAACACCATTTGAGAGAGTTGTTATTTTGGCCATTTTAACCCCTTTTGTAAGAAAGTGCCAGTTTGTGTTTTTGCAGGTTCCAGCTGATTCCAATCATCCTAAAAGCTTCCAAGGGATCATTTGAGAGTGTCCAAAGCATCAAACCATTTCTGGAACAAAGAACTTGGAAGATTGCACAGAAAACTCCAAAAGCTCAAAAAGAGGTAAGCCTCATGACTTGAACTTTCCAAAATATGCATTGCTTTGAAGTCCACTGATCATACACACCTCATACATGTTGTATATGTTGTGTTTGAACCAATTCATCATGTAATTCATGCTTGTATCAAAGTGTAGCATAGAAAATGCAATTATAGGCCTTTTTCAAAACCACTATCGGGTTTTGAGGAGGGAGTATGATCTAAAAAAAATACCACCACCATTGGATTCCTTGTGAAATTCTAGGCCAAATGCATATAAATTTTGCCCCCAAACATGGAGAAATGAGAAAGTTATGACCTTCACGTTTCTGAGCCAAAACTTGCCTTGTCTTGCCTTGGTCAGGCCTAGAAAACAAGGCATGCCTTGTATATTTGTGGTTTCACTGCAAGCAATGGATGTACCACCACCCCAGTGGTAAGGCGCGTGCCCTATAACCTTGAGGTCGTGGGTTCAATCCCCACCCATGCCATTTTGTGTTTTCTCACATTTTTGCTATTTTTTTCCAATATTTTATGTTTTATTAATTAATTAGAAAATTAATAACTCCTTCAATTTTAATTATTTTTTATTGGTTCGTTTTGCAAAAAGTCACACAAATATTGAAATATTTTATTCCACAAAAAATTAAGTTTATATTATTGATTTAATATAATTAGTATTTTTGTGAATAAATTCCTTTTTAATGTTTTTTAAACATTTAAAAAGTGAATATTTACTTTGAAAATCAAAACCAAGTAAGTTTTAATTAACCTTGTGATTAATCCCTCATTTTTCAAACCTTAAACAAAAACCACAAATGGTTTATTCAAACTTATTTGGTATTTTATTTGATTTTCTTTAAATATTTACTTTTAAAGAATAACAAATTAGGGTTTCTTTGATTTTCACCCTCATCAAACAAATTCAAAATATTTTGGACCTCTATTAGAGTGTAAGACCCAACCCCTTTGAAAACCAAACCATTTTGGGTCTCAATGCATTGTATAAAACCCACCGCGTTTTCAAAAATCTCGGCGCGATCGCCATTTCAAACAAATAACCCTGGCCCTCTCCTTGAGCTGTAAGCCCCACCACTTGTACAAAAATAAATCCTTGGGCCTCTTGAGAGAGTGTAAGACACATCCCCTTGTACAGAAAAACTGTTTGGGCCTCAGTCACTTGTATAAGTCCCTCTGTACAAAACGACAGTGCGGTCACTGATAAACCTTGGGCCTCTCCTTGAGCTGTAAGCCCCAACATCTTTTCAAAATACTTTCTCCTTTAATTTTGAATATACCGTTGTTTTCAATCTTTCTTTGTTGAACAACTAACTAAACAGCATGGAAGCTCTACAACCGAGTAAGTGTTTATATGCTTTCTTTATTTGCTTTCATATACATATAATTGTATTGTGGGGTTGTTTCACAGTAAGTCTTCTTTCATAAACTCATATCAACTGTATAATACTAGTATAGATATTTAGAGTTTCCCCGGCAACTACGTCTAGCACTAAGCCCTGTTGGTCACTCTTAAATAGACAAAACTAGATCCCCCATAGGATTACCAGACACAGTCTTCCCTCCTCTTGGGGTTAAACAATATGGAGATGTGAAAGGCAGATTCTTTTTGAACCCTTTCTCAGACTGTCACCATTAGACATTGTCAAAGAAACTCTACTCCCCAGAGATGATCTTTTCTCCGTGAATGGCATCTCTTGAGTTTCTTCCAAATTCTCAGACTTTCCTGGCTTGATCTATTCTCTGTTAATAGCATGTCTTGAATTTCTCGGGGTTTGGGGACCCACTGGCTTCCTAAAAGCATCCCCGCCTCCTCTTGGGCGTTGTACAAGGACCCGTCGGCTTCTTAGAAGTATTCACAGCCTCCTCTTAGACTTCGTAAAAGGATTCTTCCTTCGGGAAGAGAGCCTCCTCTTGGGCTTCGTACAAATTATCCCTCGGCTTCTTAAAAGTTTCCAGCCTCCTCTTGGGCTTCGTACAAATTGTCCCGACGACCTCCTAGAGGTATAGGAATAGAAATTAGTCATCTTAATAGAACAGTCTTTCAAAGAGTCTAGATCTTTCTACCGTAAATGTATTACTACTGTTTCTTTAAGCATAGTACAAAAGATAAAACTCTAGACTTGGACAGTCTAATCTCTTTGAGTCTCGAAGGCATTCTCAAGTAGGGAAAAAAAACCAGTAGACTCGGACAGTCTCCAATACCCTCTGGATTCCCCATTTCCTTAAAGAACAGGAAATAACCCCGATCCTCTGATCAATCCCAAAGCATAGCCTTACCTTTAATCAGTATCTTTATAAGAACTGATTTTCTCTTTTAACCAACCTACTGGACCTGTCACTCAACTGAAACAGCCAACCCTTAGCCTCCGTCTTGGGCCTCGTATAAGACACACAAAAATAACTCTCTTGTTGAGTCGACCACTTTTAGCCTCTATCTCGGGCTTCGTACGAGATACAAAATCACTCTTTTGTTGAGTATAAAAGACTCTCTTGTTGAGTCAACCTTTAGCCTCCGTCTTGGGCTTCGTACAAGACACATATAAAAACACTCTCTTGTTGAGTCAACCCTTTTAGCCTCCCTCTCGGGCTTCGTACGAGACACAAAAGCATCCTCTTGTTGGGTCAATAGCCTCCTCTTATGCTTTGTATAAGAAAAACCCCGGTTGAGTCAATCAACCTTTTAGCATCAAAACTGTGCCTCGTTCACAGGATACAAACATCAACAACTCCTTTCATCTAATCGCTGTAAGCGGCAAGCCTCTGGATTATTTACATCCACGCCACTTTCCCTCTTTTAGCATGAGAAATTCCTAAGTAAATATGGCATTGCTCTACACTAAGTTAAAGTCTTCTCCTTTGGGTTAAAACCCCCTATAAAGGAAATTATGGCATTGCTAGGATTCACATATCTCGGTTAAAGTAACCCTCCTTTACAGTCAGTCACCCACCAGTTGTGACAAACAGACCCCCTTTAGAGATGACAAATTCTCTCTAAAGACAACACCTTTTTTGCTTCACATCTTGGGCTTTGAACAAGATATAAACCACCTTTAGCTTCACGTCTTGGGCTTTGAACAAGACACCAAAACACCATTTCCTCCCATAGAATAGGAGGAACTACGATCGCTCTGATTTCCCTATTTTGGTAAACGGGAATACGTAGGCATAAGATTGAAAGGAAAATCTTAGCGAGCACACTAATCCAAAAACCCAAATCCCCTACCTTCGCATATCAAACGAAAAACATCAGTCTTAAACTCCCACCAAACGCCCAGGCACTATTTTAACAAAATAACTTAAGAGAGACCCACAATATCAATAGCATCTGTAAACCAACAGTCATCTATTTAAACTCAGTATTCAAGCAGGGTTAATTGGAGACATCTATTTCCCTTCCTTCATCAGCTTCAATAGGATAAAAAATGAATCGAACTGTAGTACCCCAAAAGCGATAAGTGCTTCACAACCACGTCCAAAAATTCGCGCTACACATGTACCCCGCTCCCATTCCGATGTACGCATCTGTCTTGCTTTGATTGTGGTTTGTTTACTAGAAGCACCCCTAGGGACTAGCATAGACACAACCATTTCCAAACTAATTATCGATTCATCGTCGAGCCCATTTTCAAAACACCCCCGTAAGTCGGTTGCTCATTAGCATCGCCATCAACCTATCGCATTCTCTCTTCATCGTGGTTTCGTTACTAGGAGCACCCCTAGGGACTAGGATCGATTCTCACACCCATTTTCAATCAAAATCTTGATTCGTCGTCGAGCCATTTTCAAAACAAACCTCTTTTCAACCAAATCCTCGATTCGTCGTCGAGCCCATTTTCAAAATCAACTTCAAACCAACCTCTTTTCAAAACTAACCAAGCGCATACAAATAAACTCTTGATCCAACGTCAAGTGGATTTTCACAATCAAACTTCAAAACGACTAACAGCTATCGCAACTCTTTTCAAGGTGCGGGTTCTCTTACTCGTGTGTGAGCAATTAACGCCTATAAAACACTTCAACTCTCTTTGTTTCATGGGCATAACACGAATTACGACTGCTCTGATTCTTTATTCTCGTCCTAGTAAAGATACGTAGGCACAAGATTACGATGATCTTGGCGAGCACACTTTCATCTTTTTCCGTTAAACCCCGTAGTCGAACTACGATTGCTCTGATTACTCATTCTCGTCCGAATAAGCACACATAGACACAAGGGCCCCAATCCTTGGCGAGCAATCTATCCTTAAACCACCCCCATTTCCCTCCTAGCATCTTTTCCTTTTATCTTATCATTTTGCATTTATTTTTTAGAAGAAAACAAACAAGCTTAGCTAACGAGCATTGCGATTCAAATCAAGAGGTTCCCGTTGAGTACAACGGACGTGAGAGGGTGCGCGTACCTTCCCCTCACATAACCAACTCCCGAACCCGGAATGTGGTTGCGACGACCATGTTCTTATCTCATCCTTAAAGGTTTTCTCGATATTTTCCTTTCCCTCTTTTGGGAAAAATAAAGTTCGGTGGCGACTTTGTCGAACCGTTCCGCGCCTTTCGCGCGAGGGTCGTATCCTCGATGAAGCAATTTTTTCGAGGTGCGACATAATGGTAAAATCATTAGAATATAATGAATGAGATTTATTGACAAAATAGCAGTGGTAATCTACCAAGTAACTTGGGGGATGGGAAGCTCTAGTGGAATGTCTTAAAGGCTGGGATGTATTGGTATTAATAGTAAAATTTGTGGGAAGAGGTGAGTTGAAGGTGGCTTGTTCATTGGAAGGCTCATCTGATATGGGATGGATGAGAGGACTAGGAATAGAGCTGTTGGGACTAGGAATAAAGTTGTTGGGGGAAGTTTAGACATGCTGGCTAGGACCTGCAGTGCCAGGACTTGAAGTATTATTTGGACATGTAATGTCATGGATAGGACTATGGGTAGGAAAAAGTTCAGACTCATTATGTGGGTTATGAGATAGAGATGATGTGTCAGATTCATGAAGTACATTAGTTGTGTCACTACATGAGAAATATTAAGTAGGTCATTGTCATAAGAATATGACATATCAATAGTAGTAGAAGACCTAGGTAAAGTAGGTATATCATCAAGAAAAGGAGAAGGTTGTTGATTAAGTTGAGGTTGGTTATGTTCTGGGGTAATGTTCTAGTTAGATTTGAATGGAAAATCATTTTCATTGAAAATGACATTTCTAGAGACAAAGGTATTGTGACTGTGCAGGTCATACAAGATATATCCTTTGGTTCTATCCTTGTAACCAAGAAATACACATTTGCGAGCCCTAGAATCAAACTTGGTTCTATGAGCTTGTAGGGTTGTAACAAAGCATAAACAACCAAAAACCTTCAACTCAATAAAGGATAAGGTAGCCTATTAATCAAATGAATGGCATGTTTAACACAAAAATTCCACATGTTTAGAGGAAGAATATAATGAAAATATAAGGTCCTAGTAACATTCAAAATGTGCTGATGTTTTCTCTCAACCACCCCATTTTGTTGGGGTGTTTCAACACAAGATTTGTGATGGAGGATACCTTTGGACAAAAGACACTTAGATAAGGCAACAAACTCTGTGCCATTATCTGTTCTAAGGCATTTCAAGGATGATTTGAAGTGATTTTCAATATAGGCTATGAATTGTATGATACTATTTTTAACTTGGTCTTTTGTCTTAAGAAATATAACCCAAGTATATCTACTGTAATCATTAACAAGTGTTAAAAAATATTTGTGTTCTAAGAAGGAAATAGTAGAGAATAGACCCCATACATCAGCATGAAATATTTCAAAAGGAACACAAGATTCAGTATTACTATAAGGAAAAGGTAACTTTTTCTATTTGCCAAAATGACAAGATTCACAAGGATTATTATTGTTTGTACATGGAATGAAAGGAAACAACTTTGCAACAGCTTTCAAGCCTATATTAGAGATGTGTCCTAGTCTAGAATGCAAAAGATTACAAGTGTTATTAGCAGTGGAAGTATAAATTGAGGATTATGGTGTAGAGTCAAGAACATACAACCCTTTTTGCAACTTAGATGTACCAATCATTGCCTTAGAAAGGTTCTGCATGATTTGGCAAGTATGAGCAGTGAAATGCATAGAACAATTATTACCACTGACAAGCTTAGCAATGGAAATAAGATTGACATGAAAGTTTGGCATATATAGTACATTATGCAGAGGGATGGATGGTGAAACAATGACACTACCAGACATAGATTCAATAATATGAGAACCATTAGGGAGATTTACATGAATAGGTATGATATTTTTGCAAGTAATGAAAGATGCTTTGCCAAAAGAAATATGATATGTTGCACATGTGTCTAAAATCCAAAGATTAGCATTCTTACCATTAGGAGTGGTTGAGTAAGAGGTCATGGCAAAAGGGGAAGTGGAAATGGAATTGGCTTGAGGACTCAATTTAGACTGTTGAAGTAATTCTATGATGTTGCTGTACTGCTCTTGAGTGAATCCAAAAGAGGATGTAGTAGAACCTTGTGTAGAAGACTCAGAACCAATGTTAACTGTTGCAGCGGATTGAGCATTATTACCAACACTTTGTGATTTACCTTTTCCTTTGAAGCCGAGGGGAAAACATGTTTTATGAAGCAAGTTTCAATGGTGTGGTTTGTTCTCCCACAATGTGTACACACAGGATTGTGACCTCGTGCACCATTAAAACCATGTGTCTTCCCTTTGAAATAGCTAGATTTTCCTTTGGAACTACTTGAATTGGTCTGAACTTGAAAAGCATCAGCTTCTTCAGTGGTAGTACCAGTAAGACTCACAACAGAGATAGAGTTGTTCATTTCACGTTCTTGTTGAATAATAAGAGAAAAGGATTTATCAATGTCTAGCAAGGGATTCATCATTATGATCTGCGACTTGGAGTGCGTAAAATTTTTATTCAATCCCTTTAGAAAACGGATTACACAATCTTGTTCACGATACTTTTGAATGGATGCTATCACGCCACAAGTACAAGGAAGGGCACAAGAACAAGCAAGAACGGGTCAATATTTATCCAATTCATCCCATAAAACTTTCAACTGAATAAAGTAGTTAGAGACATCAAGATTACCTTGACGAAGCTTGTACAGATCCTCCTAAATATCCGCAATACGAAACAGGTCACTATGAGAAAAACCAGTTTGTAGATTCTTCCATACACCAGCAACACTATCAATTCACAAAACAAATTTTGCAATGGATTCTGAAATTGAACGATGAAGTCAAGCAAGAACCATGGTGTTGCATCGAATCCATGGAGCATACAAAGGATCTGCTACTGTAGGTTTAGTTAGGGTTCCATCAAATAAACTTCTTTTTGTTCTTCAAAATTAAAGTTATATGCATCCATCTTGACCAAGTGTGGTAGTTTTTATCAACAAGCAATGGAGACACAAGAACCAGTGCTGGATTTTCATTTGGATGTAGGTAGTAAGGGTTTGTAGAATTGGTAGAAAAATTATAGTAGATTTGCTAAGCCATTGATGAGGTAAGGAAGCAAGAACGGGGGAGAAAAGAATTAAGAAAGAA
The DNA here is from genome assembly GCA_022829125.1 of Lathyrus tuberosus. NCBI lineage: Eukaryota > Viridiplantae > Streptophyta > Magnoliopsida > Fabales > Fabaceae > Lathyrus > Lathyrus tuberosus. Next base: position 2,903,834 of record JALAZF010000431.1, on the reverse strand, counting down.
GACGATTCTGCAGTGAAAGAGAAAAACGATGCAGAAACAAGAAAGAAATAACAATGACTACCAGAGCTTTGAAAGCTCCGATACCATGTTAATGGTGTTACGAAGGCACACAAAAACCATGGCGAAAGCACATACAAGCTGAACACGCATTAGAAAAGTAAGAAGAATATTGAAGAAGATAAAAAGAACTTTTGCATTAAATAACCTTTGAGTAACAAAGTACAGTATATCAACTATCCCGCAAAGATTGGAAACTGCTTAAGAAAACCCAAATCTACCCTTCAATGCAAAAACCCTTTCTACCTATACCATGACCTTTTAGGTAATTTAATATACTAAAAATCATTAACCAATCATACTTCTCCTTTTGTACACATGGCTAACTTACTTTCCTTTCAATCCCTCAATTCATTTTGAATTTTGAAAATTATGTCTCTCTTCATACGTCTCCCTCTCTTCTCGTCTCTCCTTCGTCCACCCAAACAAACCCTAGCCGCCGCAGCCACTTTCTCCACCCTATACGTGATCATCCCCGTCCCCAATTGAGAAACTAATCCTATTTTCGTTATCCACATCTCACGGCCTTCTTAATGAACCCAATATCTTTTTGTTTCGGCGAACTTTGTTGCCGACCCCTGCTTCACATTCTCCGACCGTCACAGTTCGAAATGGGAAAAGAAAACATTTTTCTTTCTCTTCTCCATATGTTCTCTTAAGAGAACCAAAAATATTTAATTTCAGTTGAGTCATTGGTGTTTGTTGTTGTTGACAAATATAATTTTGTTGTTGTTGCTGCCTAATCATTTGGGAATATTGTTGTTGCTGAAGGCTAGGTGATACAGACGATTGCATCGTCGAAGGCTGCATACCAGATGACGGTGAGAATCTGAATAGTTTTTCTTTCGATTTTATTGTGAATTGGTTCGTAGTCCGATATTTTGTTTTGCATCAATAATCTATATATCTGAATGGTTTTTCATGCTTCTGAAGTTTTCATTTTCATGATTCCAAGTTCTTCAATGAGTTGTGCAGGTTTTAGAAGCAAATCATTTTTCCGTATCTCAATGAGTCCCTTAGCAACAGGGTGCAAAATGAGGTTTGTTTCATTCATTTTAACCTTATATTCCTTCCTGCCAGATTGCTTCTTACTACCATCAATTTATTTCAGGGTACTGTAACTTACTATTTGTTATTGGACAACCGTTATCGTGTATCCACTGGCTATCTTGGAGCTTAGTTTCAAGAGACAATGGTGGGTTTGTTTTCTCTTCAATTACGTATAACTACATTAGTTGTCTGTCTTTTATGAAGTGATTCAGTCATTTAGTTTATATCTTAAAGTTGATAGGACGCATTTTTAACACACTTTTAAATTGTATCTTCATGTGAAATATGCAGTAGTCTCAAAATTGCTGGTTATACTCTAAACAGTATTTGCATGAGTAAATCATACTGTGAAACTTATCTTTCTAGCTTGAAGACAGTTGTTTATGCAGTTTCTTACCATGGAAATTATGCTTTTTCTATTCTTGATATTATGTCTTTATTTACGTCTTTTTAGAAGCTCGTTAGTTTTGTTTGTATGATATGACTTCTAAGGATCCTGGTATGTTAATCTGTTGTCATCAAAAATTAGAATTCTTCTATTCAATTTGTTTAACAAGTCATTGCTTGTGGCCTTACGACACCTATTGATTTATAATTGATTTATAAGATCATTAAGTTATGGGTGTTTTTTCCATTCTTCAGTCTTTTGCAGAATTGAAGGAATAGGAGAGCTCCCTGATAAAGGAAAAGATCTATTTAGAAAGGGTAATTATCTGATATTGGTTTTTTCTGAGGCATATGTTTGGATGTCATGCTCAATTGTTAATATATCAATATTGTTTTGTAGGAGATTGCCACTGTAATATTGGTGTATCTTTTTATGGTTTCTTATGGTCATTACATTTTCATTGTAGGTAAAAATATATATTCCCTCACATGGACTCTGCAGTATGTCAATCTTTTCATGATAAATACTGCCTACATCATTTTGGCTGGTCCAGCTTTGAAGGTAACATCATTTATCTACTAAAATATATTACAAGAGCAGGTTGCACATGTTGCTATTACTTTTGAAGTGGCTGGTGGCTGGCAAAAGGAGAGGGATGCTATAGTTTTGATTGTTCTACACGTATTCATCTTCTGTCTGATGATTTTCTAACTTCAAATAAAACTTTTGAATGTTTGAATAGAATTAATAATTGAGTCATGTAGATTCTTCCATAAGGAGGTGGTTCATTCTCCGCTGGGGGCCGCAGTAAAGGGATGCACTCAAGTATTGGCAAGTAGCTTGCTAACTATTATTCACACTCTGTTGCCGGAACCCAAAACCTGAAAGGTACACTTCTTCCTTCACCGCAACCCTTTCTATGGTGTTCCTCATCAGTCACATTTCTTTTGTTCCTATTAGTACGTTTTGATTCAAAACTCAATATCACTTTACTTTGATCCAAATGCACTTCTATCATCAAGTTTCACTCTTGAATCAAATTGATTTTAGTTTTCAACTTCAATTATATCATCATTAGTAATAAAAATAGTTAGGTTAAAATAAAAATGTAGTATAAATTTCTACATCATGGAAGAAATTTGGACTAATTGTGCAAACGGAACTGGTCTAATGAGGTTCATACAATTAAAATTACATGAGAATTTATGTATCACATTCCTTTTCATGAAAACTAACCCTACTTGTTATTACCATGATTGATACAGTCTTGGTCCTGGTTTGAAAAATTTGCCTTGCCCAGTCTCTCTGCATGATATCGCGGGCTTAAACTCAAATTCGGTTAACAATGAAGTGGCCCTGTTATTATACACATGTTACAGGAATATTAAATATGATGTGTTTTCAGGATCCGCCGTTCTGCTGCAAGTTGGGAATGCTGGCGAGAAGTTCTGGCTGTTCTGTATTTGATTTCAAATTCAATCCTTGTGAGTTTGCCGCTTTTGACTCTTTCTTGGCATGCTCCTTTTTCTTGGCCAGCCTGCTTACTGGGAAATGTAGTCTAGCTTTTAGAGGACGGGGAGCTCGTGTTTGCCTGTCAAATCAGATATCTATTTCCAAGTAAAATATGATTCTACCCATCTTTAGGAGGTTTAAATATTCCTGATAAAGCATATTGAAAATTTGAAATCATATTTCAAATTGTTTGGTTGCTAGCTAGCTATTTATAATTTAAAGCCTTACCGACCTTAAAAAAACTAGAAACCCCTATTTACTTTCAGCATTTTCCAGCTCTTTGCTTGTCTTCATTCCCTACTGCCTTCCTTAACTGTCGTATTGTATATCAAATTATTTTGAACTCGACACGTTTGGCCCTTAGTTCTTGGGTAGAATTCAACAACACTGTTTGGGGGAGATGTAGAATTGCTTTGTGTCAAATCTTGAATGTTTCTTTGAGTTTATGTTCAACCCCTTTCCTTTTCCTTTTTGTTGTGTTTGATGCTTGTACAAGGAACTGATAGAATGCTGAATAGGTAGTTGTTAGGACTGTAAGTTGAGTGAGTTAGCGTTAGCTAGATTAGTTGTGCAGAGATTATTAGAGTGGTAGGATGTGTTGTTGATAAATACAAAGAAGAGTATGCATGCATCATCTTTCATTAATGTAAAAGATGTTTTGGCCAACTTTAACGGCAATAGCTGTGTAATTATCCCTGATTTATGCTCTTCAGTAATAGCAAACAAATGGTTGTGCGCGCGCTCTTTCTGTGTTCTATAACTTGAGCTTGGCCCTTTATGAGGCGTTTGGAAGAGTTTATCTAGACTTATCTTATGACATAGATGCTAATGCATATGTTGGAGTTCCCATATCTTGGGCTGATTTCAGAGCTGCTGTGCACGTGAATGGTATGACAAGCAAGAATGACCAAAAAACCTCATGTTTGAGAAAACTGCGCTTTGTCTTCAAAGGAGTTGACGGAGTTACAGATATGGATACCGCATGAGGAGCATAGCTGAATATTTTCTGGCTTTGTAAGCATTAATTAATGTTAGATATCACAGCTTGTTTATTATCAAATGACATCTGATGCTGCTGCTGATTCGGCAAAATTCCATTATGTGCAGTTTGATTGATGGAGCACATGGATATATCATATGGAATCATGATTCTGAAATATTTCTCACTGCACTTTAAAATATGTTGTATCAGGAATATTGAAATATGATTCTTGGTGCAATACTGATTTTCTTTTAAAAAACCTATTTAATATATATTGTATTCTGATCATCAATTTCTTGACATTCAAATGTGAGGTTATTGTTGCCAATTTGAAAGTTAAGGTACCACTTCTCAATCTGTGTGTGCTGTATACTTCTGTTTTTCTACTCGAATTTTTCATTATTAGTAAAGAAGTTAGTGTTTTGTACAATGGTATTAAAGATCTTATGAAACTTGACTGTAGTATGGTTCATTGATGCTTTGTATTTCACTATTTATCCTGGGAAGGACATATCTTTGTATTGCTTGTTTGACTTAATGAATATAAACTGTTTACTTTCAGGATACTAACTTCAAAGAATGGAAGCAAGTGGTGCAAGAAATTGTCCGCTTCACAAAAGCAGACAAGGGCTTTAGCTTCAGGCCTATGCGCTATTGTGCTATATTTGACTCTCATCAAGCTTCTCTTCCTTATGTGGCTCGCTTCCATGCAAAAAGGGTTTTAAAATTTCATGACGCACTCTTGGCAAGCTATCATCGAAATGAGGTCAATTCTTGCAATGGTGGTTCTTAAATTTGTATTAATAAATAACTTTAGTAACTGAAAGGTACTGAATCTTTTGAATCTTCGTATACCCTCCATTTTAATTATGCAACATGTCTATTTGCAAGTGCATTTTACTTTTGTTATATTATTAGAATGGAAAGGTTTACCTTTTCTGCTCCATGTTTTGTTGATTGGATGTTAAACTATAAGCAATGTGTCATGGTCAGTAGGGCTTCATTGAGGCATGATTAAGATAAATTTACAATGTGTAAGTAATATTAATATTACAATGATGGCATGATCTGTTGCTGCACACCCTTGGCATGATCTTGAAATAGGTGAACAATTTGATTTGAAACAATGGTGACATGTTGGTGGTTTGATCACAATGTGTTGCTACTTTTATTTTGCGTGCTTATTTTGTAATGCTTTATTTGTTAATCTAATAACAAGTGTTTTTTCAACAATGTAGGCCCTGAAGCTCCCAAGATCTTCAACTGTGTAAGCATGCAGGATGCAAACTTACAATTAGTTATTTTATTTCTTTTGAACAACAGTGGTTGTTTTATGTTCCTAAGAATAATATAATTACTTGGTTGACAACTATGCTTTCCATGCTTCCTGATCAACATCCAACGCATTAGATTGTTCTGACTCTGTTTTTTTTACATTGCTGACCCATTTATGGGCCACATGTTGATGACTAACACGAATATAACCAGATTTGTAGTGTGCTTGTGCTTAAGAGTTCAGCCTCTCTGTATCATGTTTGCCTATTATTTATTTGTTTCATAACATTCTCTCTAAGTTTTATCAAAATTACAATGTAATTGTTTCCAATCACAACTTGATTGTTCCCCATTTTGAATTTGTACATTCTTAGGTTAATATGCTTATGTTATGAGTTTAATTGTTATTTTTCTTTAGAACATCAAATAAGACCCCACTTGGTGGAATAATCTATTGTTGTTGTTGGTGTTGTTGTTGTTGTACGTTATCAAATAAGGTCTTCGTTGTGAAATCTGATTTGAATACTTCTTTTTTGAAATGTTGATGAACTTTTAGGTGGTTGAAATCGGGAAAGGAAACAAGGTGAAATATGAACTTGACAAAAAAACTGGACTTATTAAGGTGATTATGGTTGCTTAGCTCTTTGTTCCCTATGTTGTACTTGTTCCTTTTTGTTATTGCTGAGCATGTTTCTCTGTACAGGTTGACCGCGTGCTTTACTCATCAGTTGTGTATCCTCACAACTATGGGTTTGTCCCCCGCACTATTTGTGAGGATGGTGATCCCATTGATGTCTTTGTCATTATGCAGGTAATTGGGCTGCTATTGTTCACCATCCATAAACTAAATTTCCTGGTGTGTTGGTTTCATTTGAAGAAAATGTGCACTGCATATTTTTTGCAATCATGCTCTTAATTTGGTTTGTTTTCTAACAGGATTATGTTGCAACAAGGTCTTATAGGGGTCCCGAGTTGTGCGGGTCCTTTTTCTCCAAGGTTCAATTTCTGTTATATTTGTTATTTAAGATTCTTGATATACTGTACTGTGATGAAGTTAGATTCTTTATAGTTAATTGAACTTATTTTGTCACAAACATCATTAAACTCAAGGCCTGAAGTCTTGCTCCAGGTTCTGGTGTGGTTACCAAGTATTTGCAGAGGAGGTAGACTTAAAATATCATCAAGTATATACACATAATATGGTGACATTCACACTTATGTGGCTGAAATATCTTGATTCCTGAATCGTATATTTCTTCTCCAGTGGCTTGCAGGAGTATTTGAATCAGCTAGGGTTTCACATAGTTGGGTATGGATGCACCACATGCATTGGAAATTCAGGGGATATTGATGAAGCCGTTGCATCTGCAATTACCAAAAATGGTACAAATCTTTTTAAATAAATGGTATTTTAGAAGTAGCCACTTGGTATAGCTAATTTGGACATTATTATGCAGGTTGACATTGACTTTGATACCGAGCCAATTGGTATAGCAAAGGATGGAAAACAGATATTCTTAAGGGATATCTGGCCATCCAGTGAAGAAATAGCAGTTGTAAGTAGCTGCATGTGTTTAACTATGACTTCACCATATTAATAAAATATATATTATTTAATGTATACCATTTGTTCATACTTGTCCAATTTTCAGGTTGTGCAATCAAGTGTGCTGCCTGATATGTTTAGGGAAACATACAATGCTATTACCGAAGGTGCATAAAAGTTTATCTTGCTCTTTTTATATCATTTTCTTTACAGAAGTGAAAGCAAAAATTTTGCCATTAACATACCTGAATTTGCTGGATATCAGTTACATCCTTGCAGAAGTCACTCAGAAGCTGATTGCAGGCAGGCTTCACATATGTTTGGAAACATGCTTCCAGCTGACCAGTGACACTACTCACTATGACAGATGAAAACTCAATTATTTCTTGAGGATGGGGATTTTTATCCTTATCACAAGTTGCCTTAAAGTCTATGACCACAAAAAACTGAAATTCTTGAAATTGCTCATGCATGTAACCCTGAGATAACATATTAATTGGATTGTGGTTTTCAAAACTTGAAAGATGCTCAAACAATTTGCAGTTCCTTTTGCTATACTGCACATCATTCACATTTTGGATGCCTAATCAAATTCGACAAGTTTCATGTAGAATAATAATTTATTAAATCCATATGTACACCTGTATGTACTCTTATTTATGCTGCTATTAAAGAATGGGTTCTTGTCTTTCTTATTAAAGAATGGGTTCTTGTAAATATTTATATTTATTAGTGATATTTGTACATATTTATAGTTATTAAGCATATTGGATTTATTATGTTGCTGATTTGCTACATATTTATTTTAAATATTTGCAATTATTAATGATTTTATAAAAACAATTATATATCAACAACGATCGAGCCTTATTGAATGATTTAAAATATAAACGATCACTCTTGTGAATTTTACCACTTAAACTCATTATATTCACGGGTCACTATCCCCACAATATTTTCTTTTTATTTTAATTAACAAAATATTTATAAATATTTTTAGTTATTATTGACAATGTATATATTTTTAGTTATTAGACATATTGGATTTATCATATTGGTGATTTGCTACATATTTTAAAAAATATATTTTAATTAATTAGTGATTTTATAACAATTTATTATTGTATTCTAAAGAAACAATAAAAGTGATATATGTAAGTTTTATCGACTCCTATGAATTTTATCACTTAAATTTATTATATTCACGGGTCACTATCACTACAATACCTTTTTTATTTTAATCAACAAAATATTTAAAAATATTTATAGTTATTATTGATATTTGTATATATTTTTAGTTATTAGACATATTGGATTTATGATGTTGGTGATTTGCTACATATTGTTTTTAAATTTTTTTAAGTTATTAGTGATTTTGTAACAATTTATTATTGTATTCTAAGGAAACAATGAAAGTGATATATGTAAATTTTACCAATTTCCTGTAAATTTTCTTAGATTTCATTCTTTATAGAATTTACTTAACCTTAAACACTTTTTTATTATACATATTTTTAACAAAATACCTACTTATTATACTAATAGCAACTGATTTTTCTTTAATCAATTTCCTATTCAAATTATATCCTTTTTATAATTTATTTGTTCTGACTTATGTCCAATTTAATCTTTATACATATTTTTATTTTTAATCAATCATCTTAAACAAAACTACTAACACTTGTGCGAACGCACGGGTCTGTTACTAGTTATATACAATGTGTAATAACTAACTAGTAAATTAGTGTAACAAACATGACATGTGTAAGGCTATGATGAAGTAGAAATATACTATGCTAACATTAAGCAATAACCCCATAGTAAATAAATCATGTCATCAGCCTTGACGTAGTCTCTGGCTTTACAGTAAAAAAAATCTTCACATTGACCCAATGCAACATTTACATTTCACATTTTATCTAGATAATGTAAACGTTTGCGACATCCAGGTCTTTGACAACTAATTTGGAGATTGATTCCGTGGAACCTACTTAGAAACTCATCATTGGTACTCTTCACATTGCAGTTAAATGCATTAACGTGATCAAAGTTGAATTTCTTATTTAAATCTAAAAACTTCAACTACCTATAATTTTTTAATCATTGTAGAAAATCAATTTTCAATTATGTTTCATATCTATCTGTATTTTGTACAGATTTCTCTCGCCTCAATATTTTTTTTTATCATGTTTATAATATAATATTTAACAGCTGTTGTCAAATATTTTAAATTATACTGTATGTCATTGTACATATTTCTCTCGCCTCAATATTTTTTTTATCATGTTTATAATATAATATTTAACAGCTGTTGTCAAATATTTTAAATTATACTGTATGTCATAGCAAAACTAAACCCAAGTGAATACATAAATATGCCTGAGCAACCATGTATCCTCCTCATTCATAACCTCACAATAGTTACAATGGCTTTTAATCGCACTCAAGAACTATTCTTCCTTGTTTCAGTCGTCTTTTTTTTGTTAGCCGCAAATATTCATGCACTTTCCTTCAATTTCCCCAAGTGCACTATTGGTAACTCTGCTATCACCCTCCAAGGGGATGCCCAGATTTTAGCCAATGGTGTCTGGGCACTCACCAATACTACACAAATTCCTCCAACTACAACTTTCCAAACTACAGATCCTGCCTTATATACAACACCCGTGCTTCTTTGGAACAGTGCTACCGGCACGACCTACAGTTTGGAAAGTTGTAGTTTGAGGAATTTGTGTAAAATTGGTGAGGGCCAAGACACCATTGTCTTCAGACCCGAAACTTTAGTTGATATCAGCAACTATGTAGACAGATAACGAGGTTTATGGTTCGCAGGAAAGATTGTCCGTTGTCTCGAAGGTGACCAGTTTGTTGTGGAGTATGACAAAATAATGGAGGATGAGGAGGGACAAAGGGTCTCCAAGAAACTGCGAAGTTTTCCCAGCTCCGTCCAATCCCTCCCAAAGAGATCATCCATGAGTTCCAACATGTAGACTCTCTTTGAGGAAATCCAAACTCAATCAAATGGTTTTTCTCAATTTTATTTCTAATTTGTATAATCTTTTTTATTAATGGATGTTGTCTGTTACAGCAATTGTTGAAGTAGCAAAAACACTAACACTAACGTTGTTGGGGAGCATAGCTTTCAAATCAACCTCTTGTGAAATGGTATAAATTTCACCATTTGCATAAGTAACAACAACAGTCAATGCGTTAGATGGAGAGTCATAGATTATAGTTACTTTAGTCAATGAACCACTCACCTAGTTCCATCTCACCGTCTTGGTGGAAATTAAAGAGTTGATGTCGATTCCAATATGTCTCATATAGGGATCGAAAGAATTGGGATAAAGGTCAAACTCTACACCAACAAATCGATTGATTGAAGATTTACTATCAACAACTCCCAGATAATGACTGTTTGAGTTGTTTGGAATGACCGTGTCTGGTAGTGCAAAGAAAAAGATCAGTCCATCAGTTGGACCACGTTCTGACGGGTTCTCTATCACGGAAGAAAATGAAGAGATAAACTGGAAACATTGCCGGTAGCACTGTCCCAAAGAGGCACGGATGTTGTATATAAGGCACGACTTGTAGTTTGGAAAGTTGTAGTTGGAGGAATTTGTGTAGTATTTGTGAGTGCCAAGACACCATTGGCTAAAATCTGGGCATCCCCTTGGAGGGTGATAGCAGAGTTACCAGAAGTGAACTTGGGGAAATTAAAGGACAGTGCGTGCGTGAACATTTGTGGCTAGCAAAACAAAGATAAGTGAAACAAGGGAGAATGGTTGCTCACGCATACTTGCTATGACAGATAATTTAAAATATTTGACAACAGCTGTTAAATATTATATTATATACATGATAAAAAAAATATTGAGGCGAGAGAAATCTGTACAAAATACAGATAGATATGAAATATATATATTCAACTTAGTTCATTAAAAAAAATGTTTAGATGTTGTAAAGAGTGACGTTATTTTAACATCTAAAAATAATTATTTATCATTAATATTGTGATTGATAAAAAAATATGTGACATTGACATTGTCAATTTTAACTTTCAATGAAAACTAATATTTTTTATTTTTAAGACAATATATTAATTATTTTGCTTTTTTATATTGAACAGAAAATCATAATTCAATGTTCCTTTACACAGTGAATCATTTCATTATTAAGGATGAATTCAAGAAATTTTCTGAAATTTTATTTTGAATAAAATTCATTAGCAAAAGTACTATGTTATTGAGGAAGCTGAAACATAATTGAAAATTAATTTTCTACAACGATCTAAAAATTATAAGTAGTTGAAGGTTTTAGATTTAAATAAGAAATTCAACTTTGATCACGTTAATGCATTCAACTGCAATGTGAAGAGTACCAATGACGAGTTTCTATGTAGGTTTCATGGAATAATGATTTCTTTCACGTCTAGTGACTTTATCTAGGTTCTTGGTTTAAAAAATAAGGACTTATCATTGAATTCTCAGTGCAAAGGATTTCCCAGCATACCGTTTATTGAGTCAATTTCCAAATCAGTTTTCAAAGACCTAGATGTTGCAAATTGTTAGAACACAAAAAATTAATAGAGAATCAGAGAAATTTGGAAAAAATGAAGTTAAGAATTGAGATGAAAAAATAGAGAAAGCGAGTAATTGAGGGTGAGAATGAAAATTAGCATCAACAATAATTGGGAGTACTAAAGGTCTTTATACATCAGTTACAAAATAATAGGAAAAACAAAACAACTTAAAAATAAGCTTGAAAACTGAAAATGCTACGGTGGTAACCAGTTACTATAATCTGAGTACCGGTTGCACTCATTTGAACGCCCCACTGCCACTGAAAAACGACCATGTAACCGGTTACCATAAACAGGGTAACTGGTTTCACCAACAGAAATGACAGAAAAAACAGTTTTTTCAACACACCACCTCATTTCGGTTGGTCCAAGTCTAACATGCTCAAGTTTATCTTCAACCTCTTGATCACCTCATTTGTTACCCCATTGGTCAACAAACCCGCTACTTGGTCTTCGCTTCGACAATACCTCAATCGTAACTTGCCTTCACTCACTAGTTCCCTCAAATAATGAAACTGCGTCTCTATATGCTTGCTCATTCCGTGTGCAATCGAATTCTTCGCATGGTTGATCGCATAAACATTATCAACAAGAAGTGTAGTAGCCTCACCCTCAATGCTACCCAACTCCTTCAATAGATTCATGAGCCACATGCCTTGACATGCACACAACGAAGCCGTAATGTACTCAGCCTCACAAAACGAGAGTGCTACCACTGGTTCCTTCTTCGAACACTAAGAGATTAGTGTCCTACCAATCATAAGGATGTATCCAGCCGCTGACTTTCTATCATCCTTATCACCACACCAATTGGAATCGGTGAAACCAAGTAAATAACATTTTTTGCCTGTATCCGATGCCGGAAAAGAATTCCACAACCAAGATTTCCTTTAACATATCTAAGGATCCTCTTGCCCGCTGCCAAGTGAGACACCTTAGTCCGACACTAAATGCTAAGTCCGGTCGCGTATTGCATAAGTACCGCAATGATCCAATCAATCTCCTATATTGAGTTGGATTCACATCTTGTTCATCCTCACTCTTGGACAGCTGCAACCTTGCTTCACATGGTGTAATGGTCGCATTACAATGCTCCATTTCACACCTCTTCAAGATCTCAAGAGCATATCTCCTTTGATGCATGAGCAGACCCGTTTTTGACCTTTGGAACTCTATGCCAAGGAAATACGTCATAATGTCAAGGTCCGTCATCTCAAACTCATCCATAAGTTCACTCTTGAACTTAGAGATACTCTTCTCACAGTTGTCGGTAATCAATAGATCATCCACATACAAGCAAAGGATGATCACACCATCATTTGTACCCGATCTCGCATAAACTCCGTGTTCTGACATGCACCGCTTGAAACCAATATCAACAAGAAAGCCGTCAATGCGTTTATTCCAAGCTCTTGAAGCTTGTTTCAAACCATACAATGCATTATGAAATTTGTAGTACTTCATCTCTTGATTCTTTACCACAAATCTGGGGGGCTGCTCAACACAAACCTCTTCATCAAGTGGACCATTCAAAAAGGAAAATTTGACGTCTATTTGAAATATCTTCCAAACGTTGTTATTTGCAATGCCAAAACTAATCAGATGGTTTCAAGCCTAGCCGCTGGTGCAAACACCTCGTTAAAGTCTATACCTTCACGTTGCAAGAATCCCTTTGCTACCAATCGAGCCATATGCTTGATAACCTCGCATTTGGGATTTGCCTTCACCTTATAGACCGCACACCAATCAGCTTTTTTCCAAGCGATAAATCAACCAACTCCCAAGTACCATTTTTTCAATAGATTCCAACTCCTCCTTCATTGCACAAATCCATTTTGGATCGCTTAGATCCTCCTCCGTGTTCACCGGTTCAGATTCGGCCATAAGCGCAAAGTGAATGATGTTAGACGATGGCTATGGAACTAGAAGGGGGGTTGAATAGATCCCTTGAGTTTTACACGCAAATGGTTTCCAAAAATTTAGTTTTTAAAAATGTTTAACGGAAGCAACCACTGGATAGAACGTCTACAACGAACCTTCTACTAAAAGGATCAGATATGCACGAATATATCGAGAATGAGTATGGAAGAGAAAAATTCAGTTTGATTACTACACTTAAAAACGCAATCAACAAAATATTGCTTGTTTGATGTTTAATCTAATCCAATGAGGTAAAGTGATAAGCAATTAAAGGCAACGTGTTCGAATTTTGCTTTGAAACAAATTATCAAACACTTAGTGTGCGTAAACACACTAAGTGCAGAATTTCTATGGAATGTAAGGTAAAGCTGCTCCAAGATACAATTCAAGGAATCGTATCAATTTAACAAATAGTTTCTCAGCTCAAAATTACACTACGACAGAAATTTCGATAAATTGCAACTTCACAAATTCGAACAAACTGAAATGTAAAAGAGTTAAGGGAAAGAGAGAACTAACGAGATTTGATTATGCAGTTCCCCAATCGTCCTCGCTTTAGGTACCTCTGCCCCCAATTCCACAATTGGAATTGAGATATATATATATATATATATATATATATATATATATATATATATATATATATATATATATATATATATATATATATATATATATATATATATATATATATATATAGTTGTTGCAAATTGTTTATTACAAGAGAAAACTATGAACATCCAAACCCTCGAACGTCTTCGATCGTTGATGCTGAATTTTCTCTCCCCTTGATTCAAGATGAATCAAGTGCTTCGAATATGGTTGATCCAATTACCATCCCACGCTACTAAATCGAAAGAAACCTCCGTTCTTCAGTTACCTTCACTCGATCAATTGTGATCTACCAAACTTCGAACCCAAACCTCTACTCTACGATCCTCCGATTACAGCTACTAAACTGAATAATTGCTCCAATCTTCGGTTACCTTCACCCGACTGAATCCCTGTAGAACGAAACGATTTGTGCAAAAAACCCCAAAATCTTCCCAATTCTTGGAGGAGAAAACCTAGGGTTTTATTCAACAAACACCTACCAAAATCTCAACTCAGAAATGAAGATCACGCGCTTCCAAAATCTGAACGTTATCACCTTGAAACAATGAACAACTCAAACAAAGATTGTTATGTGTAATTGTTTGTTCACTCAATGTTGAAGATGAAGATGAAGAGAAATGGCAATGTAATTTCACGTTTCTTGTTAGTTCAGAAAAAATGAGCTAAAATGATATATATACTATCCAAGACAATACAATAGAAATAACAGAGTTTTAAAATGAATAACACAATAAAATTTTGGTGACATTCAGCGAATGGTCGACCTATACAGATGGTATAGTCGACCTGAGCAATGTCGCGCGTTCACTGCGCAAAACTGCATGTTATGCGTCGGTCGAATCAGGCTATGAGTCGACTCATAGCTCCCAGTTTTGGGCAAACACAAATGCAGAGGGCGTGAGTCGACCGGAGGGTCGACGCGAGCACTCCCGCGGGTTGTACTAACATATGCTACATGTTTAGGTCGACCTATACAGGGTTGTGAGTCGACTCACACCCTTGGAACATGTAAAAATCACATTTTTGACTTTCCTAAAAGTGTTAAACCACATCTAATGAACCTAGACCATTACTAATCATGATCAAACACTCTTAGACCACTTAATGAGCATTTCATATGACGTTTTTCACGTGAATCTCTATATTTTAATCATGATAGTTTTGACATCATTAAAATCAAGTACATAGAGAGAATCTTCCCTCACATACTCCCCCTTTTTGATGATGGCAAAATAGTCATATGTCCTCCCCCTGACTTTATGCATCCACTATTGTTTGTTCATCTCAATACCTGTTATGTCCGTGTTCTTCTCCCCCTTTGACAACATCAAAAAGAGAGAAAGATAAAGTGTCAAGAATAGAAAATCGAGAGCTGCATTTTGAACATAATTGCAACAGTTACCATTAACGCACATTGACATATAATGCAAGCTAATGAATATCTAAATAAAATAAAATACATAAGAAGCATAAATTTGATTAATAGTACAGCCATAAGGAACAATAAAGTAGTACGAACATAAGGCACACATAGCTAAAATCAACATATTGAAGTCATAAACCTAAACAGTGCAAGAAACAAAGCATGAAAAAAAATATGATGCGAAATGTAAGGATGATTCTCATGGCCTCCTCCCCCTAAATGAGTGGCCCCTCCCGCGAAACTGCTGAGGATGATGAGATGGCGGAGGTTGCATATCCATCTGTTCAGTCAACTCTAACACGGATTGATTCGGGATGTTGAAGCTGTTAGTGAGAGCACGGTGTTGAGTTGTAGAAGTCTCAGCCATAGTGTTGAACTTACCCATCACATTAGTAGCAAAGGCGTCAAAGTTGGTGGTGTGATTCTGAAATTCTTCATGCAAGGATTGAAACCTTTCCTCTTGAGCTGTGGCAAACCTCTGTTCGTCAATTTGCATAGTCCTCATAAGTTCAAGAATATCCTCATTGTTTAGTTGAGGACGCGGAGGTGAAGGAGGAGTATAATAGGACTCTTGATAGTCTAACCCTTAAGTTGCTGGCATATAGTTAGAACCAAGAGTGGTCCAGCCATTATATTGCCATTGACCCCATCCTTGGTCAACTTCAGCTTCCATTGGAAAGGATTGAGGCATGTAATTACCTGTATATTGCCATTGGTTCCATTCAGGGGCTTCCTCCGACACCATAGCAGACGAGTTAGGCATCCAAGCACTATTATCTTCAACACCAATATCCATTTGTTGTTGTTGATCATTATCCCCTTGTTCCTCTAAAGGATCACTTTGTTCGTCCTCACCTTCTTCTTCATCTTCGTCATTTTCGTCTTCTTCTTCCTCATCGCTTTCGTCGGATTCTTCTTCCAATACATCGGTGTTTGCTTTCATCACATACTTATACCTCTTGTCTTTGACATCCTAAACATGACCCATCATAGTTAATGTTTTCTGACAAAATTCTTGATTGATAGTGATAGATTTATACGGAATACCCAGAACAACTATTTTAGTATGGTTGAGTAGCTTTTGAATGAATGATGCGTAGGACAACGCAATTCCCCTGCCGGAGTCACGAAGAGAATACGTTCTGCTTGCAATATAATAAGGCCAGCTAATCCTTATTTTATTCTTCAAAACGTACATCAACTGAACCTCAGGTTGATCCACCCTAGAGTAACCTCCTATCTTTGGTCTAAGAATGTGAGAAACAATCAACTGCAAAATCCTTGCAGGAGGAGTCAGTTTCCCTGTTGTCACAGTTTTGGGAAAGAGACTACTAGCCACAACCTGATCCGAGTATGGTCTCTTTAACATAGAGTTCAGTGCTTATTTAAAATCACAGTCTTTAACATAAACAGTATCAGTTATATACTGAGTAGGTTGAGCATTGGTCACAGACATACTGAACAAATCTCTCCAAATAGTTTCATCAACAGCGACAGTCTTATCCCCTAGTTTGCAGTTAAACATGTAATCCTCAAAATTTCCAACTAAACCAGAATAGAATATTCGAACCAAATTTTCATTGTACTTAGTGTCACATGATAAAAACCCATGGAAATTCTAAAAATCCAATAAGTCTAAGATTTCTGCTAGGTGCGTGCGTTCAACAGTACCGCGATAGCAAATGAATTGCTTAACAACAGACCGTTTGCTTAATTTTTCTTCATATAAATTAGCATACTTATCAGAGAGAAGAGATGAAAGTGTTACCGGTTGATTTGAGGGAGGTTGAGAAGTACCCGCTTGAGATGAAGACTCTCTTGTGACTCTTTTTCGAGATGTTCTTCGAGAAGAAATTGGGAGTGATGTGAGAAAGAGATGAACAGTGACGAATTTGTTCAATTTTTGTGAACCCCAAATGTTGTTTGTAGGAAGGTGAAGTTAGGGTTTATGTAGAGAGGAGTTAGAGGAGATGAGGAGATGAGATAATGCGTTGGAACAATGCATATGTTCAGTTTATGCCACATAGAAAATCAGAAAAATATAAAAAGGAATTAAATGGAAAAAAAAAACGCAGTGACCAAGAATTTTTTTTTCCGCAGCTTTTTAGCGAACGGTCGACCTATGGTTCTGTGTGCATCGACGCACACTGTGGTGTTTCTTATATTTTTGAAAATTTAAGCTATGCGTCGACCTATGGGTCGACCTGAGTATTCCCGGCCAGACATGTTAATAATGCAACAAGAGTGAGTCGACCAAAAGAATTAGTGAGTCAACCCAAACATTAAAATTTTGAAAAAATCAAATTTTTGTGACATTTAAGCTATGATATTGAATAAATAGACATCCAACACAAATATCAAACATCTAAATGGATAAATTGTGCTAAATATCTGCAACAAACATCAATGTAATCACTCAACATGGTACATTTAATTAGAGAGAATCTTTGAAACGGAACGATATTACCTTGATCACTATTGACGATGAGAGCCCTCACATATAGCTTAATATTTCTTTGCATTGTTAGTTAAAAGAGTAAACACGCATGTATATAGATGTGAAGATCACTATCTTAAAAGATTATTAAGCACGATCCGAGATATCGAGAATACCAAGTTCCCTACGGATGTGAAAGAAAGGCTCTGTAGCTAATGGTTTTGTAAAAATAGCAGCGAGTTGATTTTTAGTGTCAACGTGCTCAAAAATCACATCACCTTTCTCTACATGATCCCTAAGAAAATGATGGCGTATTTCGATATGCTTGGTGCGTGAATGCAATACGGGGTTCTTAGTTAGATTAGTCGCACTAGTATTATTGCACAAAATTGGAATACGCTCAAGTTTTAAATTAAAATCAAGCAATTGTTGTTTAAGCCATAGGACTTGAGCACAACAACTACCGGCGGCAACGTATTCCGCCTCGGTTGTTGACAGAGCAACGGAAACCTGTTTCTTGCTATGCCAACTCACCAAGGAATTTGCGAAAAGGTGACACGTGCCACTAGTACTTTTCCTATCCAACTTGCACCCGGCAAAGTCAGGATTGGAATAGCCAACTAAGGAATAAACACTACCTTTAGAATACCACAGCCCATACTTTGGAGTACCAGAGAGATATCGAAGTATGCGCTTAACTGCCTTTAAGTGGGATTCCTTGGGATGTGCCTGATACCTCGCACACATGCATACACTGAACATAATATCGGGATGTGATGCGGTAAGATAGAGAAGGGATCCTATCATACCTCTATACCTTTTTACCTCTACGTCTTTACCATTCTCGTCACGATCAAGGTTTGCACTATTCGACATTGGAGTATCTATTGCTTTGCAGTTTAGCATATCGAAACGTTTTAAAAGCTCAAGACAATATTTCGTTTGACTCACGAATGTGCCCTCTACGAGTTGTTTGATTTGCAATCCGAGGAAATAGTTGAGCTCCCCCATCATGCTCATTTCAAACTCCCCCTGCATCAAACTAGAAAACTCCTTGACCAAGGTCATGTTAGTAGACCCAAAAATGATATCGTCGACGTAAATTTGTACCAAAATTAAATGTTTTCCTTGACGTTTAATGAAGAGAGTCGTGTCAACCTTTCCTCTTAAATACCCTTGATCAAGTAAAAATTTGCTTAGACGTTCATACCAAGCCCGAGGGGCTAGTTTAAGTCCGTACAAAGCTCGTTTAAGTTTATAGACATGATCAGGATATTCGTG
Source organism: Lathyrus tuberosus (assembly GCA_022829125.1). Taxonomy (NCBI): domain Eukaryota; kingdom Viridiplantae; phylum Streptophyta; class Magnoliopsida; order Fabales; family Fabaceae; genus Lathyrus; species Lathyrus tuberosus. The sequence continues at coordinate 2,884,766 of JALAZF010000431.1, read as the reverse complement.
GGATTCAAAACTCAGAGGTTGGGCTACATAAACCTCTTCATTTATGTATCCGTTAAGGAACACACTTTTAACATCCATTTGGAATAATTTAAAGTTCTTTGTGCAAGCATAGGCAAGTAGAAGGCGTATAGCCTTGAGTCGGGCAACCGGCGCATAAATTTCCTCATAGTCGATTCCTTCCTCTTGGTTATAGCCTTGCGCTACAAGCCTCGCTTTGTTACGGGTTATTACTCCATTTTCATCAAGTTTATTCCTAAACACCCATCGGGTGCTGATTACTCGATGATCTCGCGGAGGGGGGACAAGGTCCCAAACCTCATTTCTCCTGAACTGGTTTAACTCATCTTGCATTGATAGAAACCAATGCTCATCGAGTAACGCCTCCTTTGCATTTTTAGGTTCAACTTGGGAGACAAAAGCAGAGTAATAATAAAATTTACTAAGTTTAGAGCGAGTGGTTACTCCCTTAGAGATATCACCGAGAATGTTGTCAATTGGATGGTCTTTTGAAGACTTCCAAGCTGGAGGAAGTTCATCTTTATCAGAATGATGATCATCCTCACTTTTCGCGGGTTGGTGATCCTTTTCCTCCTCAATACGCACTGCTTCAGGATGATCAGTTCCCTTATCAGTGTCCTTGAGTATGTCTTCAGTAGGTACACCTGCACCATGAAAAGGACTACCTTCTCCGACATTTCTCGGATAAGACTCATCAAAGGTAACATGAACTGACTCTTCAACTACACGTAACCTCTTATTATAAATTCTATACGCATTACTTGACTGAGAGTATCCAAGAAAAATACCCTCGTCGGGCTTGGCATCAAACTTACCAAGAGTCTCTTTCCCATTGTTTAACACAGAGCATTTGCAGCCAAATACATGAAGGTGAGAAATGTTTGGCTTACGCCCTTTTAAAAGCTCATACGGTGTCTTGTTTAGAATAGGCCGGATGAGCACCTTATTCAAAACATAACAAGCCGTACTTATGGCGTCGGCCCAAAAGTATTTTGGTAATCCACTATCATTGATCATAGTCCTTCCAAGTTCCTCCAAAACTCTATTTTTACGTTCCACTACCCCATTTTGTTGAGGGGTACGTGGTGCGGAAAAATTATGATCAATTCCGTTGGAATCACAAAATGCTTCAAACAAATGATTTTCAAACTCACCCCCATGGTCACTTCTAATTGATCCAATGTTTGTGTTTAACTTGTTCTGAGATAACTTAGCAAATCGTTCAAAGGCCGAAAAGGTATCACTCTTATTTGCTAAGAATATAATCCAGCAAAACCTAGAAAAGTCATCGACTATTACAAAACCATAATAGTTACCACATAGGCTTTTAACCCTAGATGGTCCAAAGAGGTCCATATGGAGGAGCTCAAGGGGTCTCATAGTTGAAACGATGTTTTTAGATTTGAATGAGATCCTTGTTTGCTTCCCCATTTGGCACGCATCACAAAGATGATCCTTTGTGAATTATATTTTGGGCAAACCGAAGATTAGGCCTTTTCAGACTATTTTGTTGATCAAATTAAAGTTGATGTGAGCCAACAGTCTATGCCACAACCATGAATCTTCATTCAAAGTAACTAGACATTTGTCTCCATTCAACGATACTTCATCTAAGTCTAGCATATAGACGTTGCTCACCCTCAAGCCCTTAAACACATTCTTTTTGTCACTATCTTCAACTATGCAACAATCCTTTGGAAAATATACTTTATAATTCTTGTCACATAGTTGACTAATGCTTAAAAGGTTGTGTCTAAGACCTTCCACAAGCAGTACATCAGAGATAGTAGTAGATGAGGGGTTACCTATACTACCTTTGCCTAGAATATGTCCCTTGTTGTTATCTCCGTAGGTGATAAACCCCTTTTTCTTCACCACAAAGTCAATAAAAAGAGAAATGTCGCCGGTCATATGTCTCGAGCAGCCACTATCCAGAACCCATCTTCTTTCGGTGGTCTCAAGACTTTGTACCTCTTTTGATTTGTTGTGGCGTGCCATAAGACAAAAGTTAACGGATTCACTTTCGTCGCTTGATGAATCATCTTTCTCCGACTCACTATCGCTTTCCCAAGCGATGTATGCTCGTCGAGACTTGTTGGACTTTTTGTTTGAGCGACTCTTGTCATTATCCTTATCTTTGTCTTTCTTTAGAGATGGACAATCTGGCTTGTAGTGCCCGGATTTTCCACAGTTGTAGCACGTCCCTTTTACCTTGCCATTTTTATTTCCTTCGCTTCTAGATTGCTTCCTAAACTTGACTAGATTTATGTCTGAGTGTTAAACCTCGTTCTTACGAACGTATCTATTGTACCTCTTCACAAATAAGCCCATATCATCACCGGATTCTTCATCTTTGTCATTATTGGCTTCATCATCACTTAACTCTTGATGTGTGGACTTTGAACAAGAAGCCTTAAGAGCTATCGACTTCTTCTCCGTATCTTTTGCCTTCTCTTTCTTGATACTCTTTTCATGTTTATCCAAGCTAATGAGCACTTGCTCATGCTCATCGAGTTTGCCAAAAAGTGTTGTGAGGTCTAGTGTAGCAAGATTGTTGGCCTCCTTGATAGCGGTGACCTTCGGTTGCCATTCCCTGTTTAAACACCTCAAAATCTTGTTAGTAGAAACCTCATTTGGAATTGGTTTACCAAGAACATGCAATTTGTTGATAATGTGAGTAAATCATTTTTGCATATCCGCAATGGTTTCCCCTTGCTTCATGTAAAACAAATCAAACTCTTGCGTTAGTGTATTAATACAAGCCATCTTAACATCATTAGTGCCTTCATGGGCTACTTGTAAAGCATCCCACATGGCTTTGGCAGTTTCACAATGGGAGACTTGATAATACTCGTCAACTCCCAAGGAGGAGATGATCATATTACGAACCTTCCAATCATAGATGTACTTTTTCTCGTCCTCCTCATTCCATTGAGCTTCGGGTTTAGGAACGACAATGCCTTCCGCATTTCTCATAGTAATTTCCATGGGACCATTTTAAATAACGTTCCAAACCTTCCGATCTATGTAATTTATATGAACGCGCATATAATCCTTCTAGTAGCTGTAATTTTCGCCTGTAAAAACTAGACCTCTATTATAAGCCCCTTTAGGTTCGTTCGCCATGATCCAAGAAGTTTTACCGAAGCACCAGAATTAACCGGAGCTCGTGATACCACTTGTTAGACGATGGCTATGGATCTAGAAGGGGGTTGAATAGATCCCTTGAGTTTTACACGCAAATGGATTCCAAAAATTTAGTTTTTAAAAAATGTTTAACGGAAGCAACCACTGGATAGAACCTCTACAACGAACCTTCTACTAAAAGGATCGGATATGCACGAATATATCGAGAATGAGTATGGAAGAGAAAAATTCAGTTTGATTACTACACTTAAAAACGCAGTCAACAAAATATTGCTTGTTTAATGTTTAATCCAATCCAATGAGGTAAAGTGATAAGCAATTAAAGGCAACGTGTTCGAATTTTGCTTTGAAACAAATTATCAAACACCTAGTGTGCGTAAACACACTAAGTGCATAATTTCTATGGAATGTAAGGTAAAGCTGCTCCAAGATACAATTCAAGGAATCGTATCAATTTAATAAATAGTTTCTCAGCTCAAAATTACACTACGATAGAAATTTCGATAAATTGCAACTTCACAAATTCGAACAAACTGAAATGTAAAAGAGTTAAGGGAAAGAGAGAACAAACGAGATTTGATTAGGCATTTCCCCAATCGTCCTCGCTTTGGATACCTCTGCCCCCAATTCCACAATTGGAATTGATATATATATATATGTGTGTGTGTGTGTGTGTGTGTGTGTGTGTGTGTGAGTGTGTGTGTGTGTGTGTGTGTGTGTGTGTGTGTGTGAGTGAGTGTGTGTGTGTGTAGATGTTGCAAATTATTTATTACAAGAGAAAACTATGAACATCCAAACCCTCGAACGTCTTCGATCGTTGATGCAGAATTTTCTCTCCCCTTGATTTAAGATGAATCAAGTGCTTCGAATATGATTGATCCAATTACCGTCCCACGCTACTAAACCGAAAGAAACCTCCGTTCTTTGGTTACCTCCACTCGATCAATTGCGATCTACCAAACTTCGAACCCAAACCTCTGCTCTACGATCCTCCGATTACAGCTACTAAACCGAACAATTGCTCCAATCGTCGGTTACCTTCACCCGACTGAATCCCTGTAGAACGAAACGGTTTGTGCAAAAACCCCCAAAATCTTCCCGATTCTTGGAGGAGAAAACCTAGGGTTTTATTCAACAAACACCTACCAAAATCTCAACTCAGAAATGAAGATCACGCGCTTCCAAAATCTGAACGTTATCACCTTGAAACAATGAACAACTCAAACAAAGATTGTTATGTGTAATTGTTTGTTCACTCAATATTGAAGATGAAGATGAAGAGAAATGGCAATGTAATTTCACGTTTCTTGTTAGTTCAGAAAAAATGAGCCAAAATGATATATATACTATCCAAGACAATACAATAGAAATAACAGAGTTTTAAAATGAATAACACAATAAAATTTTGGTGACATTTAGCGAACGGTCGAACTATACAAATGGTATAGTCGACCTGAGCAATGTCGCGCGTTCACTGCGCAAAACTGCATGTTATGCGTCGACCGAACCAGGCTATGAGTCGACTCATAGCTCCCAGTTTTGGGCAAACACAAATGAAGAGAGTGTGAGTCGACCGGAGGGTCGACGCGAGCACTCCCGCGGGTTATACTAACATATGCTACATGTTTAGGTCGACCTATACAGGGTTGTGAGTCGACTCACACCCTTGGAACATGCAAAAATCACATTTTTTACTCTCCTAAAAGTGTTAAACCATATCTAATGAACCTAGACCATTACTAATCATGATCAAACACTCTTAGACCACTTAATGAGCATTTCATATGACGTTTTTCACGTGAATCTCTATATTCTAATCATGATAGTTTTGACATCATTAAAATCAAGTACATAGAGAGAATCTTCCCTCACAAATGAAATCACCATCATCATTGATTTCATTGTCTTGGAATCTCTCACATTCTTGGAGTCTTTGAGGCAACATCCTTTGCCTTGTTGATCTTCTAATATTTTCTTCATTTTGGACCTCATTCGGTGGCTACACAACGGTTTTGAAACTGACAGGATCATAAAAAGCAAAGCTGCTGGAGGTTCTATTCTGCTGGTAACCGGTTACACCAGAATGAACTAGCTGGGTGTAACCGATTACATCCCGTTCTGTAGACCTGGAAGTGTTATTTCTCTGCATGTAATCAGTTACATCAGATTGCATTACCTGCATGTAACCGGTTACCCTGGGACTCACAACACCAATTTCATCAAAAAATTCATCCCGACTTATCACAATCTTCCGATTTCGCGCCTCAAACAATTTGTATCCTCCTGTAGAATGATATCCAACCAATATCATCTCCTCGCCCTTGTCATCCAACTTCTTTCTAAGTTGACCTGGCACATGTCGATACGCCATCGAACCAAAAATTCTCAAATGGCTTAGATTCGGTTTGAATCTGGACTATACCTCTTCTAGTGTCAGCTTCTCAAACTTCTTAGTAGGGCACATATTCAACAAATAGGTGGTTGTAAAGACCTCTTCTCCCCATAGCTCCTTCGAAATGTTTTTCCCACTTAACATACTTCGAACCATGTTCATAATCGATCGATTTTTCATCTCGGCAACACCATTTTATTGTGGTGTATAGCGGCGTACAACCTCATGCATTATTCCCTCTTGATCACAAAACTTCCCAAAGTCATTTGAGACGTATTCACCTCCACCGTCTGTTTTGAGCACTTTGAGTTATTGACTGCATTGCCTTTCAACCATAGACTTAAACTTCTTGAACACATCAAACACCTCATCATTCCTCTTGATAAACTAAGTCCATAGCTTTCTACTAAAATCGTCGATAAAAGTGACAACATACCTATTGCCACCTAATGTGTCAACTTGCATCGGCCCGCAAACATCAGAATACACCACCTCAAGGAGAGTCTTGGTCATATGACCCGCATCCTTGCTAAAACTCTCCTTGTGTTGCTTTTCCTTCACACATTCTTCACACAACTTAGTTGGTATATTGATATGTGGCAGCCCGATAACCATACCATTTTGATGCAACGCTTTGAGATCCCAAAAATTGAGATGTCCAAAACAGTAATGCCACAACCACTCTTCTCTACTTGCCGTTGTAGCTAAGCACCTATGCTCAATCACTTTCAACTCAACTTTGAAAGTCCTATTGGGAGCATAGGAGCCTTAAGGATCAATACTCAGTTAGCATCCACAACGCGCAAAATCTTGTCTTCCAAGCGAATTTTGGAACCTCTCTCAAGCAATTGGAAAATACTCAAGAGATTACATTTGATTCCCGGTATATACAAGACATCCTTGATCATAGAATGTCCACCATTCTTCATCTTGATCAAAATATCACTGACACCTTCGGCCGCAAGAGTGTTATTATCCGCGAATTTTACTCTACTTTTTCACAGCTTGATTGATTTGAACAAACCAATCCTTTATACCCGTCATAAGCATTGAACAAACGGAATTCAAGTACCATTCATCGCTGCCTTCGATTCTTCGATAGTCACTACATTGTTGTCAAATCTTGACGTTAAAGAACGCAAAATCTTCGACACAACATTTTGCTCCAACATCGTTTCTCTATAAGACTTGATTTGATTCACCAACCGGGTAATACGCGTCACATAATCGTTGATCATTTCCTTCTTTTCTATTTGATTTAGATCGAATTGCCTCTTGTGAGTTTGTAACCTCACCACCTTCGCCTTAACACCCCCGGCATAAGCTTTCTCCAATATCTCCTAAGCTTGCTTTGCCGACTCGCAATCACCAACCTTTTCGAAGTTGTCACCATCAACACAAGAATGAATCAAGAAGAGTGCCTTGAATGCAGCCTTTTGTGCCTCTGTAGCTTCTGCCCCAAGTGGTGTAACTCCATTGTCGGTCACTTCAAGAACTTCTTGATACACAAACAACACTTTCATTTACTTTGACCGCTTGTCATAATTCTTCGAATCAAGAATCAGAAGGTTGGTAGGGATTCTATCTTTGGAAACAGAACTCATTGTTACAGCGGAATTGAATCAAAACCAGAGCTCTTAATGCCAAATGTTAGAACACACAAAATTAATCAAGGTGAATTAATGGAGAATTAGAGAAATTTGGAGAAAATGAAGTTAAGAATTGAGAGAAAAAATAGAGAACGAGAGTAATTGAGGGTGAGAATGAAAATTGGCATCAACAATAATTGAGAGTACTAAAGGTCTTTTATACATCAGTTACAAAATAATGGAAAAAGCAAAACAACTTAAAACTAAGTTGAAAATTGAAAATGCTAGAGTGGTAACTCGTTACCATAATCTGGGTAACCAGGTACACCCAGTTAAACGCCCACTGCCACTGAAAAACGACCATGTAACCGATTACCATAAACAGGATAACCAGTTACGCCAACAGAAATGGCAGAAAAAATAGTTTTTTCAACACAAAGATCTAGAAAAAAATGTGAAATATAAATGTAAAATGTAAATGTGAAGTTTTTTTCGTAAAGCCATAAACCACGTCAAGGCTGATGACAATGATTTATTTATCATTTTTTTTAAAATCATTTCATCACTATCCTTAATAAAAACCCGTTTTGATAGCTGGTTATACTTGTGAATGAGAATCATTGTTTTGTTACATTATTTGATAATATTTTTTTTAATAAAAATAAAGGAAAAATGGAAATGTTTTTTATGGAGTGTTTAATTTAATGCAATACAAAGAAGACTAAACATAAGTACAATGCCAATTTGTTTTTTATAACAATTTCTGCCATTTGACGTATACAATAAATAGCCAACATATGACGTTGTTATTTTTTTTTTTTTTTCTTAAAGCCAATGCATTAATAAGAACACAAAAAGTGTTCAATAATAGAATAACACTATACAAGGAAAGGCAAGAAACCAAACAGTGAGATTTCCGACCAACTCTGATTTAGCTATCCTTTAACATATGACGTTGTTATAATGAAGCCAAATTTGTTCGTTCATCAAAGGCTTTAAACAATCATATCTTCCGTATACAATAAATATGTGGTTCACAAAATGGCTCTATAAATGACGTTCGTATTTAAAGTTTGAAATATGTAGTATAATTTAAAGACTCGACTCGGATTTGAAATTCACATATAGAATGTATATGGTTGGTTATTTTTAGAAACCAAACAATAATCATTTTTAAACCAATTAAATTATTTAGATTTATAACTATAACCACATTTCAATCAAAACTGATTATAAAATCAGTTATAAATTTGGTTATTGTTATATAACCGGTTTTAAACCAGTTATTATTATTTTTTTCAAAAAAAATTTTTAAAAATATTTAATTTTTTTTTGAAAAATTAATTTTTTTTTCAAAATAATAATTTTTTTCCACAAAAATTAATGTTATATGTTGATGGTATTTATGGGTCACAAATATTAATTAAAATATGATAGAAATTTATATTAAATAATATATAATTTAATTGAAAGTTTAAAATAAATTAACATAATAGAAAAAAAATAATAGAGAGGGGGAAGGGAGAATTTTTTTACGTAAATACCCCTAATTTTGGAAAAAATTCCCTAAATAACCCATGTTTCAAAAATATTTCCAAAATGCCCCCATTAGGGTTTTGGTTTGAACTATGTCGCCATTGGAATTGGCGACTCCCTTGTAGAGGTCTAACCATGTCGCCAATGCAACTGGAGACAATCTTCCAAGTCGCCAGTGCAATTGGCGACACAGTGTAATGGTTAAACCAAGTTGCCAATCCAAGTGGAGACATGGTGTGTTTTGTTTTTTTTTTTTAGTTTACGTTGATTTTGTTTACACAATGACATAAAATTTTCATTAATTTAATAAAATATTACATAAATTAATGTTCGTGACCGGGTGCATTCAACCGGCCACCAGTTTCACATCCCCTAGGGACCCTCACTCGTTGCACTCGTTGTACTCGGCCCCCTTGTTCCCCTTGTTGTTGATTCATCCCGGGTGTTTGAGGAGTCGAAGTCTCAGGAACAGTCTGAGATGGTTCCCTTAGGATGTCTTGCATTCTTGTGAAGTCTTGGGGACTGAAACTGAGCGGGCGACCCATGCCGGGGTAGTTTGAGGAGTGATTGGTGTGCGGGCAGGCCGATTGAAGGGAGACATTGGTGTGAAGGATTCGTTGATGAAAGGTTGAAATGGTGTTTGAAAGCCATAAGGATGTTGAGAAGGTTGATTGTGTTGGCTAGGGTATGATGTTTGGGCGTTTGGGCTATGAAAAGATGTTTGCCCAATTTGGCTATTGTATGATGTACCCTCGTTTTGGCTGCATCTTTGTGACATGTTGGGGGCATAGCCATATTGAGTCTCTTGATAATAATCATTTTGTTGAAGATGATATGTGGGACGCTCTTGGTATTGTGGTTGGGTGTATGGCATGTTTGGATGGATAATGGGTTGGTAATTTTGCTGGGTAGGGGGTTGTGAGTAACATGGCCTTGGAGGTGGGTTAGACGTTGAGGCTTCTTGTGTGTAGGTGGTCTGGCGTGGGTCGTATAAATACCTGTCTTCGGAGACAAACCCAATTGCAACCGATCTGTACCAAGCCATGTAATTATTTGTTGGTATAGATGGGGTTGGCATCACCGGCTCACGTAAGACATAGTGGCTGCGGTTCATCCATTTAGGACGCTCAGTCTTTGCAAAATCCTTCCAGTCCCTAAAATCCCATTGATCATTAACTCTTTTTAGATGCCATTTACTGATGTCAACAGGCGGATCTGGGATGTCTTGATGCATTCCAAATTGCAGTTTGACACGATAACTGTTATGCAGCTCCACAATTGTGAATATAATGATCGGGACACATGCAGTCCAAATGGCAGCATCTTCGTCGCTGACTTCAAGTAGGTCTTCCATGCCTAGGTATGGACGCCATATGAACTGCAGAATAGAAAAATATTAGATAGTAAAATATATGAAATAAAAGAAAAGAAATGTTTAGGAGGACTTACATCTGCGGGTGTTAGGTGATCTAAAAGATTACGGTATTGAATGATACAATGTTTGGGACATCTATTGTAACTCATTACCTTAGCCGACCATCTAAAAAAAATTAATTTTTTAGTACAGAATGTTAGACACAATTATTTTTAAGGATAAAAAAAAATTAAGTTAATAACTTACTTTTGTGCAAACGGGAAGGAAAAGTCGTTGTCGTTGACAGACGCTAGGGATGGCAATCTAGACCAGCCCCAAGCTTGTAGCAAAACAGCACATCCAAAAAAAGTAGATGCATCTTTTTTGGCGCACTTACACAAAGAGCTATACAAATAAGACAGACAAGTGGAACCCCAACTATACTTTCTTGTTTGATTTAGATTTCTCAATAAGGGTAAGTACATAACGTGCATAGAAGAACCAGTACCCTCGGGAAATAAAAATAAACCAATAAGAAGCATAGGGTAACACCTGGTTTTCTGTAGTTTCATTTCTTCTGTAGACTCTTCAGTTAAAGTAAAAGCGGCGTACCAAGCTTTTAGTTGCGAGAGGAAGAGACTTTACAAGGGAGTCGCCAAATCCAATGGCGACATAGTTCAAACCAAAACCCTAATGGGGGCATTTTGGGAATATTTTTTAAACATGGGTTATTTAGGGAATTTTTTCCAAAATTAGGGGTATTTACGTAAAAAATTCTCTTCATTTGCTTACTTCCCTTCGCTTCCATTTTCGTTTTCCTTTTACCAGAATAACAGATTTCTCTCTAATCGTGAATCACGATCTAGGGTTTACATCAATTCCACCACCTAACCTCAAATCATCAACCTAATCCACATCTCCTCCTACCTCCAGATCTCTACAATCCATACTCCCACAAATCAACGGTGATTTATATGTCTCTTTCTTCGCATATTGATTTTGATTTTTTTTTTTGCGTGTTAATTCTGTTTTAGGATATTAAATTGACAACTATGTTGTTATGTGATTAATCGAAGATATATGCGTATACAGCAAAGGCTTCGCAGTGCTACCAATGGAGGATTATTGGCCTCCATACCAAGGTGAAATAGTTTGGCACAACGATGAAATGAGAAGATAGAAAAAAGGGCGCCCAAACAGCAAGCGTATAAGAACCGAAATGGATATCGCTGATAAAATGATACGACTATGCAGTATCTGTCGTCAGCCCGACCACAACAAAAAACATTGTCCCAATGTTGGAGGAACATCTGCATCATAATTTATCTTATCTTTTCGTTTGTTGTAACCAAATGTTTTCATTAATGCATTTCTCTTTGTTATAACAATTTAAACAACATACAACAATAAGTTGATTGATACCTTGTATGTTCCAAAACATCATGTCGATCGGTAGCTTGTCTCGCGAAAAAATAACTTTACCCCAACGACGACGATACATTTTATGAGTAAAACAAAGTTGTGAGAAGAGATGTGGAACAAACCAAGCTTAACACCCCTACTTATAGTGAAAATTTTCAGTTTGAAGGGTGTCTCCACTTGGATTGGCGACTTGGTTTAATCATTACACTGTGTCGCCAGTTGCACTGGCGACTTGGAAGGGTGTCTCCAGTTGCATTGGCGACATGGTTAGACCTCTACAAGGGAGTCGCCAATTCCAATGACGACATAGTTCAAACCAAAATCCTAATGGGGGCATTTTGGAAATATTTTTGAAACATGGGTTATTTAGGAAATTTTTTCCAAAATTAGGGGTATTTACGTAAAAAATTTGGAAAGGGAGGAGCAGAGAGAGAAATAAAATTAAAATTAGAGATTGAATCTTAGAATTGATAGTTCAGTGTTATTTATTTAGCAAATCTATTAATTTTTATGTATTCTTATTTTTATCAAATTTTAACGATAGATAGTTCAGAATTATTAACTAATCTATCACTAAATTAATAACTCATAAAAAAATCAACAAATGCTATAAACTTTATATAATTTATTAGTTTTTTCATAACTTTATCACGATATAATATATGTTGCTAATTTTCATTTAAATAAAAGTTGTAACAGAAAAGCTCACAAATTTATAAATGATATAATTTAATATTATTAACACAAATTATAATAAAAAGAATAGTATGTTAAATATAATGAAGCTGCAGTATATTATTATATATCGCCTTTTAGATCGAAATGTGAGGCCTATTGTACCATTGGATGAGAAAGTGTGTCCTTCAACTAATAATATAATAACATAAGTAATTTAGTTACCGAAATATGCATATTACTATGTTAGTCTAAAAAGGAGAATGGAAAAAAAAAAAAAAAATTGGTTCAACAATAGAAGAGAAACTGTTGCGCTTATGTATATGTATATGTATAAAATAGAAGCCAATATTTTTGAGGGGTGCAGTGGTCCCCTTGAGCTGTTTCTATAGATCCATCACTGATTGTGATTTGTTGATAACGAATGGACCCTATAACTACAGTAAAAGAGGGTAATGTACATGTTTTTTAATTCAACAATAGAAAAATAACCACTTTGAAATTTTTATTTTGATTCAAGATCAATGACTTAAAATAGTAATATTAGAGAAGATCTTTTTAATTATTGCCGTTGTTCTAATATGAAACATTGAGTATAAATACATTAAGGATGAAATTTTTAAGTTCAAGTCTAAAGGAAGTTAAGTTAGATAAAAATATTAATTCACATAACAATTTCATCAGATTCTTTCAAATATAAAATATGTAACAAACTATTATAAAAAAACACATACAACAACGATTAAAATATATATATTATTACGCGTGACTGACCGTTATTATATAGCGTGTGATTACATATGCGTTATTTACGATTAAAATATATTTTTTTTTTCGAAAAAAATAAATTTTTTTCAATTTTTTTCTTCAAAAAGAATTTTCTTTCCTAAAAAATTTAAATTTTTATTCAAAAATTAAAAAAAAATAATAATTGAATTCAAACATTTGGATTTTAGATAATAACCGGATTATAACTAAATTCAAAAATAAAATATGGTTGGATAACTAACCATTAATAATTAAACTGGTTAATAACCATTTAATTATATTCAGATATTTTAAATGAATTTAGATTTGATTATGGATTTGAATCTCACAACTGAATATTTTGCACACCCCTATCAACATAGAAGAAGTTGGTTCGCTTAACTTTTTTTTTGTTTTAATTCTAGATCTTGACACCACTGTGAAATATGATGTATTGGGTGGTGGTGGTGTTGTAGGAACCGGTGTTTTCTAGAGACCAATCTTTTTTTTTTTTTTTTCAAAAGGCAAGGATAATATATTAGAGAAAAAAGAGTACAAGAGGTACTCAACCCTTACAACAGAAACCAATCAGCTACTATTAATATACATCTTAGGATTGGATAACCATAAAGATAGGTTGCAAGACTTTGGTAAAACCGCACCTCTACGTAACCACTTCCACACCGACAATTTGATAGCAATGATACAATTTTCCTCAGAGAATATAGAATGGTTAAAAATCATGTCATTACGGCATAACCATAAATGCCAAACCGTAGCAATCCAAATTATTATATTAGATTTCCTGCTATGCCTGCTACTGTCATTCCAAACAGCCCAAAAACAGTCAAGAGAATTCGTTCTCCACGGGAAAATGAAACCCGACCAAGACCCAATGTTCTTCCACACCTTATTGGCAACAGTGCAATAGCAAAATAGATGGTCTTCGTCTTCCGGATAATTTCTGCAGAATGAGCAGAGGGAATAATTCGGATCGAGTAACACTCCACGTTTAGCAAGTTGAGTTGATGTCGGAATTCTCTTCTTGAAAAGCCTCCAAATAAACACCTGTATATTAGTCGGGATAGGGATCTTCCATAGTTTTTTTATGCTGTCCAAGAACACCGGGCTGTTAACGACAAAGTGATCTGACCACGGCAAGGTGTCGTAACCAACATCAACCGTATACCGACCATCCTTATTCGTCGCCCAACTGATGGTATTGCGATTGACATTCCACTGAACCTGGGCAGCAGCATCATCAATGAGAGATTTGCAACTCAAAAAAACCTGCATTAAATCAGAACCTGTATCTAAAGCAGAAAAAGACCCCTCCCACGCAAGACCAACAGATCCAAGATTGAGGGCTTGAGAAACTGTCATGAACGGATCAACAGAAGCATGGAATAACAGAGGGAATAGAACCTTTAGAGACTCCCCTTTCCACCACTTACTGAACCAAAACAGAAGCGAAGTGGCGTTGCCCACCACGCACGATAATTGGTCTAAGAACCAGCTATCGACATTGTCACCGTTGGAAGATAGTTGAACAAGGTCTCTCCACCATAAGGATCCGTGCTTATACAAACCAGAATTTTGATTGCAAATTAACTCCCAAGAATTGCCGGACTTAGAGTAACGCGATAAGAGAATTTTCTTCCACAACGCGTCCTTCTCCATAACGATACGCCATTTCCACTTTAAGAGAAGCGCTTTATTGAACCGGGCCAGATTTTTAACTCCCAAACCACCTTTATGCTTAGGCCTACAAACCACACTCCAATTGACCCAATGAATTTTCTTCACCCCATCCGTTCCTCCCCACAAGAACTAGCTTTGAATTTTCACGATCTCCTTGATAACAGTGGACGGAGCCAAGTAAAAAGATAAAGAATAGATAGGAAGAGCATTAATGACAACATTAATCATCACTACACGGCCACCTATGGAAAGATGTTTCCCCCTCAAATCCGCAAGTTTCCGTCTGATTTTGCTAACAACATGAGACCAATTAGACCTTTTTCTAGGGCTGTCTCCAACCATGATTCCAAGAAACATGAATGGCATCTTGCCTCTTCTACAGGCGAGGAAATCAGTCGCTGCACTAAAGAAGTCTTCAGGAATGTTGACACCTCCCAGACAACTTTTAAAGAAATTAACTTTTAGTCCGGAAACCATCTCGAAACTCCTCAATATACCCTTGATCCCCCAGAGGTTTTTCTTACTACAATCACCCAAAAACATGGTGTCGTCCGCAAACTGAACTAAACTGATGCTCAGTTCTGAATCTATGCGAAATCCTTCAAACAGACCTTGGTGTTCCGCCTTCTTCATGAGCTGGGTTAGACCCTCCATAACAAGCAAGAACAAAAAAGGAGACAGGGGGTCGCCTTGTCGTAATCCGCGTGTCACTTTGAAATCTTTGGTGGCACTACTATTCACTAACATCGAACACGTACCACTGAAAACTAAAGCCTCCATCCACCGTAACCACTTGACCCCAAAACCCATCTTCCCGAAAAGGAAACGAAGGAAATCCCAGGAGACGCAGTCATAAGCACGTTCGAAATCAACCTTAAAAGCCATACACTTCCTTTTGTCTCTCTTTGCCATATCAAGAACTTCATTAACTACTAACACTCCATCACCAATATTCCTGTTGGAAAGGAAAGCAGACTGTTCTAAGGAAATAATAGAGCCCAAAATCTTCTTCAATCGGGTAGCAATTAACTTGGAGAAAATCTTCTGCACGCACCCGACAAGGCATATCGGTCTATATTGATTCAAACTTTGCGGATTTTTAACTTTAGGAATAAGCGTAATGAAAGAAGCCGTGGCTGATTTAGACAAAACAGGGTGCTTGTTGAAATCCATAACCATCTTTATCACATCCTCTTTAATAGTGTCCCAATGTACCTGCAAAAAAAGAAAAGATAATCCGTCAGGCCCCGGAGCTTTACCGCCATTGCAATCCCATACAGCCTCCTTGATCTCTTCAATGGTAAAGTCGGACTCCAGAATATTACTCTCCTCCTTCGACAGTGCAGGAAATTGAATTCCCTCAAGAGTAGGTTTGTTACTACAATTCTCAGAGAAATTCCGATAAAAATGATCATAGACCACCTTTTTCACTTCTTCAACATTCTCAACCCGCCTTTCATCTGTCTGCACAAAAGAAATATGGTTCTTCTTCTGCCTCCCCCTAACTACTCTATGAAAGTATGTGAAGCCTTTTATTTGGTTGGAGAAGTTCAAATCTCTTAAATTGGTGTTGAAAGGTTGGAATAAACCGGTATTTGACAAGTTAGAGTTTCAAATTGATTTTTTATAAGATTTTAATTAATGTAACGTCAGTTCGTCAAAATTATTTATGAACGTGATTTCAAACAATAGTATTATTGAAAAAAATTAAATTTTTTTGTCTTGTAAGCACAGTTTTGTTTTCTAAAGACAGCTCAAATAATAATTATGAAAAAAAAATATCAGATTATAAACATGCATCTCACTTAGAAGAGCAATGTTGTTCAAAACTATGTTAAAATAAAATTGAATCAAATGATAAGATTTTGACGTGTTACTAAGTAGATTTTTGATGCTATATTCCTACAATTAAAACTTGGGTGTAATTAAAGGGTGCATTTTTTAATTTATGCATAATTTTGAACATGTTTGGAGAGATTACAGAAATAATAAATTTGTTGTTGATTTTAAATCAAAATTTTCATATCCCATATTAACAACTCAATTGCGTTGGATTGAGAGCAATGCTGCGAAAACTTATACAACAAGGATTTTTAAAGAAGTAAAATAAGAAATTATGAAGGTTTGTGCATTCATTGTGAAGGAGTGATTATTAGAAGGGGAAACAACAACTTTTACATTGACAAAATATTGTGAGGCTAGTTTTGAAAGAGCCGTTGTATATGATGCTTTAGGTAAAACATTACGATGTTCGTGTAGATTATTTGATTCTCGCGGACTTCCATGTTCACACATTTTTTATGTCATGAAAGAAGAGTATATGGATCACATTTGTAAGACCCGCATATTTTAGTCCGTATGATATTATGATGTTTTATCATTTTAATCTGTTTTTCTACTAAATTTGGAGTAGCGAGCAGATTATACCCGATATTTCTAGGGTGTTCGGTTGTGGTCTGGATTGATCCACGTGGTTTCTTTTTAATTCAATCAGACTTTTTCTATTGGCACGGTAGTTATATTGGATTCCGAATGTTTCTATGTTTTCGAAATTTCAAAAATGTGTTTCTGCCGATTTTTGGGAAAACGGGCAAATTATACCCGTCGTTTAAATTTTCACGGACTCCGATTGTCGTCAAAATTTAAATGGGAGTTTTATATATCGCCGATATTGAGAATTTAATCTCAATATATCTTTCTGAGTTAAGGAACAAAAATTTATTCGAAAATTTTGGATGGTTTTAATTAAAATGCGACGGTGAAATTTTTCGGTTTTCATAAAAAGTTGTTCGTGAGCGAGTTACGACTCGTCTGAGTCAGAACATTTTTTTAAGTGTGAGACATTAAATATCTAGATATTTTTGGGTTATACTATTATTATATGTTTTTAAGATAAGATCTTTTAGATTTTTTTGTTGAGATATTATTATTAAATCCATTAGATATTTTGTGGAGATATTATTATTATATCCATTAGATATTTTTTGCGGGTATATTGTAATTTTATTCTTGACTTTTATTTTATAATATATCTGTTTTTTCATCGATGTTTTCGTTTGATCGCGTTTTGAGAGCGTTTAGGAGATATTTAGGCGAAAGGGTAAAACGGTAATCTTGCGGATTAGATATTTTAGAAAATGATATGATGGAGATTAAGTGGAAAGTTTAGATTATATATATAGAGAGATAAGAGAGAAAGAAAGAAAAAGGAAAGAAAAGAAGAGGAAAGAAAGGAGAAGAGAGGAGAAAGAGAGAAAAGAGGGAAAAATGGGGAAAACATCCGAATCGGAGCCGGATCTTCGATTAAATCGGGTAAGTTTACTAAACTCGATTATCCTACGATAGTATATGTATATGTAGGTGTTTGTTTGGTTGGTTTTGGTTAGAAAATGTTAGGTTTTACATATTTGAGCAAAATTGGTAAAATCGATAGAAATCGATGTTTTCACGGATGAAATTCGAAATAAATTGCGTAGTTTAGTCGAGGAATGTTAGGCCGTGATTATTGAAACTTGTAAGATTGAATTCGGGTGATTTCGTAACTTTGGACATTTTTGAGAAATGAGGGTTTTAAGAATTGAATCGAAAACGGACGTCGTAGAAATCGTGTTTAATGGTTCTAATTCACTGCTATATGTTAGGTGAGTACGAGTATGTGGTTATTTCGAAGAAAATAATTGAATCGGTCGGATTTTCGGGTGGAAAGGCCAAAACCCGTAGGTTTTCAAGGCAAAAGGGGGGTTTTCGGCAAAAACTTCGAAAATTCATATCTTTTGATCCGTAAGTCGATTTTGATCCCCGTTCGAAGCGTTGGAAAGCTAACTTGATGTTCTTTCTATTAAAAATGGTTTGGAGGGCAAGAGATGATTTTAGTTTTTGTGGTTTTGAAAAAGTGTTGGGTTTTATCACGTAAAGTGTGTGCGGTCGGTGTTTTACCGTGTGTTGTGCTTTTGTTATATAAGGTGGAGCCAGTGAGCTGTTATATGATGTACTGTGGGTGGCCTAATGGCGTGAATCCTAGATTTTTTTAATTCAAATTGTTGTTCAAAATAAATGAATTTAAATTGTGTGGGTTTTTCTATAGAGCGATTAGGTTAGTAATCGGGGAGTGAAAACCTAAAGCCTTAATTGTTTAGGTTAGGGATCAAGACCCAGCCTTATTGTAGATGTATCTGAGTTGGTTTTAACTTAAGTCCTTTATGTATTTTATAAGGTTGAAAGTGTGAATCGGGTACGAGATTTCATCGTGAGAGACAAATCGATCTTACGTAGCGTAAGTTGTTTGGGTTGGAAGCTTGCTCAGGTAAGGGCACTTTCTAATGATATTATATGTGATTGAATGCATGTGTGTTTGTATTCATGACTGTGTGCCCTTGTGGGGATGTTTGAACGATTGTGTGCCAGTTGAGGTTGTGTGGTTATATTCATGATGGTGTGCCCGGTTGGGGATATGTGTTTCTGCTATGATGCAAAACTTGTGATGTGCATTCATATGATTTGTGATAAATATATGTTTTGCTGTTGATGTGTATGTCGAGGAGGACAACACGAGGTGTGTCTGAGCCACCTGTTAATGAGAATTATTCATATGATTTGTGATAAATATATGAATTGCGATTGATGTGTATGTTGAGGAGGACAACACGAGGTGTGTCTGAGCCACCTGTTGGTACTGAGAAATATTCATATGATCTGCGATAGATATATGAACTGAATTGTGGATTGTGAATTGTGTTTATACATATTGTGTTTATATAAACTGTTGCATTTGCATGTGTGAGTTCATGCATACCATAGTTGTGTGTAGGTAGTTGGCGCCGAATGGGCCAGGGGGATGGGTTCTGAATCATCACCTAATCCCGAAGGGAATTCTACTGCACCAGGTGATGTGACTGAGCCGTCATCGATCCTTTGAGATCAAATTGAGTCAGGTGAATGTGAGGGAGGCAACACTGGGTGTCTGCAAGGGAAACACTTTTTGTGTATGCGAGGCAGCACGGTTAGTGAGGACCCAAGGGGGTATCACGACTCTCTGCGGAGAGGTTAAATTCCGGGATTCATGCATGGTGAGGGTACCCGACGAATTGGGACCACCAAATTCATATAGGTCTGCATTTAGGATGTTTGTGCATTGCATTTGTGTGTTAAATTAAATGTTGTGATTGTTACATATATCATACTGTCACCTCATTTATGTTGCTCTGCATATCATATTGTCATCTTATTCATGTTGTTATGTATATCATGTTCTGCTGGCATGTGTGTATTCTTCCATATATGCTGATTTTAGATTGTGACCCTCTACTATTATTATGATGTGGCTAACGACCACCCAGGTTTAGAAGTGGTGATAGTTAAGGTATCCAGGTGTCGTGAAGGCTTGTAAGATGCGATGTCTTTGGGCTAGGAATCCAAGATCAGCTTAGGGTCGTGTTTTGAGGTTGTCCATGTTGTTATTGCTGTTATTATTAAGGCTGAGTGCTTATTTTTATGTGTATGGACAAATATTTATAACAGTGGGCATTACGCTGGTCCTATGTATGGAAAAGACTTAGATCGAAAGCTCGTACTCTGATTAATCATTTTTATTATTTTTCCTGGAGAGACAGTTGTCAATATTATGTATGGCATTCAAAAAAAAAATATACACTCTCGCTGTTAAAAATCGGGGTGTTACATTGTGGTATCAGAGCTTTGGTCTAAGATTTTCATGGGGTTGTGAGTCGGGTGTCCTAAGCTGATCAAGTGTCGGGTTTAGTGGGAGTAAATGTGTGGAGTCCTATGTGTTATGTGGTTTGTGTCTTGAGTCCAGCAGGTTATGTGTTTAGGTAATCGTTTGTTTCTTAACTGAAGTTGAGGTCTCCCATAATACTTCAGTAAGATGCATAGTTAAACCCCTTGAGCATTTGTCGACGTTGGTCGACATGTGTCTCCGTTTTCTTTAGAGGTAGTGAGCTAGAGGTGGTGAGATTGAATCGAGTAAGGACTACAAGGTTTTTCTGCAGTAATGTTATGGATGAGAGGTTTTGTTTGTTCTTATCACTCCGAGGTGTTGAGTAGGGATGAGTGGAAGTCAAGGTTTCACAGGATTGTAAGTAAGGACTTGATTTGGAGGACCTTTTGAGAGAAAAATGATTGGATGTTCATTCTGGTGAGTTCCGAATGAGATGAGATGAAGTTTATGGACTATGAAGAAAGTAATATTTCTTTGGAATCAAAGAGCAGTTATAGATGTCGTTTGGAGACAATTACTATACATGGAGATTAATGGGACATCTTCTCTAGGAAGAAAGCGGGTTACACGTTGAAAGTGGCTGAAACCTAGGAAAGTTGGAAGAAGGTTATATGATTGGTAGGTGCTTGAGGGTTTAATTTGGTTTCTTAAGCTAGGTTAGATAGGTGACTAAATACCGTAAGGATGAATCATGTGATGTTAAAGGAAGGAAACCAAGTATCACATGGATAAGTTTTAGTAAAAGTGATCATCAGTGGAGTTGTCTTCGAAACTAGAAGTGGGAGTTTGGGAGAGAAGGAGTGTAACAGTTTCTAGGAGAAAAAGGTAGAAGATAGTACCATGGATCTAAGTAATCATATGAGTAGAGTAGAGAAGTGCTAAAGCAATTCAAGTATGGGGGACATGGTTTTGCTAGAAATATCATACCGCGGGTAGACAATAGGTTGTTAGAAGAGTGATAAGACGCTGAAAGTTAATATCTGGAAGGACACAAAGCAATGTATGGAGTTCTTGACTATTAAAGTTTAGATTTAGATTTAGGGATCGGACCTGAGAATAAAGAAAAGTTAGCAAAAGAATTTTGATTGGGTAGTTGCTCTTTAAAAGTCAAGCGTTAAGATTTCAGATAAGTGCTCAGTGACTAGATGGAGGAGTAAGATATGTCTGTCTTGGAAGGATAATTCTTTTAGAGTGTTAGATCGTAGAGGAACACATTGGTTGATACCTTAGTAAAGGTTAGAAGTGAATAAGAACCCGATGAGTGGGTAGAGGTGTCAGACTTTTTGAGCAAGAGCGTATGCACAACGGATGGGTTTGTGTTATAAAAGGATTTTATGACCATTGGATAGTCATAAGCAATTGAAGATAGATAGAACAATGAAGAGTAGGTTGGATAGGACGAGCATTGATTTGGAACAAGGATATTTAGATTGGGTGAAGGAGAGTAAAGATGTGGGTTGAAGTTGACAAGATAGAGGTCATGGTAGGTTGGGAAACGACTATAGGCGTTTGGTTGCTAAGATTTTTGAAGTTGGAAACTCCTAGATGTTATAAGAGGATCTAGTATAAGGGACTTTGGAGTTGCAGTATCGTAAAGGTGGTTACAAAGGAAGAATAAGGTTGTATGCAAGCAAGAAAGTGCTCAAGTAACACAGATTTTTTTAATAAGAAGGTTGACTACCTCGTTGCTTAGGAAGTACTACCAAGGATATGGCCTAAATGGAAATGGGAAGGATACTAAGCATTTCCTCAAGAGTGTATGTTATGGATGATGGGGTTGCGCTCGGACGTAAAGTTGATATTTAAGAAGCGGTATAAGTGGTAAGAGAATAATCCAGCGGTTGGAAATTTTGATATCACAAGGTTACTGAGTAGTGTATTAGTGACTAGATGGGTGGTTATATTCAGAATTAGGATGATGAAGTTACTAAGTGAAAAGCCTGTTGGAGATTCCACATGAGACATGAGAAGTCTGGACGAGGTTAAGTACATTATGTCATTGATGAACGAATGGGTGGAGTGAAAAGATTGGTATGGGGAAATAAGTGTCAAGACGAAGTGTGAGAGGAACATATAGAGATGTGAATCAGGTCGATTTAGAATCCGTGCAAGAAATTACCTCACCCACAATTTGGAAAATGTGATGGTAAGTGTATGCTTAAGAGAAAAAGGTGCATTGGGCATATTCGGAAGTAGAGAGGATCAAACATTTGCCTATTAGGACGAAATCAAGTATGAAATGGAAATGTTTGGTGGAGACTAGTAAGACTTGGATTCATCGTACTGGTTATGACAAAGAGTAGAGTAGCATAATGGAAAATATGCATTGAGAAAATATTGGATGTTAGAGGTTGACATCGAGAACAGTTTAACAACAGAAGATGAGATATGAGAACAATAAAAAATGGTTTGATTGATGAGCTCTTTGAGGGAAATAGAATTTAGTTGTAAGAGGAAAAAGGAAACTCAATGAATATTTGGAAGTAGGTGTAGGATAACACGAAGGACGTGGTGTGTCAAATGGTGATAGCCAACGAAGAGGATCATTTATGTTAAGGCATGCGAGAGTAAGCTGAGTAATGATTTGAAAATGAGGTAGTTGTGTTAGAGTGTGATCCAATAGTTTAAGACTAGGGATAAGGGAATTTGTGAGAGTTTCAATCACCGATTAGATGTTGGGATGGTAGTATTAAGATGGTGATTGGGAATGATTATGGATGTGAACATATACAGGTCGCCACAATTATGAGATTAAAGGAATAATTAAGGATTTATGGACATTGGGGAAAATGTGGAGTTCTCTACTTAGATGACTACTTCGTTGGAGTGAAATAGGTTAAATTTGTACTTGGGTTTTAGCTGTTACTGTTTTGGAGGATACTCAATGGTTGTTCCGAGCTTAGTGAGCGTGAGAGAAACCGTAATTTGTTTTGGGAAATTGTGTCTCACTTTAGAGAGTGAAGTAGCAGGAGTTTGAAGGAAACATTTAGGAAACCTCGAAGCGATTGTTAGACCCTTGTGCCTCGCATATATTTGAGAACAAGTTGAGAAGGACACTATCGTAGTTAGGTAATGATGATTTATTCCACCATCATGGTTGTCGCCTACTTATTGACAAATTGAGGAACTGATCATCCTTAATCTGTTGTTGATAGTAGACAAGATTGTGTTGAATGGAATGAATGATTCTTGCCGGCTTAGATAGTGTGCGGTTTTAGCGTTGCGTCCAGAGTCCGAGTCACTGTGACTTTGTAGAGGGTTGCAATAGGTGCGCGGTCGTTCTGGTGAGTGTGTTAGTGATAAATTGGTAAGTTGTTACATTTACCTCGAGTTTCGAGGACGAAACTCCTTTTTGGTGGGTAGTAATGTAAGACCCGTATATTTTAGTCCGTATGATATTATGATGTTTTATCATTTTAATCTGTTTTTCTACTAAATTTGGAGTAGCGAGCAGATTATACCCGATATTTCTAGGGTGTTCGGTTGTGGTCTGGATTGATCCACGTGGTTTCTTTTTAATTCAATCAGACATTTTCTATTGGCACGGTAGTTATATTGGATTCCGAATGTTTTTATGTTTTTGAAATTTCAAAAATGTGTTTCTGCCGATTTTTGGGAAAACGGGCAAATTATACTAGTCGTTTAAATTTTCACGGACTCCGATTGTCGTCAAAATTTAAATGGGAGTTTTATATATCGCCGATATTGAGAATTTAATCTCAATATATCTTTCTGAGTTAAGGAACAAAAATTTATTCGGAATAAAATTTATTCGAAAATTTTGGGTGGTTTTAATTAAAATGCGACGGTGAAATTTTTCGGTTTTCATAAAAAGTTGTTCGTGAGCGAGTTACGACTCGTCTGAGTCAGAACATTTTTTTAATTGTGAGACATTAAATATCTAGATATTTTTGGGTTATACTATTATTATATGTTTTTAAGATAAGATCTTTTAGATTTTTTTGTTGAGATATTATTATTAAATCCATTAGATATTTTGTGGAGATATTATTATTATATCCATTAGATATTTTTTGCGGGTATATTGTAATTTTATTCTTGACTTTTATTTTATAATATATCTTTTTTTTCATCGATGTTTTCGTTTGATCGCGTTTTGAGAGCGTTTAGGAGATATTTAGGTGAAAGGGTAAAATGGTAATCTTGCGGATTAGATATTTTAGAAAAGGATATGATGAAGATTAAGTGGAAAGTTTAGATTATATATATAGAGAGATTAGAGAGAAAGAAAGAGAAAGGAAAGAAAAGAAGAGGAAAAAAAGGAGAAGAGAGGAGAAAGAGAGAAAAGAGGGAAAAATGGGGAAAACATCCGAATCGGAGTCGGATCTTCGATTAAATCGGGTAAGTTTACTAAACTCGACTATCCTACGATAGTATATGTATATGTAGGTGTTTGTTTGGTTGGTTTTGGTTAGAAAATGTTAGGTTTTACATATTTGAGCAAAATTGGTAAAATCGATAGAAATTGATGTTTTCACGGATGAAATTCGAAATAAATTGCGTAGTTTAGTCGAGGAATGTTAGGCCGTGATTATTGAAACTTGTAAGATTGAATTCAGGTGATTTCGTAACTTTGGACATTTTTGAGAAATGAGGGTTTTAAGAATTGAATCGAAAATGGACATAGAAATCGTGTTTAATGATTCTAATTCACTGCTATATGTTAGGTGAGTACGAGTATGTGGTTATTTCGAAGAAAATAATTGAATCGGTCGGATTTTCGGGTGGAAAGGCCAAAACCCGTAGGTTTTCAAGGCAAAAGGGGGGTTTTCGGCGAAAACTTCGAAAATTCATATCTTTTGATCCGTAAGTCGGTTTTGATCCCCGTTCGAAGCGTTGGAAAGCTAACGAGATGTTCTTTCTATTAAAAATGGTTTGGAGGGCAAGAGATGATTTTAGTTTTTGTGGTTTTGAAAAAGTGTTGGGTTTTATCAAGTAAAGTGTGTGCGGTCGGTGTTTTACCGTGTGTTGTGCTTTTGTTATATAACGTGGAGCCAGTGAGCTGTTATATGATGTACTGTGGGTGGCTTAATGGCGTGAATCCTAGATTTTTGGAATTCAAACTGTTGTTCAAAATAAATGAATTTAAATTGTGTGGGTTTTTCTATAGAGCGATTAGGTTAGTAATCGGGGAGTGAAAACCTAAAGCCCTAATTGTTTAGGTTAGCGATCAAGACCCAGCCTTATTGTAGATGTATCTGAGTTGGTTTTAACTTAAGTCCTTTGTGTATTTTATAAGGTTGAAAGTGTGAATCGGGTACGAGATTTCATCTTGAGAGACAAATCGATCTTACGTAGCGTAAGTTGTTTGGGTTGGAAGCTTGCTCAGGTAAGGGCACTTTCTAATGATATTATATGTGATTGAATGCATATGTGTTTGTATTCATGATTGTGTGCCCTTGTGGGGATGTTTGAACGATTGTGTGCCAGTTGAGGTTGTGTGGTTTTATTCATGATGGTGTGCCCGGTTGGGATATGTGTTTATGCTATGATGCTAAACTTGTGATGTGCATTCATATGATTTGTGATAAATATATGTTTTGCTGTTGATGTGTATGTCGAGGAGGACAACACGAGGTGTGTCTGAGCCACCTGTTGGTAATGAGAATTATTCATATGATTTGTGATAAATATATGAATTGCGATTGATGTGTATGTCGAGGAGGACAACACGAGGTGTGTCTGAGCCACCTGTTGGTACTGAGAATTGTTCATATGATCTGCAATAGATATATGAACTGAATTGTGGATTGTGAATTGTGTTTATACATATTGTGTTTATATAAATTGTTGCATTTGCATGTGTGAGTTCATGCATACCATAGTTGCGTGTAGGTAGTTGGCGCCGAATGGGCCAGGGGGATGGGTTCTGAATCATCACCTAATCCCGAAGGGAATTCTACTGCACCAGGTGATGTGACTGAGCCGTCATCGATCCTTTGAGATCAAATTGAGTCAAGTGAATGCGAGGGAGGCAACACCGGGTGTCTGCAAGGGCATCACTTTTTGTGTCTGCGAGGCAGCACGGTTAGTGAGGACCCAAGGGGGTATCACGACTCTCTGCGGAGAGGTTAAATTCCGAGATTCATGCATGGTGAGGGTACCCGACGAATTGGGACCACCAAATTCATATAGGTCTGCATTTAGGATGTTTGTGCATTGCATTTGTGTGTTAAATTAAATGTTGTGATTGTTACATATATCATACTGTCACCTCATTTATGTTGCTCTGCATATCATATTGTCATCTTATTCATGTTGTTATGTATATCATGTTCTGCTGGCATGTGTGTATTCTTCCATATATGCTGTTTTTAGATTGTGACCCTCTACTATTATTATGATGTGGCTAACGACCACCCAGGTTTAGAAGTGGTGATAGTTAAGGTATCCAGGTGTCGTGAAGGCTTGTAAGATGCGATGTCTTTGGGCTAGGAATCCAAGATCAGCTTAGGGTCGTGTTTTGAGGTTGTCCATGTTGTTATTGCTGTTATTATTAAGGCTGAGTGCTTATTTTTATGTGTATGGACAAATATTTATAACAGTGGGCATTACGCTGGTCCTATGTATGGAAAAGACTTAGATCGAAAGCTCGTACTCTGATTAATCATTTTTATTATTTTTCCCTGAGAGAAAGTTGTCAATATTATGTATGGCATTAAAAAAAAAATATACACTCTCGCTGTTAAAAATCGGGGTGTTACAACATTCCTAATAGTTTGGTATTGTCGCGTTTGACGAAGGTTACCAAAATTGGGTTTCTGAACATGAATTCTAATGAGGAAGTAGATTCGAATCTGATTGAGCTCGCTCGTTTTGGTGTTTATTGTTCTGGTTTTACAACATTTTGCAAAGTCTGAAAAAATGAATGATATTTATAGGGATATAATGGATGACATAATGAATCTACATAAAAAAGTATTATAATTCTGACGAATTTATTAAGATCCAAAAGTCATCTGTAGGTGATCCGATAACAATGAAGAGCAAAGGTGCTCGAAAGAAGAAAAAAATGAAACCAAAACAATTAAAACACGGCAAAAATTGCAATAGTACAACTCATGATGCCAGAAATTGTTCGATAATAAATACCTTCTTTGTGATTAAAATCTTATTATTAGTATATATTTTGCAATGAACACTATATTCTATTTATTTTGGTATATTTTGCAGGACACACAAGACGGTCGTCTAAATCGAATAGTGTTCAAGTCAATGTCATTAAATGATTCTTTAAGACAAATACAAAAGGTATATTCAGTTTTATTAATTACTATTATATTTATATTTGGTTTGATATATTTATTGAATTTATATATACAAAAAAATAAAAAGAAAATCCAGCTGCAATGTTGATAGTAGCAAGCCAAAAAAGTATTCACAAACACCACAAAGTAAATGTGGTAATGTTACAACTACGACACATATGAATGTTACAAGCAGACATGTGCACTACTACGGAAAACATATACAACAACAAATTATCCCAATTATTTTAATTTGTAACCCTAAGAAAAATAGTAATTATCCTACTTAATTAATTGACTAAATAATATATTATTATTTTGAATATATTTTTTACTTTTGTGTTTCTTTCCTTATAAAATTAACACTAAACTAATATTAATTTGGTCAAAATTAGTTAAAATTTAATTAATAAAAGTACAATAATGCTATTCTTATACTACAATTTACACCTACACCGTATTTTACTATTCATCAATACGGTGAACAGTAAAATATTATAATATTATATATATATTTTAAAAATATATATAAAATTTTTATTTTATTTTTAGATTAAATGATACAGATATAAAATTGAACGATTAACCAATTTCATAACTTCATTAACCAATCTTTTATATTGTATTAACAAACTTTATTAACTTTTAAAAATTATTTTTAATATTTGGACGCTTATTAACCAATTTCATAATTTCATTAACCAACCTTTTACATTTCATTAATCAATTTTGATTTATTACTAAAAATTATTTTTAACATCTGAACGTTTATTAATCAAATTTATCACTTCATTAACCAACTTTATTTCACTATTTTAAGACACTGTTCACGCACTGTTGACGTATTACTCATGCACTGTTCACGCAATATTCTCGCACTACTCATGTATCATAAATATTATTTTTCATTTATTAAAAAAACTAAAAATATTATTCACCGTATAAATACGATAAATAGTATTTGATATAAATATTTGGTATAGGAAATGCTGTCATAAAAGTAATCTATCTAATTATAAATAATATAAATAATATATATATATATATATATATATATATATATATATATATATATATATATATATATATATATATATATATATTTTTTTTTTTTTTTTTTATTATTATTTTTTTGTATATTTGAAATTGTTTAGTTTGTGCCTTTGATGATTACCGAATGTTGATTTTGTAATAGGGGTACTGTTGTAATTTTGTTTTCTATTATTGTTTTTAAAAATTGGTCTAAAGTTAGGTTTAATTTTGAAACAGGTTGTATATGAATGTTTTTGGATAGGTGTTTTAATATTGTAACAGAATTTGTTTTTTTTTTCTTTTTTTTTTCTTCATATAATGATGATGTTTGTAGCAAAATAAATTGATTCATTACTCTTTTTATTTATAATTACATTAAAAAGTATATTTTTTCGATATCATCCATCTTTTGTTTGTGATTTCTGGATTGTTTTGATAGTAATGAATTTTATAAATAAGAGTAAGAGAAATATATCATATTTTTTATTTTTTACGTTGAAATAGATTGTGCGTATTTGCAGCAACAGTTTATTAAAAAACAACTAATATATTTCAGTTAAGAAAAATTGATTCATGTTAAGAAATTAACTATATGTTTTACTTAAAAACGATTTATGTTAAAAAAAACATTTATGGTTTATTAATAATTTTTAAATTCAATTATAAAATCTTTGGTTTTTTCTTAAGAAAACTTAATTAAAAAATATTTATATAATGACCTCTAAATTGAAATTAATTATTTTAAAATTTAATTTAAAAATTAGTTATCTACAAGACTACGTTAATTGTTTAGATATAAGTTTAAGACAACACACAAAACAAACTCTTCAAACAAGGTCAAATCAGACAAATACAGACAAATTATACATGCAAACATCAAATTATGTATTTGAGATTCATATTTACCAACCTGAAATTTAAATGACGTGACCCCAGTAAGCTATTGCTCCCTCCCTTCTTTTCTTTGCGTTCTTCGCATTTTCTGATGAAGAGCAACAACTTTTATGAAATTATATTTGTAAAGTGTGGATGAATGAAAAGTGTGAAAACATGCTCTATTTATAGATAAAATTAGGTCAAGAAAATTGAATGTGATTTGTCAATTTAGGAAGGTTTTCATTTGACCTGATTCTATCTATTTCTTAAAGCTCAAGCCAATGAATCTGGATGGATTCATGGCCTGGTGAATTTAGATAAAAAAAAAATTTAAAATAACAAAAGTAATATGATAAATAAATAATTTTGATCTTTTTGGTTTTTAAGATTTTTTTGATTTTTTGAGATTTTATTCATAAAAACATGATTTTAATGGGAAAAAAAATAATATTTTAAAATATGCATTAAATAAAATACGAAAATTAATAATTAAATGATAAAAAATCCTATTTTGTAGTTTTTTAAGATTTTAAAATAAAATAGAAAAGTTAGAAGGAAAGAAAAACAAATAAAATGGAAAAAACACTAAAAGTGAGGAATGTGGGATTCGAACTCATGACCTTCACTACTATAAAACGCGCAAACAACAACGTCAGGCTTACAACGGATTGCCTATACACCGTTGTAATAGATGCGCACTTTTTTTTAAATCTCGTTAAAAGACTTTTAATGACGGTTAATATTCATACCGTGGTGAAATGTGAGGTCTTTCACAACGGGTATTTAAAAAACCGTCATTATAGGTAGCGCATGGTCATGAGTTCAATTCCCAACACCAACATTTATGGTTTTTTACATATAATTTCAAAATGCCCACATCCTTTCACCACAGGTATGTTTTCAACCGTCATTATAGCCAATAATTTAGTTTTAGGTCTTGCACTTCAAAAAATCGGTTTTAGGGAAAACCGTCCCCTTTTTTAGATCTGTTTCGTGCATCTGAAGCAAAAAAATCGTGCGGTCATTAATCCCGTACTCTGGAAAAGTTACGGGCCCTCACCCTCAAAACCCCAAATTCATCTTTTTTCTATTTTTAATGAATTTTTTACTGTTTGCATAGTCTCAAAAAATTCTTAAAAAATTCTCAAAATTCTTATTTTACCTAATTAGATTAAATTTCGTGTTTTTAGATTTTTCTGAATTTATTTTAATCATTTTTTCCTATTTTTTCAAAATGCTGACAGACCTTTCACAACGGATATTTAAACCAACCGTTGTAATAGGTAGTTTTTTTTACTTATATTTTTAAAATGATGACAGACCTTTCACCACGGGTAATTTAAACCAACCGTCATTATAGGTAGCGTCTTGTCATGGGTTCAAGTCCCAGCACCAGCATTTTTGGTTTTTTACTTATTTTTTCAATTCTCATTACCAACATTATAGGTGGCGTGCATATTGAGTTTATTCACTATCCTTAAACAAATCTTGGTCGTCCATTAAGTGATTATCAACGGCCAAGACACTACTATTAGTGATCCGCGTGAAACCTAAAACTCAGACGAACTACATCTTCTACCTCCAAACATCATCTTTCAGTTACGATACTCTATTTCTCCACTAAACCAAATTTCAGAACAAATTTCAGAACTCGAGTTAGCAATGTTAATTGTTGGTGTTCTTTTTTAATTATTGTTGTTCTTGTTGTTCTTTTTTATTATTGTTGTTCTTGTTGTTATTATTGTTATTATTGTTGTTGTTGTTGTTGTTGTTGTTGTTGATGTTGTTGTTCTTGTTGTTATTATTGTTATTATTGTTGTTGTTGTTGTTGTTGTTCTTCTTCTTCTTCTTCTTCTTCTTCTTCTTCTTCTTCTTCTTCTTTTTCTTGTTCTTGTTCTTGTTGTTCTTTTTCTTGTTGTTGTTGTTGTTGTTGTTGTTGTTGTTGTTGTTCTTATTGTTGTTCTTGGTGTTCTTACTGTTGTTCTTGTTCTTATTGTTGTTCTTGATGTTCTTGCTGTTGTTCTTGTTCTAATGCTGCAATTTATTTTATTTTATTAAAAGACATACAACAACGGTTTTTTTAAAATAACCGTCATTATAGGTAGTTCTAATGCTGTATATTTTTATTTTATTAAAAGACATACAACAACGGGTATTTAAAATAACCGTCATTATAGGTAACGCGTTTTCCATTTTATTACAACGGTTACTGGGCCGTCATTGTACGTACCGCAAATACAACAACACTCTACATAACAACGTCTTCGCCCGCGTCAGTATATGTCATTTCCAACCGTTGTTAAATGGGTTTTTTGTAGTAGTGTTTCCTCCCTTGTAACTCCTTTTACTCCTTTTGCTACTAATTGTGCCATTTTATTTATTCAAAATAAAGTGACACTAAAAAACATATGAAGCGTGAGCAAAATTTGGGGTACGACACCGGTTCATTGCACCCTCGCTCCCTCTACACTAAGAGAAGTTTCTACACCCCATAGGAAAATCTATGAGGTCCATTAAGCCAATGAAATCATTGAACTCGGACGAATCTTGGGACCTCAAAAAACGACCGTGACCAATCCTTTCTAATGACATTCTTATTGAGTTGAAATCAACACCTATGCAACATTCACCTTCACGCCTCCAGATGAACCTTGTGAATTCTTTGCTGACCATTCCACATTAGAATCGCCCCACAAGCAACTAACTACCCAATCAGACATCACCTTGATCTTTGTTTCTTGTATGAAGTACAGGTATGCACTTCCTTTCCGAAGACTGATAACACTAAAATACATAGTTTATTTTGACTCAATTTGCATATGTTTTAGTGTCACTGTACCATATTTTGTAGTGTTATGCTGGTAGTTTATGTATGTTTCAGGTACTTTACAAGTGGAAGTCGATACACGAAGAAATCTGATGAAAATGACGCAAAATGGTGAAAATATGGCAAAAATACACTGGTGGCAACCTCCATGGCGCCTGCCATGGTACTAGCCATGACTAGGCAGTCATAGAGTCAAGGACCTATGGGGTCCGCCATAGGGGCCATGGCATCCGCCATGCAGTGTCAGCCAGTCACGATCTTGAAATTTCATTGGTGGCGACCGCCACAGTGCATGGAGCCTGTCATGCACTTCGTTTCTCGAAAAAATTGCAATAGAAAATGGCCCAGTCTTCACCCATTCTGCGGTATTTCTCTCCCACGACTTCTATATGTTTTGACCTCACAATCTGCACTAGTAACACAATAAAAAGGTAGTTTTATTATATTTTTGGCATCCAATTCTTGTGCAAGTTTTGCAATTTTTAGTTTTAAGCAGAAATTCACCATTGTAAAGTGGTAGCTTTCTCACATCGAGGAACTACTACACCTCAGTGTTTTTAGGTATTCGTTGTACGCTTGGATGCAACAATCTTGCCATCATTTGAAATTTAATTCAATTTATTTCCATCTTTAAGTTTCAGGTTCATTTACTTTACAATTGCTTTTTTTCCATAAGCAATGATTCATTAAGACTGCACAAGGGGTGCTAAACCCAAAATACACAAACAAACTACATCCTCTTAAAGCACTCTAAAGGAGTAGTAAACCAGTCATAAAAGGAACCTAGATTTTTATTACAACCAACAGTAAACCATTTCCAAGAAAAAAAACTTGATGGAATTAACGGTATCGTCGACTGACTTTAGATTATCAGAGAACGAAACAGAATTTTTGTTTCCCACAAAAACCAAATCGTAAAAGCCCATAAAAAGCTACTCAACAACTGCACAACAACTACTTTAGAGGAGCTTCCAAATTCAGCAAACGACTCGACGCAAGAACCTCTTTTGAACACCTGAAAACTACATCATTTCTCTATCCCTACCCAAACTTGACCTGCAAAATTACAATGCAAAAACACATGGTTTATGTTCTCATTAGTCCGCAAACAGATTGGGGAAGACAGGCTCCCATCCCCAACGAAAATACTCCTTCTCGCAAGTAAGTCTTTTGTTGCAATACGATCTCGCAACACCCTCCATATGAAAACTTGAATTTTTGATGGAATTTTCAATTTCCAAATCTTCTGTAAACCAGCCAATAATACACCTTCCCCCACAAAACAAAATCTATTTTGAATTAGAACGTCATAGAAGGACGCCACAGAGAAAGAAGAAAACATAGAAGGATTAAAAGCTATCGACGTAATCTTGGAAAAACCATCAGCAACGTTACCTGCCCTCGGATCTGCTAAGCACAGAATGTCCATTAAACCCTCCTTCTCTCTTGCCATTACCGAGTCACTAGGGAAGTCATCAAACAAAATCTTCCACTGCCACTCGGAGCCACCCCACTTACCCATGCTATCAACAGATCCTGCTGGGTTGAGGGAGAAAAGAAACAAGTTTGGGAATATTTCTTTCAAAGGAACATCTAACACCCATTTGCAATGCCAAAAAGATAATCCATTACCATTCCCCAATGAACACTTAGATTCTCAACAAAAATGACAGTCCCACTACCTTTATCAAAAGTAATCCCCTTTAAATCTCTCCACCAAATAGACACGGAGTTATTACAAGGCTTCCCTACAGAACTGGTAATCTCCAAACCAAAGCCATTTTTCGCATATCTGTATTCTAATAAATCCTTCCACAGCAGGCCTTCTGGATGAAGGCATATCCACTTCCATTTGGCCAAGAGAGAGGTGTTGAAAAGCAACACATCCTTGATGCCAAGACCACCTTTGTCCTTTGGTAAGCAAATCGTCTTTCAATCGACCCAGTGAATCTTCCTGAAATTTTCTCCTCTGCCCCATAGAAAATTACTTTGAATCCTTTGAATCCTCTTTAGAACACTAACTGAAACTCTATAAAAAGATTGAGCATACAAAGGCAACACATTCAAGACAATATTGATCAACACTACTCTCCCGCCTATTGACAAGTGCCTACCTTTCCAAATCGCAAGCCTACGACTCAAATTATCTAAGACTTCCTTCCACATAAAAACCTTCATTGGACTATCTCCAATCATAACTCCTAAGAATTTGCAGGGGAGCTTGAAAACTTCGTAATGAAGAAATTCAGAAGCTGCAGCCAAGAAATCTTCAGGGATAAAAACTCCGCCAATCCACTTTTGAAAAAGTTAACTTTAAGCCAGAACATCAACTCAAATCCTCGGAGAATCGCTTTGATACACCAGAGGTTGCTCCATATAGGTTCTCCAGTCAGCGACGTGTCGTCAGCGAATTGGACAATGTCGAAGGTGACTTCAGAGCTCACAAAGAAACCTTTGAAAAGATCTGTTTGAACTGCTTTCTTTACTAACAAGGTAAGGAGCTCATTTAATTCATTTGCGACCCTTGCTATCATTTTTTGTATCATGTCTCTGTTTGATTTGAACTTTTATAATTGCATGTTTATTTTCGTAACCGTGTCCGGCTAAATTTCTAAAGTTCGGGATGTGAGGAACGTCGTTCCGACAGGACTCAGTAAATTGTTTTGGCACTGATTTTCAACCTTTGGTTTGTTTTTCCGATTCCGATTTTATGTTTTAAAATCATAAAATTTTGGGCGAAAGCAAAAACACTTAGGTATCAGTCAACAGAGCGACAGTGTAAGACCGAGTACTCGATCGTAAAAATTGGATTTAATTTCTAAAAACAGCGACAACGCTTTAGTGATTAATTATGATTTATTAGTTTTCAAAAATTGTTTCAGAATTGTAACTGGGTGAGCGAAAGCAAAACATTTACGGTTTCGAAACATGACACGGGCTATGCGAAAGTGATCAATGTTTTTAAGTTGATATTTTCTCCCGAACAATATTTTTAAAACAAAGTCAGTGTTGAATTTTATTCGATTCCTAAAGGTACACCGGACATTACATTCTGATCTCTGTTTCAATTAATTCTAGAAGTAGTATTTTTAATCTGTTTCCTAGCAAAAACTATCTTTA
Organism: Lathyrus tuberosus; assembly: GCA_022829125.1. Taxonomy (NCBI): domain Eukaryota; kingdom Viridiplantae; phylum Streptophyta; class Magnoliopsida; order Fabales; family Fabaceae; genus Lathyrus; species Lathyrus tuberosus. Next base: position 2,849,328 of record JALAZF010000431.1, on the reverse strand, counting down.
CCGATAGCCTTAGATTTGCATAACGACAATAGATCACAGTAGGTTGACATTGGTTTCTGTGGGTTCGACACTTTTTGTACTATAACTGGCATTTTCGTGCACTGGCGGAAGACGCATCAAGATGTTGGAGCTGGTGTCGGGGACCAACATTAAATATTATGATTTTATTATAGCACGACATAGACTAAGGCACTCTTATTTCAACTCCTATAATCTTAGGTAGACGGATCACCCAAATTTTCTCTACAATTACCACTCCTAGTATTTTAAGGAACATCAAGATTCCCATAAATCCAACCTCGAAAATGGAGGATTTCATTGTGATGCAACTCACTCTAGGCTCGAATCTATGATGGATCAATTTGTGGCGACACAAACTCTCAAGAATGAAGAGTTTAGAAAACAAAATCTCCACACTAATGAAATCCTTGGGCAACTAAACACTGTGGTCGAGTCCATCGCAACTCATAACAAGGCATTGGCGACTCAAATCTCCCTGCATGCACAAACACCTCTAGGCCCCTATCGCATCTGCGAAAATCAACCGGCGGAAAAGAACAAAAGAGTCGCCACCGAACGTTATTTATCCTGACGCAGGGAAAGGAAACGATCGAAGAAAACATCAACAAAGGGAAAGGAATGGTCATCGCAACCATCGCCTGGGTTCGGGAGTCGGTTACGCGAGAGAAAGGTATTAGCACCCCTCACGTCCATTGTACTCAACGGGATCCACGCTCGTTGTTATCGATCAAAGGGTGTAGGGTATCTGAAGCTCAACTGCTAACTGGAACGGGATGAAATGGGAAACGGAGAAAACGGGAAAAAGAAAAGAAAAGGTGACTCGATAGGACATCGTCGTCCTAGGCCTATGTATTCCCCTGGGAGTGGGAAAGTCAGAGTCAACGTAGTTCGGGGGACTACGGGATTATGCTCGCTAGACATGGCGCCTGTGCCTACGTATCTCGTCGGGAATGAGAATCAGAGCGTCGTAGTTCGGCTCACTACGGGTTGCTAAGGGAGACCAAAGGGTTGGTAAATAAAGTCGTGCTCGCAGAGATCTCGCATGATCTCCTGCCTACGTATCTCCATTAACCAATGAAGAATCAGAGCGTCGTAGTTCCCCTCACTAGGGATGACTTTGCTTTGTTTGTGTTTTTTAGTGGAATACATCAACGTTCACATTCTAGCAGTTTAGGTGTTGCCGCTCGGCGTGGGAGTCTTACACGTTTACCTGTTTGCGGTAGAATGGAAATGACGCATCCTTCACAATGAGAAGAGAATCCCGAAGGAAGACGGTTGTTTGTTTTTGTCTTTTAACTGAAATACATCAACGTTCACGTTCTAGCAGTTTAGGTGTTGTCGCTCGGCGTGGGAGTCTTACGCGTTTACCTGTTTGCAGTAGAACGAAAATGACACATCCTTTACGATGAGAGTGAGTGAGATGCGAAGAGAAGGCTCATAGTGTAAGAGAAAATCTTAGGGAGACTAATTGTAGTCCTGATGTTAGCATGCTTTTGTTGATCCGAGGATGAGAAAGGAAATTTTATCCTAACGTTGTCATGCAAAGGTTAGTCCTATGTTATGTTTTCTAACCTATCTAACTTGGACAAGTTAGAATAGGTATCCTAATGAGGAAGCAGAAGCTAAAACAAACAATATAATGATATCACATATCAAAGTAGATCAATAAAAGAGATGTGAATGAGATCACATAAGCGTCAACATCGGTCGATGCGAGCTAATGACAATGAGCGGGGGTCGGTTGCGAACCCTACCTTCCACTTGACCGACTCGATAACAGGAGTAGGTAATGTTCAAAGCTTCAATCATGTAATGAGAGCTAAGCACGACTCAACTAGAATAACGGGGGTCGGTTGCGAACCCTATCTTTCGTCAATTGCCTTCTCGGAGGTCTTACAAGGGGATACGGGGATGGGATGCCTCTTTGGAGGTCTTAGGCACAATATTAAACAAACATAATCGGAGCCTCCTTGAAGGTCTTTAAAACAATAAACAGAATTGCCCACCTAAAGTAGGGACTCCCAGTCATGGATCTCTATTCCTACTTCTCTTGGCATCGAAAGCGGTAAAGTGCGAGGAATATTAAAAGGGATGCGGGATAATACCAAACGGATAACAATCCGTAGCAACGCAAGCAGAATAAGAAAACCGGAAAGTAAGCTGCATGAAAATGCAATCCAGGCAAAACGCCACAAACGCAAGCAGAACAAGAAAACCGGAGAGTAAGCTGCATGAAAATGCAATCCAGGCAAAACGCCACAAACGCATGTATATGTCTCAAGAATGAGAGACAAAGAGAAACCGCATCGTAAATGAAGCGGTATCCCACAAATAAAGTGGAATACCAAACGGATAACCAACCAATGATTAAAGATCGAAAGCTCTCCTGAAATACCTTGCATGACTGCCGAGACGATGTTGCAAAAACGAAGTACAAGTATGCTTCTGAACTCGTTACTTCTTCGCCTTGATCCTCTACTCTTCCCCTCCGGCTAAAGCTCGTCGCGAAGGATAACAGGGTAAACGGAAGCTCCACCGGAGGAGGCGCGACCGGTGTGAGTGTGAGGAATATGATTGGCGTTGAAACTGGTGGATGAATCGGCGGTTGTTGGAGGGATTCCTGACTCCAAGATCCTCTTCTGAACCGTGAAACCTCACTCTCGCTCTCTCTCGACTTTGTTCTTTGGTACGGATTCGATCTTTCTTTCCAGAAATCCTTGCTCATTCAGGTGTAGAATTCCTCAATCTCCCGCTCTGAATCTTTACTATGCTTCATCTTCTTCTCTGTCTGTGATGCAGGTTCTTGAATTGATTGTAGGTTGTAAAAGCCAAGATGATGATGGTCGATTTTGAGAGTGAATCGGGAAGGAGATTGAAGGTGATTGATGAATATAATTAGAAATGATGATGATGAGGGTTGAAGCTTCAAGATTAAAGATTGATTGAAGAGGATGAATCACAGTCTCAGCTCAGTTATGTGCTTTCCCAATTCCATTTCCCTCTTCTTTTTTCTTTCATGCTGCCGCGTATAAACTGTTGGAGTCGAATTTTGTTGCAGGTTATGAATTCTCTCTTTTGGTGTATTGACGACACAGGTGGTATTGATGACACAGGTTGAAGAAGAGTGAGTTCAGAATTTGGTTCTCGTTGGAGATGGGCGTGAGAAGAGAGAATGAAGAGGGATGATGAAGAAGAAAATCGGGAAAGACCTGGTTATTGGTTCTCTTGGAAGAATCTTAGAAGAAAATTGGTGGCCTTCTTCTATTGTATTTTTCTGTTAGTGAAAAAATGTTAGAAGTTGTGAATGAATTTCCGTTAGGTAGTTAGGATATGGTTCTGTTAGCAGTTAGAAAAATCCGGTTAGAAGTTAGTTTGTTTTTGTAACTCTGTTATGAGGTTTTCTTCTGTTAGGGAATTTTGTAGTTTTCTATTAGAAAAGTGGTCTTCTAAATTTCTGCAGAGAATGAGTTTTTGTAGTTCCTGTTATGAAGTTTCTGCAGTTAGAGGTTAGGAGGATGTTAGAGTAAATTGGTTATGACAGTTGGTTAGGAGAATCAGTTAATAGTTAGGGAATTTTTGGTTAGAGAATAGTTCTGGTAGTTTTCTGTTATGAAGCCTGTTAGAGGAGGTAAGGATTTTCTGAGGTTTTTCTGTTGGTTTTCATCTCAAACCCTTTGTGATTATTATGCTACGCCTTTATTCTGTTACACTGAAATTGTATTTTGCTGTCATTTGCTATAAATTTCCTTGCCCTTTCTGCTGAATTTTCAACGTTGTGCCTTTAGTTTTTTCGCCGCTACTATGTGCTACGACTTACTCATTAATATCCAACATAAACGGCAGTGTTTTTATCACACTCTAGAGGACTTACATATATTACTTTAGGACAACAATAGCTGCAGCAACTGCAGCATACAGATCCCGTGGATACGCAGTAGTTTTCTTTGGTATAGTGAAACTGACGCCATTCATCTCAACATGATGCAATTCTTCTCACTCTCATCAGCAAACTAGCAGAACCACAACCCTGCTCCTGCTCGCAGCAGAGAAAAGGAGCTGCTATATTATAATTCATTTCCCACACGTGTGCTTTTCCGTTTTCAACTTTCTGTTGTATCTTGTAACTGTCTTTTGCTGCCATGTATTCTTTTGTTTTTGTTATTGAGTTCTGATATATTTCCCTTTGTATGCTGCTATGATATAATTGATTCGGTAAATGAACTTGCTTTTAACCATTTTGTCTACTTGCCGAATAAACCAATCGGCAGCATCCCCTGCACTCGTAGCTCGCAGGCTCCTCATAGTGTTGTTGTCTTTTCCTTGCAATGACTGCTAAACAGATCACGACAGTAATTGTCAAGCAACCAGGGAGATTGCCAGTACACTATAACAATTTAAATACAATGCCCAGTGTTCAATTTGACCGAGCCTTGAAGCTGTTTGCAGCATTCACCACTGATAATAGCTTCGTTAGATTCATCATGGAGAGTTAAGCAAATGTGATTCTTCATTCCCATAGTGATTCAATAATAAATATTGGTTCGGTTTTGTATTTCCAAGGATGCATGAATTCTATGCAACAGTTCTGTCGTGGTATGCCAAAATAGAACTTACGCATATGAAGCCATTTGCATCAATAAATGAATTTGATTTTGGATAGTAAATGGACAAAAAGATGGTTCTAAAATAGGGTATGACTTTAACCAAAATGTAGAATAAAATGGTTACAAAAATGGGGTTTAAGTTGGAATGGATATTTAAAATAAGAATATGTATGGATTCAAAAATAGATTTAGGAAAATGTTTCAATGTGGACTAATTTGGGTTTGAAAATGAACATGGATATTTAGGTATCCAGGTTAGACAGGCGGAGGTGTTTATACATGGACAGATGGGTTAAAAGATGGATGTTGAATGAACTTGGGTATTTCTGGATCAATACTCCATAAGAAATGAGACTCAATCATCTTGTGTTAACAACAACAAGTAACAAGCCTTGATCACAATGAACCGCTTGATGAAGATAAGCCTTGAAATAGAGAAAGACGTATAACCCAGATAACCTTGACATGAGACCTTTAATCCGATGAACCTCAGCTGGTTGAAATCCACAAATTTAACCATGAATAAGAATCCTGATTCCCCTTGGGATGAACTGGTAAATCTTGAAGAGGATGACTTGAGGAATGATGAGCCTTTGTGGCTTGAAGATTTGAACACTTCTTATCCTCCTTACTTTGCCCAATCAGATAATGGTGCCTTTGATACCCTGCTTCACGAAAGCCAATGATGCGTATGCAATGTTCATGACCTAAATGCATATGAGAGGTGAAGTATAAGCCACCAAATTGGTATAAATAAGAGGGCAAATTTTAGGGTGTTACATCCCCTCCCCTGAGAGACATGTGGATGTTGTAACAACCAATAGTGAAAAAAATTGAAAACCCTAATGAGAGTAATAATGAGGTTGAGGAGAGTTCTGGTGAGAAAGGAGTAGATATTGAGAAAAATCCACCGACACCACTCGAAAGGGAGATTTTCGAAGAGGTAGAGAAACAAGCACCTTATGTTGTTCCTCCTCCATATAACCCATCGACCTTTCCCGAAAAGTTTTGTGGAAGCTAAGGTAGACTCATAATCCAAAAAGTATGTGGAGGTATTTGAAAATATTCACACCAATGCACCTTTGTCCGGAGTCCTGCATAAAAAGAGAAAATTAGAGGACCATGAAACTAAGGAAATAATTAGTGTTAAGAGGGGAAGATTAGACTTTGAGGTGGTGGATGAAATAATTAAACCCAAATCTGAAAAGTTGATACTCAGGATAGAGCCAAAACCACCCCCATAAGTTCAGAAGAAAAAACCATTCTACAGAAGGAAGGAGAGAAAAGGTGAGGGATATGATATATGACTTGATAAATGGCCATGGAAACTAAAGATTATTTTGACCGAGGATTCATTCTCGCAAGAACGACCATGAGTACTTACACTCTTGGGCCATCGAGATAACGACGTAAAACAAAGCGTTGCGTCAGAGGCAACCCACGAGTTTTTAATTTAATTTTCCTTTTATTTTTTGAATTTGCAGAAAATAAAGAGATGGATCGCTTGTCACGTCTCAACTACATCTTGGCAAAAAATCTCCAGGTTCTACCCTTCTCTTTTATCCTTACATTCACACATTGTGGATAATGTGTTATCTAAGTGTAGGGGAGGAATCTATCGCTTTTAATGTTTATCACTTTTCTTGCTTACTTTAAATTTTTTTATTGTTGGTTTTATGTTTCGTTTCTTTGCATTAGTTTCATGTTAGTATTGATTTTTATTTTGTAGTGTAGTGTATCGAGTCTTATGCATGTGTTGTCAACTCATAAATGCGTGGTTTTCTGTTGTTTATTGATTCTCCCATTTTCTTGGGCCAACCCAAATTTTTTTTGAAAATTTTGACTTAGAAACACACTGCATCCTTTGAAAGTTTTTGGCTACAGATGAAATTGAGGTTAGATTGTGGAGACTTGGGAAAACTCCATAAGGTCGGTATTGTTCTAACACCTTAAGTCTCTCGATTATGGAGATCGATTTGAGTACTTAATATGTCGTAACCTTAAGTTCTCACCCTTTAGTAGTCCTTAAGTAGTTTATTTAGCAATCAGCGTCATCCTAAGCACACACTACGTAGGAAGCTGGTGCAAATAAGTGAATGATCTTAGGCTTAAAAGAAGAAAAACAAGGAGAAAGGGAAAAATGAATAAAAATGAGTGTTCCTTCTAAGTTAGGTGTTCCTCACCCGGTCACTTAGCCCAATGGTGCAAATTCCTTTATTTATTGATACTTAAGTCAAAGTGTAAGAAAAAGTAAAAAATAATGATGATGAGATCATAGTCACTAACTGTCTATCCTACTATGATTGTGTAAGGATAACAGGCTTAATGTGATTGCGCTAGAATGAAAGAGGACGAAAAAGGAGATGAGTAGGTTAGGATTACGCATAATGACATAATTCAGATTGGTTTGTATATGATGGAGGCTTATGATCGCACAATTACGGAATTCTGTTTTTACGATATCCTTAGTGTGCAAGCGAGTACCTATGGACACAATCTTAGCTAAATGGGAGTTGATAGCCTAGAATGAGTATCTGTATGGTTTTGTTTTTCACGAGTCTTGATATTATATGCTGCAAATTTTTGAAAGCCTTTTTCATCTGTGTAGCAGTTTGCTTGAGGACAAGAAAAAGTTTAAGTATGGGGGAGTTTGATAACACTAAAATACATAGTTCATTTTGACTCGATTTGGAAATGTTTTAGTGTTATTGTACCACATTTTGTAGTGTTATGCTAATAGTTTGTGTATGTTTCAGGTACTTTACAGGTGGAAGTCGATGCACGAAAAAACTGGACCAAAATGATGCAAAATGGTGAAAATATAACAAAAAGCACTGGTGGCAACCTCCATGGCGCTTGCCATGCTACTAACCATGACTAGGCAATCATGGGTCCACCAGAGAGAGAAAATGAGCAAAGAGGTGGAGTCAAGGACCCATGGAACCCGCCTTAGAGGCCACGGAGTCTACCATGCTGTCCCACAAATTTTACACATTTTGACCTCACATTTTGCACTTATAACACCACAAATAGGCAGTTTTATTAGATTTTTGGCATCCAAGTCTTGTGTAAGTTTATCAATTTTTAGTTTCAAGCAGAAATCCACCATTGTAAAGTGGTAGCTTTCTCACATGGAGGAACTACTACAACTTAGTGTTTTTAGGCATTTGTTGTATGCTTTGATCAACAAATCTTGCCATCATTCGAAGTTTAATTCAATTTATTTATAGCTTTGTGTTACAGGTACATTTAATTTACAGTTGCTTTACTTTTTAGCTTTTACTTTAAGTTTTTTACAATTCCTGCCTTATTATTTTTTTTCCATTTTTGTTGCTCCGAGTTCCTGTTTTATTCTTTTAATTCATCTTCAACCCTTGCTATCATTTGTTTTAAATCATTTATCATGTCTATGTTTGATTTGAACGTTTATAACTGCATGTTTATTTCCGTAACCATGTCCGGCTAAATTTCTAGAGTCCGAGATGTGAGGACCGTCGTTCCAACGGGACTCGATAAATTGTTTTGGCACTGATTTTCAACCTTTGATTTGTTTTTCCAGTTCTAATTTTTAGTTTTGAAATCATAAAGTTTTGAGCGAAAGTGAAAACACTCAGGTACTGGTCAAGAGCGTGACACCGTGAGACCGAGTACTCGATCATAAAAATTGGATTTAATTTCTAAAAACAGCGACAACGCTTTAGTGATTAATTAGGATTTATTAGTTTTCAAAAATTGTTTCGGATTTGTAACTGGGTGAGCGAAAGCAAAACGTTTACGGTTTCATAACATGACATGGGCTGCGCGAAAGTGAGCAGTCTTTTCAAGTTGATATTTTCTCATGAAAAATAGTTTTAAAACAAAGTCGGTGCTGAATTTTATTCGAGTCCTAAAGGTACACTAGAGATTACATTCTGGTTTCCGTTTCAATTAATTCTAGAACTAGTATTTTTAATGTGTTTCCTAGCAAACAAATCTTTACCGATAGCCTTAGATTTGCATAGCGACAATAGGTCACAGTCGGTTAACATTGGTCTCTGTGGGTTTGACACTTTTTAAACTATAATTGGCATTTTTGTGCACTTGCGGAATACACATCAAAGACATTCTTTAATCCTCCTTCGTTTGAGAGAATTTCTGCCACCCCTAATGATGTAGGATACTATATTTATAGGACCACCTGATATTTACCTACCATGTGATTCTGCTTTTCTTCACAATCCCTAACATCCATATTTATGATTTCTTCAACATAAACATCATCACACTCTTCGCCCACCACCTCCATATCAGAGATAACCTTCCACGGTTGACTAGATACATCTTTCTCTTCGTTTTCCAAAAATCTTATCTTTCCTTATTCAATAGTTGAATCATTGATAGAGTCTCAACAATGGGCTAACCCCCTTAACGATCTTGGAGCGGAAACCACAGGCACTGATTTCCCAGCGCCGATTGAAGCACATTGAGTATTGAATTTTCCTGATGAAGGGTCATTGCAATTTAGGGTTTCTTCCACCTTTGAATAGGAAATTTGGATGGTATCCTCAGAAGAAGCAACACCCACCGACTTAGCCTTTGCTTGGGCTCTGCTACTCAAAGAAAAATTTGTCTTTTTTGGGCCTAATGGGATCATCTGGCCCAACAACAACAACCCCTTTAAAAACCTCTTAGCCCTTTTTTCCCTTCTTCCTACCCTTACAAACTTTCTTTGTTTTACTGCACGTGACCCTCATGTTGGGTTGTAACACTTCCACTAAATTAAAAACACATGTCCCAGAAGTGATGGGTTGAAACTCCACAACTTTTGACACAACATCTAACGAGGTTTGTATTGTACCTTTTTACTTTTCATGTAACGTTTCCACTATTGGAGCCCCTAACGCCTCCATTTTGTCATTTCCGCCACCAACAACCAACACCATTTTGCCACCTTTTTTTATGGATTTGATGTTCCCATAACTTCAAATATTTCTTCATCATCATCCCTAACAACATCCATGGCAGGGCTAGAATCTTCTTCTCCCTCTCATCTTGAAGAAACATCTTCTAAACACGACGAAAACTCAGGCCTAGGCTGAATTGTCATATTATTTTTGGCATCACTATCCTGAACGGACCCTGAGTCTTCAACAATCTTTATGGAGTATGCTTCCCCATTCACACGTATGTTAAACCTTTCATTAAGCACAATATTGTACTTGGTCCTTACCACTATCTAGGGTTGTTTTTGGACATAACGAACCAAAAAACCACTCGAGAACTGGTCCATTGGACCGGCCAAAACGTCTCTTGGTCTGGTAGTGGATATAATTTTAATCCGTATCTAAAATGAAGAACCAGATCAATTATCCAACGGGTACCCTGTAAGCCTTGATATAAATTCTAAATTTTTTTCATTTCCTCATTTTTTCCTCTCTCCTTTCAGTCACTCTCTCTCGTCTCTCACACTCTCCCTCCTCCGTTCCGTCTCTCTCCCCCAGGGCTTCGTCTTCTTTCCAATCAAACTACAATGTTTACTTTCATGAATGTTATCTGTTTGAATCATTTTAGTTAGATGCTTAGTATGAATTGTTCAAGCCTACAACAATCGTGTAATGTATCCAAACTCTATTCTTTTTTATTTTTGTTATAATATTGTTTGCAATGTTTGCATGTTTGAGTTGTTGAATAGCTCTCTACCTGGTATCAATTTTGACCTAAATTTTGACATAAAATGTTGGGATTTTGGATTCGTTTGTGACCCTATTTCAATTTTGAACAAAATTTTGACCTAAATTATTTGAGTATTTGATTTATTGTTTATATTACTTGAGTTTTGATAAAAAATGTTTGAGTATTTAATTCTGTTGCTGAGTTTTGTTCTTCATTAGGGTTCGGCCTAGGGTTTTGAATTGAGGTTGTATTGTGTAATTTGTATTGCTGAGGTTGTATTTTAGCCTAATAATAATTGTTTGTCCTCTATTCTTAATAAAGAGGTTGTATTTTGTTACTCAGTTTTGTTCATATTTCGTATTACATTACATTATTGTTTGATTGATATTGAATTTTATGCCATGTCTTTTCAAGATTCTTCATTGACTCCAACCATGGATGATCTTTGCAATACCCCATATTATTTAAGTGCTCAATTAGATATCAGATGAGATCAGATGAGTATCTATGTGCTCTATCTTTGGTTCATTAGGTTTATGGAATCCTCTAAGTACTTTAAGTATTGACGTTTGGGATCAATAGAGCAACTAACGAACTCTGAAGAGATCAATTATTTAATAAAAGTGACAGATTAATATTTATTAGTTCAAGAGAGGATTTAATGGTAACTCTAATAATTGATCACTTGGTGTAAGACGACAAAATATCAATTGGAGATATTTTTCCCTGTTGGATTATATTATATAATAAGGGTTATATATATATATATATATATATATATATATATATATATATATAACAGAAAGAAAGAAAAGAAAAAGAAAAGATAGTAAGAAGAAGAGAAAGGAGAAAAAGAGGAGAAAAAGAGAAAGAAGAAGAGAAAGGAGAAAAAGAGGAGAAAAAGAGAAAGAAGAAGAGAAAGTCTTGGAAGAAGAAGAAGAAGCTTGGATTCATCATCTCATCTTCTTCAACCTCCTCTTCAATGCTAAGGTGGGTTCTAGTTAGAAACTCTTAAGTTCTAGAAATCCATGATTTGAACTTAGGTTAGATTTGAGAGAAAATGATTAAACGGATAAATCAATGAAATCTAACGGATGAAATTCAATATAAATTGCGTAGTATAGTCGTAATATGCATGTGATCAATTGATGATACTTGTTTTGATGTTGGTAAATGATTTGGTGTGGAAAGGGTGGGTTTTGAAGCCCTTGGAAACCCAAAAGCGCAGCAGAAAAATTCTGCTTCTGATACGCACCGCCGGGCGGCGCTTTGAGCGTTGGGCAACGCAGGCTTGCGCCGCTGCTCCGCCGAGCGAAAGCCAAGAGGCGCAGCATGTTTTGATTCTGTAACTTTTGGATTTTGGCACGGGATTTACGCTGCTGCTTTGGCGGGCAAAGGGGGCACCGCCGGGCGAAATTTGTACCGCCGGGCGCTCCTGGGAGTTTTCAAATAAATCCCCTTTTCTTTAAAAATCCATAACTTTCGATTCGTATACCCGATTTAAGCGTTCTTGGTACCGATGGAAAGCTATGATGTGGGATTAATTATTTAGTTGAAAATTAATGAAAATAATGGTTATGTGATATGTTGAAAATCCATATCTTTTGGATCGTAAGTCCGATCAAGGGATAATGATCGTCGTTGGAAAGCTGTGAAAATATCCTACGGGATAAGAGTGAGAAATATTGATTTGATACCCGATTAAATGATAAGAGGGAAACCAAGATTTATGTAACTTATGATTGAATTATTATATGTGATTCTATTTTGCAAATTGTAATATGCTTTGTCTAATATTGATGTTAAACATGATTGAGAGAATATGCATGCTTAAAATGAATTAGGAAGAGTGAGAAACCTTACCCCAAAACAAAGTTATATGATTTTAGGTTGTGACTAGAAATAGATAGAAACTCTAGATGGTTATGCTCGTGCGTTCGATGTAGAAAGGTGCATCCTTGACGAGTAATGGTCTAGAGTAGAGAACCTAGATGGTGATGCTCGGACACTCGATGTAGAAAGGTGCATCCGTGACGAGTATTGGTCCAGGAAAGAGTGAAACACTAGTATGGAACACGTGTGAACCATTGTGATTATGAGAAAAGGCAAAAGAGGCCTTAAGGCATTGTGGCCTTGTGATTGTCGAATACAATCATGTTTGTGTGTGAGATCACGTAATCATAACCGTTTATCTTGAGTTGCAGTTTCATGAGTCTCGAGCTCCTCTAAAACGTATGCATGACTACTTGGAAGGTTTGATTCCCGCGTGCAGTACGAATGACGCCCATGGAGCGTATGCTTGTGACGGTTAATGGCCCGTGTGAAGTGACGGTTCATAACGGTTAATGGCCCATAGAACCCGAATCCATTCGTATGTCAAGTAGGTTACAAGGATCCATGACTCGGGTCGACTTCTAGACATAGAAGCGGACGTGAAAATGGGATGCCTTGGTGAGGTTATCGATTAGTGATATTTTGAGTTGGTGAACTCATGAATATGTTTCCATATAGTGTAAGATTGAGAACTCAAGGTCATTTCCCTTCCCCTTGACTTGAGTTAGGAATGGTAGAACCCTGTAAAGCCTGAGAATCCATAAGATAGGGAACTCACTGAGATTTGATATCTCACCCCACTATTGTTGATTATTTTCAGGAGGTATTTGCAGGTATGATTTATAAGTGGAGCTATGCTTGGATGTTTCAAGAGAAGCTTAGTTGAGCTTAATCCACTGTGCATTATTTTCTTGTACAATGAGGAATATTATACCTTATTCTTAGATTTTCTTGTTTTGGCTAATTTCCATGCCTTGTACCATAGGTTATATTTATGTATTAGAAATGGTCAAGTATGTGAATTATGCCATTAGGCACTTATGATGGTGTCAGTACCAAATAAAATGCTTGTATTGTATTATTCTAGGTATATATTATACAGGGCATTACAATCTTATTGATATTAACATGTTGCTTGATGGGACTGGGGAAGAGGAGATAATGGATGGAGGAAATATAAATATTGGTGAGATGATTGATTTGGAACTTCCAGTTCCACTTCCAACTGACAACATTACTCAAAATACAACTACTACTCAAAATACTACTACTACTCAAAATACAACTACTGCTAATGATGGGGAAACCCCTCTAGTTGACCCAGATCAGAGTTCTTATAGCCAGATAAATGCCTTTGGTAAAGCTCCTCGTCCCAAGAAATGTGTTATTCATACTGAAATGGTACATATTGAAATGTCTGATGGTACCAAGAAGAGGAAATGCTGATGGTGTGGCAAGCTTTACACTTATGATGTGAAATGGAAAAGTACTTCTAATGGTTAGAAACATTTAGAAAATTGAATTCATAGAAAGTTAAGGCTGAAAGGTAATACTGGCAAAGAGGTTGCATAACCTAGGTTAAATGTAGGTGGTGATAGTACTCCTAGTTTGGCAACTTGGACATATAATCATGCTAGGGTTAGAGAAGTTGCAGCTCATATGATTCTAGGTCATGAATTTCCTTTTTCTGTTATGGAAGGTGTTATCTTTAATGAGTTTCTTAGAGAAATTTATCCATGGTACAAAAAGATTACTGGACAACATGTTATGTTTGATTGTGAGACATTTTATGAGGCTGAGAGAGTTAAGATGAAAAAGTCGATGTCTTTGATTAACAGGATCAGTCTTACAACTGACCTGTGGTGGTTTGGTGAACAGAAAATTGGTTATATGAATATGGCTAGTCATTTCATTGATTCAAAATGGTAGCTTCACAAAAGAGTTTTATCTTTTAAGAATGTGCCACCACCACATTCTGGTGAGGTTTTGTGTAGGGAATTGATTAAGTTCATGGATGATTGGGGCATAAGGGATAAGGTTGTTTCAATTTCAGTTGATAATGCTAGTGTCAATGATAATTGCATTGCTAGATTAAAGAGAGATTATTCTGGCAGGAGAAATCTACCATTGGATGGTACACTGTTTCATGTGAGATGTTGTGCACACATCTTAAATTTGTTGATAAGATTAGAAATGGGGTCAAATACTTTCTGAATTTTGAAACTAGATGCAAAGCATTCAAAAAATTTGTTGATGAGTTGCAACTTGAAGGCATAATGCAAGTGCTGGATACTAAGACAAGGTGGAACTCAACTTGGTTGAGGTTGTCCGCTGCATACCACTACAGGGAAGTCTGGCCAAGATATCTAAAGAAAATGGTGTATTTCTCACCTTTTTGCCTGATACAAATGATTGGGAAGATGTTCATGATATTTGCAAGTTTTTTGAGGTTTTTGCTGATGTTACATAAATTATTAGTGGCACCTCTTACCCTACTGCTAATTTGTTTTTGGCTGAGCTTTACAGGTTGAAGGTTCTACTTGATAAACCTTCAAGCATCTCAAATAATCCTCAGCTGCAAGCTCTTGCTAATGAAATAAAGTTAAAATATGACAAGTATTGGTTAGAGTCTAATACATTGATTTTTATTAGTGCAGTTCTTGATCCAAGGTATGTACAACTTACAAGTTGATAGTTAGTTAAGTTGCCATTGCATTGTACATTAGGTAGCTACTATTCTACTTGGTATATTGCCATGTGATTAAACCTTGGCCTATGATGAATTCTATTTCCAATGAAATAGTATTTGAGGCCACTTCTGTCTGAACTGCTTCTGAATTCTGTTTGATCAATTGTTCATATGTTGCCTATGATGAATTATGTTGCCTTGTTGTGAGTTGTGATGAAATTGTGCCTATGATGAATTATGTTGCCTTGTTATGAGTTGTGATGAAATTGTGCCTATGAGGAATTCTGTTTGATTTGAGGCCAATTTTATTTGATCTGCTTGTGAAATGATTCAATTATCTTACCTTGTGAGTTGTGACTCAATTGTGCCTAGGATTAAAATTATGTTGCCTTGTGAGTTGTGATTTAATTGTGCCTATGATGAATTCTGTTTGATCTGCTTGATATGATTATAGTAGTCTCTGAGGCCAATTATGTTACTGTCGCTCCCGGGATTTTCATCCAAGTACAAACGCGAAAGTGGCACCGAAACAGAGTCGCCAGCAATGTGTATTTATCCCAAGAGAGGGAAAGGAAACACTGCGTAAACCTGAGAGAAAGGATAGAGCATGGTCTTGCGACCAAAAGAACTGGGTTCGGGAGTCGGTTACGCGAGAGGAAGGTATTAGCACCCCCTCGCGTCCATCGTACCCAATGGGATCCACGCTTGCTTGTTTCGATAAAAGGGTGTAAGGAAAGATGCTGGAAAAAGAACTGGAAAAGGAATGGAAAGAGAAAGAGGAACAAATGTAGGGAAAATAAAAGAAGTGCTCGCATGGGCCCTACCCCACTGCCTACGTATCTCATCGGGAACGTGAGAATCAGAGCGACGTAGTTCCCCTCACTAGGGATGTATTATTTGTGTTTTTTTAAGGAACGGCTAACGTTCTAGCTCAGGTGTTGCAGGCTCGCTGATCCGAGTGCGTAACCATCTTGCAAGAGAACAAGGAGGAGCACGTCCGTACGTTGAGAGTGAATGAGGTGAGAAAAGAATTCGCGAAGGAAATACGTTATTGTTTGTTTTTGTCTTTTAAGAAAATGTTTTTGATTGTTTGCATATGATAGTGTATCTAAATCTTAATCATTGGAATGTACACATCCTCACATTCCAAGATGGAATGAGTAAGAAAGTACACTAAGGGTGAAGAAGACCCTCACACTTAGTGTTTATTAAGTGTTTTTGTTGATTATGAAATTAAGAAATGTTTTTCATTATTTGTACCTTCAACAAGTATTGCATTTAAGTCCCTCATACAAGATCAAATGTTTAACACATTGACCCAAGATGGGCCATATGCTACACATTCTAAGATTACAAGAGAAACCCCTTATAATCTTTTCTTTATATGAAAGGCCTAAATGCAATAGGTGCCTACCTTTATTAGATATTTTGAATTTTCTTTGAGATGAGAAGATGAAAGACTCAAATGGGAGAGAAAGGTAAAAATCTATGTGATCTAAGACTCAATCCTAATTGATTAGTTAAGGGAGTGATCCTAAAGGTTTGTGAGGTTTCAAAACCTAAAGTCTAAAGAAGGAATGAGCTAAACAATTCACTTCTAAAGTAGAAGATGAATTGTAACTCAAGAGGGAAAGTAATGAGTTAATCAAAGAAAGCACATAAGTACTTAACAAAACACAAGATTGAATTGTAAAAGATGAAAGGAAAGAGGTTTGAATGTGGATTCCTTATCCACACTCAATTTCAACTTACCAAAGCCCCTACATGGTTAGTAAACATGGAAACATGTATAGGAAGTAAAAAGTACTTAATACACATTAAAGTTCAAAAGAACAAGATGAAGAATCAAATCTTAATATCATAACCAGAATATGAATCATATGGACAACAAGTGAATATCATCATACAAGTTCAAATGAATAAGCAACAATCATCATCCATTAGTATTCAAACATGTTACCATAAGAAAGGATAGATGAAAGATGAAAAGAAATGAAAAGAATATGCATAAATGGAACATGTAATCCAACAATCAGAATTGAAACTAAATCAAAAATGGTCTATAAACATCTCAAGAGTATTCACCAATCCACATTCAAGACAATCAAGAAGTGGTAGAAGAAGAAGTGAAGTGAAAGTTCAAAAAGAAAGTGCAAACAATACATGTTAAAGATGCACAAAGTTCAAGTTGAAATGGACATGTAAAGATAACCTATAATGTGTACCAATGACCTATAATATTACATGAATAGCTCATACAAATATGCAAATGCTCATACAAGTATGCACAAAAGAAATCATGCAAAACATGCACTAAAGTTAGAATGATGTGACATGGATTATGCTTCAAATGTAATGCATCAAACAAAAATCAAACGGACTCATGAATATTATGCAAGCATGGTATTGGAATGCCTAGGTCAGAAGCAAATCATACATCAAAATATCATGTCAAAATTCAAAGCAAAATGACTTCAAACAATGCAATTATGTCAAGTTGAAACATCATGCAAAGTGGTGCAAAGACAAGCATCAAAACATGTCATAAAATGACCTAAAAAATCAAACAAAAATCATATAACATACTTCAATGTATTATGGAATCAATGCAAAAAGAATCAAGTCAAAAAAATTTGTAATGAGAAAGAACAAAATTACACAAATTCATGTATCACATTTGGAATGCATACAAAGGGAAATTCAAAGAAAATTATGAAACAGGGGGTAAAACTGTCATAAAATCATGAAATAAAAATATCAAAAATTTCCTAAATGTCTTGATAACACTCATGAATTTTTCTAGAATTTTCTAATGTTGTTTAGTAATTTTTAAAAATTATAAATGAAACATGTATAAAATGAAGAAAATAAAAAGAAATGGAAATCAAGGGAGGGGGTGCATGCATAGCAAATCAACAGTTCAAAATTGATTGGGCTTTAAAATGCACGGTGCAAATAGCAAAACCAGGCCTGGTTCACACACGCACAATCCACACTAGCAATCATGCACACTCAGTCAAACAAAAGTCAAGCAATGATCACCCTTGGATCAAGTCAAGTCAACACAATAGTCAAAGTAATTGAATCCAACACACGCGCGTGAGGGCACACACACACTACCATGCACTGCCCCATACAATGATTAACTGAGATAAAAAATAGAACACGTGAGGTGCATGTGCATTTTGATGTGCTGGCACATTTTTCACCACACGATGCAAACAAATCAACGGTCACGCTTAAAACAAAATTAAAACCCTAGCATTTACAGCCACCGGCCGGAGATGACCTCCGGTCATCTTCTCCGGTCCACAACCACCACCTGCAAACTTCAACTCTTCCAGAATCAT
Organism: Lathyrus tuberosus; assembly: GCA_022829125.1. Taxonomy (NCBI): domain Eukaryota; kingdom Viridiplantae; phylum Streptophyta; class Magnoliopsida; order Fabales; family Fabaceae; genus Lathyrus; species Lathyrus tuberosus. The sequence continues at coordinate 2,831,179 of JALAZF010000431.1, read as the reverse complement.
ACAAATATGGTACCAAAATGAAGCTGACACCATGGAGATCAAAGATACGCAATTATTTTTCACATAACAAGCATGTACACAAAGAACAGAGGAGAAGAAGATATGCCCTAACTTTTGGATCTAAGCCTCTACAAGGCCTATCAACTAGCCGGAGTAAGCAGAGCTTCTATCAAGCTTATATCATCATGAAAACATCAAAATAATCAATAAAAAGTGAGAGAAATGTTTGAGAATTTTAGAACCTGAACTTGCGGTTCTTGGAGATTCTTGAGAAAAACCAATGAAAACACTTGCTCTTCAACCTTGGAGCTTCAAATCAAGCAAATAAATGCTGCTGGTGTTTGTTATCTTGAGAGCAGAGAGATTCAATGCTGAAATACACTTGAAGCAAACTTGAGGATTGTGATGGAATCTCCTTCAATCATGTGCCATTGATGATGATAAAGATGAAGTATCGTGCACTCAGAGAAGAAATTTTGAGAGAGTTGGTGAAAAAAGTGAGAGAATCAGAGAGAAAGTAGAGAGAGCTTTGAGATGAAAATGAGAAAATGAAGTTGAAAATGGAAATGTGAGTGAAGCTTTTTTTTTATAGGGAGCTCTAACCATGGTTAACCTGAGTTGGTTAACTGAGTTGAGGTGGTTTAGGTGAGTCATCCCTAACTAACTGAGTCAAGTTAGTTAGGGAGAGCAATGATATGGTGATGGCAACTTATGGTAAGCTATGGTGGAGGTGAAAGTGAAATGGCACGGTTGTTGCATCAGAAACTTGTTCAGCAAGTTGTTCTTTCCCTTCTCATGTATAATGAAGCACGTGCTATGGAAAATGTATGTGAAGTATGTTTGGTTTAATGTGGAAAACTGATGTGATGAAGTGTTTGTGGTGTGTGTGAACCAAACTACAAATTTTGATGTGAAGCATGATGAAATCAGTTGGTAATGGTGATGTTTACGCATGGATATCTCTCTCTTCAGGCCATGGAAATGGATGATTCTGGTATCATTACAAAGTGTGTACATGATACAACAACTTTGATGTTGAAAAGAAGTGAAAATGAGACTTGCAACATATTGGAAATGTGCTTCAAACATAGGAACTCAAAACTGGCTTGAAATGCTGCATAATGCGCGCGTGTGTGGCATGACTTGGTTGTGACTTAGTCAAATTTTTAGTTGCATTGACCATACTTTGAGCCATCATAACTTCTTATCCTTTGATCAAATGAAAAAATCATGAACACCAATTTTGAAGATCTCACATAGAGGAACAACTTTCATGTTGAAAGATTTTTCATTTGAGGCCTCTAACCATGAGTAATTGATCAAAACATTTGGTCCACCACATGTTTGTGAAAATGACTGCGCGTGACCTGAAATTTGCCCAAGCTGACTTGCATTTGGCCCAAGTTTTCCTCAACTTTGATCATTCATAACTCTCTCAATTTTTATCCAATGGAAGTGTTCTACACATGGATTTGAAGCTTAAAACAAGATCTTTTGTTGTGGCCGAGTGGAATTGTCATTTGATGTCTCAATTTTGAATGGCCTTGGTTCAAAGTCTGATGCAAAATGGCCCAAAATTACTATTTTTGGAAACCCTACTTCTTCCAAAAATGGCAACTTTTCAAATCTTGATTTTTTCATGATCCCTTTGGAGTTTCTTGATCAAATTTTGCACATTGGTCACATATAACATGAATTTCATGAATTTGGCCTCAAAAAGTCAAGAGTTGACTTTTTCCTCTGATTATTTGACTTAGCCCCAATTTTCCTGATTTTTTACCTTTCTTCCAATTGAACCACTTCTGGTTAGGAGGAATTTGCACATCTTCCAAATCCAAATTCCTCTGAGTATGTTGTGTATCTTCTTAAAGGATGATGAGATATGCCACTTGAGGATGACTTTGAACCAATAAGCTATCTCTTTTGAGGGTTTTCCTTCATTTTTTGGACCTCTTGCATAATGTAGGATGTAGTGCTTCAATCTCCTATTGAATCTCACTTTCTTGAGGTTTTGGATGATCAATTGAGATAGTATGAGACATGAAAGACCTCTTGGCTTGTCTTGGGGCAACTTGTTTGACCTTTTGTGCCTTGAATGGTCCCTTGATTGTCCACCTTTCACCTGATCACATGCCTTGATGGTAAGAGGGATGCTATGCTTCATTTTTCTATGTTAAAAATGCAATGCAATGCTAATGAGATGGATATGATATGCTATATGATAATGCTATGCTATGATGACAAAAGAGAGAGCAAATTTTGGGGTATTACAGTTACCTCCTTGTGACTTTAGTTGTGTCTAAGGCCAATTCTCTTACCTCCTTGTAACTTTAGTTGCCTATGATGAAATCAAATTCTGAGGCCAAACATGTTGAAAATAAATTATGCAAATAGGTATAGATGAATTTAAGTTGGTTGATAACTCTACTTGTTCAAATAGGTATATAATGATCTTCATCAAATGGTTATATCCCTTCTTGTATCCAAATCCTACTCAAGCCACTACCTATGAACAAGAGTTGGCAACCAACTTAAAATATCTCTTCCAATTGTATCAAGATACCTTTGGAACCAATGATGAGAATGTCCATGTATCTGAAAATCCAGAAGTAGGATCTAGTTCTGGGTTAGGAAGGAGGAGTTTTGAGATGTTTTTAGAAACTGTTGTTGGTAATACTAATTCAAAATCTGATCTTGAATTATATCTTGAGGAGCCTCCCTTGAAAGTTCCCCCTAAAGCTAAGTTTGACATTTTAACATGGTGGATGGGGAATGAATCCAAGTATCATGTTCTTAGTAAATTGGCAAATGATATCCTAACTGTTCCAGTTACAATTGTTGCTTCAGAAGCAACTTTTAGTGCTGGTAAAAGGGTTATTGATCAGAAACGATCTTCTATGAAAACTAAGACAGATGAAATGGTACTTTGTGGGGGTGATTAGGTGAAGGGGAAATATGAAATAAAAAAGGGCTGCACTGCTAGTATTGTAAGTAAATTTTGCTTATGGTCTATTTTAATTGAATATTTATATGGCTTTTGCTTTTAAATTTGTGGTGATTCTGAATTTATTTATCCTTTTACTTTTGTAGCTTGAAGAACCATAAGATAAATCTTTAACATATCATTTTGGTGAGGATTCGGCTGTCGCTTCTTCGACAACAACAACTTGAACATATATAATTTCAATGCCAATGATGAGATTGTTCTGAGGCATCATTAAAAAATGTAATGATATTTTGTGTTTTTATTAAAACATAAGTTTCATAACTTATGTTTGAACAAGGTTTAATTTTTTGAAATTAACTTCTCTTTGAACAAGGTTTAATGATTATGTGAATGGTATTTAAAATGTAATGTCAAATGCCAATGAGAATCTGGAAAACTAATTGTGAATTTTGAAATTATTGTGAATTTTGAAATTAAAAAATTTATTGTGAATTTTATTTTATTTTTCCTCTCTAATTTGGGTGGTCTGGATACCCGGACCAAAAATTATCGATTCGGTCTCGGTTCTCCATTAACAAATCATCCATTATCCAGTCCAGCCTCAGTTTACCCGAATGTACCAGATCAGTTTCGGTCTAGAAAATTAACCAAAAATGTACTGGTCCGGTCCCGGTTTACCCGGTTAGGGTTTCAGTCCAACTCTCGAGACCCTGGATACCCGGACCGGTCCGGACCAAAAACAACCCTATCAGTATCCTTGACACATCTAATTTTGAATGATTTTGAGTCTCATCATCACAACATATGAATGTACCCACCGGTGATGTCAAAAATTAAAAAAACTCATAACACTCTGCATGACATGGAATACCGTAACAACACAACCAAGTCAGTCTCTCGTTATCAACATCCCTAGGACTCCACCTTTAAACCTTACTAAACCACAATCCCAACCAGTCCTTTGCTTCCCTTATTAAGAAATCCAACTCCCCCTCATCCCTTTCCTCTAACAAATAAAGGTTTGCACCAATTGGAGTGACTTTGATAGAAACATATCCTTCCAAATGGAAATAGTCTTGAATATTGTATGTCATGCCCGAGTTTTCCACCACACCAACATAATCTTTTTCAAACCTAGCTAGGTCCTTTAACTCTCTGTTAAACTCCATGTGAGTGAACAAAGGTTTCTTCTTGCTGGCTCCGAGTACCTGTGCGAAGGAACGTCCCCCCATGTTTGTCTTTTGACTTCTCTATGTGGCAGCTTGAAATCCTTGGCCATGCATCCTTGGATTTTTCTCTCCAAACTTCCAATAGTGTTGATCTCAATTAGAAGGTGGCCCTCTAATTACATGTTTCGGTAGATTCGCATTTAGTTTTCTCCTTTTGATGTATATGTTATCCACTTTAATCACCATCGTTCTTGCATCTTGGACGTTGAAAAATATCACAAAATCATACCTTTTACCCCTAACATCCTTCTTAGGGGGAATAATGACTTCATCAATCTCCCCACAGTCCATGAACACTCCACACATCTCTTTTGCTCCGTGATCCTCTAGAATTTCCGTGAAGAAAAACATTGTTGTCTGCTTGCCTTTACCATCCACCCTACTTCTTGATGACCACTTGAAGCAGGTATCCCACTTGGACTTGAATTTCCATTCATTCTTCGTCTATCCGTAACCCTAGTCCACTCCATTTTTTAAAAGAAGGTAGGGTATTTAGGGTGATGAGGTTTGGAATGGAGAAAAAAATGAGAGAGTGAAGTGTACCTTAAAGTCCAAAATTTTCAAGGTTTATGGTTGAAATGGAATTAGATTTGTGAGATTGAATTCCTCTCCATGTGGCTAATTGAGTTATGCTCTTTGTGACATGCCATCAATCTCCTAGAAGTCACCACTCTTGGCGTCGAACCTTCTTATAATAGTAACTTGTTCTAAACTTATGTTTCAAAACAAATGTCACACAATTCTATAGTTGTTGGTTAGCTTTAATACAACATGTGATTTTTTTAATGGAGATTGACATAAGGCGTGAGAGAGATGTTACGGTTTTGTGTTATGAAAGATGATTGTTTTGTAATGAAACGAGAGAAATTTCGCTTATATGCAGGTGTTGTGATTCGAAACCTATCACTTCAGGTACTTTTCACTACATTTGTTAGGTTTGACCGTGGTGAAATTTGTTTTAGAAAATAACAAAATAAAAGACACCTAAAAATGATTTTTTGCTACGGTTGACTAACTAACTGGGCTTAGTAAGATGAAGTTACGAAATGTATATTTTATAGTAGTGCATCACACTTACAAAAACGAACATGCATTTAATTAATGCAAAAATTCCTAATTAAAACAAAAAACAAGTTAAAAATTAGTTAACAAAAAAACCGATTCAGTTAAAACTGCATTAAGAAAAAAAATGGTTTAGTTAAACCAAATTTGAGGAGATATGGTTTTTAAATCGGTTCAAACAAAAAAGTGATTATTGACAGGAACCGATTTTAATCAGAATCGATCCAAATAAAAACCGATTTAAAAAAAAAAAAACTATTTTTATGGAATTGGTATTAAAACCCAAAGTTAACCATATATTTGGTCAAGTTTAGTTTGGATTTAAAACCATGCATAATCCTACTAACATCATTATTCATTACTACCCAATATTGGGTCGTTTTTTCGCTGTGCCATATTTTTGAAAACAAACTTTTGTCAAAAATTTTGGTTGTAAAATTTGTGATTTATTTACCGCCCTCTAGATCGAGGCCTATCGTCTAACACCCTCAATTCATGGTAATTCTCTCTGCACCACACTAATTATATTAAAATTATATTTTCCTCCTAAATCTCAAATTCCTCTATTTCTCTATTAGTTTTAAGTATAAAAATTCTAATAATTCTACATAAAATTCAATAATTCTCAAAAATACCAAATAAATTAAATAAAACATTCTAACACTAAAATAAAATAATATAAGGCATTTAAACTCAATTAAAATAATTTAATTTAAAAATCGAGGTGTTACAACACCAAATATAAAATTGAATGATAAATTGATATAAGTAAGATTTGTCAAAACCCCAATTCCTTGTGGAATAAAACCAATCAAGTTAAATCCACCATAAAAATCATTGTGTGTCTTAAATCTATATATGATAAATTCGATAAATTTCCTACAAACTAGAAATTGCTCCACGTGGTTTACAAAATGAAAAATCAAGGTATTGTAAATTTTTTAAAGTGAATTTCTTGAGAAATATAACTATCAATAGGATTTTGACAAAAATTCAATGTGTTCCATAAAAGTAGTTATTGTAGATATTTAGGGTGATGAGGTGTGAAATGAAGAAAAGTGTGAGAGAGTGAAGTGTACTTTTAAGTCCAAAATTTTCAAAGTTTATGGGTGAAATGGAATTGGATTTCTGACATTGAATTCCCTCTCCATGTGGCTAATTGGGTTATGCTCTTTGTGACATGCCATCAATCTCCTAGCAGCCACAACTCTTGGTGTCGAACCTTTTTATGATAGTAATTTGTCCTCAAACTATGATTCAAAACAAATGCCACAGTTTTATAGTTGTTGGTTAGCTTTGATACAACATGTGATTTTTTTTAAAGGAGATTAGCATAAGGTGTGAGAAAGATGTTAGAGTTTTGTGTTATGAAAGACGATTGTTTTGTAATAAAGCGAGCAAAATTTTGCTTATATATTGAAATTTCACTTATATATAGTTGTTGGGATTCGAAACCTATCACTTCAGACACTTTTTACTATAATTGTTAGGTTTGACCGTTGTGAAATGTCTTTAAAAAAATAACAAAAAAAAAAAATCTTATAATGAGTTATTGCTACGGTTAACTATCTAACTGATAGTAGTAAGATGAAGTTACGAAATATATACTTTGTAGTAGTGCATCACACTTACTAAAGCAGGCATGCAATTAAATAATGCAGGAATTCCTAATTAAAAACAAAAGACAAGTTAAAAATTAGTTAACAAAAAACTGATTCAGTTAAAATCGAATAAAAACGGTTTAGTTAAAACCAATTTTGAGAAGATATGATTTTTAAATTGGTTAAAACAAAAAAAAATGATTATTGACATAAATCGGTTTTAAACAAAATTGATCCAAATAAAAATCGATTTTAAAAAAATAAACTGTCTTATGGAAATGGTATTAAAATCCAAAATTAACCATATATTTTGTCATGTTTATTTTGGATTTAAAACCATGCACAACCCTAGTAACATCATTATTCATTACAACCCAATATCTCCCACTCCACTTTTCTTGTGAATACAATATCCTTTGCAAATACCCAATACCTCTGCGCCACTTGTCCCAACAAACTCTGAACAAAATTTAAAACCATCCTCACCACCCGCAAGATGACACACATCATATTCTCCAATTGTCATCTCCATTAATCCCTTTCATCCAAAAAAAACTCTCCCTCAAAGACTAGAAAATAGCACGAGGAGATCCAACTCTTGAACTTTATCTATAAAGTTCGTGAAGAAAAGCCACATCCGACCAACATCATTTGGACGAACAAAATTGGGTAACCTTCAACGAGCAGCCATGCGCACCGGACTGAACCAACCAATCTCCCACGAGACAACAACCAAACCTTCAACCGAATCAAAGAACCAAAAAACGCAAATATGAATGCAAGTGTCTAAATGCAAATACTTCTTGGACTACGTCTTAATTTCTCTATTTTTAGAGGTTCTTCCTATGAAATCTTACTACTTAAACAAATTAAAAAAAAAAAAAACTATAGTCATTTATAAATTTATCTCTATCAAAAATAAAACTCAAGACATCATCCCCCTTTGAGGGGGTTAATGTAAATAATGGTATACAAATATATAGCTAACTCATGAATAATATATAATTCTATAATATAATCACCTTATTGGAAATCTATAATTATACAAAAATAGATATACAATAGACTAAATTTGTGAAAACGCTTTATTTAGTCCATTTGTCAAAACACATTATTTAGGAGATTCTTAGAGTGGTTTAAACTCTAGTGGTGTACCCTTTTTTGTGGAGTATAATTGTTTATATAAACTTTTATTGTTAGTGAAGACGGTGAAAATTCATAGTGTGTTGTTGTAGATTTAAGTTATTATACTCTTTATGGTGTAGTATAAAAGTTCTTTAAAACAATAAGTGTCGATGATAATAATGAAAGCAAGTGTATATCTTTCAATTTAGTTGGAGATTGTCTGTGATTATTGAAAATATATATGTTGAGAAAGCCCTACTTTTTATAGTGCTATAAATGAAGAGGGAGACTGTATGTGTGCGTGTGTGTGCGCGCGCGCACGTGTTTTCATGTGTGCGTGCGTGTCTGTGTGTGTGCACGTACATGTGTGTGTGTGTGGAATCATGCTAGTGGTGGACAATGAACAGAATTTTTTTCAGTTTGACTATATTATAGGATGTGTAAGGCTAAACTTTGTGTGGAAAATTATTGGATCCAAGTGTGAGTGGTTAAGTTTCATATCTGTTAATGTAGAAAATGTTAGATATATAAGAGAGTGATCCATAAAGCTAATGTCGTAGGATATTCGGTGGATATATTGAGTCTCTCTATTTTGTGGTTCTTAAACATTAGTCTCATTTTGATCTTAATGCTCTCTCTAACTCCCTAACATATGGTATGAGTGTGATTAAAATTTATGAGGGCGCAGGAAGTGGATCCTATTTTTTATAGAGTGTGGAAGACTCATAGTTCTTGAGGAAATTGTTGGATTCAAGTGTATAAGGTTAAGTCTCACAACGAACATGAATGACACAATATTGAATATACAAGAAAGATGACCATATACCTAATGTCATCAATTTTTGGATTGATATGTAGCGTCTCACTCTCTTATGATCATGGTGAATTTGAATTTTTTCTCCCATCTTTCCCAAACTTCTCAATACAAGCTTGGATCACTAGGAAATGGAGGTTGACACTTCGTCATGTTTATAGAGAAGAAATATTTGTGACACAGTGTTCGACAAATTTTTCTCATGATAAGTCTTTAGGATCTGTAAATTTTAACTTGATAATGTACATGTTTCAAATACTTTAAAGGCTTGTTTTTTAGTGGTTTTATAACCTTAATACTTTATCTCTTATGCATAAAGAGGTCTACCTATGTTTTTTCATATTTTAGTCCTCTATTGTCTTGATTGAGCAATTTTGTACTCCCCACTTTCAAATCAAGAACAAAGATGTATAACTATTATATTTGGATAACTCTTATGAATGACTAAATTTAAAAAATCAAGAAATTTGTAGAAATGCAAGTACATGTCAAAAGGTCCCCCTTATTGCTATAAGATGGAAGATTAAATTCCTTAATTGAAAGGTTTAACACCAGAATTCCACAATCTTTACAATTGGAATTGATTTAAATATTTATCAAAACTAAGTTAAAATATTGTGTTTAGGCTTAATCCTTCGCATAGTCCTTTAGGATAAACAATTACAAGTTGATAGAAGTTTGAACACATAAGAGACATAAGAATTATTCTTACGACAACTTTCATCATTTGGATACTATCTTATGTCAAACAATATGCTTCAAAATACACAATTTAGAAGGATAATAAAATCCCTAATATACCATTTTCAACTTCAATTGGAATCCAATTATAAAATCCCTAATAAATGTTTGATTTAAGAGTTGAATGAATAATTCCTAGAAAATTTAAATGAACGGACTAATTCCTAAAGGAACATGTCAAAATAAACATATATCTTGTAATTACAAATATTTCACAATTTAGATTGTGGTCAAGAATGATTGTCAACTCTTACAGAGAAAAAATCTGAGGTATTTAAGTAAAAGAAATTCAAAGTTTAAATTGTCATAACATTTTATAAATGAATAATATAAGAAAAATCGAGTCAAGATCGACTTACTGAAAGGTGGTGTGTGAGAGAGAATGCAAATGACGACAAATAAGTATGGAAGAGAAGTTTTCAATTTAGAAGGATGCAAAGAAGTTTTCAACAGATTCTTTATATGGTTGGTATAAAATGCCCCTCGAAATGAATATGCATTAGTCATAGAAGTAGGTTAAGAGGGGATGGAATTTCAAACCATTACTAGTTATGATTAGTTTGGTTTGCTTCTCAACGCTCTAATTTTCCTGCATAATTGTAGGTTGATTGTAATTTGGTCTATACTTTAGACCTTATAAATGAAATTGATTATTAAAAAAAAGTATGGAAGAGAAGAATGACATCGAAAAAATATATAAATAACTTAATAGCTAGAAAATATACCCATGGGCCATCTTTTGTAAGAAAACAAACAAGTGAGTTGGGCTAACTTTTTTAAGTTAACATAAAATTATGTATTTTGGACACATTTCATCAAGCCACGAATCGAAGGATTATAACATAGTTTATCTTTTATAGGTAAAACTAAATATGCATTTACAAACAAAGTTATAATTATTTTTAAACAATGAAAGTTAGGATGACTAAAAGTAAATTGTATTTTACTTTTATTATCTTTATTGTAATTTTTCTAAGATTTACATGTTATCATTAATATCTTATCTTTTTAGAAAATAAAATATGTTTTAAATGTTATTCTTCAAACATGTTTTTTATTTTTGTATTTATCGTATATTTTTAAATGGATATAATCATATTTAAAGCGTGTCAGACATTAAACATGGATACTTCTCTCATAAAAGGTTCAAAACTCCATTCGCCATGTTGCAGAAGTTTTACTTCTCCTTAAGAGACTTAAATGTCATTGGTTTCATACTCATCTATTTAATTCCAAAAAAATTTGATTATTAGATGTTGGTATTTTTACCTTTGGATTTCTTTCTATGCAGCCTATAACACTTATATTGTGTTGGATTTGAAGAGATAGATTTAGCCCCACTTTTTTTTAGAGATAAGACAGTTGTTCTGGACTGGGCAGACGCTTAGCCCCCAGTAGGGCAAGGCCCAATGCAGTCCAGCTCTTGGTCAGACCCAATAGCTAAAAACTAACTGTTGGGTAGAAACTAGCCGTTGGGCATGTCCCCCTCACTCGCCTGACAGTTCACGCGACCAACTGTCTCCCCGGATCTCACGGAAACAGTTGGACCAGGTCAAAGGGTCACGCGCCTGACCCTCCACCTGGCAGTCTCCCATTGGTCGACCAGACATTTCGGTCACATGGAAGACCTTGGCCCCGCGCTGGGGGTTACTGTCATACCCCAAATTTTGACCACTAAGATCCCCATCATTGTGCAAATCATCATCACAATATGGATGGACCATTATACCTCATTAGTCTCCCCAAAGATGGGTGAGCATCCACTACAATCAAATTTAGGGTTTCAAGCCCTCTCAGAGCTCTTAGACAAAGGATCAATCAAGGAATGACATGATCTTCAATTTGTCTAAACCTCTCAAATATCCACAATGGATCAAGAGGACTCCCACATCAAGAATCAAGCACAATGTTGCAGCATTCCAAGTGGATTAAGCCTCAAGATCGCCAGTGTCACCAAATTAGGGTTTTGGCCGACTGGGGCCTCCAGATGGAAATTTTCCTCTAGGAATGAACCAAAGGCTTCAAAGCACAACCTAAGATGCTCCAAGGGACATCATGAACCCAATCATCAAGTCTATTTTGCCTCAGAGGATGCATTCATAAAAAAATCAGGAATTAGGGTTTCTTGACCTAATTCACCCCTAAATTAACTTTTGGGACAAAACACGAGTCAAGACCTCAAGAGATGATTTGAGGGTCTCTAATACACTACATTGATCCATTTGCAACAATGGATTGATCCAAGAAGCTTGATTCACAAGTTTCAAATTCATCAGAACCACAATTAGGGTTTCGCGGGAAAAGTCAAATGTGCCTTTGACTTTTGACCAAGACATGTTCCCAAACCTTGGGACATGATTAAAAGCACCCTATAACACCCATGGAACATGTCCATCAAGTTTTATTTAGGTCAAGGACTTGATTTCATAGAGGATCGCACAGTTTGGAGTTCATCTGACAAAAAGTCAACTGTGCACAAAAGTCAACTTTGACTTTTTGAGATTTTTCACAATTATGGTTCTTTGACCCTAAAATGATGTTAATGTGTGATTGGAATCATCATTCATCAAGAAAAATCAAGAAAAATGGGATAACTTGTAAAAGGGGTAACCATAAAAAACTTAGAAATTTTTCTAAGTTATGGAACAAAGTGGCTAGGGTACCAACTTCCAAGGATCATAACTTGATATCCAAGCAACCATTTGGGCTTATCCAAAGATGGATTTGTAGCTCTCATGGCATACTTTAAAAGTGTCAACTACACGTCATTCCAATTCATCATGGATTTTGAGTTATAGTTGGATCAAAATGGCTGAAAATATGAAATGTCACTTTTTCCAACACAGTGAAATTTTCACTAAGTCAGAATCTGTCTTACTTTTTTTCCAAAAGTAGGGGGATTTTTCACTTGGATCCAAAAAGTATCAAGACAAACTATGATCACACATGTGTTGTATCATATAAGAGCTTTCCAAAATGGCCAAGAACTCCATGAAACTCCACTTAAGCCAAGAGATATGACAATGACAATGTGCCTTGCTGCAAACTGTCATGGCAAGGCAGATTTGTGCATTTTGCTCGATTTGAGCAAATTTTGCAAATGACAAACAAGTTTATCCATCTGAACACCTCAGGGGGAGACCAAGGAGGGACAAACACTGATCCATCATCTTCCCAAGTCCTTGGAACCAAAAGTAGCATACCAAACCTAGAAATGCCTAAAAGAGGGATAAGACTCCAATTTTGGTTTGGAGCATTTAATGGATGCACCAAGGTGGCATGGGCTGAGCCCTTTCCAACTGAATTCAGTCAAGACTTATCCAAGAACTAGAGGACCAGCAGCCTGTGCTCTAACCTCTAGTTAATGGCTAGAGGAGACTTGGATTCATATTGATCAACATTTGCCAAACTTCTGCAGCAGTTGCCATTCACGGTTGCTTGCAAAACAAACTTGCTCTACTATAAATAGAGCTCATTTGTGCTCAGTTTGAGTACACCAAAGCCATCAAACAGATGCTTTCCTCAAAATCACCTTCTCACTTCCAAATTTTCCTTTCAAAGCAAGTCACTATTGGGTTTTGAGTTTGAGAGCTATTCCAACCAAACCAATCACACACACACCTCATAAAAATCATATAGAAGTGATCCAAACACTCACATAACATCTGTAACACCAAAATCACTTGCCAACTGCTCAAGTTCTTGACAGAGGTGCAGTTGAGGTACCATCTCAAGTTTCAGCTTGTTTCAAACCACTCCAAACATTTAGACACATCACTTGGCACCTAAGGAAGCTGTGCAAATCATTGGAACCAGCTTGCAACACCTCTAACACAAAACACGATCACCAGCTGCAAGAGGTAAGCATGAACTCTTCTAACTCTATGATCCAAGCATATTTTGCTGCACAATAATTTGGCCATATGTTCATAATCATGCATAGAGTGTTTACCCTCAATCAATTGCTTTGTTTGAATCGTGTATGGAATTTCTGAGCCTTCACGCAAATTTTAGGGTTCTTGAGGTTTCTCTTTGATTTCTTATTCCATGCTTAAAATAAATGAAATTAAAGACCATAGACATGATCGTGAGGTGAAAACGAGCAGATTGATATGTAGATTGCATGATATCATCAAGTATTCAGTGAGATTGGATAGAAAATGCAAATCTGCAGAAACAGAGGGTGGCGCGTGTTCTTGCCATGTTCTTGGCGCCTTTTTTGAAAATTCAAATATTTGAATTTTGTGATTTTATTTAATTGATTCAAAAATTAATTTCTCTCTGGTTTTTAATGATTTTGAGTTGATTCTTTTTTTAATAATTCACAAAAATGCTAAAATATTTTATTTTACCAAAAAATCCTAAAAATATAAATTATTTCATATACTTGATATTTTTACAAAGAATTAATATTTTATTTGTTTTTCAACATTTAAAATGTTTTTTCTCCCTTGATTTTCCAAACTTAATTAATTTCCAATCATTTTTTTGGATATAGACATGATTTTTCAAACATTAATCCAAGATCACACCTTGTTTTTCATACATGTTTGATAATTTTGATCATTTTAATTAAGTTTTTATTTAATTAAAATACATTTTGAAATTAATTTATAGGTTTGATCTTAATCACCCTAAACAAATCATTTTCAAACACTTTGGGCCTCTTGATAGAGTGTAAGTCCCATCTCTTTGTAAATAAAACAATTTTGGGCCTCAGTGCAGTGTATAAGTCCCGATACCGTCAAAAAGTTCGGCACGATCGTCGCCTTTTTAACATAAATCTTTGGGCTTCTCCTTGAGCTATAAGACCCATCTTTATTCATTTTCAAACTCTTTGGACCTCTAATAGAGTGTAAGTCCTAATCCTTTTGTAAATAAACCAATTGTGGGCCTCACTTATTGTATAAGTCCCTCTGAACAATTTCAAGTGCACGACGCGATCGTCGCCTTCTCAACAAAAACAATTGGGCCTCTCCTTGAGCTATAAGACCCATTTATTTTTCTAAAAAACACTTTGGGCCTCTAATAGAGTGTAAGACCCAACCCTTTTTAAAACCAAAATAATTTGGGCCTCAGTGTATGGTATAAGTCCCGATACCGTCAAAAAGTTTGGCACGATCGTCGCCTTTTTTTAACAATAACCCTGGGCCTCTCCTTGAGTTGTAAGCCCCACCACTTGTACAAAAATAAATTATTGGGCCTCTAATAGAGTGTAAGACCCAATCCCCTTTTAACCAAAACCTTTTTTGGGCCTCATACATTGTATAAGTCCCTCTGCGTTAAAAGAAAAACCTCGGCGCGATCGTCGTTGCCAAACAAATCATCTGGGCCTACCCTCGTGTTATAAGCCCCATTTATTTTATTCAAAATCTTTGGGCCTCTAATAGAGTGTAAGACCCATCCCCTTGTACATAAATTTTTTTTGGGCCTCACATATTGTATAAGTCCCTCTATACAGTTTTCAAAACTTGGGCCTCTCCTTGAGCTGTAAGCCCCAACAATCTCTTCAAAGCACTTCCTCCTTTGATTTTGAATTCAAATATATGTTGTTATCAAAACTTTCTTTGTTGAACAACTAACAAAACATCATGGAAGCTCTACAACGGGTAAGTGTTTATCCGCTTTCATTTACTGCTTTCATATGTACATAACTGTATTGTGGGGCTGCTTCACTGTAAGTCTTCTTTCACATCCTTTTATATACTTGTCACATATCCACTGTGTAATACTAGTATAGTTATTTAGAGTTTTCCCCGACAACTACGTCTAGCACTAGGTAAAGCCCTGTTGGTCACTCTTAAATACAAACAAAACTAGATCCCCCGTAGGATTCTAGATACAGTCTTCCCTCCTCTTGGGGTTAAACAATATGGAACAAAGAGAAAGGCAGTATTATCGGTGAACCTTTTCTCAGACTATCACCCTTAGAAATTGTCAAAGAAACTCTAACTCCCCAGAGATGATATTTTCTCCGTGAATGGCATCTCTTGAGTTTCTTCCAAATTCTCGAACTTTTCTGGAACGATCGCTCTGATTTCCCTGCTTCGGGAATACGTAGGCATAAGATTGCAAAATCTTAGCAAGCATACTAATCAAAAACCCAAAATCCTGTACCTTCATACATCAATCGAAAAGCATCAGACCTAACATCTTACCAATAGCCTAGACACTGTTTTTAAGCAAATTACCCTAAAGAATAACCCCCTCTTGATAGCATCTGTAAACCAACAGTTTTGACTGTTTAATCTCAGTTTGCAAGCAGGGTTAATTGAAGACATCTTTTTCCCTTCCTTAATCAGCTCAACGGGATAAAAAATGAATCGAATTGTAGTACCAAAGCGATAGTGATTCGAAACCACAAAAATCGCGCTACAGAAAAGTGGCGACCATAGTGGGAGCTATGTTCTTTCTTACAGTTTTAGGTAGAAACCTTGAACAAGTCATTTTCACTGTGGCCGCCACAGAAAAGTGGCGACCACAGTGGGGGGAATTCTTTCTTGCATTCCCAGGGGATGAAACCTTAAGTTCTCGAAGTATCACAGAAATGGCGACTCTGCTGAGGAGTCATTGTCTGTATAGGATCATAAGACTAGAGGTCTAGGATGATTAAGACAAATATATATACTGTTTTTCCTAATTGATATCTGTGTTTATTTTTCTGCTAATGGGAATGCGTGTGATGCCGCATGTGGAAAGATTGAGTATACACCTAAGATAGGGGATGGAATTATACGGGTAATCTTACGGGGAGTGAATCCCAGTTAAGAGTCCCCGGTCGACCATTAGACTCAGTGGAGACTCCCTTTGCAGATACATTGCCTATACGACTTCGGTTGTTGAAAGTAGTGTGGTCGATTGGGTTATCTGAGAAGCCGAGGTTTTTAGTAGACTGAAACTATTTTGTAATGCGGAAGTTATCGGGAATAGTTGTCACGCGATACTACCCTCATATGAGATCACTCTAAGATACATCAGCTCGCTGGCGATCCGCTTGCTGTTGTTATCCCAAGAGGGGTCAATGATTTTGCGGACAGGTACAAAAAATCACCAGTATAAACCTTTGGGGATGGGTAGAGCCTTGACTTCATGACACCGACCCTTTGACCCCGTGTTTTTTCTATGTTTTTGTGTGCTGCATTCATGCATTCATCTAAAAAACATTAAAAAGCAAAGAAAAATCTTCTCTTCTAGTCTCTCTTTTTCAAATTAAACTAAGACAATGATTGCAAATGTCAGATAAAGAGATTGCGTTAATGGATTTCGGTAGAAGGAAAACTCACAAGTACACCTTCAAGGTTCCAAAACTAGAGGATTTAAGAGGTCTGGCGAGAATGATCACCAACCCCGAGGCTTTCAGAGCCAAGTATTGAGGAGTGCTATCTCTGTTAAGGGTTCATGTAATCGAAGGAATCCTGTCCACACTAATCCAGTTCTACGATCCGGTCTATCACTATTTCACATTCCCGGATTATCAGCTAGCACCAACACTGGAGGAGTACTTTCACCTGACTAATTTGCATATTACTGACTAAGCTCCCTTTTCTGGACTGGAAGAAATTCCAAAGGATCAAACCATTGCGAGAGCAATCTATTTGGACGAGTCAGAAGTCAGGACTCACATGACCACTAAGGGGGGAATCCAGGGTTTGCCACCCAGTTCTTGATAAATAAAGCCCTGTACTTTGCCAGCATAGGGAACGTGGCCGCTTTCGAAGGCATCTTTGTTTTGCTTACCTACAGGTTATTTTTGTTTCCCAACATCGATAACTTTGTAGATATCAACGCCATTAAGATTTTCCTGATTGGAAACCCTGTACCAACCTTACTCGCAGATGCGTATCATTCTGTACGCTTAAGGAATTTATACAGTGGAGGAATGATCACATGTTGTGTACCCCTGCTATACAAATGGTTCATTTCCCACTTGCCCAAGTCTGCTGCATTTTGGGATCAAAAGAATACTTTACGTTAGTCGCAGAGAATCATGTCTCTTACCAACTCTGACATCGATTGGTATAATCGAATCTATGACAGGATCAGGATCATTGACCGTTATGGAAATTTCCCAAATGTACCCCTTATAGGAACTAAGGGAGGAATCAACTATCATCCAGTATTAGTTCGTCATCAATTTGGATACCCGATGAGGCATGTCCCGCGTAATGCTCATCTGGAAGGTCTTTTCTTCAAGGAAGGAGAAAACGACAGGGCATTAAAGACGAAAATAGTGCACGCCTGGAAACACGTTCATAGGAAAGGAAGAGAGTCTCTAGGAAAACCAGATTGTGTCTCGGTGGAGCCTTATCTCCACTGGGTACAAACTAGAGCTCTCAAGCTGAGGACGCCTTACCCTCGTCAGGAAGTTCTTCCATTAAGGGACTCTGTCCTTTATTTTATGTCTGAGACGGAAAAACTTCAGGTTACTCTCAACAAAGTTCAGCAGGAGAAAAGGTCTTGGAGGAACAAGTAACGCATTCTCAATGTAGAGTGCAAGAAAATACAACAACTATTAAAAGATAAAGATGCTCTGATTGAGATTTTAGAGCAACATGCTGTAGAAAATCAGGATGACCAAAAGAATTTGCTCGCTCCTTTCACTTGGCAAAGGAATGACAACTCGACAACGGCCCAAGAGCCCCAGTCAAAGAAAAGGAAAGTACCAGAACCAGCACCTGAGCTCACTTCAGAGAGGACTCAGGACCCATAAGTTTAGATTTCCTTTTACAAAACTTTTTAAATTACTGTATTTCCATTTCCGTAATCTTTGAATTCAATAAAACGGGGTTTCCCCGCTGTTTGATATTTGCAATCTAATTGTCGAAGTTTACTTTGAATAAACTAAAAATATATACAATTAATATAATCATTGCATATCATTCATCATTCTCGCATAAACACATTCTTCTTACCTACGAATCTCACATTTGCATCTCGATTCTAGAGTCAAACTGTCTCATTCGTACAATACTCGGGCCAATCGTCAGAAAAAGATGGATGATCTCGAGGAAGAGAACAGAGAGTTGAGAGAAGAGATTGACACTCTGAAAGAGGATCTGAGAAATCTTCATAACGACATATAGGCTCTAGCAGAAGCTCAGATGCAACAACAAAGGACTGTGATCTCAGAGATCACATCAACGCCCCTAGTGGAAAAGTATGATCCTAGGTACAAAATGTCGAAAGATCGTCCCTGGGGCATGCCTATCAACTATCTCCCGGAGGGATATATTCCGCCGATCACTGAAGAT
The DNA here is from genome assembly GCA_022829125.1 of Lathyrus tuberosus. Lineage (NCBI taxonomy): Eukaryota > Viridiplantae > Streptophyta > Magnoliopsida > Fabales > Fabaceae > Lathyrus > Lathyrus tuberosus. Next base: position 2,812,409 of record JALAZF010000431.1, on the reverse strand, counting down.
CCGGAAACTTCAGCAGGAGCCGCTGGGCCTGAAGGTTACAAACTTCGGGAAAGTGAAGATGCCAGGGGCATGACAGTAACTCCTGAAGGTTACAAACTTTGGGAGGCACCGAGAGTCTCGACCATGATGACTATACCACCACCCGTGGTACACACTGTCCCGGAAAGACAGATTCCACAGATACCTTCTGGTGGAACCAAAATTATATTCGACAGAATGAATGAGTTCCAGGAACAATTCCTGGAGATGCAGAAAGAACTGCAAGCCCTTCGCGGTCAGGATTTATTTGGAAAGGACGCTGCAGACCTTTGTTTGGTCCCCAATGTGAAAATTCCTCACAAGTTCCAGGTACCCGATTTTGAAAAGTACAAGGGTAACTCTTGCCCTCAAAGCCACTTGGTGACGTACCCTCGGAGAATGTCAACTCAGACAAAGAACCAAGAGCTACTAATTCACTACTTTCAGGATAGTTTAACCAGTGCCGCACTCAAATGGTACATGGGTTTAAACCGCACTAAGATCGGCACTTTCAGAGATCTTGGCGCTGCCTTTGTTCAACAATATAAGTATAACCTGGACATGGCACCAGACAGAGATCAACTCAGAGCCATATCACAGAAGGACAAGGAAACCTTTAAGGAGTACGCTAAGAGATGGCGTGAAATTGCCGCCCAGATCTGTCCCCCTCTTGAGGAAAAAGAGATGACAAAAATCTTCTTGAAAACCTTGAGCTCATTTTACTACGACAGAATGGTTGCCAGTGCGCCCAGTGACTTCACCGAGATGGTAGGCATGGGAGTTCGTCTTGAGGAAGCAGTCAGAGAAGGATAGTTAGTTAAAGACGCTGGATCATCAAGTAATACAAAACGATATGGTAGTGCTCTACCTAAGAAAAAAGAGCAAGATATTGGGAATATCTCTCTCAAAAAGCAAAGGCGACGATACCAACCAGTAGCAGCCGTAACTCCTGCTATCAACCCCGCGCCTGTTCCTACGTATCAACCTCAGGTTGCTCAGAGCCAACTGAATTAACAATAATTTTAGTAAAGGACACAACAACCTCTTCAGCAGGCTCGCCCTCCGTACAACAACAATCGTACAACGCGACCACCAGGGTTCGACCCTATACCGGTATTATACGCAGAATTGTTTCCATTATTACTGGTCAAGGGACACGTCCAAACCAGGTCTCCTCTTACAGTACCGAAAAATCCGTCTTTTTTGTTTAAGGCAGATCAGAGTTGCCCTTACCATCATGGAGGACCAGGGCATAACATAGAAAACTGTTTTAGTTTCAAATCTGATGTGCAAAAGCTTGTTAGGAGCGGGGTCTTATCTTTCAAAGATTCGAATCTGAATGTTCTCACAAACCCGCTGCCTCAACACGAGAAAGCCGCAGTAAATTTGATAGAAGGAGAGTCTAACAACAGCTATCAAATTCATGATGTACTCTTATTGAGGACCAACTAGGTCAAAATGCATTGTAGACAGAGTAGATACGGCCATGTGCCAGCTCATAATTATCACCAGTGTGATATCTGCTCTAAAAACAATCAAGGATGTTCTGTGGTGCAATCAGCTCTACAGGAACAATTAGATCTTGGATGGATCCAAGAACATCGAGTTCGTGGAGTTAACATGACTTATACAAGTTCCAACATCATTCAGAACCACGACATCCATGCAATGAATGTCAACTTGGTGGCAATGCACTCAAGGCAAAGCCAGTATCATAATCTGCCACGGCATGACTATAATTCCTGCTTAATTTGCTCGGTAAACAAACAGGGATGCTCTTTTGTATAAGAGGTATTCCAGCGTCAGATGGATCTTGGGTGGATCCAGGACTACTGTGATATAAATCCCTATCAGATCAACATGATTCAAATCTTCGATATTCGTTTGATGAATACCAACTTGGTGGAGTTACACGCCAAGCAAGTCCAACTCAGTTTTCTCACTTCACATGATTTTTGAGCTGTAAAGTATGTTGTGAAAGTAACCAAGGGTGCGCTCTCATTCAAAGAACTTTATAACACTTGTTAAACCACTGGTGGCTTCTGATCTATATAGATGAAGACACACAACAAATCAGTGTGACAAATGGGAACCCTGCTAGGCATCAAAGTTAGGATGTTCGATCAATGGAAATAGACCTGGTAAGGTTACACTGCATTCAAAGCGGACGTGGCCAGGTGCCACCACATAACTACGAGCACTGTAGAGTCTGCTCAGAAAATAATCAATGATGCTACCTCGTGTGAGCAGCTCTTCAGAGTCAGTTGGACCGCAAAGAGATTCAATAATATTCGGTGTCGGTGTCTATTAACTGGACGCCAGACTATTTCGCCGACCAGATCAAAGATATTGATGTAATCTGTGATCCTGAGAGGACCAAGGATGTTTGTACCATCATCCCTCTACTTGACGAATCGAAGGTTCTTAACCAGGAACTGATTGAAGTTACTTACGACAGTCAGAAAAATCAGAAGGCTCCTGTAGTTATTTATCTGCCGGGACCGCTACCGTATGAATTAGCTAAGGCGATCCCTTACAAATACGGTGCAACAACAATCGAGAATGGAAAGGAAATTCCATTACTCTCCGTCGTGAATGTTGCAGACATCAGTCGAGTAACACGAAGCGGTCGAATCTTCAACAGAGGAGTTGGAGAACCTAACAGAGAAAAGAAACCTCAAACAGAAGCTCCTAATCCACCAGTCGGTTAGTCCAGTGATCCCGACCTTCCAAAGAATACAACATTGTTGATCAACTGTTACAAACTCCTTCAAAGATCTCTGTGTTATCTCTTTTACTCAGTTCCAAAGCCCACAGAGAGGCTCTACAGAAAGTCTTAGAATAGACCTTTGTGGAACAGGATGTGTCAATACGACAATTCGACATTATCGTCTCTAACATCACTTCCTGCAAGAACTTGGGGTTTAGTGATGAGGAATTGCCAGAAGAAGGCAAAAGCCACAACATGGCGCTCAATATCACAGTCAACTGCCAGGACGATGCTTTAGCCAGCGTACTGGTAGACACTGGATCAGCTCTCAACGTCATGCCGAAGTCCACTCTAATGCGACTATCATTCAAAGGATGTCTGATGAGAGGCGGTGAGGTCGTCGTCAAAGCATTTGATGGGTCTAGAAAAACAGTTATCGGTGAAGTCGACCTTCCCATAACTATCGGTCCTCACACTTTCCTAGTCACTTTCTAGGTCTTGGACATCTGGGAAACATACACTTGCTTATTAGGAAGACCTTGGATACACCAGGCTGGGGCAGTCACTTCGACACTGCACCAGAAACTGAAGTTCGCCAAGAACGATCAACTCGCCACGGTCTGTGGAGAACAAGCCTTGATCATGAGTAACTTTTCATTATCCACTTATGTAGAACCCGAGGAGGTTGTTGGAACGCAGTTCCAGGAACTTTCGGTGAGCAATGAAAATCAGTCAGAAAAAGGAACATCGATTTCCTCATACAAAGATGCTCTCAAAGTAATCGAGATTAACAACGCAAAAGGATGGGGACAGCTTATCATTCCTACTGATAATATAACAAAGAAGGGTCTTGGTTTTTCTGCAACCTATACCCAGACTGCCGCTAACGGTGAAAGTCTTCATCCCATTCAGAACTTCTTCCATAGTGGAGGTTTCCTTCACCCAGTGTCTCAAGAAGTGCATACAATCAACGAGGGAGATTCCTCCGACACAGATGAGGAATGGAAGTTCTATCTTAACGAGGACGGTTATATGTCTCAAGAAGAGGTGCCTATGCCATTTTATTATCCCGCACAGAGTCTGAGATTTATATCGAGGTCAGACGTTGAAATAATATACGAAGATTGTGATCTGGAAGGATGCCGTGCTCCGCCAAATTCATTAGAGGAAGACACTCCGATGAAATACAACTTGGACCACGACTATTATGGCCCAATGGATGGCCTGCCTATGTGGCAGCTGTACCCAGGAGACTTGGGGCAAGAAAATCAGCCGAACAATGAAAATCAGCTGAGCATCATTGAAAAGAATATCTGCGTCCCCACCATGTCATGGGATCAACACTCAGGGCATTCAGAAAATACCCAGCACGACGATGAATTCGAAAAACTTGCAGGACTAGAATTCATCAACTATGCTTTTCCCGAGGTCAACGTCATCGAGAAAAATGACTCCTCCAGTTCCAAAGAAGTGTGGGACACCTTAGGACAACCAAGTGGAAAATTCGACTTCCTGGTCAAGTACACTGCTCCTGAAAGCTCTCGTATCAGGCTCGAAGACATCCAGCCAACTGGATGGGAAGATTTGCCTGAGAGCACAAATACTATGCAAAATACAACGGAGGAATCCTCCTACGACAACTCTGCCTGGGAGACAGATTCCAACGATTCTGCTCCACCAGAAATAAGCGTTATTTTTGAAGATAAATCAAGAAAGAAGGTACCAGACTTTGTGATTCACCGAGGAGTTCATCGCCAATGGGTTGCAGTCGATGTTTCGAAGATCGTTCATAAGTCAAAGTAATTGCCGTCTTTATCTTAACCTTTCACCCTGCCCAGGTGAAACAAATGTTTTGATAGGGCTCACTTTCTGTAAATATCCCTCTTGGCTTCGCCCAAAGCGACAGAGTTTTGTTTTATAGGGCTGTAGTTTCAAGAATCGACAAAATCATAAATAAAATAACGTCGTTCTGTAATTTCCGCATTAATTGCTGTTTTCTCTTTTTGCTTTTCAGAAAATGGTAATCCTAAAAAACAACAAATAACGAAAACAAGCAGTAAAAAAAATACACTGCACACACTCTTGCATTTTCTCTATCTCTTCTAAATACAAATCATATCGTCATGCAGATTGCTTGTTTTAAACCCCGTTGAAACATACGATCCAATGCCTTCTCCCAACTGTGAATTCCCAGTATTTGGGGCTGAAGAAGAAGATGACAATGAAATTCTAGAAGAGATCTGCCGACTCCTCAGGCAAGAGGAAAGGTCCATTAAACCTCACAAGGAGCCGTTGGAAATAGTCAACTTGGGCTCAAAGAAAGAGAGAAAAGAAGTCAAGATTGGGGCACTGCTCAGTTCAACAGTCAAAGAAACTTTGATATGGCTTCTCAAAGAATTCCCCGATGTGTTTGCTTGGTCTTATCAGGACATGCCAGGGTTGGATACCAGCATCGTGGAACATCATCTACCGTTGAGATCAGAATGTCCACCCGTAAAATAGAGGTTGAGACGAACTCATCCAGACATGGCCATCAAAATCAAAGAGGAGGTACAGAAACAGATTGACGCGGGTTTCCTCGCCACATCAGAATATCCTCAATGGTTAGCCAGCAAAGTACCAGTTCCGAAAAAGGATGGAAAAGTCTGAATGTGTGTAGACTACAGGGATCTGAACAAAGCCAATCTGAAGGATGACTTTCCCTTACCGCACATTGACATGCTGGTAGATAGTACAACAAAATTCAAAGTATTCTCCTTTATTGATGGATTCTCGGGCTATAATCAGATCGAAATGGCGCCAAAAGACATGGAGAAATCTTCGTTCATTACCCTATGGGGCACCTTTTGTTGCAAGGTAATGTCGTTCGGTTTGAAGAATGGCGGGGCAACCTATCAAAGGGCCATGGCTACTCTTTTTCATGACATGATACACAAAGAAATCGAGGTATATGTCGATGATATGATTGCAAAATCTAAAACAGAAGAGGAGCATGTGACCCACCTGTCAAAACTATTCGAGCGGTTGAGAAAGTACAGACTCTGCTTGAATCCCAATAAGTGCACATTCGGTGCCCGTTCAGGGAAACTTCTAGGGTTCATCGTCAGCCAGAAAGGAATTAAGGTTGAAATTCCGGTATATCAGACTACAGATGTCCTATAGAATGTATGGACATCTGATCTGAACAAAACAACATGGCAAGGTATAAAAAAATAAAACAATACTGAAAAGCATAAACAACACACAGAATTTGTTCACCCAGTTCGGTCTAACAACCTACATCTGGGGGCATACCAAGCCAGGAAGGAAGTTCACTATCAGCAGTATCAATTTATATACCCTACAATCAACACACCCGTTGATGATCTACTCACTTAATCACTACCCAATGACCCTTCTACCTAAGTCCTCCCTAGGTAAGAGACTCCATCTCACTTCCAATCATTGCAATGATGTCTAGCAGTCAACACCTCAACCACTGCATCAACAACTTGATTTCCAACAACTCTTCAGTCACAAAAAAGTAACGGACACACTTCCATGACAATACCTAGACATGACACACATGACTAAGAACAATACTCAGAGTTGCTTAACAGCTTCCTCCAAGAACAACACTCACTCTTGCTTAAAAGCTTCGAGGAGTACAATGACCATCTCACAATCCGAGTGGTTCACACATACCAACTCTCCTAGAGAGTGGTTCACAAGAACGAAACCCTAATAATTTTACATCTTGGAATCGTTACAAAATCAGGTTACAAACACTCCTATTTATAACCTACATCCCAACTAGATTTGGGCTTCAAATCACAATAAAACTGATGTTAAAAATCTGCGATAACTTCTGCACCAAAATAGGTCTTCAATCAAATCTTTCCTAAATTATCTCCATAATTTAGAGAGTCATTATTCTTCTTGATTCTGACTTGAATCTTCCAGACCAAACAAAACAGCGCCACATAGGAATCATAATATTCCCAGAATATTCTGCATCTGTTAAATCATAACAGAATTTAACTGTCCAGCTCAGCACAGGCGCGATGTCGAATGATTCAGCATAGGACATCTTATCCGACACGTTGCTCCAGATAATGAAAACTTCTCCTTTCAACATGTCTCAGCATACAGTAGGACTTCTTGCTTAACCTGTTCTTCTTAGCAAGTAATAAACTTATTACTGCTACAAACGACAGACCATGATTTTTTCTCGCCAATAACAGAATGTAAACACACGTCAGACTTCGCAGCAAATAAAACCAACCTTAACAGGATGTTCTGTCAACAGATGTTAGGACATCATGTTTGACATCAGTACACAGTCCTGCTACCTTTAAGAAACACAAATTGCAAAATGTTAGAAACAACATGTCACGACATCAAGTAAGACATCTTGATGTAACAGGGTGTTTTAGCACAGATGCTTCCAATTCAGAACTAACAATCTCCCCCTTTGGCAAATTGTGGCTAAAACACTATAGCATCACCAATGAATAGAAATCCCTGCAGCAGAGGCATATACAAACACTTCTAACATTCCAATAAAAGCCAGTTGTACACACAAAACAACTAAAAAAAACAGGCAACAACTCTCCCCCTTTTTAGCCAGCATTTAGACAAACCAAAAACCAGCAGAAAGAAATTCCATCAACAAACCGAAGCTCCCCCTCAACACCAGAAACAGCCAACATCACACACAACCAGCATCAGCAACATCCTACAGCTGCACCAAAAACAAATTCAAACAGCATAACAGCTGCACAAACTACAAACTCCCCCTCAAAACTAGAATCACACCTGACAACTATACAACTCCTAGGCTAACTCTCCCTTTTTGGCAAACAAAGTAACTATGCAATAAGGGAAATCAACCAGTAGCATAACACATCCAACTCAGAAGCTTGTACAACTTTGATTTAATACATTGACAACCCAATGACATGACCAAGATCAACCAGTCAAGTCCACCCAGAACTAAACCAGTCACACAATGTCATGACATCTTGTCTGACATTACACCCTCACAAGAGGTACACTATCATAGATTTTTTTTGAAACCACAACCAATCTTGATAAACAATTGTACTACTACAGCAACAAATCCAAAACAGAAGTCCAACTCCCCCTATCTAAGACAACCAGTGCCCTTTGCAAGAAGAACACCTTAAATGAATGGAAAACATAAGACTCATCTATATGTCTTCAAGAGCGCACCCTCTGTTCAACACACCTGCTGAACGCATTCACTTAATGCTTGATCCTCAAGCAAACCAAGTACCACACTAGTACAATTAACAAACAGAAGTTCTCCCCCTATATTTCACGAATGATGCTCCAAAAATCTTCAGCTCATTTTCTCCATAAGCACCAAACTGATCTACTTCTAGCATGTCATATTCACATCAGACATCCAAGACAGTCCTTAACTCATCATTCTCCCATATGATAAGATAAACACCTCTTAGAAAAAAAGTGATCTCAGAATCCTACTCCAAGGATAACTAACCCAAAGATGTTCTAACATTGGTTAGGACATCTTCCACACATCATAGACACCACACATCATGGTTCTGGATATGCTCCACCACTGGACTTACTATCTGCATAATAATCCAACTGAAGATCTTCAAACAACACTGCGCCACCAGCTTGAACAAAGAAGACTTCAGAAACTCAGAGAGAAATAAACTCTCATTCACCAAAAGAAGATATGCTTCAACCCAGAACTTCTGCCACAAGCTCCTAGAGAACCAGAACCTCCTTACAAGTTTAACTAACTCCTCTTCTGCACAAGAACAATCAGTTTCAATCATCCTCAAGTTCTAAAGCATAAACACACTGCCTTCCACTGAACTCTAAGTAAACTCCTCTTACTTAGAATTAATGACACACACCAAGACAAGTGTGACAACTTCCATCAACAAAGACCCTCACAGAACTCTTCCAAAATCTGCAGAGAAAAATAAATTCTCCCAAATACAAATAAAATTGTCCTTCAGACTCCTCCTCAGAAGCATGTGCGCACATGATCCAAACAATTTGCTTCACACATCAAAACACCATCCAGCAGCCTAATAGCATGTTATCTGACATTATATCCTCATAAGAGGCAACCAATCTCCACAAACATGCAAGCTTCACAATATATGCACCTTTGCAGCAAAATCCATAGACAAGTACTCCCCCTGTCATGGATAACCAATGCTCTAGATGGAGGTTAACCATTGAGCACCAGATCTTCACACACTTGCTGAGCAAAGTCAGATACTATACTCTCACTCCTAGAGAACACATCCAATTATCCTGACTGGTTTGACACTGCTCACAACCTCCACGAATTCTCAGCTTACTTAAAAGCTTTACTGAGATCCAATCTCTTCAAGAGAAAGAACAGCTCCAAAAAAACTTTCTGATCAAATCACCCCATATGACACAATTCCTCTGCCATTACATCCACTAGTAGTTGTTGATACTAGTGAGGTCTTCAAAAATAGTAGTCATGCTTTGCCAGAACATACTACTAAAACAAAATCAGAGTCTACACATTCTAATTCACATAGTCAGAAACACCTCTTCTGACAAAAATGCTTGAACATCCAACTCCAAGTGCACAATCTCAATCATCTTCCAAATAACCATCAACAATTATGATGTTACAATTGCTTCCCATCACCATTCAACAGCATCACCAACTGGACAACTCAATCACAATACTTTCCAGGGACAAATGTTAAGCCAATAATCCCAGGTCAACACCTAGGAGACTTTTGAACGAATGTAGAACCCCTCCCATGATTCTTCAACCCTCTGATGAAAAGATGTCAGAACATCTGACAGAACATCCCCACTCTTGAATTTCAAGGATAATTAATTAAATACTTGTGGATTTCACAAATAGCAATTGATCTTAAATCCTTATACAATAACCCTTCTTTATTGATGTAGCTGAGCTCCACCAGATCATGTCATGAACACTTATAAAGTATTCAGTCTTGTTGCAAGTATCTTCTTTAATGACAATGTTGAGATACCAAGGCTGCCACTCTTGACTCAAGTAACTAAGACTTTCTCTGAACAAATCTTTTTTACCTCAATAAATATTCAAACAGATTGGATTCACTCTTAGGGTCAAGAGAGATGCATCCTTCCTTGCTGTTTTTGTGAAAGGTGAAAATAAATCACCTCCACGGTCTTCACCCCTATGCTTCCTAGGAAGCACCTCCTAGTCTGAAGAATAACTAGATGACTCCAGAACATGACTCAGTTCCCTTGATTGGACTTGATCATCATATCAAGTGTCTTCAACAACTTAATCAACAAGAAATCATCAAACCCCTAGAGCATGAGTTTGATAATTCATCTTACCCTTCCTCTTCAATCTGACTTCAGCATACATGATGAAGCCACTCACCCATGTACCAAGTCATACAAGACTCAACCATCACAAAGACACCCCTCTACTCTCGACTTTGGAATGCTATGTGACATCACACTGGTTGACATCAGAAAACCGAGTAAGGACAGCTACAATCTTCCTTCAATCATAACTCCAGAATCTCATACTTCTAGAGCTCTTCAATCAGAACCTCATGCAGCGGAACTACCAGGGAAACAGATCTTGCTTTCCCTAATAAGATGTCAGAACATCTTATAAGGCACATCAACAAAAGAACTAGCCACTTCTTTCGTAGATGTTGTAGAATCTCCCTCAACAATATGAACAACCAGGAATTTTCCATCAGATATATATGCAGTGGAACACACACCAGAAAACCCCTCTACAGCCTTCAGGCAAGACATAATAACCCACGCCACTCCATGTGCAGTAGGTCAACATAGGTTTGAAAATAAATTAAACCACACAACAGCTCACCACCAAAGCTATACGCCTGACAACTTCAACCAAAGCCAATACACACCCTATCATGAATAGTCCATCCTCCACTTCAAGGGACCATTCAAACAACATATGAACTGACCAACTCCATACAACTTCTCAGCACACCTAATTTCCTTGCACATGAACCAGAAAGTATCTTCCCTAGATCTCATCTAGAAACAGACAGGATGCCTACTCTGATACCAATTGAAATTCTGGTATATCAGACTACAGATATCCTATACAATGTCTGGACATCTGATCTAAACAAAATAGCATGGCAAGGTATAAACAAATAAAACAGTACTGAAAAGCATAAACAACACACAAAATTTGTTCACCCAGTTCGGTCTAACAACCTACATCTGGGGGCATACCAAGCCAGGAAAGAAGTTCACTATCAGCAGTATCAATTCATAGACCCTACAATCAACACACCCGTTGATGATCTACTCACTTAATCACTACCCAATGACCCTTCTACCTAAGTCCTCCCTAGGTAAGAGACTCCATCTCACTTCCAATCATCGCAATGATGTCTAGCAGTCAACACCTCAGCCACTGCATCAACAACTTGATTTCCAACAACTCTTCAGTCACAAAAAAGTAACAGACACACTTCCATGACAATACCTAGACATGACACACATGACTAAGAACAATACTCAGAGTTGCTTAACAGCTTCCTCCAAGAACAACACTCACTCTTGCTTAAAAGCTTCGAGGAGTACAGTGACCATCTCACAATCCGAGTGGTTCACACATACCAACTCTCCTAGAGAGTGGTTCACAAGAACGAAACCCTAATAATTTTACATCTTGGAATCGTTACAAAATCAGGTTACAAACACTCCTATTTATAACCTACATCCCAACTGGATTTGGGCTTCAAATCACAATAAAACTGATGTTAAAAATATGCGATAACTTCTGCACCAAAATAGGTCTTCAATCAAATATTTCCTAAATTATCTCCATAATTTAGAGAGTCATTATTCTTCTTGATTCTGACTTGAATCTTCCAGACCAAACAAAACAGCGCCACATAGGAATCATAATATTCCCAGAATATTCTGCATCTGTTAAATCATAACAGAATTTAACTGTCTAGCTCAGCACAGGCGCGATGTCGAAAGATTCAGCATAGGACATCTTATCCGACACGTTGCTCCAGATGATGAAAACTTCTCATTTCAACATGTCTCAGCATACAACATGACTTCTTGCTTAACCTGGTTTTCTTAGAAACTAATAAACATATTACTGCTACAAAACGACAGACCATGATTTTCTCTCGCCAATAACAGAATGTAAACACACGTCAGACTTTGCAGCAAATAAAACCAACCTTAACAGGATGTTATGTCAACAGATGTTAGGACATCGTGTTTGACATCAGTACACAGTCCTGCTACCTTTAAGAAACACAAATTGCAGAATGTTAGAAACAACATGTCACGACATCAAGTAAGACATCTTGATGTAATAGGGTGTTTTAGCACAGAAGCTGCCAATTCAGAACTAACAGAGGTTGATCCTGACAAGGTCAAGGCCATTCAAGAAATGCCTTCTCCGAGGACTGAAAAACAAGTCAGGGGATTCCTGGGATGTTTGAATTACATTTCCAGATTTATATTCCTCATGACCGCGACATGTGCGCCAATCTTTAAATTACTCAAAAAGAATCAGGATTGCGTTTGGACGGAAGACTGCTAAACCACCTTTGACAGTATCAAGGAATACCGGTTGAACCCACCGATTCTATCACCACTAGTGGAGGGAAGACCATTGATTATCTACCTAACAGTCTTGGAAGACTCGATGGGTTGTGTACTTGGCCAACAAGACGAAACAAAGAGGAAAGAGTCTGCCATTTACTATTTGAGCAAGAAGTTTACGGACTGTGAAACTCGGTATACTATGCTCGAGAAAACTTGTCGTGCTCTGGCTTGGGCAGCCAAACGTCTTCGCCAGTATATGATTCGTCACACTACTTGGTTAATCTCAGAAATGGATCCGATCAAGTACGTCTTTGAAAAACCTGCTCTCACGGGAAGGATTGCCCGTTGGCAGATGTTGTTGTCAGAATACGACATCGAGTATCATGCTCAGAAAGCCGTTAAGGGAAGTGTTTTAGCCGATTATTTGGCACATCAACCGATTGACGATCAGGAATCAGTCAGATTTGAATTCCCAGATGAAGATGTCATGTATCTAAAAATGAAAGATTTCGATGAACCGCTACCCAGTGAAGGGCCAGAACCAGGTTCCCAATGGGGACTAATCTTTGACGGAGCTGTCAATCATTACGGAAACGGAATTGGGGCAATCATTGTAACACCTCAGGGTACCCACTTTCCTTTCACCGCTAGACTTACGTTCAAGTGTGTCGCTCCCGGGATTTTCATCCAAGTACAAACACGAAAGTGGCGCGGAAATAGAGTCGCCAACAATGTGTATTTATCCCAAGAGAGGGAAAAGAAACACTACGTAAACCTGAGGGAAAGGAAAAGAGCATGGTCTCACGACCAAGAGAAATGGGTAAGGGATTCGGTTACGCGAGGGGAAGGTATTAGCACCCACACGCGTCCTTCATACTCGATGTGATCCACGCTTGTTGTCTCGATCAAAGGGTGTCGTCGTCTGGAGCTCCACTGCTACTGGACACGAGAAGGAACAGGTACGGGAAAGAACGAAGAAACGAGGAAGAAAAGAAAAAGAAGTGACTCAATAGGACGTCGCGTCCTAGGCCTACGTATTCCCTTGTGCAATGGAAAAGTCAGAGTCAACGTAGTTCGGACTACGGTTTGGGGGAAAAGAGAAGAGATTGTGCTCGGAGAGATCTCACACGATCTCCTGCCTACATATCCCGCTCGCACGCGAGAATCAGAGCGACGTAGTTCCCCTCACTAGGGATGGCTGGCTTTGTTTGTGTTTTTTAACAGAATATGCCAAGGTTCACGTTCCAGCAGTTAGGTGTCGCAGCTCGTTGTACGGAGTCTTAGGCATTTACCTGTTTGCGGTAGACCGGAAGTGACGCATCCTTTATGAGTGGAGTGAGGAAGATGAGAAGAGAATTGTTGTTTGTTTATTGATTTCTTAGAAGAAGTGTTTTGATTTATTGTATTTGTAACAAGTATTGCACTAAAGTCTATGACATAGGAACAAATGCGTCGCATGGTCGTCCTAATAGGACGTATGCTAAACACACTAGAAAGGCGAAAGGAAACCCTTCTCCTTCCATTTCCCATGTACTTAAGGCTCATGGCATACAACACTTGTTGTTTTTATTACACATTTTGATTTTTGTTTTGAGATGAGAAAGAGACTCAAGGGGTTAGGAAAGGAAAAAGTCTAAGCGAGGAAGACTAACAACCCTAACGTTATCATGCATGGAGATCCTATGGTTGTGTGAGGCATAAGAACTACCTAAGTCTAAAGAATGGAGAGAGGGATAGCACTATCCAATGCTTATCCTACTTCACCTTAATAAAAAATTAAGGATGAGCTAGGATCCCCAAGGGATGTGAGAAAGTTGTACACAAAGCATTATATCATGCTATTCCAACATATAAGAGAAAGAGAATAAACAAGAAAAATAGCGGCTACAACAGCGCTGCAGCATCCATACAGCAGTAAAAAGTGGCACATAATCAAGACAGCTTATAACAGCACATGATTCAGCATAAAGATGGGTATAAAAAAGCAACATACAACATATACAACAGCACATGTGTGTACAGACAGCAGTGGAAAATCAGGGCAGCATGCATTCACAAATGATTTACTCATAGCAAAAAACGAACATGCATCAATCCTTACACATTCTTCAATCAAACATGATCATAATCATACCATAAATCATGGTAAACAATTCTTGAAATCACCATAGAATAAAGCACATTATTAAGCATGTGAACAAGTTAAAACAAGTGTGCACCTCTTGAAATAGAAAGCAAATGAACATGCACATAACAATTCCAGCAACACAAGCATCAATTAACAATTAACAAGCTCAAGGTGTGTGCATTATGTGATCATTACATCAATTAATCAACAACACAAGCATAAACATTCATCGATTAAAAATCAAGAATCGCATGTCGAAAAATCATGTTCATGCCATGGTATGAAGTAAAATAACTCAAGAATAATCCACCAATCATCAACATATTGATCCCTGAAGTTTAGGCATGCAACGGATCTCAAAAGAATAAGAAAATGCAAGAAAATCACATTCTGCAGCAGTGGTAACCGGTTACAGCTTAACTGCTAACCGGTTACACAGTTCAAAACAACCAAAAATCACGCAGAAAACAACATGTTAACCAGTTACAGCATAACTGCTAACCGGTTACACATCAACAAAATAATAAAAAAAACAGCTCCAAAAGCACTTTTCAGCAGCAAATGACTTATCCGAACATCCAAACAAACATGCAATCAATTAAGCACGAAATTACATTGAATTACAACCATCAAACACCAATTGGATCCAACAAACAACAATATCAAAAATCAAATTCAAGCGCCATGGATCCAAATCAAAATCACCGAAGATCTACATCGAATAAGTTGGAAATAAGCTAAATCAAGTATAGATCTGAGGAAAACCAACCTACAAAGCGGAGATTTGCTCTGGTGATTGTTGTAAAGTGATCTTGGTGCAGAAAATTAAAGAAAACCAGAGATTCCCCGATTAGTAGCCGAAACGCGTCGAAACCGAGCAAAATCGCGAAAAATCACCGAGATCGAACTTGTACCAAAATAAATGGTGTGAAACCCTTGGATTGAAGTAGAATAATCTGAACTTCTAGAAATCCAACCAAAGAAAGCCAAATGATGGAGTTTGAGCTCAAGAAGTAATCACTTTTCAATGTGAAAAGTGATTATCCTTCAAGAAATAAGAGCTTTTTGTGAGGGTTTTGGAAGAGAATTGAGATGAAGATGTAGAAGTAGCAGAAAGTTCAGAGACAAAATGAGAGAATTGAGAGTGAGATGTGAGAAATTTGGTGAAAAAATGGTGGATCCCCCGAAAAATGAGTGAAGGGTTTCTTATATAGACTTTTGGTTTGGAGTGTGGGAGGTTTGGGATTAGCTTTGGACTTAGCTTTGGGTTTGGATCTAGGGTCGAAGTTAGTTGGACTTGACTCACCGAGTCAAGGCGGTTAACTCGGTTAGTTAGAACCAACTCGGTAACAATCTCAACGTGAACTTCAACATCCAAAGGTGGAGATGCTTGGAAAACAAAGAACATGGTGCACTCAATTTGAAATGAAACATTAGAATAAATGCCCTTGTAATTAATTGGATTGAATTGAAATGTTTAGAGATGTCTAGAATGTTCCACTTGCTGCTAGAATGATGTAGAATCAAAGACCCAAGTGTGCAATGGTGTTGTCCTGAAAAAGCAGCAGAATATGCAAAATCTGCCTGTGTTAATCGGTTACAACATAACTGCTAACCGGTTACACAGTTCAAAATAAGACCAAATACGCAAAATATCAACATGTTAACCGGTTAACATAATTGCACTGTAATTGTATTAACCGGTTAACCAGGCCAAAAATTGCCCACTTTTCTTGAAAAATGATGATGTGGCTCTGGTTTCGATTTTCTACTCCGTGCTCTGATAAACATCCATAGAATCCCCTGTTTAAAGAACACCGTGATCCTATGTCTTAGGAAAACCAATGATGTGTATGATTTATGAACGAGTTATGACCTAACGGATATTCAAATGGATGCGAAACTAAAGCCAGAAAAAGTTAGAAAAAGGTAGGGCAAATTTTGGGGTACTACAGCTGCCCCTATTCAATTAACTTGGACCTGAAAGGATGATAGCAACGACTTTCAGACGTTCAAGGTAGAAGGTGATTGAATACAAAAAGGACCGCAAAATTTGCTTACGGCGAGGAGCGAAAATGTAAACTAGAGCCCAATCACACTTTGTCAAAGGAATCTGACGGAAAGACAACATACCCAGCGAACCACATCGTCAAAGGGGTTTGACGGAAAGAAGATGGAACCCAAAGAATACCCGAACCGAAGACCACATCGTCAAAGTAATTTGATGACAGGAAGACTCAACTGAAGGAACACATTGTCATAGGGATGACAGAAAGAAGACTCGACCAAAGGAAACACATTGTCATGGGGATGACAGAAAGAAGACCTGACTGAAGGCAACACATTGTCATGGGGATGACAGAAAGAAGACCTGACATAGGGAGCACATTGTCATAGGGATGACAGAAAGAGGACCCGACCGAGGGAACACATTGTCATAGGGATGACAGAAAGAATACTCGACCAAAGATAACACATTGTCATAGGGATGACAGAAAGAATACTCGACCAAAGGAAACACATTGTCATAGGGATGACAGAAAGAAGACTTAGTCGAGGGTAACACATTGTCATGGGGATGACATAAAGAAGACTCGACCGAAGGTAACACATTGTCATGGGAATGACAGAAAAAATACTTGGCCGAAGGTAACACATTGTCATGGGGATGACAGAAAGGAAACCTGACCAAAATGTCGTCATCAAGGGGTTGATGGACAAAGACTGGTCGAGCGTAAGATCGACGTATGACCTACGACCCTGAAGAAAGGTAAGCAGAGGGGTTGATTGTAATGTCTGTTGGGGATATGTCACCGTCTTGATTGAAAGTTGATTTGGGCTTTCGCGCAAGGTACCAAATATGGCTTATGCTTCGCATGCATATGTTTGAATTTTCTTTCTATGGTGTAATGCTCCATATCAAATTGAAATGCTACGCGATTTGATGATGCAATGATCACTACATGCAAAATACCAACGTATGCTCGGGCTACCGGGAAGAGAAGGATGTGCCAAGTATGATTGGACTTTGCTGGCAAGGACAGGTGAAACCTGATGGTGATTGTTTTTTTTCAAAGGTGAAATCTTTTTGGGTACCAATAGGGATTGGATTTTGAATGCAGTGCCAATAGGGATTAGACTTTTGCTTTGAAGGACACGCCGATTGGGATAGGATTTCAGGTTTTGAAAGAGGCCAGCAAAGTGGGTTGTGGAAGGATGCCGAGCAAGGTTGGGCTATTGATTTCTGTTTAGTTTTACAAGGCTTCATGCAATGCTATGCTGATGATTATGCAATGACAATGATTATGCAATGATATTTATGATATGCAACAGGAGCACTCCAGTAAAATAAATGCTGAAGAGACGAGGCTAACTCCGCTGGGGATAACAAACTGAATCGCCTTCAGTGTCATAACTGCTCGAGATCCCGACTAAACCTCCATTCTGCAGGAAAGTACGAATAACAAATGTCTGCTGGAGAAACATATCAGGAATCTGCTGAAGAAAAGTGCCAATGACAATCAACCTTTGAATTGCTGGGGAAAGCTAACCACCACTCAAAAATATGCTTGGGGATCAATGGTTGATGATATCAACTCTGCTAGGGGACAAGATCAGACTTACTCCTCTGTTTGGAATCTACCTTCTATCCTTACCCTGTTGGGGAGACAGAAACAACTTTGCCGCAAATTAGGGAAGCATAGACCCAACACTTTTATCTTGTACGGGAATATGAACTCTTGCTGAAAAGCAGTAAACTCTACCAACCTGGCTAAGGGAGAGCGGACCCATGAACCCTTGCTGGGGAAAATAATCACCATCTTCATAATGCTTTGCTGAGTGATAAAACTTTAGCTATCTCTGCCGAGGAGAGAAACTCTACTGGGGACGTCGCGTGTCAGCTATCAACATGAGCCTTGCAGATGCGATATGGCCAAAAGAGGTGTCCCGATGTAGCATAACCTATAAAGGAACCTGTAAATGAACATGTCTTCAAGAAGTATCATGAAGATCTAACATATCTTGCCCCGGTACGTTGTACCCTAGTGACGTGACTTTGATTAACCGTCCTCCGGAGAGAATAACTTCTTGCTTTTGGGGTGGACTGCCCCAACCTTGAAATGTTCTTGCTCCTGGTGACTAATCCGCGAGAGATTTTCTAAATCTCGACTTGATTGCCCCAGATTTTCAACATAATTGCCCCAGATTAACCGAACTGCAGAGATATTTCACAATGTAACTGCCCCGGATTGACAACTTCTTAGCACGAATTGTCGTGAAAGCCCACACTCGACAGAATCACTTGGTAACATGTCCCTTGTCACTCTCATCCATCGGAGTTTTCAAGCATCTCACTTTGGCGGGATCAAAATTCTCGACTGATGTTTACTTTGTAAGCCTTACTGGTGTCAAATACATGTAAGCAAGCAGAAAATATTTATTCCAAGGATTGGAATTATAATGCAACACGTATATTAATCTCGAAGTGTTTATCGAAAAGATATCGCCAATACCTGTGAACGAGTCACTGGTGAAGATGCGACACAAAAATTTTAAATGGAAAATAACATGCACATGTAATACCAACAAAAGTCTTTTAGGACAACTCATGGGAGTCAGGAACGCTATCTCATTGAAGTACGCCTTCAGAGTAAACTTTGTTTCAATTAGGACTTTTGAGGGCTGTAACGTAGCCTGGTTCACGGTTTAAGAAAGAAAGGATATAAGGCTCAAAATTCTGTTTGTACCCACCCATTCTCCTTGATGTTCTCCAGTCCTACATTCAGCTAATTCGACACAGGCGCTCACCTTTCAAAAAGGTTAATGAATGGTAGGAGGATAGAAGGACCCACACGGTTTTCAGAGTGACAATCACCTCTTTTCTCTTTGGTGTTTGTAGTCACACGACTTTTCCTTTATCGAGGAATTTTCTTTTGTTTTTTTTATTTCCGCTTTTCGTTATTTTATTTTCCCTGATTTTTCCTGGAATGATTCTTTTGAATTTTTCGATTTTGAAGTCCAGCGGGATGCCCTAACTTTTGCCTAAGTCACTTGTTTTCAAGTCTTGACTTAGCGGGCTTTTTCCTTTTTTCTTTTGATTCTATTTTTTGAACAAATCGTGTGACATAGGTTTGTCTTAACTTGTAAAGGGCTGCGGCCGTCTCACTCTTCGGTTGGTGAGGGATAACCGTAGATGTAATTGATCCTCGAACGAAACACTCCTTTTGAAATTTGAACGTACGGTCAAATTAGCTGACACCTACCCTGCCCCAGGTTAAGATTGAGGGTTTTTTTTTTCCATTTTCAGAAAGAAACTCATACTTCTAGGCTCAAAAGGGTTTGACAAAGGTTTCACTCCCTTATATCTCCGGTGTTTAGGAATTTGAAACAATGCTTGTACACCCTCAACAGGGTTTTGTTCAAAGGCATACAACCGAAGACTGTGCGTTTTCATCTCATCATCCTCCCTCCTAGAATTTAAACAAGACAGTTAATATTGCAGTGCATACTAACATTAAATGAGTGAATATGAATGAACTTTTCGAGAAAAACATATTTATTGCATGAAAGTCATCATTCAAGAACAAACAAGTTTGTTACATGCAAACATTAACCAGTAATGAAAATGAAAATTCAGTAAAGAAAATTGATGTTCGCCATTGCTGAGGAGGCTTGGCTCCGACTGGACTGATTGCTTCAGGAGATGTCTTTGTGGTCTCAATTACTCACTTGGGAAGCTTCAGTTAATGTACAACCCGTCTTCAGTGAAAATGATAAGCCCAGCGTCAATGACATCTTGCACCTTGTGTCTGAATACCTTGCAATCTTCAATGGTATGCCCCTGTGTCCCTGAGTGGTACTCGCATCTAACACTCTTGTCATAATTTGGGGGAAGAGGATACAGAACAGGAGAAGCTTCCTTTAGCTCGATCAAAGAGTCTTGAAGTAAACAGGAAAGCAGATAACTATAAGGAACAGTAATGGGATCAAACTTTCTCTCCTGCCTTCTGGACTTTTGTTGACTCTTCATATGATAGCTCTGTTGTCGATACCTACTTGTGCCTTCCTCTCTTTCGGGCATTTTCCTCCTTAGACTTGGCTTAGGAACAGGCAACAGTTGAGGACGAGAAGATTCCCAGACCACAGGTTGCGAGAAATGCCCCTGACTTGGTGCAACTTCAGGAGGGGAAACCGGGATATTCACTTCTTTTGCAGCAACAGGAGTAAGACCACCTTGTACGGTTACGCCGCCCGACGTGAATTCGATTGCTTTCAAATCGATCAGATCCTGGACCACATGATGAAAGGCTTTACATTTTTCCACATTATGCCCCGGCGCACCAGAGTGAAAATCGCAATGGGCATTTGCATCATAATCGAATGAGAGCTTTCCACGAGGAGGATTTATCGACTGAAGTTCAACCAATTGGAACTGAAGTAGATACCTCAACAGCTGAGCATAAGACATAGGAATTGGATCATAGATTCTATTAGCCTTCTTCGACTTTGGTGGGTACTTCTTGGCCTTGGGGTTGTCTTGGGAGACGAGAGGTAACTGCTGATGAGGAAATTCCGGAACCCCATGTTGTGCAGAAAATCCGTGAGGTAAATCACTCTTTGGGATAGATTCTACAGGCATTGGTGGAATAAAAATTTCTGTTGTAGCCTCAGGCATGTGATTATCATCTTTTTTGAGCACATTTCTCACAACTTCCATGATCAGACTCATCTGAATCTTCATTTGATTGACCTCTTCCTTCAGCATTTTCTGGTCTTAAATCAGAGCTTCCATGTCCCACATAAACTGCCCCATTTGGCTTCGCATTTCCCTCAACTCTGCTTGAACCAGGTCCATGGTCAACTTCCGAATGGCTTGAGCAGTTAAGTCTACAATTCTGAAGAAAACCGGATCAGGATAAGAATAACCAAGCCTCGAACACCTGTTATGCAAATGAGTATGCAAATGCAAAGTAATGCTATGAATGCAATAAGACATGAGATCAAAGTTTCCGCATAATCTGAATAATCACGGTGTTGTGCTGATGTCTGAAGGAGTTCATAAGTCTGTTCTGAAGAAAACCAGAATACCAGGCTGATAAGTCCATACTGATAGGAAAACCAGAATACCAGGTAGGTTGAAGGCCAAGGTCACCTGCAAACCTGTAAACAACCCGCCCCTCTCACATGTGGGTACTATAAAGGCGAGGATCCTCAATATCACGGACTCTCAGGTCGAGAAATGATAATACATTCACTATTTCTGGTTTGGCATCATCACCAATCGAGGAGGTCTCAACTGATTCCCCTAAAAAATGATATCCTATAGCAAGTTACCAGCATTTGGTCCTCGGATCAAGAATGCGTAATGGGTTTTCCATTTCTGGTCTGCCATTATCACATCTCGGGAGGAGTGTCATTACTGAGTCCTCGGGAATGGTCACCAGAGTTAACGGTTGTGGGTCTCGTGAACATACAGTAGCAGATAGCTCCTGATAAAACCTCGTCTGGTTGTGGGTCTCGTGAACAACAATATGTGGTCACCACCACGCAAGTGTCACGACTATCTACTCTAATACCTATGTGTATGCTCAAGCCTGGGTAGTGGGCTTATCTCTCAGAACACCCTGCCCACCAAACAGAAAAATCCAGCACAGTCCAACACAGTATAATATATGACAATAGTAAATGAGAAGCACGTAAATGCAATGAAACAGTAAACATGCAACAATGCCATAAATAAAGCGAGTAAAGCAAATAGATACAACATCCTATAATCGAAAACAAATAAGCGCTAGGATTGATTCGCTTAGGAAACCAGATCCCCAGTAGAGTCACCAGTTGTTGCTCCTGGGATTTTTATCCAAGTACAAACACGAAAGTGGCGCGGAAACAGAGTCGCCAACAATGTGTATTTATCCCAAGAGAGGGAAAGGAAACACTGCGTAAACCTGAGGGAAAGGAAAAGAGCATGGTCTCACGACCAAGAGAAACGGGTAAGGGAGTCGGTTACGTGAGGGGAAGGTATTAGCACCCCCACACGTCCATCGTACTCGATGGGATCCACGCTTGTTGTCTGGATCAGAGGGTGTCGTCATCTGGAGCTCCACTGCTACTGGACACGAGAAGGAACAGGTACGGGAAAGAACGAAGAAACGAGGAAGAAAAGAAAAAGAAGTGACTCGATAGGACGTCGCGTCTGTAGCGAGCGATTTTGGACGCAGTTCTTAAGCGTTGGTCGCTCTCTGCGGTTGAGCTTAAAACTACAGGTCGATTCATTTTTTATCCTATTGTGAGCTGATGAAGGAAGGGAAATAGATGTCTCCAATTAACCCTGCTTTGCATACTGAGTTTAAACAGCGGCCTGTTAGGTTACGAATGCTATCAATGTGGGGGGCCTTTCTTGTGTTATTTAACAGAATGACAGGTTTCTGGTGGGGAACAAGGATTAGGATGTTAGGACTGATGCTTTTGAATTACTACTTTTGATATGGGATTTTGGGTTTTTGTTTAGTGTGCTCGCTAAGATTTTTCTTTCAATCTTATGCCTACGTATTCCCGTTTATCCAAAACAGGGAAATCAGAGCGTTCATAGTTCCTCCTATTCTATGGGAGGAAATGGTTGTTTTTGGCGTCTTGTTCAAAGCCCAAAACGTGAAGCGAAAAGGTGGTTTGTATCTTGTTCAAAGCCCAAGATGTGAAGCTGAAAGGTCTATTTGTATCTTGTTCAAATCCCAAGATATGAAGCTGAAGGTCCCAACTTTAGAGAGAATTTGTCATCTCTAAAGAGGTTTGTCTGTCACAACTGTCGGGTGACTGATTTATAAAGGAGGATTACTTTAACTAGGATACGCGGATCCTAGCAATGCCATAATTTCCTTTATAGGGGGGTTTTAACCTGAAGGGGAAGACTTTAACTCAGTGTAGAGCAATGCTATCTTTCCTTAGGAATTTCTCATGCTAAAAGGGGGACAGTGGCATGGATGTAGATGATCCAGAGGCTTGCCGCTTACAGCGATTAGATGAAGGGAGTTGTTTGATGTTTGTGTACTGTGACGAGGCACAATTTTGATGCTAAAAGGTTAATTGGATTAACCAGTGATTTTCTTATACAAAGCCTAAGAGGAGGCTGATATGTGTCTCGTACAAAGCCCGAGAGAGAGGCTAAAAGGTTTTGACTCAACAAGGGAATCTTTTGGTATCTCGTATAAAGCCCGAGATAGAGGCTATTTGACTCAACAAGAGAGTTTTTTGTATCTTGTACGAAGCCCGAGATGGAGGCTGTGGTGACTGTTCAGTTAAGTGACAGGTCCGGTATACTGATTTTGAAAGAGAAAATCAGTTCTTATATGAGCAACACTGTACTCATGGATTTGATTCAAGGATCCGGGTTATTCCCGTTCTTTAAGGAAGCGGGAAATCCAAAGGGTATTGAGACTGTCCGAGTCTGCGGGTTTCCTTCCTATTTAACGAAGGGGTCACTTGAGAATGTCTTTGAGACTCAAGGAAGTTAGACTGTCCGTGTCTAGAGTTTCATCTTTTATACTGTGCTTTGAGAAACAGTAGTAGACTCTATGAAAGGACTGTTCTATGAAGATGACTAAGTTCTGTTCCTATACCTCTAGGAGGTCGTCGGGACAATTTGTACGAAGCCCAAGAGGAGGCTGGAATCTTTTAAGAAGCCGACGGGTCCTTGTACTAAGCCCAAGAGGAGGCTATCATTCCCGGAGGAAGAGATCATTATACGATGCCTAAGAGGAGGCTATGAATACTTCTAAGAAGCTGTAGGGTCCTTGTACTAAGCCCAAGAGGAGGCGGGGTTACTTTTAGGAAGCCTGTGGGTCCTTGTACGATGCCCAAGAGGAGGCCGATGCTTTTAAGAAGCCCGTGGGTCCCCAAACCCTGAGAAATTCAAGGCAATACTATTCATCGAGAATAGATCAAAGTCAGGAAAGTTCGAGAATTTGGAAGAAACTCAAAGATGCTATTCACGGAGAATACATTCATCTCTGGGAATAGAGTTTCTTGACAATTCCTAATGAGGACAGCCTGAGAGAAGACTGTATCTGGTGATCCTATTGGGGATCTAGTTGTCTATTTCTATGACTAAACGAAACAACGTCACTTAGTTCTAGACGTAGTTGTCGGGGAAACTCTAAATATCTATACTATTATTACACAGTCGATATGAGTTTATGAAAGAAGACTTACAGTGAAACAGCCCCACAATACAGTTATATATATATGAAAGCGGTAAATGAAAGCAATAACCACTTACTCGGTTGTAGAGCTTCCATGATGTTTGGTTAGTTGTTCAATAAAGAAAGATTTAAAATAATAGTATATTCAAAATCAAAGGATAAAGTGCTTTGAAAAATAAAGTTTTGGGGCTTACAGCTCAAGGAGAGGCCCAGGGTTTTATCAGTGAGCGCACTGTTGAATTTGTACAGAGGGACTTATGCAAGTGATTGTGGCCCAAAATGGTTTTCTGTACAAAGGGATGGGTCTTACACTCTCTCAAGAGGCCCAAAGATTTTTAAAGAAAAAGAGTGGGGCTTATAACACGAGGGTAGGCCCATATAATTTTTCCGTTTGAAATGGCGATCGCGCCGAGGTTTTCTTTTAACGCAGAGGGACTTATACAAAATGTGAGGCCCAAAATGTTTTGGTTAAAAGGGGATTGGGTCTTACACTCTAATAGAGGCCCAAAATGTTTTGAATGTGTCTTATAGCTCAAGGAGAGGCCCAATTGATTCTTTGAATAGGCGACGATCGCGCCGTTTATTTTTGACGGTATCGGGACTTATACAATACACTGAGGCCCAAAATGTTTTGATCAAGAAAGGATTGGGTCTTACACTCTATTAGAGGCCCAAAGAGTTTTGAAAATGATTTATGAGGGTTGAATTAATCCAAAAACCCTAATTTGTTTTCAAAAATGTATTTAATTGAATAAAAATTCAATTAAAATGATCAAAATTGTTTAACATGTGAAAAACAAATTTTGATCTTGGATTAATGCTTCAAAAATTAAGTATTGACCTACAAAATAATTAGAAAGCATTAAAAGTTGCAAAATCAATGTAGAAAAAATATTTAATATGTCAAAAATAATTAAAATATTAATTCTTTGCAAAAATATCAATTATATGAAATAAATAATATTTTTGGTATTTTTTGAGAAAATAAAATATTTTGACATTTTTGTGAATTATTAAAAAAAGAATCAACTCAAAATCATTAAAACTCAGAGAGAAATTAATTTTTGAATCAATTAAACAAAATCACAAAATTCAAATATTTGAATTATTCAAAAATGGCGCCAAGAACACACCAAGAACACGCGCGTGTTCTGGGTTTGGCTGATTTGCATTTTCTCCTCAATCTCACTGAATACGTGATTATATCATGCAATCCACATATCATTATGTTCGTCTTAACCTCACGATCATGTCTATAACACTTAATTTCATTTAAATTAAACATATAACAAGAAATCATGAAAAATCCTCAAGAACCCTAATTTCTGCATGAAGGCTAGGATTTTTGATACACGATTCAAACAATACAATTAATTAAGGGAAAACATTCCATGCATGATTATGAACATATGGCCAAATTATTGTGCGAGGAAATATGCATAGATTGAGAGATGACCAAGTATATGCTTACCTCTAAGCCGTGACAGCAAGTGCAAGGTGATTTTTGATTTGGAGGTGTTACAGATGAGTGGTGATGATCTGAACAGCTTCCCTACACCCTATGGAGTGTGTTTGAATGGTTGGACTTGATTGAAATTGGCTGGATCAATTTGTGGTACCTCAGCTGCAACTTGGTTGAAAATTTGAGCAACCAGCTGGTGATTTTGTGAAATTGGTGTTTCAGAAGTGATCTAAGTGTTTGATCAGCTCATATGTGATGTATATGAGGTGTGTGAGTGATTGGTTTGATTGGAATTGCTCTCAAACTCAAAACCCGATAGTGACTTGCCTTAGAAGGCAAAATTGGAGTGAAAGAAGAGATTTTGAGGAAAGCATCTGTTTGATGGCTTTGGTGTCCTCAAACTGATCACAATTGAGCTCTATTTATAGTAGAGCAAGTTTGTTTTGCAAGGAATAGTGAATGGCAGCTGGTAAGTAGGTTTGGCCAATGTTGTCCAATGGAAATGCAAGTCTCCTCTAGCCATTGACTAGAGGTTAGGGCACAGAGCTTTGGTTCCCTTGGTCTTGGATAAGTCTTGACTGATTTCAGATGAGAATGGCTCAGTCCATGCCACCTTGATGCTTCCATTGAATGCTTCAATCCAAATTTGGAGTCTTGTCCCTATTTTGGCCATTCTAGGTTCAACATGCTATTTCTTGTTCCATGGACTTTGGAGGCTTGGCTCAGTGATTGTCCCCTTTAGATTCAATCCTCAGATGTGTCCAAGTGGATAGGAGCATTTGAATTTGGCTGATTTTGGTAAATCGAGCCAAAATGCAAAATCTGCCTTGCCTTTGACAGATTTCAGCAAGGCAACTTGACAATGTCATATCTCATGGGGTAAGTTGAATTTGGCAATGTTCTTGGCCATTTTGGAAAGCCCTTACATGATATAACAACTGTTTGAACAAGTTTGGTTTTGATCTCTTTTTATTCCAAGTGAAAAATCCTTCTACATTTGGCAAAAAGTGAAGCAAAATCTGACTTAGTGAAATTTTCACTAAGTGTTGGAACAAAGTGTGATTTCTTGATTTTGATCACTCCATAACTCAAAATCCTTAATGAATTGGACTTAGGCCTAGTTGAAGTTTTTTTAGAGGGTAATGAGGGCTACAAATCCATCTTTGGATGAAAAAAATTGGCCTTGTGGTTTAGGAGTTATGGTCCTCCAAAGTTGGTGCATTAGTGGTACTTTTTCCATAACTTAGAAAAATTTCTAAGTTTTATGGTTACCCCTTTTACAAGTTATCCCATTTCCTTTGATTTTTCTTGATGAATGATGATTCAAATCATACATTAACATCATTTTAGGGTTAAAAATCCATTTTGGTGAAAAATCTCAAAAAGTCAAAGTTGACTTTTGTGCACAGTTGACTTTTTATCAGATGAATTCCAAATTGTGCAATTCTTCAGGAAATCATGTCCTTGACCTAAATAAAACTTGATGGACATGTTCCATGGGTGTAATAGGGTATATTGAGGCATGTCCTAGGGTTTGGGAGCATGTCCTGGTTAAAAGTCAAAGTTACAGTTGACTTTCCTCGCGAAACCCTAATTGTGGTGCAGATGAAATTAAGACTTGTTGCTCAAGCTTCTTGGATTAATCCATTGTTCCAAATGGATCAATATAGTTTATTAAAGACCCTCAAACCCTCTCTTGAGGTCTTGGTTCATGATTTGTCCCAAAAGTCAACTTAGGGGTGAATTAGGTCAAGAAACCCTAATTCCTGATTTTTGATGTATGCATCCCCTGAGGCAAAATTGACTTGATGAATGGGTCCATGAGGTTCCATGGAGTATATTAGGTTGTGTTTTGGATCTTTGGCTTATGCCCAGATGAAACTTTCCATCTAGAGGCCCTGGTCGACCAAAACCCTAATTTGGTGATACTGGCGATCTTGAGACTTGATCCGCCTAGAAGGGAGCAACCTTGTGCTTAATCCTTGAAGTGGGAGTCCTTTTTGATCCATTGTGGATGTTTGAGAGGTTAGACAAGTTGAAGATCATGTCATTCCTTGATTGATCCTTTGTCTAAGGCTCTGAGAGGGCTTAAAACCCTAATTTTGATTGTAGTGAATGCTCAACAACCCTTGAGGCATTTGGTGAGGCATGATGGTTCATCCATATTGTGATGATGATTTGCACAATGATGGGAAATCTTAGTGGTCAAAATTTGGGGTATGACAACGTCCTAGGCCTACGTATTCCCTTGTGCAATGGAAAAGTCAGAGTCAACATAGTTCAGACTACGGTTTGGGGGAAAAGAGAAGGGATTGTGCTCGGAGAGATCTCGCACGATCTCATGCCTACGTATCCCGCTCGCACGCGAGAATCAGAGCGACGTAGTTCCCTTCACTAGGGATGGCTGGCTTTGTTTGTGTTTTTTAACAGAATATGCCAAGGTTCACGTTCCAGCAGTTAGGTGTCGCAGCTCGTTGTACGGAGTCTTAGGCATTTACCTGTTTGCGGTAGACCGGAAGTGACGCATCCTTTATGAGTGGAGTGAGGAAGATGAGAAGAGAATTGTTGTTTGTTTATTAATTTCTTAGAAGAATTGTTTTGATTTATTGTATTTGTAACAAGTATTGCACTAAAGTCTATGACATAAGAACGAATGCGTCGCATGGTCGTCTTAACAGGATGTATGCTAAACACTCTAGAAAGGTGAAGGGAAACCCTTCTCCTTCCATTTCCCATGTACTTAAGGCTCATGGCATACAACACTTGTTGTTTTTATTACATGTTTTGATTTTTGTTTTTAGATGAGAAAGAGACTTAAGGGGTAAGGAAAGGAAAAAGTCTAAGCGAGGAAGACTAACAACCCTAATTTTATCATGCATGGAGATCCTATGGTTGTGTGAGGCATAAGAACTACATAATCTAAAGAAAGGAGAGATGGATAGCACTATCAATTGCTTATCCTACCTCACCTTAATCAAAAATTAAGGATGAGCTAGGATCCCCAAGGGATGTGAGAAAGTTGTACACAAAGCATTATATCATGCTATTCCAACACATAAGAGAAAGAGAATAAACAAGAAAAACAGCGGCTACAACAGCGCTGCAGCATCCATACAGCAGTAAAAAGTGGCACATAATCAAGACAGCTTTTAACAGCACATGATTCAGCACAAAGATGGGTATAAAAAAGTAGCATACAGCACATACAACAACACATGTGTGTACAGACAGCAGTGGAAAATCAGGGCAGCATGCATTCACAAATGATTTACTCATAGCAAAAAATAAACATGCATCAATCCTTACACATTCTTCAATCAAACATGATCACAATCATACCATAAATCATGGTAAACAATTCTTGAAATCATCATAGAATAAAGCACATTATTAAGCATGTGAACAAGTTAAAGCAAGTGTGCACCTCTTGAAATAGAAAGCAAATGAACATGCACATAATAATTCCAGCAACACAAGCTTCAATTTACAATTAACAAGCTCAAGGTGTGAGCATTATGTGATCATTACATCAATTAATCAAGAACGCAAACATAAACATTCATCGATTAAAAATCAAGAATCGCATGTCAAAAAATCATGTTCATGCCATGGTATGAAGTAAAATAACTCAAGAATAATCCACCAATCATCAACATATTGATCCCTGAAGTTTAGGCATGCAACGGATCTCAAAAGAATAAGAAAATTCAAGAAAATCACATTCTGCAGCAATGGTAACCGGTTACAGCATAACTGCTAACCGATTACACAGTTCAAAACAACCAAAAATCACGCAGAAAACAACATGTTAACCAGTTACAGCATAACTGCTAACCGGTTACACAACAACAAAATTAAAAAAAAAAAGCTCCAAAAGCACTTTTCAGCAGCAAATGACTTATCCGAACATCCAAACAAACATGCAATCAATTAAGCACGAAATTACATTGAATTACAGCCATCAAACACCAATTGGAGCCAACAAACAACAATATCAAAAATCAAATTCAAGCGCCATGGATCCAAATCAAAATCACCGAAGATCTACATCGAATAAGTTGGAAATAAGCTAAATCAAGTATAGATCTGAGGAAAACCAACCTACAAAGCGGAGATTTGCTTTGGTGATTGTTGCAAAGTGATCTTGGTGCAGAAAATTAAAGAAAACCAGAGATTCCCCGATTAGTAGCCGAAACGCGTCGAAACCGAGCAAAATCGCGAAAAATCATCGAGATCGAACTTGCACCAAAATAAATGGTGTGAAACCCTTGGATTGAAGTAGAATAATCTGAACTTCCAGAAATCCAACCAAAGAAAGCAAAATGATGGAGTTTGAGCTCAAGAATTAATCAGTTTTCAATGTGAAAAGTGATTATCCTTCAAGAAATAAGAGCTTTTTGTGAGGGTTTTGGAAGAGAGAATTGAGATGAAGATGTAGAAGTAGCAGAAAGTTCAGAGAGAAAATGAGAGAATTGAGAGTGAGATGTTAGAAATTTGGTGAAAAAATGGTGGATCCCCCGAAAAATGAGTGAAGGGTTTCTTATATAGACTTTTGGTTTGGAGTGTGGGAGGTTTGGGATTAGCTTTGGACTTAGCTTTGGGTTTGGATCTAGGGTCGGAGTTAGTTGGACTTGACTCACCGAGTCAAGGTGGTTAACTCGGTTAGTTATAACCAACTCGGTAACAATCTCAAGGTGAACTTCAACATCCAAAGGTGGAGATGCTTGGAAAACAAGGAACATGGTGCACTCAATTTGAAATGAAACATTAGAATAAATGCCCTTGGAATTAATTGGATTGAATTGAAATGTCTAGAGATGTCTAGAATGTTCCACTTGCTGCTAGAATGCTGTAGAATCAAAGACCCAAGTATGCAATTGTGCTGTCCTGAAAAAGCAGCAGAATATGCAAAATCTGCCTGTGTTAACCGGTTACAGCATAACTGCTAACCGGTTACACAGTTCAAAATCAGACCAAATACGCAAAATTTCAACATGTTAACCGGTTAACATAATTGCACTGTAATTGTGTTAACCGGTTAACCAGGCCAAAAATTGCCCACTTTGCTTGAAAAATGATGTTGTGGCTCCGGTTTCGATTCTCTACTCCGTTCTCTGATAAACATCCATAGAATCCCCTGTTTAAAGAACATCGTGATCCTATGTCTTAGGAAAACCAATGATGTGTATGATTTACGAACGAGTTATGACCTAACGTATATGCAGATGGATGCGAAACAAAAGCCAGAAAAAGTTGGAAAAAGGTAGGGCAAATTTTGGGGTACTACAAAGTGCACAAACAACGAGGCCGAATACGAAGCTTGTATCATGGGTCTCGAAGAAGCGATCGACTTAAGGATCAAGAACTTGGACGTATACAGTGACTCATCCCTGGTTAACGATCAGATCAAAGAAGATTGGAACACATACCAATCAGGACTGGTTCCTTACAAAGATTACGCAAGAAGGTTGTTACCGTTCTTCACTAGAATCGAGTTTCATCACATCCCTCATGAAGAGAATCACATGGATAATGCGCGTTGAACGACCCGCTTATATCTTCACGATTAAAGCAGTCATAGATGACAAACCTTGGGACCACGATATCAAATGCTTCCTTCAGAAACAAGAATAACCACCTAGGGCATCTAGAAAGGACAGAAAGACCCTCAGAAGGCTGGCAGGCAACTTCTTCCTGAGCGGAGATACACTCTATAAGAGAAACTTTGACATGTTCTTGCTCTGATACGTAGATAGACCAGAAGCAAACATGCTGATAAAAGAAATTCACGAAGGATCCTTTGGAACTCATGCCAACGGACATACAATGGCGAGAAAAATTCTAAGAGCATGGTACTACTGGTTGACCATGGAATCCGATTGCTACAAGTACACGAGGAAGTGTCACAAGTGTCAGATATACTCAGACAAAATCCATGTACCGCCAACACATCTCAAAGTTATTTCTTCCCCATGGCCTTTTACCATATGGGGAATCGACACAATCAGCATGATCGAACGTAAGGCTTCAAACGGACATCGGTTCATCCTGGTAGCCATTGATTACTTCACCAAGTGGGTCAAAGCAGCGTCATACGCCAATGTAACCCGACAAGTGGTGGTCCGATTCGTCAAAAACAATATCATCTGCCGTTATGGTGTTCCGAGCCAGATCATTACTGATAATGGATCCAACTTGAACAATAAGATGATGAAAGAGTTATGTGCTGAGTTCAAGATCGAACACCATAACTCATCTCCCTACCGACCCGAGATGAACGGAGCGATAGAAGTGGCTAACAAGAACATCAAAAAGACCGTTCAAAAGATGGTTGTAACCTATAAAGATTGGCACGAGATGCTACCCTTTGCTCTTCACGGTTATCGTACATCTGTCCGCACTTCAACAGGGGCAACCCCTTTCTCTCTAGTATATGGCATGGAGGCAGTGCTTCCCAAAGAAGTAGAGATCCCATCAATCCGGGTATTGATAGAAGCTAAGCTAATAGAAGCTGAATGGTGTCAAAGTTGACACGATGAACTGAATCTGATCGAAGAAAAATGAATAACGGCATTATGCCATGGTCAGTTGTATCAATAGAGAATGAAGAAGGCGTTTGACAAAAAGGTCCGACCTCGCGTCTTCGGGAATGTCGCACCTCGAAAAAATCGCTTGATTGAAGACACGACCCTCGCGCGAAAGGCGCGGAACAGTTATACAGAGTCGCCACCGAACTTTATTTATCCCAAAAGAGGGAAAGGAAAATATCGAGAAAACCTTTAAGGGAGGATAAGAACATGGTCGTCGCAACATTCTGGGTTCGGGAGTCGGTTACGTGAGGGGAAGGTACGCGCACCCCCTCACGTCCGTTGTACTCAACGGGAACCTCTTGATTCGAATCGCGATACTCGTTAACTAAGTTTGTTTGTTTTCTTCTCAAAAAATAAATGCGGAAAGGTAAAGGAAAATGATTCGATACAGAGGGGAAATGGGTGGTTTAAGGATAGAGTGCTCGGCAAGATCATCGCAATCTTGTGCCTACGTATGCTCATTCGAATGAGAATGAGTAATTAGAGCAATCATAGTTCGACTACGAGGTTTGACGGAAAAAGATGGTAGTGTGGACGCAAATGGGGAAAAAGAAAAAATGTGCTCTCCAAGATCATCGCAATCTTGTGCCTATGTATCTTTAATCGGACGAGAGTAAAGAATCAGAGCAGTCATAGTTCGTGGTACGCCCACGAAAAGAGGAGAGTTGGTTTGTTTTAAAGGCGTCAATTGCTCACACACGAGTAAGAGAACCCGCACCTAAACAACCGAAGAGAGATCAAAGACTCGAACCCCCATTTTTCACCTTGAAAAGAGTTGCGATAGTTGTTAGTTGTTTTGAAGTTTATTTGTGAAAATTCGCTTGACGTTGGACCAAGGGTTTATTTGTATGCGAAGAGATTAGTTTGAAAAAAAAATTGGTTAGAGGTTGATTTGAAAATTGATCGACGACGAATCGAGGGTTTGGTTGAAAAAAGGTTAATTTGAAAATGGCTCGACGACGAATCAAGAATTAGTTTGAAAATGGATTGTCTATGCTAGTCCCTAGGGGTGCTCCTAGTAAACAAACCACAATCAAAGAAACAACGAATGCGTACATCAGAATGGGAGCGGGGTACATGTAAAGTACATGGGATGACATGAAATAAAAGGTCTCATTGTAAGGTAGCCCAAGAGGAAGCCGTGTGTGTGCAAGGTGTCCTAAACTAAGCCTTGAGCAAGAGTCGGACAAAAGCTCCAAGCAAAGGATAGTAACCAACAGTCCAACAATTTATTGTTTTAGGGTTTCGATACTTATTAGTGTGTTTTGAATGGTGTATAAACAAATAAAATGGTTAGATGAACAAGTTTGACTATGATATGAACAATAATATAATCAAGATAATATGAACAAGATATAATATTGATATAAAAGTAAATCAAGATAATATTGACGGAAATGTAAAGTTAGTGGTTAATCGGATGAATCGGGTCCAATGTAGCGTTAAGCCATCGTAGCACAATCTATGACGAAGATCATACTATAGGAGGATGCACACTTTGATCTTTGTGCTAAAACACGATGGAGAAATGATATTGAGGATCATTCTCCAATGAAATCGTGCCACACGAAAAGAAAAGGTGAAGATCTCGTCTTAATCACAAACTTTCGTCGATTAATCGAAGGTAACCTATCACAATCCCAAAGTATAGAAAGAGATCTCAATAATCACTCACTACAGATTTGAAATAATGAAGGTTAATCGCTTCAACAATCAACATTCGCGAATAGAAAGACTTCATCGATCGAAAATGAGAAAATAGAAGAAGATAATAGGAAATGAAATGGAAATAGAAAATAAATCGAAGTGGTCTCGTCTTAATCAAGATTTAATCGAGAAATCGATAATCAACGATATTTGACTTTCATTAACCAAAAATGAAAAGAAAAGATAGAAATCGAAAATGAAAAGATATAAACGAAAATCAGATGGAAAAGGAAGAAAGGTCTCATCTTTACCAAAATTTTAAATCGATAAATCGATAATCTTTGGTTTGAGATTTTCATCGACCGATAAGAAGAGAAATAAATAAATAGAATATGAAATGGAAAGGAAATCGAAATTAAAATAAAATCGGTCTCGTCTTAATCAAGATCTTAAATCGATAATCGATAAGCTATGAGTTTTGACTTTCATCGACCGATAAAAAAGAAAAATAAATAGGCCTCATATTAATCAAGGTTTTGAATTGATTTTGAGAAAATCAACTAAATCATGAGTGTTGTTATATCATTGGGCCCTAGATAAAATTGAAAATAAAATAAAAAATGAAATGGAAATGATAAATTAAAATAAAATCACAAAATCAAGAGATGATTGTCACGTTATAAAACAAAATAACTTGAGAAATTAAAGACAATGAAGTAAATAAATAAAACACCAAAAGAGGGGAGAGGGGGCGCATGAATTAAAAATGCGTGGTGTCTGGAGTATGTGGGCTCAAAGCCCATCCTCCAACCGTCCAAACATACTCCAGCGGAAAGCAAAACAAAAAAAAGTTTAAAGAATCACCTGGGCCGTCCAAGCCCATCATCTCTAAATGGCTGTATTAGATTTCGATTTAAAGGGAAAAGAAATACGCTAATTATGGTCACACGAAGGTAACACGATCAAAATAGAAAAAATGTATCAATTTTCATCATCAGTTTCAAAACAAGAGCAAGGGTCATGGTAGAAATAAAATTCCAAAATCAGATTAAAACAAAAGAAAGTATCAACATCAAAATGAATCCATGGGAAGAACATCGACCTTCTCCGTTTCGATCTCAAACGCTTCAAATTCCAGGTTCGTCAGTTCGCGTTTATTGATTCGTTTCTCGTCCGTCATGGTTTGGGTCGCGATTCACTTTGTTTGGTTCAAGTTTGTGTTCTTATCTTCTGGGTTTCGTTTTCAATCTTCTCTACTCATCTTTGTTCTTTTTGGATCTGGTTTTTTGAGAATGGGTGTGGTTTGGTTGAGAGGTTTTTGGGTTATGAGTTAAGGAGTTGAAGGTTTATGAAGGGAAATC
The DNA here is from genome assembly GCA_022829125.1 of Lathyrus tuberosus. Lineage (NCBI taxonomy): Eukaryota > Viridiplantae > Streptophyta > Magnoliopsida > Fabales > Fabaceae > Lathyrus > Lathyrus tuberosus. Next base: position 2,776,694 of record JALAZF010000431.1, on the reverse strand, counting down.
GAAGGTTGGGTCGAAGGTCGTTGGTGATGGAAGTTCTGTTTTTGAATCCAAGAAGAAGAAGGTTTCAAGTTTAGATATTATAAAGGGTTGTGCTTTGAAGGTCATTGAGAGGAATTTGAGGCAGAGTTTTGTGGCGGCTAGGGCTCTTGAGAGTGAGGAAGGGAACTGGGTTTTATGGAGTAAGTGAAGGGTGAAATAGGAATTAAGTGAAAACGAAAGTGTGAGCTGGAATTTTCGTACGGAGATTGGTGATGTGGTTTTGTCATTTGCAGAATTTTTGCTGTGATTGTTTTGTGAAATAAAACGTATTTTTTGATGGCTTGCAGCGCGGATTGGTTTGTCAAGGTTGTATGAGGTGTGTGTTGCTTTGCAGGGTTGTTGTTGTGTGGCGCGGGTACGTACGTACGAAGTGGTCCCTCCTAGTTTTTTATTTCAAAATTCACTGCTGAGCTAGGGTTGAATTGGCGCGTATGCCTTGAATCACGCCTCACAATTGGTTCACTTCGTGATTTATGGTTTGCTGCAAATAGAAACTGATACTGTCTGTAAATCCCTTGCAGGTGATGTGTGAATTGTGAAGCATTGTGTGTGGCTCATTTTGGATCGAGGCTTATGGAAAATGGTTGCTGTTTGTCCGCAAATTTTGGGTTGTGTACGGCTTGAATGAGCATTGAAGGTTGGTGGCTTTGGTGTGGGTGGTATTGTGATTTTGTGGCAAGGTGTATTGGAACTTTTGTATGGATTTTTATTGTATGGTTTTGGATTTGGTAGTAGCAAGGCTTGTATGTAATTCTCATGAACTTGTCTCTTTTTTTTTAGTTTTTTTATTTGGCAAATGGAAATGGACTTGGGAAGCTTGGTATATTCATGTTGTTGGACGTATTGTAACATGGCTGGATTTGTTTTGCTGTGTAAAGGTTGTTCATCATGTTGGAGTGGAGCTTTGCTTGGAATGACTTGAAACGTGGAGGAGGGTCTTGTTTCATTATTATTATCTTGGAACTAATGTTATAATTTGGTCATGGGCCTCTCATGTTTGTAAGAAATCTAATGTAGATTTCTTATAATAATGGACTTGTAATGAAGGCAATTTATAATGGACTTCAAATATACTATTTGCACCCTCCATTCTAATTATTGAATCATGCTTGATTTTCCAATTCTTTGCACTTGAGTACACATGATTGAAACCATGAATTTCCCATATGAACCAAACACTTGAAATCGATTTCGAGCACCTCTGAACTTTCCATTAACAATGAATTTAAGCCTTGGATCAAAATTTAATCAATCTTGAACTTTCAACAAATCATATCATCCTGAGTTCTTCTTTGATCATCAAATAATAATGGAAAATACAAAACCTAGAAGAATGAATATCTTGCACTGACTTAAAGTAAGAGGCCATGCACACAAAAATTGGATATTTTGCCACTTGATTCCACCACATGAACCTAAATTCACCCTGAAACCTTAATTGAGAAGTGAGCTGGATCCTGAGGATCATCATCCTTGAAGCCACTGATAACTTGACATGTCATGACACTCTAATGAACCTCTATCCACTACATATACACTCCTGACTTGATATATTCAAATGGAGCACAGACTTTAGGCGACAGGTAAACAACATATTTTTTATTTTTGAATAATGGTTAGTGGATGGATGTACAGATGGAGATTATATACAGGTAGGGAAAATTTGGGGTATGACAGATGCCCCTATCTAATTGGCTTAAATCGAGTAAGATGAAGTGTTATGGCGTTCATTCTTTCTAGGTAGAAGACAATTAGATATGAAGAAGACCACGAATTTGTCTGAAAAGGAAGAAAATGCTTGGGAGGTGGAATAGTGAATAACAGGAAGTCTGACACCAAAAGGATGACATAACTATCACCAAAAGAATGATAGTAACACACGCACACAGAACCTTCCACCAAAAGGATGAAAAATGGGGTCAAAGCCTGCTATTACCAAAAGGATAATAGGGCACACACACACACAGACCCTTCCACCAAAAGGATGAAATGAGGTCAAAGCCTGCTATTACCAAAAGGATAATAGGGCACACACACAGACCCTTCCACCAAAAGGATAGAAATGAGGTCACAACCTGCTATTACCAAAAGGATAATAGGGCACACACACACACACACACAGACCCTTCCACCAAAAGGATAGAAATGAGGTCACAACCTGCTATTACCAAAAGGATAATAGGGCACACACACACAGACCCTTCCACCAAAATGATGAAAATGAGGTCAAAGCCTACTATTACCAAAAGGATAATAGGGCACACACACACAGACCCTTCCACCAAAAGGATGAAAATGAGGTCAAAGCCTGCTATTACCAAACGGATAATAGGGCACACACACACAGACCCTTCCACCAAAAGGATGGAAATGAGGTCACAACCTGCTATTACCAAAAGGATAATAGGGCACACACACACAGACCCTTCCACCAAAAGGATAGAAATGAGGTCACAACCTGCTATTACCAAAAGGATAATAGGGCACACATACATATACCCTTCCACCAAAAGGATGAAAATGAGGTCAAAGCCTGCTATTACCAAAAGGATAATAGGGCACACACACACAGACCCTTCCATCAAAAGGATGAAAATGAGGTCAAAGCCTGCTATTACCAAAAGGATAATAGGGCACACACACACAGACCCTTCCACCAAAAGGATGAAAATAAGGTCAAAGCCTGCTATTACCAAAAGGATAATAGGGCGCACACACACACACCTATCTGACACCAAAAGGATGAAAATTAGGTCAAAGCCTGCTATTACCAAAAGGATAATAGGGCACACACACACAGACCCTTCCACCAAAAGGATGAAAATGAGGTCAAAGCCTGCTATTACCAAAAGGATAATAGGGCACACACACACAGTCCCTTCCACCAAAAGGATGAAAATAAGGTCAAAGCCTGCTATTACCAAAAGGATAATAGGGCGCACACACACTAACCCTTCCACCAAAAGGATGAAAATGAGGTCAAAGCCTGCTATTACCAAAAGGATAATAGGGCACACACACACAGACCCTTCCACCAAAAGGATGAAAGGTTAAGTTGACAATATGAACGGCTACCACCAAAAGGATGATAGGAAATTTCTGATTTGAGGGTTACCAACACCAAAAGGATGCAGGTTGAGTTAAGTTGATTGGGATTGGATATCACCAAAAGGATGATAGTAATGTAATTAACAAAAGGTCAAGTTTGCTGGGGATATGATGAGTGAGATTTATTTGGAGACATCAACAAAAGGTTGAGGCAAAAAAGACACTGACAGACACTGTCCTTGTCAGCAAATGGTTGAAAGGAACCAACTCACCGGGGAACACCCAAGAGAGGTTGAATTTGTTTGTAGAAGAACCACTGATTGGTTTGAGGATTGCCAACTTCATCAACAAAAGGTTGAAGACTTCATGGGGAACACCCATGAACTGAAGGGGATGCCCCTGACTGGGCTGAATATTGCTTGAGCTTGATCAACAAAAGGTTGAAACAACTTCGTGAGGAACGCCCACGGACTTGAAGAAGATGCCCCTGACTGGGCTGAGGATGATCTTGGATTCTTGAGATACAACTTCGTGAGGAACGCCCACTGATTGACTAAAGATGCCCCTGGCTAGGCTGAAGATCATTTTGAAATCTTGAGATTGATCCTGGATCTTGACCTATGCATGCACGAATGCTTGATTTTGTAATGATGTGCAATGCAAATGCTGACGCGCGGAGATGTAAGTGCTGGGGAAGTATGATTGGTTTTTTTTTTGGATGCACATGATGCATATGATGTCTATGATGTCGAATGTGATGCATATGATTGCGGACAGGTGATTGGATATGTTTTGTAAGAGTGCCATCATGGTGGACTTTTGGTAGTTGCCAATGCAGATTGGACTTTGGGCGGTGGGAGGGATTGATTTCCTCGACACTCAGTTCGTTGAAGACGTCATGATGGAAGTAGACAAAGATTCTCTCGAAGCCTCAAGTTTGATCACTTGATGATAAGTCGTTTCTGAGAAGACCATGACTCTGTGCTTGACGGTCAGGATAGCCTGAAACTGAGCGTAGCGACACGATCAACTCATGAAGACCGTGCCTTTGCTCTGAATTTGATGATTTCCAATGTTTGGAAGGATCTGCTTATCCAACTTGAAAGGATACAGAGAGGATATGCTATTTGAAATTGGTCTTGCCCCAGTCTGAACGTGGTAGTGGTGTGCCCCTGATTAACCAGTTCTGACATGATTTGATTTTTGAAAGGTTGAGATTTGATGTGCTTTGAGATGTCTTGCCCCTGATTGAGCTGTTGAAGGATTTGCCCCTGACTGAGGGTTTGAGGTAGTCTTGCTTTGGGTCGGCACCACTGAAAGTTCAAATTCCTCTTCGATTGCCCCTTGTTAGAATTTCTTGGATGTTTAGCACTGATTTACAATTAAAATTACTCGTTTAAAAAATGTTAATCTTAATACAATGCTCATGCAAGTTTTGAAAAAGAGTCGTTTACTCGAGTGTCGTGATAGTGACACGAATGGACTGTTAGCCCAAACGTATGCTGATTTTGATGGTGTGAAAGATATAGAAAGGAGAATGACACCAATGCTGAAGATTAGAAAATATGGGGAGTCAGTTTACGCAACCTTGCGATAGTATGCTTTCAGAATAAACCTCACCTCAATTAGGTCTTTTGAGGGTTGTAACATGGTCTGGTTTACGGTTTATGAAACAAAGGATATTAGGCTCAAAGTATGATTTGTACCCACGTCTTCTTCGCGATGTTCTCCAGTCCTACGTTCAGTTGATTATGCACATATTTGTCTTCCAAAAGGGTTGACGGTGTAAGAGTGATGGCTCAAGGTTTGCTCGAACTGGAAGTCACCTTATTTTGTTTTTGATGGATGTCAGTGACCCTTTGGTTTTGATATGGTGGTCACTGGATCTTATTTTGTTTTTGTTAAGGATTCGAGGGCCTCTTTTGTGTTTTGGTCCCTATCTTTTGCATGGACTGATTTCGCTTTTCGAGTCCTTCTGGATTTCCTTGATTTTTGCCTAAGTATCTTTTGAGGTGCTCGACTTAGTAGGCTTTTCATTTTTTTTTTTGGTTTTGTTGGGTGATTGTGACTGCCAAGTAATGGTTATTGATGAACAACCGTCATGTCTTGTGGAATTTTGCTTTGTGATTCGAGTGTGTTATTGGGTTAACTGAACACTACCCTGCCCCAGGTTGAGTGTAAGGGTTTGAATATCCGAAGGAAACTACTACTTCTAGGCTCGAACTGGTTTACTAGGGATTAACTCATTGTCTCTCCAGTGTTTAGGGGTTGAAACAATGCCTGTACATCATCGACGTGATTCTATCCGAAAGCATACATTTTGCAATTATGGGTATTTCGTTGTCATCATCCTCCCTCCAATCATTGCTAACAACAGTTTGATATAGAGAGTGAAGTGGAGAAGTGTGTCAGTGTTTGTAATACCCCGTATTATTTAATTGCTCAATTGGATATCAGAAGAGATCAATTATTTTAGGCTTAAATAGGTTTTTCGTCCCTGTAAGTTGGCGAGATTTTGGTTTTCGTCCCTGTATCTTTTTTTTTCGGTTTTAGTCCCTATATCTTACTTTTTGTTGGTGTTTAGTCCCTAAAGCCAAAATTCGCAGGAAAATCCGAAGGTTTCCTGCGGATTTTCCTGCGGATTTTCCTAAAAATCAAATTCCGCAGGAAAATCCGCAGGAAACCTCTGTAAGGACTAAACACCAGCAAAAAGTAAGATACAAGGACTAAACCCGAAAAAAAGAAGATACAGGGACGAAAACCAAAATCTCGCCAACTTACAGGGACGAAAAACCTATTTAAGCCATTATTTTATTAAAAAGACGGATTGATTTTATTAGTTTAAAAGAGGATTTTAAGGCAACTCTAATAATTGATCGGTTAGTTTGAGATGACAAAATATCAATTGGAGATATTTTGCCCTGTTGGATTATATATTATTATAAGTTTATATATATATATATATATATATATATATATATATATTTTGTTAGAAAGAAAAAGAAATAGAAAGAAGAAGAAGAAAAAGAGGAAGAAGAGAAAGGAAGAGAAGAGGAAAAGAGAGAAAAGCTTGGATCATCATCTTCTTCAAACTCCTCTTTGATTATCAGGTGGGTTCTAGATAAAAACTCTAAGTGCTAGAAATCAATGATTTGAATTTAGGTTAGATTTGAGAGAAATTGATTAATCGGATAAAATCAATGAATCTAACGGATGAAATATGGTATAGACTGTGTAGAATACTTATTATTATGATCGGAGTATGTTCTGATTGTCATGGTGTGATTTGGAAGTGTTTGGATTGAGGAAATAATTGATTTTTGATGAGTAACAGCACTGCTGAATTTCTGGGCTTCGCAGGGTTCGCCTAGGGAACTTGGGGCGAAGCGTAGCGAATGGTTTCGAGGGTTTTCCTAGCGAACCCGGCATCGAAGGTCAGCGAATGTTCGCAAACGAAGTTCGCCTAGCGAACTTTGTGCCTTTTCAGTGTTGTTTGGTTCTGCCTTGCTTCGCTGAGTTGTTCGCGAAGCGAAGGGAGAGGCGAGTGTTCGCCAGGGAGTTCGCGAAGCAAACTTTATGTCTATTTTTGTTCTGTTTGTACATTCGCCAGGAGCTTCGCCTAGCGAAGGCTGGAGCGAATGCTCGCTGGGACGTTCGCCTGGCGAACATGGCAGGTTATGTAGTTTTGTTTCTCTCATAACTTTTGACTCGTTTAACCGTTTCGCGTATTCTTGGTATCGATGTGAAACTATGAATATCCTCTATATAATGGAAGGGAGAATTACTGGTTTTGATGCCCGATTAAATAAATCGGAGGGAACCGTGAATTCGTAAAATTGGGGATATGTGGAATTATGTGTTTCCATTATGTGATTGATGACTAATTGCCTATGTTTTTATTGTTAAACATGTTTGAATATGTATGCATGTTAAAATGAGTTAGGGAGAGTGAGGAAACTTTACCCCGAAAACAAATGGCATAGTTAAGATTGGTACAATTCTAGGTTGTCATTAGAATTGTGATAGAAACTCTGGATGACAACGCTCGTGCAGAAGAGGCCGAGACGTGTGTCCAATGCCGAATGATATAGAAAGAGTGAAACACTAGTATGGAACATGTGTAATTGTTATGTTTTATTTTGAGAAAAGGCAAAAGAGGCCTTAAGGCGAATGTGGCCTTGTGATTGTCGAATACAATCACGTTGTGTATATGATCACGTAATCGTAACCATTTATCTTGCGGTGTAGTTTCATGAGACTCGAGCTCCTCCTCTGAAATGTATGCATAATTACTTGGCAGGTTTGATTCCCGCGTGTAGTACGAATGGAACCTATATGGTAAAGAGACTTGTGATGGTTAACAGACCATGAGAAGTGACGATTCACGGTTAACAGGCCGATGATCCCGAATCCATTTCGTATGTCAAGTAACTACCAGGATCCATGACTCGGGTCGACTTCTAGATGTAGAAGCGGACGTGAAAAGGGGATGCCTTGGTATGGTTATCGATTCATAAGGAATCTTGAGTTAACAGACTCAGGACATAATTCCTTCCGTGTGAACTTTGTGAGTTAACAGACTCATGCCATGTTTCCATATAGTGTGAGATTGTGAATTGTGCACTTGAAGTCATTTTCCCTTCCCCTTGACTTGAGTTAGGATGGATAGAACCCTGTAAAGCCGAGAGAATATATAGGATAGGGAACTCACTGAGATTTGATGTATCTCACCCCACTATAGTTGCTTTATTTCAGGTGCAGGTTTGTTTACAAGTGGAGCGATGCTTGGATGTTTCAAGAGAAGCTTAGTTAAGCTTATTCCGCTGTGTATTTTATTGTTCTTGTACAATGAGGAATATTGTATATTATTCTTAGTTTTTATTATTTTGGCTAGTTCCATAACTTGTGCCATGTAGTGTATTTATGTTTTAGAAATGGACAAGTATGTGAACTATGCCATTAGGCACTTTTGATGTGTCAGTACCAAATAAAATGCTTGTATGGTATTATTCTAGATATATATTATACAGGGAATTACAGTTCAAGTAAAAGCCAGAAATCCAGCTATGCTAAAAGTATGGATACTTGTACTTATGCTAACCACTTTTTGCTTTTTCACATTATCCATCATACAAAGGCATTACATTCTGCATTCATTAAACCATACTTCAGATCATCTTCTCTATAAATAGAGACCTTCTCAGATCATTTCAAACACACACAAAAAACATTGCTAAGAGCTTGCAACTTTAGAATCACATTCTTCTTCAAAAATCCAAAACACCATTGAAGTGATTTTCGAGTTTCACTCCCTAAACAATTTTGATCCATTCTAAGCAATCAAACACCTTCTACATACTTAGTAGAAGTTGTCCAAACCCTTAAACCACATCTGTAACACTAAGAGCATCACCTTCTAAACTCCCTTTTCGTCAACTGCGAGTGGATTTGGACAGTGAGATAGAAGAAGTTTCAGAATAAATCAAGGGTACCTACAGCTTCAGGAAGGGTCAAGGGTGCTAAATGGATCATTTGTTTGCTTCTGGAACCATTGAAAGAGGCATTGGACATTGCTCCAATAGGTAAGTACATCTTGATTTGAAACTCTATGATCCACACATCATTTGCATTTATTTGAGTTACAAACATATTTGTCATGATGTAGTGATCATTTACCCTAGGTTAATTGTCATGTATCAGTGACATCTAGGATTTCATATTGAATGTTCAGTTTCTAGGGTTTATATGTTTCTGTTTAATTGTGGAATATGTAGGCAAAATAAACGAAATTAAAATACACCACTGAATTCCTTGTCAAAATCCAAGCAATTTTTATGTTTACTTTTTTTTTGATTTGGTTGAGTATTATGAAAGTTAGCAAGTTTGAGAATGTTGATCATGGTGGACATGATTGTGAGGAAGAAGACGAATTTGGGGTGGCGCAAAATCTAATTTAAAATTTTGTTTTACTATTTTATTTATTGTTTGTATCCTTTGTCCTGAATTGGCATTGCGCCGTGATGGATAGAAGCTTGGTTTGTGTGTGTATGCGTGCATAAGGTCTGGGGTTCAAACCCCCTTCACCCCAGACCTTTTTGCTATATTTATTTTGTTCATTTGCATGTGAAAGCTTCATATATTATCATGTGCTCGCGCCTTATGTTCAAGCTGCAAGACCTTTTTGCTATATTTATTTTGTTCATTTCCATGTGAAAGCTTCATATATTATCATGTGCTCGCGCCTTATGTTCAAGCTGCAACACTTAGCCTAGTGGTAGGATTTTTAGGCAGTATACAAGAGGGTGTGGGTTCATGCCCTTCCAACACCATTCCTTTATTTTTATCACTTGTTTTTCTTTTGTTTTTTCTTCATTTTATTTTCTTTTTATTTTCTTTTTAATCCATGATTTTCTATTTATTCACTTTGCTCCCTTTTTGTTTTCTCATCATTAATATTTTGGAAATCTTGATTTTATTTTATTTAGCATATTTATTAAAAAATCAAATATATATATATTAATCATTTTTTTAAAATTCAAAAACCCTAAAAATGTTTCCCATCCTTTCTTGCATTTATTTGTGGACTTGTGTTGATGTCATCTTCAATTTTGTCATGTTTAAACATCCTTGTTCATGTTCATGTTTGATTTTGTTCCTTTTAAGTATCATGTTTGATGGTGATAACCTAAAACCTTGGTGTTGTTCATATCTTGCCCTTTTGTCTTTGTGGTGATAATGTCTTGGTAACCATGATAACATGCTTGTTCCTAATGACAACATTTTTGTCTTATTTGAATACCATTGAATGATTAGTTTTGTTCATATTTATTTCAAGTATGGCCATATGCTTTGAATTTTTCTTTGTTGAAACTTGTCTTGTATATATGTGCATCCATGGTTCCTTGTACATGTTTGTTGACCTATGTCAATCCATGATTTCATGTTTGTCTCTTTGGTTTAGTGATTGTTCATATTTTTTACCATGTTGCCTAAATCTAAGGGAGGGACTTGTTGTTGATGTCTTTGTCATTTGCATTTGCATCTTTACATCTTTCTTGTACATATATCTCTCAACTTGTGATCCTAGAACTTGCTATCCCTTAGGAAGTTTCCCTTAGGATTACCCTCAATTTAGACCTTCAATTAGGGTTTCCCCCTTTACAAACTCAAAACCACTTTTCATTAAAAATCTTGACTTTAGGTCATTGATCTTTTCAAAACTCTTTTCTTAATAAATGCTTCAAGACATCTTAAGCATATTCAAAACTCTTTCACAAAAACTAAAAGACACAAACTTCAATTCAAACCTTTTGCCACTTTGGCTTTTCAACTTTAAAACCTTTTCAAAATAGATTAGACATTAGTCATCTCCAGTTGAGATATAAATCTCCTACCCCAAAATATTGTTGAGAAAGAAGTTGATTCTTTTCCACTTGAGAGAGGTATGTGGCATACTTGTTGATTCTATATCCAAGTTAGAGCCCTTCTCTCAATGTGAAGCAAATATCCCTCTTCCACATGTTTGTGGTGGTTTAGATGAGTACTCTCCTTAAGATGACAACTTGTCTCTTCTTCATGAAAATCCACCTTAACAAACCTTTTTCAATTTATACCCCGAACTACGAGGTTTTTACGTAGGCATAAGACGTTGTGTCTTGCCAAACACAAAAATTATAAAAAAAAACATTTCTCTTCTCATCTCCTCAATCAATCCCAAATTGCAAACGACTTAACAATAACACAAATTCAACAAGAGGTTCTTATAGAGTATTATAGATACTTAGGGTGCTAATACCTTCCCTTAGTATAACCAACCCCCAAACCTTATATCTCTTTATTGCATTGTCTTTGCATTGTATATTTATGGGTTATTCTTTCTTTACCCCTTCCCTTGGATAAATTAAAGATTGGTGACGATATCTTAAGATTTGTGAAGCCTAACTAACTTAATAACTATGGTCTCCGATTCTCACCGCGACACTCACAATCCAACATTTCATGAAATACGTAAATAAATAGAATTGGATTGTCATGTTATTCGTGAAAAGATTCAATCCAAGCTCATACATTTGTTTCCAATTTCGACTGCCCAACTTTTGTATGTGTTTACAAAGCCATTACATTCTCTTGCTTTATGCTCTATCTTGACCAAGTTGAGCCTTTGAAGTATTCAAAGTCAAACTTGAGGGAAAATATTAGATATATTAACTATATACTAGTCATTATTTGCTTAAGTGTATTTTACTTCTTGCATAGCTTATATATATATATATATATATATATATATATATATATATATATATATATATATATATATATATATATATATATATATATAGGCTTAAATAGTGTTTTCGTCCCTGTAAGTTAGCGAGTTTTTGGTTTTCGTCCTTGTAATTTTTTTTTTGGTTTTAGTCCCTATATCTTACTTTTACTTGCTGTTTAGTCCCTAAAGCCAAAATCCGAAGGTTTCCTGCGGATTTTCCTGCTGAATTTCCTGCGGATTTTGGTTTTAAGGACAAAAACGAACGCGAATGTGAAATATAGGGACTAAAACAAAAAAAAAAATATTACAGGGACGAAAACGAAAAATACGCTAACTTACAGGGACGAAAACCAAAAACACGCTAACTTACAAGGATGAAAACACTATTTAAGCCATATATATATATATATATATATATATATATATATATATATATATATATATATAATCTATTGTACTAATTATGAATTAATTCAATGAAAGTACTTCATTCATTATCACTTTCTCTCTCTTCTTGAATGTATCTATGTGTAACTGAATTGTTCTCTTTCTCTATGGTGAGACCCTCCATCATTGACAACTAGGGCTGGGCAAAAATCGACGGCCCAACCCAACCCAGCTGAAACCAAAAAAAATATGTTATTGGGCGGGTTCAAGCGGCCCAACGGGTTAACCGGGTTACTTAGACGGGTTGAGGTGAGTTTAAATGGGCAGGCCAGGTAGCAAAGTTTAGACTGCGGGTACCCAGACCCGCCCGCGTATAGGAAAGAAAAACATTGTTTATGTTACTCGTAACGCCCTTTACTCACACATCAGTTTTCACTCTCCACTCATTCTCTTCTCCAAACATTCTCTCTCACAATTGAACCCTAGCAGAGTACACAGTCCACCATTTCTCTTCTCCCTCATCAATCACCATATTTATTCACCCTCACTGCCACCACGACAAACCCTCAGTCCACCACCATAACTCATCGTTACTCATCCTCACAGCCACCACTAATTCACCACGACAAACCCTCAGTCCACCACCATAACTCATCGTTACTCATCCTCACAGCCACCACTACTTCAAGACGAAGAAACATATTCTTTTCTCAATAACCTTTACGAAGAACAACACCATTTGAAGTTGTGATACTCTTTCTAACATTTTTCTACTTTTGTTTGCAAGGTTGGTGGTTTTCATTCACTTTTTGTGTTTTGTATAGTTAGGTTTTGCTATTTAGGTTTTGAATAACCATTTTGTGTTGATATGTTGTCTTATTTTCTCTTGTTGTTTCATTTCATGACAACAAAATTGTCATTTACAACCAGACATTTGGACATTGTATGAAATTTGACACAGATTCACAGATTCAAGATTTGACGAACAACATAATCGTCGTTAACAACCGACCATTAAAGTAAGCTTCTAAATATACATCTTTGACATAAATATCATAGTATGTTTATAGAATTTGTTCCGTCGAACCACAAAAACTATTGGATAACACAATTTTCACATGAATATTAGAATATAATGACAATATCTATAGTTTCTGAATATACAGCTTTCAAATGTATTTTTAGCTTATGAATATTCAGCTTTCACAATATTAAAGTAAAATATTTATGTCTAGTTTAAGTGAATGTAACATCATGAAGAAGAAATTTGTTGATATGATTAGATGTATTGAAACATAATGTATATTTTGACTGGTTTAGTAATACGTGGATATGTTTCTGACTGGTTTAATAATATTTAGTTATTGTTTTTACATATAACTACATAATGTCAAACAAGCTACATACTTGCAAGTTCAATCTTTAGGACATTATGACAGGAGGGTAAATTATTTAAGTTGCAAAAAGACAAATAAATTTTAATCTGCTTCTGTCAATTAGAAAATACATTAAGTAGAACACCTCTCATTCAAATAACAATGAACATTTGAAGTTATTAGAAAACAGTGTGATAATACTTGTTTATAAATCATTTTGGCATGTATGTATATGAAAGTATAAGTTATTTTATACACTGAGTTGTTTTATTAATTATAAGAAGAAAATTAAAAGAGTTTGATTAAAAAGAAATAATAAATAATAAGAATGACTAGCAGTGGGTTTTCACTAATTGTTGTGTTGTTCTCTATTTCACATTTTCTCAGTGCTTTATTCTCCATGGACACAGTGTTGGTTTTAAAACACTCCCTCGTTTTTATATTTTGTTTCGAAACATCTTGATTAATTGTTTCAATGTTTTTCTGTGAACTTGAACTATTTCTCTTCCAGTACTCTTCATTTCTATTAATTTCTACCTTTAATTTTGAAACAATGCTTGTATTGTGTTTTGTTTCTTGCATATGCATGTTGCTATTTCTCTAATGTGTTATTTGATACCACTGGATTAAAGTTTATACTTCAAAAATCTTGATTAATACAACTATTATAAGAGTTGGATTCTTTTTTGTGGCCTTGTGTTTTCTCTTCTAACTGTGTTGAATTTTTTCATTTACCGCTACAAACAAATATTAATTCTGCTACTACTACTGTTTTTCCAAAACATATATAATTGAAACATCTCATGTCATGTGAGGGAATATGTAAACAAAACAACAAAAGTTAATCCCTCAATGTTTGTGGGATTTGCAACTAACTCGTGTTAAAAGAGACTAAAAATGCAAACTTCTATAGAACATTGAATTTGATGACGGGGTAGAAACTCAAACTGCCATAGAACATTTGAAAAATGTGAATTTAGTGAATTTAATATTTATCATTTTTATATTTTTACTTATTACATCTGTTAATTTTAAAATTTCAGGTTTGTTGCTGACTTGTTGAAGAATTAATGGATATAAATGCTTTGTTAATTTTTTGATATAAATGTAATAATTTGTATTTCATTTTTAATTTTTTATTGATGAGAAGTTGTGGAATTTATATTAGTTATGAAATATTTTCAATGTACTTTTGGTTTGGACCTGAAACTATTCTTAATATATTTCATCAATAGAGCAGTGGACCAACTTGAATATAAAATAAATTGCACATTAGTTTAGAATTAATTTAAGGAATTCTTTTTTTTTTAAAGCTTGACATTTGTTGGGTTTAAAATTGTAACTGGCCCAATAATCCAAAATACCTGCCTAAATTCACCCGTAATCCGTTTTAAACCAATCCGTCAAACCATTATTCAAAATGAGTGGAATTAGGTCTGCATTCTCCAACCGCGGTTTGGGTTGGGTGGTGGTTTTGGACCCGAAATCGCCCAACCCGACGCGTTGTCCAGCCCTATTGACAACATACTCTATCAATAGTCCATTAATACCTCTGAATTACCATGTGATTCCTTGTGTCCTACACCTCTATCTAATCCAAATTAGCCTTCCAACCAAACCAAATTATGCATATCAACTAGACCAACTAAACCTCCTAGTTATCTCAAGGACTTTCATTGTCATTGCAAAACTAAACATTCATCATATACTACTAAGTTATTATATCCTTACATTATGCACTATCCTATCACAAATCATCTCCATCTCATCTTAACTACACACTTTCCATTTCAAATTCTATAAACCACAACCTTATACAAACAGGCCATAACATCACCAAAATGGATTGATGCCATGAATAAGGAACTTCATGCTCTTCAACAAACAATACATGATCCTTTACTACCTTACCTAAAAGTAAGTTGCTATTGTCTGCAGATGGGTCCGTCGTATTAAACAAAAAGCTGATGTCACTGTGGATGCTACAAAACTCTCCTTGTAGCTAAAGGATACCTACTGGCTATCTTTACCTTCCTATTGCAGTCATTGAAGGATGAATTCTCCAAATTTTATATGTAGACAATGCACTTGTTGTTAAATTCCTGTCAATTACACCCTCACTCCCTGAATATAAGAGATAGTTAGGTCAGCTAATATTTTTTTATTCAAAATTAACTTAAGTACATCCAAAAAAAAATGGATCAAATTATATATTTGGGAATAGAGGGAATAGTTCATGAATGTTATGAGTTATGACATCTTGCTGCTACTAGTAACTATACTTGTTAGTGTTCTTTGATGGAGGGCAATTGAGTCCATATAAATACTATGATTGAATGTATAAGTCGTATCCTATCTCTAATATTTCTCAAGTGTGAGTTTATGTGGCTTTCTATAGGTAATAACAAAAAATATCATAATTGTTTGGACCGACTAGTAATCTCCAACTTATACAACCGCATTAACTCTACATTCTCAAACACAGACTATGATTGGTATCATACAAATAATAATTAGAGTTTATGTGGCTTTCTATAGGTAATAACAAAAAATATCATAATTGTTTGGACCGACTAGTAATCTCCAACTTATACAACCGCATTAACTCTACATTCTCAAACACAGACTATGATTGGTATCATACAAATAAAAATTACAATTACAAGCTCCTCATGGTAGCTACGTGAGATTGGTCCATCTTGAATTAATCGGTCGTAAGGCCGGATACCAAGATTTTCAACAAAAAAAACAATACAGTAATTTTGTTGTCGCACATACAATTACTTAACCAACACACGCACGTGTGTGTTCATAAAAATCCAATAAATAAAAAATATTCTATGATAAAAATTTAGTGCATACAAAATTGAGATCCACAAAATTCAAAATAGTTATAATTAAATTTAGGCTTAAATAGTGTTTTGGTCCCTGTAAGTTGGCGCGATTTTGGTTTTAGTCCCTGTATCTTTTTTTTTTCGGTCCAAGTCCCCACATGTTCATTTCCTTTTGGTTATAGTCCCTGCCGTCAATGAAACGTTTAAAAAAAGCTGAGTTGGCAGACGGTGCTGAGGTGGAGTATTCTTTTATCATTTCTTGTTTAATTTTCTTTACACACGTGGATTTAATCAATGGACCGTTAAATAAAGAGGGACCAAATACAAAAAACATTACAAATTTGTTTTGCTTCTTCTTCCTTCTACATTGGCACTGTTGTCTTCTTCTTTCTTCTACATTGGCTCTGTTATCTTCTTCTTATACCTTCAACATCCATGGCCTCGTTTTCTTCTGCGAACTCTCATCATGGTCAAGCACCGATTTGTGGTTGTAATAGAAGCATGAAAATGTTTATGTCAAATTCATTTGAAAACCCTAAGAGACGATTTTGGAAGTGTCAAAATTCAGGATTAATGTCTGGTTGCAAGTTGTTTATTTGGGACGATGAGCTTGAAAGAAATCCAACAAGTGATGTTAGATGTTTAGGTGGTTGCAACTGCTCTGAAGTGGTGAAGGATTTGGGGTTCATGGTCAAGGAGATTGAAAATGGTAAAAAAACAAAGATGAAGATTAAGCTGGAGAAGGAGAAGAGAAAAGTGAATCTATTGATGCTATTGTTGGTTGTTTCATGGGGGATGTTCTTTGGTTATCTGAAATGGTGAATCCAATTTGTTTGTGTTGTTGTTCAATTTTTTTGTCTTTAAGTCCTTGTAACATTATTGTATTTTGGAATTGGTCCCTGTACCATATGATGAATGAAAAACATGTTTTGGTTTTGTTCAGTATATGAATGCAATTATATTGTTTAGTATATGAATTCAATTAAGTTGATCATTGTGGTTGCAGTTGTACTTAAACCATATTTTGATAATTTTCATACTTAAAGTCATAACAAAATAAATACTTAAGTCATAATACATTGTTGGGGACGAAATACATAAATGCCTTAACTACAAGGCTAAAGCCAAAGCAGTATTGTAGTCATGATAGTTAACAAAAAACTCCTAGATGGAATCAAAAGTACAACATAATTCAAAACAGGCCATTGTCTACATAGTCCATGGTTGGTCTTGGCTACTTCCTTCTCCCTTAAGCTTTTTGCATCTTAGTGCCCTTGTTCTTTCACTTCTCCTCAATTCCAACTTCCTTGCCACCTTTTGTCTGGGTTGTTTGGCCTACAAAGTCACATAAAAAACATTCAGAATTAGAAAAAGATCAGCAGACCAAACATCATAATAGTTAACTCAGTATTAGACTCAACTGGTTTAGGATCATGTTGCTTTGGTGGAGCTGCATGAACAGGTTGTTCATTACCAACTTCAACAGTTGGCTGTGAGCCACCACCTTCTTTGATAGGTGCAGACAAAATGTAATTTGGCTGAGAGTCACCAACTCCTTGTGAAGCATGTACAGGTTGTTCATTAGCAACTTCCACAATAGCAACTTGGGGATTAGCTGGAATTTTGGCAGTGATGTCATTGATATTGGGTTGGGCTTGTGTTGCTTCAAAAGCTGCACAGAGATCTGCTGCAAGCATTTCAAATTCTGGATCCACATAACATTGTGTTCCCTGCTGTTGTTCAGTTGGAGCCTCAATATCAGCATTACTCGGATTCTGTTGATGTTCAGTTGGTTGGTCATTTTGTTGTTGTTGTTCTTCACTTGATGCCTCATCTTCAGTTGGCTGTGATGTCTGTGTAGCAGTTTTCTTAGGTTTTCTCTGCACAAATAAATATCAGCAATCAATATCAATGATAACAATAACACAATTTGTAAACATAATTGATATTCAAATGATACATTTCTTTTCTGAGCTTCAGGGTCAGGCACTTCAACCAAACAACTCCTGGCATTATGTCCATGCACTCCACATTTGGTACAACAATAAGTAGTATGTGTCCTTGTTTTGTTAGGATCTTCATCAGGTTCCCTTCTCCTTAACTTCTTTGGCCTACCAGGGCCTCTCTTGTATGATGGAGGC
Source organism: Lathyrus tuberosus (assembly GCA_022829125.1). Taxonomy (NCBI): domain Eukaryota; kingdom Viridiplantae; phylum Streptophyta; class Magnoliopsida; order Fabales; family Fabaceae; genus Lathyrus; species Lathyrus tuberosus. Next base: position 2,758,603 of record JALAZF010000431.1, on the reverse strand, counting down.
AACATTTCCTCAGTGTCAACTTCAGGCCACATGTCTTGGCCATTAATTGGGCTAATGTTGAAGTCATAGCATGCCACATATGTTTCTTTGGAGTAGCAATCATCTACATAGTCTTCTGGTTTTTGATTCCTAAACCCTAAGGCAGCAACTGCATGTCTACATGGTATGCCTACCAACTCCCAAAAGTTACAAGTTCAAGTTCTCTTAGATGTGTCAACTATGAACATTTGTTTGTTATGAATATGTTCAACTTGCCAAATACTGTCACCAGACCAAGTTGGAATCCAATTGCCAGCATGTTCTACTTCTTTATCTAACCTAATTCTAGGTCTTGGCATTATCCTATGTTCCCACCTATCAGCTTTTTCTCTTAATGTAGAATTTCTATTCATCAGATAGTTCCTTATCCATTCACACATTGTCAATATTGGTTTATCCCTAGCCACTAGTATTGTGCTATTGAAAGCCTCAGATACATTAGTCATTAACACATCACATTTGGGATAGAATGAAAAAGCATGCTTACACCATAATTTTGTTGGTATTTTGGCCAACCACTCCCAAGCCTTAGGATTAAATGCCTTTAGCTCTTTCATCTTTGCCTCCCATGCTTGTATATATGTTGACTTTGCTGCAGACATCATGAAGTCTCTGATTTTGGTGCCACCACCAAACTTCTTTTTGAAATTGGCATATAGATGCCTAAGACAAAGCCTATGCTCCATCCTCTCAAACATCTCCTCAAATACTGGAATTAAGCCCTTGACAGCAAAACAAACAATAAAATAAGGGACCTGATTCTAAACAACAAGACATTTTCAGGGACCAAATCAAAAACATAATCAAAATATAGATCTGATGAAATGTACCTTTTGTTGGTCTGAGATGAAGACCCATCTTTTTTCTTGCCCAATGTCTTCCAGAAGCAATGTCAAGAACCACCTCCATGACTCCTTTGTCTCAGTCTCACATACACCAAAGGCCAATGGATAGTATTGGTCGTTAGGATCCCTTCCAACAGCCACAAGCAAAGTTCCTCCATATTTTGTCTTTAGATGACAGCCATCAACACCAATGAATGGTCTACATGCGGTGGTGAATCCCTTTTTGATTCCATCAAAGCAGAAGTAAAAACAACCAAATCTGGGTTGAATTGTGGGTGCAATTCTTGTGACATTAATTTTACAAGTGTTGCCTGCATTGACCCTCCTTAATTCAGCAGAATACCTCCACAAAAGTGTATATTGCTTTGTGGCATCACCTTCAACCAAAGCCTTTGCTATTTGCTTAGCCTTCCATGCCCTGTTCATACTAATACCTACAGAATAACTTGTCCTAATATCAGTCACAATATCGCGAAGTTTGATTCCATCAGATGAAGCCATCCTAGCCGCTACAGTCTTAGCAATCCACTTGGAGTTAGCAGTAGTGTTATTTAAAACCCTACCACACGTGTGAGTACCAAACCATTTCTTCATTCGATACGTGTGTTTATTTCCCACTTTACTAACCAAAGCCAAAAAACCACATTTTCCCTTGCACACCACTCTCACTCTAACTTTGTCATTTTTCAGATACTTTATCTCTCTTCCATTCAAGACTGACCATTCAGTTATTGCCTCCTTAAACTCCTGCAGAGAAACAAACTCCAACCCAACTTTGAACTGGTAACCCTTGTCCAATTCCTCCATCTTAAATCTAGGATATGCTGGTCCTTTCTCTTCATCTGATGCATCTGGATCACTACTCCCTAGATCATCACTTAAATAATTAGTTTCAATCCCTTCATTACCAACTATATTCCCACTAGATGAACCCCCAGCTGCTTCAACATTTCTTATCTTTGATGGAGTTTTCCTATGTTTCTTTGCTACCTGCTTAACCTTTGCAGGGGTTTTTTCTACAGCATCAAATCCATCATCCAAACCAAGGGCTCTTTCATCCTCACTGTCCTCAAATGACAATTTGTAATCACTGTCATCACTATCATCACTATCAAAACTATCACTTTCAACATTACTTACATTATCAACACCAACTGTGTCACCTTCAACATGAGGAACACCATCATCCATAACTGTCTCAGCTTCAACATTACCTACATTGTCAGCTTCTACATTGTCAGCTTCTACATTGTCAGCTTCTACATTGACGGTTTCAACATCATTCTCAAGAACACCATCTTCGATAACATTGTCAGTTTCCACATCATTAACACATTCTTCCACAACTCTATGCTCAACAAAAAGGTCTACACTACAACTATTTTCAACAGAGTGTTCATAAATCTTAGCAGCATCAACATCACTAACTACCCTTGCATGTTTACCCGATACAATGTTATACCACCATAGCCAATAATCATTGATTTCAAGTTTGCAAATATCTTTAACTATACCGGTTGCTTCAAAGAAGCTCCACCTATCAGGGTCAATGTCTACTTCTACCTTATCCCCACCTAGGTAGTACACTACACCATGCCTAACAAACTTTCCTCCGTAATGCAAATTCACAGTGAAAACCATACCTGGATGATTCGATTTGGAAGCTCACTCGTATTCATACAAGCACCCTTCACCTTCCCTACGCTATGACTGAGGTGGAAAAGAGAAAGATGGAAATGGAAAGACAAACCCTAATTTACAGGGACTTAAAGGAAAAAGAGGGAAACTACATTTGATGAAATGTTATGGGGGTAAATGATTAAATCCACGTGTGTAAAGAAAATTAAACAAGAAATGATAAAAGAATACTCCACCTCAGCACCGTCTGCCAACTCAGCTTTTTTTAAACGTTTCATTGACGGCAGGGACTATAACCAAAAGGAAATGAACATGTGGGGACTTGGACCGAAAAAAAAAAGATACAGGGACTAAAACCAAAATCTCGCCAACTTACAGGGACCAAAACACTATTTAAGCCTTTAAAATAATGTTTAATTTTGATTTAAGACTCAAAATGATTACATATCTTTTACAACTTATAATTAAATATCTAAAAGAGAGAAAAATAAAAAATAAAATCATTAGAATTAAAATAAAAAATAAACCGTTAATGATTTCCTTTAAAATGATTTAAATTTGCAAAATAAAATCTTGTAACTACTCTAAACTTACAAACATACATTTTTATTTGTGATTAATTCATATCATTGTCTTAATTATAATTTATAATAAATTATTATAATATAAATTTGTTGCCCATATTTACTAAATAAAAAATCTTAACATAATTTAAACTCGATATAAAAAATAAAAAATAATTAACATCTGTTCATCGTACGGATCTAAATCAAGTAAAAGATAAAAGCAAAACTTGAGGTTTTAATTAAGGTTACATTTTGATTTCTCTCCTTTGAAATTTTCTTTTAATTATATGAAAAATCACTATAATGCCCTAATTTTCTAATACTAAACATTATTCTACTAATGATATATTTGTGGTCAAATGAGATTATTAGTAAACTCAATCTTTTAGATTAAAGAAGAGTGGTTTGGTTAGCAAATTGAATTTAATGCCAAGGCCATTATGGAATTTTCTCGTGTACAATATATAAGTCAATTGGAGAAGGTTTTGCCTCACTTTCTCTTTGTGTTTCTCTAACTTAGAAACCACAATTTTGTAGAGGAGAGAAAAAGCTAAAGAGAGAAGTGAGAGTTGAAGGAGAAAGAAGAAGAAGTTCTTAAGTTCATCATCAAATGATTTTGCTTATGTGAACTTCTAGTAGATTCTTTAAGAGAACACTACTACAAAAAAACTATTTAATAGCGTTTTTTTTTTCGGTTTAATAGCGCTTAAAAGCGCTCTTAACCAGGCTGCTATTTTAAATATTTTTGTTTGATAACGCTTTAAAAGCGCTATTATAGTACTGATAATTAATAGCGTTTTTCCAAAAGCGCTATTATAGTACTGATAATTAATAGTGTTTTTCCAAAAGCGCTATTATAGTAGCGGTATTTAATAGCGTTTTTTCAAAAGCGCTACAGAAGGATACATTTTGTGTTTTATAAAACGTATTTTGCTTTGATATTGATAGCACTTTCAAACAAAGCGCTATTATAAGGCACATGTTTGATAGCGCTTTTTCATAAATGTTTTATTATAGTATGTTTCATTAATAGCACTTTCTCTTCAAAACGCTATTGTAATACACTTTTTTTACACAAAATCATTCTTTTAGCCTATATATATATATATATATATATATATATATATATATATATATATATATATATGTGTGTGTGTGTGTGTGTGTGTGTGGCATTTGCATTTTACGACATTAAATTCATAAAAAATAATGATTAATCAACTAAAATATTTAAAAATGAAATAGAACCACTTAGTCAAGAACAAATGTAAATCCAGGAAGCCAAATTCACACCATCATAGTCACTAACACAACCATAGATTCAACATTTTTTTAACTACAATCAATTACAAAAAGACAAAACAATATTCAGGGAAGGCAAAACACGATAACAGTTGTTCCCAACACTAAGTCACACCAATCATCATCAAACCATAAATAAAATCTAATTCAAAAATAGAGAAAGGAAACTTTGTAAACAAAATCACAATCGAAACCGAAGCCAAAACTCAAACAATCCCATGTTGGAAAACTGAACAACAAAATCACAACCCACGTGCGAATCTGACCCTCCCTCCGTTCGTCTTTCTGATCGCGCAACACCACCTTCAGCCGCACCAACGCGCCGCCACAAAACCCACTCTGCACCTCGCGATTCTCCCTTGCCCCATCGAACCACTCGCAGGTGACCCTTCGAATACAACCGCGCCGTTTTCCATCAATCTAACCGCCATCACCGCTGATTTCACTCTTTCCAGTCGCCACTTCCCCCGCCGTGATCATGCCGATATCATTTTCATTTAGATCAATGATGGCGTGTTCGATTGTGCAGGGGACCGTAGCCCTGGCCCGGATGGGTTCAGCTTTGAGTTTATTAAAAAATGCTGGGATATAGTAGGTACAGATTTTACAAATTGTGTGTTGGAATTTTTTGCAGGTGAGCGATTGCACAAGACATTTGCATCATCTTTTGTGGTTTTGATTCCGAAAATTGAAAGTCCTAACAATCTGGAAGATTACAGACCTATCTCTCTTGTCACATCTGTTTACAAGGTGGTGACCAAAATCTTATCTAACAAGCTTAAAAAGAAGATTGGTGTCATTATCTCAAGTTCTCAAACAGCTTTTCTAGAAGGAAGGAACATTTTAGATGGTGTGCTGGTGTTGAATGAAATTATAGAGTTGGCTAAGCGAACCAAAAAAGAGCTTCTGTTGTTAAAAGTAGATTTTGCTAAAGCCTACGATTGTGTCGACTGGAATTACCTTCGTGACGTTATGAAACTTATGGGATTTGGCAAGCAATGGATGAGTTGGATGGAACTAGGAGTATTCAATAGTTTTTCAATTGTTTTGGTGAATGGGAGCCCTACATTGGATTTTTGTGTTTCTAGGGGTCTTAAGCAAGGGGACCCTCTTGCTCCTCTCTTATTTTCCATTGCAGCTGAGGGGCTTGCTGTCCTTATGAATAGAGCATTGAATGGTGGTTTATTTTCTGGCTTCAAAGTAAATTCTGATATATCCTTTCATCTTCTGCAATACGCAGATGATTCTATTCTAATTGGCGATGGATCTTGGAAGAATATCACGGCAGTGAAGTCCATTCTGAAGGGTTTCCATTTATCTTCAGGACTGGATGTTAATTTCAATAAGAGTTCTTTATTTAGTTTAGGTTTGGATGAGTACAAGGTTAAGGCTGCAGAACTATACCTGTCTTGTAAGGTTTCATCATTCCCGTTTTTGTTCTTAGGCATTCCTATTGGTGGAAATCACAGATTGATATCATTCTGGAAACCGATAATTGATAAAATGCGTTCTCGACTGAACTCGTGGCAAAGTCGTTTCCTTTCGATGGGTGGGAGAGTAACTTTGATCAATTCCCTGCAGAACTATACCTGTCTTGTAAGGTTTCATCATTCCCATTTTTGTTCTTAGGCATTCCTATTGGTGGAAATCACAGATTGATATCATTCTGGAAACCGATAATTGATAAAATGCGTTCTCGACTGAACTCGTGGCAAAGTCGTTTCCTTTCGATGGGTGGGAGAGTAACTTTGAATAATTCGGTACTTGTGAACTTACCAATTCACTACATGGCATCTTACAAGCTGCCGGCTAAGGTGATCCAAACTCTAATTTCTATTCAGAAGTCATTCTTGTGGAACAGGTTGGAGGCCAAAAGAGGGGTGTCGTGGATAAGTTGGAGCACGGTTTGTAAAAGACGAGAAGATGGTGGTTTAGGTGTGAAGGATCTTAAAATCTTTAACAGAGCATTAATGTTTAAATGGATATGGAAATTCTTGGAGAATAAGGAGACTTTGTGGAGGAGCCTTATTAACTTTCGGTACCCTGTTAATTTCCTAGGTTTCTTTAATGGTGAAAGCCAAGACTCTCAGATCCCTCCTTCTAGATGGTATCGAGATCTGTTGCAGGTGGCTACTTTTGGTGGTCTTGGAATGATTTCTGATTTAATTTCTTATAAATTAGGAAATGGTGATAAGGCTGTTTTTTGGATTTCAAGATGGGCTGGTGATGTGATATTAGCTAAAGCATATCCAGAGCTATGTCAATTCGCGGAATCTTTGGGGAGCACTGTGTTAGAAAATGGCTCATGGGTGGAAGGAAGGTGGTCATGGAACATCAAATTTCAGAGTTCCAGATTTTCACAGCAGGCCCAAGTTGAGTTTTTGGAGCTGCAGTCTTTGCTGGCTTCGGTTTCTCGTCCGTAGGGGTTCTGGATTCGACGTGCTGGCTGCTTAAGGATGCATAAACTTTTTATGTTTCTTCTGTATATTCTTTTTTGCAGGAAACAACTGATATACAAGAGATTCAGCTTGGAGCAGAAGGCAAGGCTGCTTTTAAACTTATATGGTTAGCTCAGGTTCCTTTTAAGGTTAAAGTTCTTGGTTGGAGAATATTACACAAGAGAATACCGACGAGAGATAACCTAACTTGCAGAGGTATTATTAATAGTAGACATGAAATGTCTTGTCCGTTTTGCTTTTTAGAAGCAGAATCTGTTGAGCATATATTGTTCTTTTGTCATAAGTCTAGGGATGTTTGGAATTTTGGTTGTAATTGGTTGGGTATTCCTATTATTCTAGTTGGAAATATGTTGAACCATTTGTCTTGTTGGGTCAAGGGGTGTGTCGACAGGAACGTTACAGTGAGTATTGCGGTTGGTCTGTGGCTGTCTATTTGCTGGGTTATTTGGACTTCTCGTAACTGTATTTTATTTAGGGATGAATTTTGGGATCTCGACACGATTTCGAATCGCATTCTATTGTATACATGGTGGTGGATAGGAAAGAATCACTTAGGTTCTTACTTTTGTAATTATTTCACTTGGGTAAATGCCCCTAGTGATTTTTGTGGCCGTTGATGTTTGAACCGGCTTTAGATGTATACGGATTAGGGTACCCCTTTGTACCCTTCATATATATAATCATTAGCTTATTAAAAAAAACTGTTTGTAAGTAGCAGCAATATCATCTTCCTCAATTTGATAATCACCGAAAAGCATAGGCTTCGATGACGGCATGAGAGAGTGTGTTAATGATAGCACATTAACATTTCTGTACTTAGCATGTTTATCCCAACTACTGAGGCCAATATACTGAACATTACAATTAGGATGAGAATCAGACCACTGGAAAACAACATCCTGAAAAGGGTATTTCCCATTACCTATGTTGATGAAGCCATCGTAGATACTGATCCAATAACTCTGAAATGAGTTTGAACAACAGAGACCAACCCCTGCCTCGGCCACAACAGTTTTACCGTTTACCTCAATTCTGAGACGTCGATTCCTATGACTCCCCAATATGATTGTGTAATGAGGACTGCTATCTCTTTTGTAGTGGTACCCTTGGCTTCCTACATTCTCCCTAAAAACCAATGTGACATCATTGCAGGAAAATACATCGAAAGCCTCGCATCCTCTACCTGCTTCCTGGAATTTTAAATCCTCATGCCACGCACACTTAAATGGTGGCACAGTCAGAAACTTCTCCACCATCTTTAATTAATCTAACAAATCAAAACATGGTTGTCTTCTAAGTAATAATTAATATGAATCAATACTCAACCAATCAATATAATCCAATTCGCAAATAAAATCAAGATATATACCGGAAAAATTGAGATCCCTAATTGAAATTACCTGCAAAAGTGCGACCTTGTTTTACACCAATTTGATGAGAGAAAGTGAAAGCTCACATAATCGATCAAGAATTGTTGTTGAGAATGTGAGGGTTTGGGAGAAAGAAAAAGGGGAAAAAGATGAGTGAGAGATCAAGTGAAAGAAGAAGAGGTTGGGAAAGAGGGAAACGTGGTCATGAATCTGAGGAAGAGAAAACGATTAAGTAGGCCTGTTCGCGGTTCGGTTTGGATCGGTTTTGTAGCAAAATGTCATCCGATCCAAAGATATATTTACTTGCTCTTTGGTTCGGTTATGGATAATTGGTTAAAAATATCCGATCCGATCCGATTTTTTGCGGTTTGATTTGGATCGGTTTTTTGGATATCCAAATTACAAATTATAATTTTATTAATATTGTAAAAACACTAATAAATAATAAATTTTATATAATATATAACATATACTTTATTAAAAGTTAATATTACAAAATAATAATGATCAGTTATGATTGAAACAAATGAAATAATAAAAATAAATAGATTAAATCAAACTAATAAATAGTATTTTATAAAAAAAGTATCAACTAATAATAAATTAGGACAAGGTATTATACTAATAAAAAATTAATAAGTATAAAAATATATACATGCGGTTTGGTTTGGTTTGGATCGGTTATGAAAAATCAATCCGAAATCCGATCCGAACCGATCGGTTTTTATAAAATGACATCCAAACACATCCAATAATTTTTGGTTTTTTGCGGTTTTTGGTTTTTTTGATCGGTTTGCGGTTTTTATTTGGATTGGTTTGGATTTGAACACCCCTACAATTGATGATTAATTAGTTTTTTTTATAAAAAAAGAACAGCTATGTGTCATTGATCCAGTGGCCACTGCCTCCAGGAGGCGTGGTTGGGCCGTCAAGTTGGGGTAAAGTTAAAAGAAAAAGTCCATTCGTGAGGTTTACAATTGTATCAAGATTCTTTATTCAACTTCCTACTTTTCCACTTTGTTACACTCGTCCTTGAAGGATCACGTAGCCTCCCCAAATAGGGAGTCTCGTAAGAAGAAGTTGGGCAGAGGTCCTCAGATCGAGTCTAGTAATTCTCTGTTGTGTTGTGAATCCATTACTGACACTGATGGGGAAAGAGGGAACTTGAGATGTCGTAGGGCTCTCGATGATATTCCATCTAAAATGAGAAATTCATTGAAGAAGCTTGGTTTACAAGGAGAAGTTGATGGAGAAGGATTAGAAGGTATTCTGCGGAAGTTGGATAGAGAAGACAAAGAAGCAAGATCAGTTAAAAAGGTTGTAGATATCCACGACCCATGAATATTGTTTCCTATAACGTCCGTGGGTGCTGCAGTTCTTTGAAGAGGAGGAGAATTTTGCAAACTCTTCTGAAAGGAAAGGCAGATATTTGTCTTCTTCGGGAAACGAAAGTTACGGAGATGGATTCAGCGCTTGTTAATAGTATCTGGAGGAATTTTGATATGGAGTGGTCTGCCTCTAATTCTTTAGGTAGATCAGGAGGTATCCTAACTTTGTGGAATAGTTGAACTATCTCAGTCGTTTCTAGTTTCAGTGGTGACGGGTTTTTGGGTATACAATTCTCGTGGAATAATCAATGCCTAACAGTGGTCAATGTTTATTCCCCGTGTGGTTATGTTGAGAAAAAGAGATTGTGGAGGGACCTTATCGAAGCTAAGGGTAAATTCCCTGGAGGTGGGTGGATCGTGGGTGGGGACTTCAATGTTGTGGTAATCGGGGAGGAGAGGAAAGAAGTTAGTGTTAACAATAGAAGAGAGATGAAGGATTTTAGCTCTTTCATAGAGGACATGAATTTGATTGATCTCCCGGTCGCTGGCAATCGGTTTACGTGGTTTAATTCTAATGGTAGGAGTAGAAGCATATTGGATAGAATTCTGGCTGATGATTTTGCGATTTCTCTGTTATCCTTGAAGAACCAAGTGGTTGGAGCTAGAGACGTGTCAGATCATCGTCCAGTGTGGATAAAGTCTAACATTGTCAATTGGGGTCCTAAACCTTTTAGAACTTTCAATTGTTGGTTTTCTCATAAGGAATTCATGCCATTTGTAAAGAAGTCCTGGGAATCTTATCATTTTACAGGTTCTCATTGTAACAAGCTGATCAAGAAGCTTCAGGCCCTTAAAGTTGATTTGCGAAACTGGAATCTTAATGTCTTTGGATGGCTCGAGTTAAAGATAGAAGAAAACGTCCAAAAGCTTAACCATTATGAGCTGCTTAGTGAAACAGATATAGTCCAACAAAATGAAGAGTTTGTCAGGGAGAGTCTGAGAATTCAGGAGGAGATGTGGAAGAATTTGAGGTTAAAAGAGAGTATGTTGGCTCAGAAATCGCGGGTGAGATGGCTTCAAGACGGGGACCTTAACACGAAGTACATTCATAATTCCTTAAAATCGAGGAATCGTTCGAATTGTCTATATGTTGTTACTATGGGAGACAACCTTGTGGAAGATCCTGAGGTAATTAAATTGGAAGCCTGCAGGTTATTTGAGGAAAGATACCAGAAACTTAATCATGTCAAGTTTAGGAGTGTGTCTGTTATGGTAGCGAGTCTTGAAGAGGCTGATAAATCCTTTCTTGAAGCGGATTTTAGTTCTGAAGATGTTAGAGAAGCAGTGATTAGCTGCGACAACAATAAGTGCCCCGGAGTTGATGGTTTCAATTTTCTGTTCATTAGAACTTGTTGGAATATAGTTGCAGAGGATTTTTCGAATTGAATCCTGGAATTTTTTAAAACTGGTTATCTTCCTAAGATGTTCGCTTCTTCTTTCATATCGTTAGTGCCGAAGGTGAATAATCCTCAACACTTTGAAGATTTTAGGCCTATTAGCCTTGTCAGTTGTATCCTAAAGATTATTTCTAAGATGCTTGCTGGTAGACTGGGTAAGGTTATTCATAAGCTTATTTCCCCTTCCCAAACTGCTTTTATCCCGGGCCGTCAGATTTTCGATGGTGTTTTGTTGGCTAGTGAAATAACAGATTATACTAAAAAGTTTAAGAAAGATTGCCTATTTCTTAAAGTCGACTTTGCTAAGGCGTATGATTGCGTTGATTGGTCTTATCTTGAAGACATGCTTATTAAAATGGGATTCGGTAGTAATTGGCTTAAATGGATTCGTGGATCTGTGTTTAACAGTTTCGTTTCGATTCTTATCAATGGAAGCCCTTCGAAAGACTTCAAGACTGGTAGGGGTTTGAAGAAGGGCGATCCTCTTGCTCCGTTTTTATTCGCTATTGTCGCAGAGGGTTTGGCTAGTTTGGTGAGAGCTGCTTCAAGGGATAATATGCTGTCTGATTTCAAAATTCAAGGTCATCCTACGGTTAGTTTGCTTCAGTTCGCTGACGACACGCTGTTAATTGGAGATGGTTCGTTTTCTAATATCTGGGCTTTCAAGACTATCTTGCGAGCGTTTGAATTGAGCTCTGGTCTTAAGATTAATTTCTCCAAAAGTTTTCTATATGGTGTGGGAGTTGATTATGTCTTCCTCTCGGCTGCTGAACTGTTTCTTAATTGTAACTCTGGTAGTCTTCCGTTCAGATTCCTTGGCCTGACGGTTGGAGGCAGCCATCACCGCTGCTCTTTTTGGGATCCGGTTTTGTCGTGCCTGAGGAATAGATTTTCTAAATGGACTGGGAGGAATTTGTCAATGGGGGGAAGAGTGTCCCTTATTAATTCAGTCCTTGTTAATCTCCCTTTACATCATCTGGCCTTCTACAAAGCTCCTAAGAAAGTGGTGAAGGAGTTCATAGCAATTCAGCGAAGGTTCTTGTGGGCTGGGAATTCTAACGATAGATATGTTTCCTGGGTTTCTTGGAATTCAGTATGTAAGCCGAAGGAGTTTGGTGGTCTAGGTATAAAACATGTTGGTAGATTTAATCGAGCACTTCTCGCAAAGTGGTTATGGAAGTTCCATAGTGGGGGGAGTGAAATTTGGAGGAAGAGTCTCACTATTAGATATGGAGCTCTAGGCGTTAAAGTGCAATCGTATCCTGACGTTGGTAAATTGAAGACAGATTCAATGTGGATGAAGGATTTATTGTCGATTTCGGTATCCGAGCCCGTTGATAATTTTTGCAATTTCATGGATTGCTCTGTTAGTGATGGGTCGGGAGTGGCTTTCTGGCAGGCGTTGTGGATCGGAGACACTCCGTTGAAAGCTAGATTTCCTAGTTTGTTTGAGGCCTGCAGTAGGAAGGCATTGGCTGTTAGTGATTTAGGCGATTGGGTTGGTGGGGAATGGCGCCGGAAGCTCGTGTATTTGTTGGATAATTCTGTCAACATCTCAGATCAAGAACGAATGGACTGCTGCAATCTGCTGGGTACCCAGTCTGTTATTAAAGAGGTGCGGGATGAGTGGGGTTGGTCTCTCCATGTTTCTAGGAAGTTTACGGTTAATTCTCTCTACTTGTCCTTGGCGTATTCTTCTGCAGTAAATGATAATGAGATAGATTACGCAGAGATTCTGGATCTTCTTTGGAAGACGGTCATACCGTCGAAAGTGCAGGTTTTCAGCTGGAGGATGGCGTTAGATAGATTGCCTACTAGATCTAATTTGGTGGCGAGAAGGTTAATTGTCGACGAACATGATAAGGTATGTGTGTTTTGTTTCCGTCAATTAGAGGATGCATCTCATTTATTCTTCTCTTGCTTCAAGTCTATATCAGTGTGGAACAAGATTTGTGAGTGGGTGGACATAGATTTTATATCTGAAACTTGTAGCAGTCATCATTGCAAAGGAGTGGAACACGAGCCTTAAAGGTCGATGTAAAGCGGAGAAGATCAATACTATTTGGTTCATAACTTGCTGGAATTTGTGGAATGTCAGAAACAATATTTTATTTAATGACGCCTTGTGTGTTGTTGAGGAAATTGTTTACGATATAAAAATTTCTTCGTGGAATTGGTTGATCCTTGGTATTAAGGGTAGCAAGAAGTGTACGTTGTACGATTGGTTTAAGTTTCCGTTCGATTTCTTTTAATGTTTTGAGACTATTGGTGGTTGTAGTTTGTTGGTCTGAGATTTCCTTAATCTCTTATTAATGAATTTGCTTATAAAAAAAAAGAATAATACAAAATTAAATTTTGCTTTAACTAACTCATAATCTAATTCAAACATTTTTATTTAAGCTAATTATTTGCATTTTTAAACCTATTTCAATTTGTCATTTATTTAGTGTAATGGCAGTTTAATCTGAATTTTATTAAAACTTATTACGTAGATTTTGTCCCTTTAGCTAACATCTTAAACAATTCTATGCAATATAAAAAAGGGGAATTGTAAAAAGTATTATTAGATAATTTTATATTTGGACTCATTGAAATGATTAGATAATTCTTTGGATAATTATAATTAAAATGGGGTTAGGAGACAAAAATTAGGAATTTAAATTATAGATTAATTTTTGAATAAATAAGCATAATAAAATTGGGGACTTATTCTTTATATGGTTATTAATAATGGGATAATTTTGGCATAATTTTTGGGATATTAGGGATAGAATTGGGATAAAATAATGGGATATTAGGGATTTCAAATAATAGAATAGTCCAATAATAGCGTTTTTTAAAAAGCGATATCTTAGTGAAAAATATTAATAACGTTTTTAAAAAAGTGCTATTTTAGTGAAGAATATTAATAGCGTTTTAAAGAAAGTGTTATCTTAGTGAAGTTTAATAATAGCATTTTTTTACAAAGTGCTATCAAAATCACATTTTCTGTACCCTATAATAGCCCATGACCATAAAGTGCTATTATAGATGTGTTTGTTTCCTTTTTAATAGCACTTTCTTTAAAAGCGTTATTAAATTAGGCGATACAAAATATCAATTTTGGCGTAGTGGAAAGTGCCAAAATCAACTTAGAACAGCACCATCTCATAATCATCTAACTCAATTTCCATGTTTTGTCAATGAAAGATGGTGTTTCTTGATAGATTCTAGCACACTTACATGTTAGGATTAAGTAGGATGATTGATTCTTGCTTAGCATAAAGGGAAATGAGCGTGTCTTGTAAATGCATTTTGTAATATGGTATGATTATATGTTGATAACTTGCATGAGTTGTTTTTGTTGTATTTTGATCCTTTTAACATGGTATATGATGTTGGGTTTATTTGATTGTGTGTTGAACTGTAGAAAATAAGGTTTAAACATGGATTTTTTTGAAAAATCGTGGACTATAATCGATTACACTTTTAGTGTTATCTATTACAACCATGAAATCCTTGGTCTTTTTGAAACAAATGATAATGTAATGGATTCCACTTTTGGTATAATTGATTACAATCCATGGGACTTAGAAAAATGAAAAACAAAATAGTCATGTAACCGATTATAGTTGTGATGTAATTGTGTCCTGTTCACCATCTCTTTCAAATATCCAGCATTTTAGAGTTTTTTCATTCCCTTCAACTTCCAAGGCTACTTGTGTAAAATGGTCTATGTAAGAGTGTAAACTCTCTTTCTTTCCCTGGTTTATTCCGCTTATGAATATATAATCATTATTTTTCTTTTCCAAGTCGTGAAATGAGTTGTGAAGCTCTCGCATAGGTCGTTCTATGACTTAATGGTCCCATCTGGTAGAGTTTTGAACCATAACCTAGCAGTTCCAGTCAGAGATACTGCAAATAATTTTCACTTGGAAAGTTCATCAACATAAAAATAGTTCAAATGCTTATCCACAAGTTGCATGTTCTCGTCGAGACCTCCTTACCTGTAGTATTATTTAGCTTATGATGCTTCTCTAGTGACTTCGACATCTGACTATCCAAGATGCAGGCGCAATGAGGTTGCTTATTGAAATTCTTCACTGATGATTTCCCTACGTACTTGATCGTACCTGGATCAGACAGGAGAACGGTGGCCAGCAATGTCATGAATCCTCAGCTCCGATGATGGTGAGACGGCCGGGGGGGGGGGGTGTACCTGCAAGGTACACCGACGCTCAAGTAAGGCACATGTCAGAAGTAAAAGCAAGTACAGAAAAAGGTTAGAGTGTATAAGATTGTGTAACCTGACCCTCTCAAGTGAGAGGGTATTTATAGAGAGCCCCCAGCACGGGGCCAACGGTTACTTGCATTGGGTTGGACTGCAAGGCCCAATCCAAGCAACTGCCAGGGCTTACGTGGCGTAGTGAAGACCAGCATGTGGTCTTCGCCCTGGTGTAACGGTCCCTAAATCTCCGAAAGTAGGGTAGACCTATTCTTTCGGGAGTGGGAAGTTACAAGAAAACGTGTCCTTGCGGGGAGGAGCACGTAGGGTGTCAGGGAGAGGTGTGTCCGTAGGTCAAATGCTTCTGCCCGACAGCCTTGACCTCGCGTGCCCGACGACCAAGAGGACTGGCCCGTGCCCGACATGGGAGTGGCTTTGGCCTTGTTGGGCTTCCGATGGCATTGGGCTTGGACCTGCCCGACAGCGGGGCAGGCGCTGGCCCAGTCCAGAACAGGAGCCCCCCAAGTCGTTGCTCTGAGGTGTCAGAGTAATGACTTAAGGATCAGCACCATGTCGAGGAAGCATCCCGTCGAGGAAGGGATTTTGAACGAGGGGCGGTTGGTCAGCCTGGCAGAAATAAGCCAACTTGCTCGCGCTAGCCTAGTCGAGGTTTGGTGACGTTGCGGGGATACGAGAAGTTTGAACTGAGGAGAACAGAAGGACACGTGATGGGGAATGAAGAGACATGCGTGGGAGCGCGTGTGCCACGTGTTGCATCTCATCATTGCCTAGGGCGGCTACGCTAGGGTAGCGTAATCGATTGGCTAGGAGCCCTCGAGGTTCGTGAGACCCTTATAAATAGGGGCCATCTCGTTTCATTTCCATTTTCGCTCTCCCTTTGCTCAGACTTTGCCTTCTTTCGTTCTCTCTCCAACCACTGTTCGCCGCCACCGACGGCCGCACCGGAACCCTACCGGAAGTACCTTTGAAGTAAGTTTCTCTCTTTTTCCCTCTTTTGTTTGCATTTGTAGGGTGAATCTATGGTGAACTGATGAATTTCCCATGGAAATCACGAAATATCTGGCGAAAACGGCGGAAGTTCATAGGTTAGTCGCTGAATCTCGCGAGGATAAAGGATGAAATCCCCGGGGAAACGAAGAATGTCTCGGGGACATGGGTCGAATATCTCGGGGTCCCGCCCAACGTCGCTCTCCGCAGACCTGAGGATGGTCGCAGGTTCGCGTTCCCCGACATTCCTTCCTCGCCCTTTCACTTGATCAGCGGTGGAGGGGTGGATTTGATATGGGTCATCAAATTCACCATTTCCTTTCGCTTTTCAGGTAAATGGATGCACTGCCAGTGGCTGAGGGATCTTTAGATACTTACGACGAGCCCGACTCACCCATAGCAGAGACAACCAGCGCCGGGGAGAGATCGCCCAACGACTGGACCTGCGAGGAGGCCGTAAACATGATGTCCCTGTTTATCGACGGGGACGAGGACGACATATTTTGCACCATCGAGCACCGTCTAGTGGGCTCTACAAAGATGTGGAACGTGTTCAGGCCGAGGCCACATCATTGAATATGCTCGACATACAGAGGGATGTGATTTCCCGTATACGAGTTCATGTTCGACGAGGCGCGGTGGCGTTTGCCCTTCACAGATTTCCAATAGTCAGTGTTTGTCTGGCTGCGTTTGGCCCCTTCTCAGCTCCACCCCAACTCTCTCGCTTTCATTAGGGCTTTTGAGCTCGTGTGTAAATACCTGAAGGTCGGGGCGACCGTGCCCTTAGTTTTTCGCATTTTCCATCTTCAACGGCAGGCCGTCGACGATAAGCATGGTTGGGTGTCCTTCAAGCAGGTGAGAAGCCTGTTTCACACTTATATGGACTCTGTGCAAGATTTCAAGTACCGGTATTACCTTGTGAGATCAGTCATACTCGAGGCCATAAATTCAGTGTACCATCGGGTCGTCGAAGAAGTAGATGGGCGGCGAGAGGAGGACCTTGTGCCTAGGTTCTCGTTGTTCTGGACTGAAGAACACTTCAAGAGGGGAATGGACAGCTATACTATCAGCCCTGGTAAACTCTTTGAAGGGGATCGCTTGGCTCACGAGGCCATAGTCAAGTTCGTCAGTGGGTTTAACAAAGCCAAGTTCGTGACGCCAAACGGGGACTTCCTTCTGGGCGAGGACGGGGAGGTCTTAACGAAACGTTGATTGATCAACACTAGGGATATCCTCGAGACGTTTTCTGACGAGGAGGCTCTCGAGCTGTTAGGTGGGGTGGCCTCCCCGACCTGCTTTTCCCTTCGTCCTACTTTTCGAGTTACTGACCTCTTTGTTTTCTGTGCATGTAAGATGTCGAGTGTTGAGGAGCGTCTCAAGAAACTGAAAAACACCCGAGCTTCGAAAAAGGGTCGGGTCGAACAGCTCCGAGCACAACATCCTGCCACGACTTCAGTGCCCATGGATTCTTCAACCTCTCCCCAAGGGAGTCAGTCTCCCTGTAGCCAAGGGTCTCTGAAACGGCAGCGCACAGACGGGCAGGTGGACGTCGATCTGACGGTTGAGAACAGTCTTCCCTCTGATAAGTTCATACTTCCTCATTGTCATTTGAGGCCCCACTTCTTCTCGGGTGCCAACTCTCCAGGTATCCCTGCTGCCGAAGTCCAGGCCGTCCTGAGTGCTCCTCAAGCTTCGAGGAGGAAATCCCTGCTTGAGGACTTGTCCGCCGTTATACGAGTCTGTTCGACGGTTTTAATCTTAAACGACGAGACTTGTCCAGCTGCCGAGCTGACCGGGATGCAAGAGAGGTTCCAGTCCGTTGTTGCCGAGGTGACAAAAGTGGGCAAGGAGCTGATTGAGTGCAAAGAAATGAACTGAGTTCAGGCCGAGCATCAGAAGCAGCAGGCCGAAAACCTGAAACAGCTTGAGGAGAAGTTGAGATAAGCCGTGGAGGGAAGGAAAAGCCTCTTGGAGAAGGTCGTTGAATTAGAAGATGCTGCTCGCCCCGTCGAGGAAGAAACCGAAAAAGATAGATTGTTGACGTCGCGGGCAGCGTTGATTGCTAAACTCTGAGAAACTGAGCAAGACAGCCTTGTGGCTGGTGAAATAGGCTTCAAGAATACCGTGCAGCAGCTTCAGATCCTCAACCCTGGCCTCATTACGGAGGGAGCCCACTCTGACTACGACGTGGTTGATGGTCGAATCGTGCGGCCGGTGGAAGAGGAAGAGGTTGACGGGGGCACGACCGGGCGTGAGCAGCCAGAGGGGACGGCCGCAGAATAGTTTCTATTTTCTTGTTTTGCTTGGCCTGCGAACCATTTCATTTTGTTTCTTTTGTTTTCCCGACCTGCGCGCCAAGGGCTTTTGGAATATTTGTAATATTTGTACAATGGGCTTTTTGCCCGAATTTATATTTTGATCGCTGCGTTTATATGTGTGTGATGTTTACTTGTTTTGTTTGTTTTACTTAAGTAATGTGTTGATTTTGGGAGTTGCTCGACTTCGATGTTCCTCGACCGTGTGGGGAACTGGTCGGGTGGTCAGAGGTGTATTCCGCCCTTCAACGGGGCTAAGAGCTCGTTAGAAGTCTTTAACCTCGTGGCATGAACTTCCCATCGCGAGCTGGGTGTTCTGCCTACATGGTACGACGACGATGGGGCTCGATCGAGGTGTCCTCGTCGGATCAATGGTCTTCGCGCACACACAAAACGACCTTGATCATTGCATTGAAGAGGAGTGTCGCGCTTGTACCTTAGCGCGCCCCCGTAATCACGACGCTTGGGTGTCGCAGGCAGTGTCTAACTGTAGAATTGTTTGAGTTTCTCAGCATTCCATGGTCGAGCAAGTTCCTCCCCGTGTAGATTTTCGAGGAAGTAGGCTCTCGTCCCCGTCTTTCTGCGGACGCGGTACGGGCCCTCCCAGTTCGCGGCGAGTTTACCTTCCCGCGAATCTTTTTGGTTCCTTCGTAGGACGAGGGTGCCTACTTAAAAATCACGCTTAATAACTTTGTTGTTATGGCGTAAAGTAATTTTTTGTTTGAGTGAGGCTTCCTGTTGGGAGGCCCCCGTTCTTGTCTCTTCGACGAAGTCGAGTTCTTCCCTTAGGGCCTCGTTGTTTGCCCCCTCCTCGAGGGGAGCTTCTGTCCTCCTCGAGGGTTCCCTGACCTCCTCGGGGATCACTGCTTCCGTTTTGTAGGTCAGGCGAAAGGGAGTCTCCCCGGTTGTGGAATGTGGGGTTGTTCGGTAGGCCCAGAGGACGCTGTGGAGTTCTTCGACCCGCCTTTGTTTGGCCTCGCCGAGCCGACGTTTCAATCCTCGAAGGATCACCCGATTTGCTGCTTCGGCCTGCCCGTTTTTTTGTGGGTGCTCGACTGACGTGAAGTGCTGCTTCGTGCCTAGTTTGGCGACGAACTCTTGGAAGTTCTTGTCAGTGAACTGTGTCCCGTTGTCGGTGACGATTGCTTGGGGAACGCCGAACCGAGCGAGGATGTTCCTCTTGTAGAAACGGAGTATGTTGAAGGCCATGATCTTGGCTAAGGCTTCCGCCTCGATCCACTTTGTGAAATAGTCCACTCTGACGATAAGGTATTTATTCTGGTATGAACCCACGACGAAAGGTCCGAGGATGTCCATTCCCCACCACGCAAATGGCCAAGGGGACGAGAGAGTTTTGAGCTCATTGGGGGGAGCGAGGTGCATGTCCCTGTGTCTTTGGCATCTATCGCACCTCTTAACGTGCTCCTTGGCGTCATGTTGCATAGTGGGCCAGTAATACCCTGCCTGAAGTGCTTTGCGAGCTAAAGATCATCCACCAAGGTGTTGGGCATTGATGCCCTCGTGAATCTCTTCGAGGATACCGGGGACCTTATTTTCTTCGACACACCAGAGAAGGGGGATTGAAAATCCTCGGCGGTATAGTTTATCCTCGACTATCGTGTACGAACACGCTCGTCGTTTGACCATCCCCGCTTCCTTGGGATCTTCGGGGAGCTTGCCTGTCATTAGATATTTGTATACCGGTGTCATCCAACAATTGGCGTCCCCAATAGCGTTTACATCTGTCGTTGGAGCGGGTTTGTTGATGCTCGGATGAGAGAGTACTTCCTGGATGACTGACTTGTTTCCTCCTTTCTTCTTCATGCTAGCTAGTTTAGACAGGATGTCTGCCTGGATGTTGTGCTCGCGCGGGATGTGGGTCACCTTCGCGGAGACGAAACTCTTCATTTTTTCCTTTACTAAGGTTAAGTATTCGATGAGGCAATCATTCTTGGCCTGATACTCTCCCTGGACCTGGGAGGCCACGAGCTGGGAATCAGTAAATATCTTGACTTCCTTGGCCCCGAGGTCCTCGACCAAACGTAGCCCGGCGAGGAAAGCCTCGTATTCTGCCTAGTTGTTCGACGTCAGGAAGGATAACTCGAGGGAGACTTCGATCAGGATACCGTCCTCGTTCTCGAGGATGATGCCTGACCCGCTTCCTTTCGGGTTAGACGCCCCGTCGACATAGATTGTCCATCTTTGGGCTCCGTTGGTCGAAGGTTCGGGGATGGTCATTTCAGCCACGAAGTCGGCCAGCACTTGAGCTTTCAAGGCTTTCCTTCCTTCGTATTAGACGTCGAACTCGGCGAGTTCCAACGACCACCTGAGCATTCTTCCCGCCATGTCTGGTTGACCGATGAGTTGCCTTATCGGCTGCTCGGTTCTTACCACGATCGTGTGTGCCAGGAAGTAATGGCGAAGTCTTCGAGCTGCGGTGACGAGGGCCAAGGTGACCTTTTCGATCTATTGATACCTGATTTCAGGGCCCTGGAGGGATTTACTGGTGAAGTAAATCGGTTTCTGCCCGTCAGGAGTTTCTCGGATAAGGACAACGCTGACCGCCTCTTCCATGATGGCGAGATACAAGAAGAGCGTCTCCCCGTTCTCTGGTCATGAGAGGACCGGGGGTTGCGATAGTACCTGTTTGAGATGGAGGAACGCCTGCTCGCACTCCTCGCTCCATTCGAAGGTGGCCTTTTGGCGAAGAAGCTTGAAAAATGGGAGTGCGTATTGGGCAAATTTGGCGACGAAGCGGGAGAGGGCGGTTAGCATCCCGTTTAGCGACTGTATGGATTTCTTCAAGTCCGGGGCGAGTATCTCAGAGAAGGCCCTACACTTGTCGGGGTTCGCCTCGATTCCTCTCTCTGTGAGGTAGAAACCAAGGAATTTTCCTGCCCGAACGCCGAAGGTGCACTTGTTGGGGTTGAATCTCAAACGACATCTCCTCGCTGTGTCGAACACCTTTTTGAGATGAGTCGCATGGGCGAGTTCTGCCATGGACTTGACGATCATGTCTTCCATGTAGACCTTGAGCATATCGCTAATCTCTACCCGGAAGAATTTGTTCATCATCCGCTGGTAGGTCGCGTCGGCGTTCTTTAGGCCAAAGGGCATTACGTTGTAATAGTAATTGCCCGACTCGGTCATGAAGGCGGTATGCTGCTTGTCGGCCTTGTCCATGGGGATTTGGTTGTACCCCGAGTAAGCGTCCATGAAGAACAATAGCTTAAAACCTGCAGAATTGTCGACCAGCTGGTCGATGTTAGGTAAAGGGTAAGAATCTTTCGGGCATGCCCGGTTAAGGTCGGTATAATCAACACACATCCTCCATTTTCCATTAGTTTTCTTAACGAGTACAACGTTGGACAGCCAAGTTGTGTACTTGGCTTCCGAAATGAAATTTGCCTCTAGGAGGTCTTTTACAACCTTTTCAGTAGCCTCCCCTTTCTCCGGAGACTGCCTACGCCTACGTTGAGCTATGGCCCTAACGGCCGGGTCTATATTCAGTTGATGACAAGCCACCTCGGGGTCGAGTCCGGGCATTTCTGAAGCACTCCAGGCGAACAGGTCAGAATTCTCGCGGAGGCAGACCTCCAGCTGCTTCTTCGCCAGGTCGGGGAGTCCAGAACCAATCTTCAGGCTATGGTCGGGGTCGTCTCCGAGGGACACCAGCTCGAAGTCTCCGTCTGGGACGCGGCGCATTGGGTAGATAGGCTGCCCGTTGCCTTCAGCTAGAAGGTCATCCCTGGCGGCATCTTCTGGATCCTGTTCATCGGGGAACCTGCTGTCAAGGTCGACCGCGTTGACGGGCGGGAGTGGCATCTGCTCTGCGCCCGAAGATATCTTTGCTTGGTTCTTGGGCTTAGAACCAATGATGTTCAAACCCTTGATGGCAGCGTCGAAGCATCTTCTGGCCGCCTCGATGTCCCCGTGCATGGTAACCACACGACCTTTGGCGGTGTAGTACTTCATCTTTAGGTGAACCGTTGAAGGCACCGCAGTAAGTTCGCCCAGGGTGGTCCTCCCCAAGATGCAGTTATAGAGGGAAGGACAGTCGACCACCAGGAAGCGGGTCTTTATCTGTTGGGCAGTGTCGTCGATCCCGAAGGTGACCATCAGCTCTACGTAACCCCACGGGCTGGTGGTGGTGCCGTTGAACCCTTGCAAATCTGAGCCCACGTATGGGGTTAAGTGTCTTTCAGTAAGCTGGAGGGTGCTGAAGATGTGAGCATACATTATGTCCACCGAGCTTCCCTGGTCGACCAGGATCCTGCGGACGTCGAAGTTGGCCATCTGTGCTAGAATCAGGAGGGGAATAGTTGCATTTGACGCCCCTCCGGGCAACTCCTTGAGGTAGAAGGTGATTGGGTTTGATCTCCCTTGCACCTTGTCGAGGGTGGGGGTCTTCGCAGACGTAGCCAACTCTAGCTCGTCAAACTTCCTCTTAATTGATCCAACAGAGATCTTTTCCGGGCCCCCGCCTGATATAACCATCGTCTTGGGGAAGGTTTCCCACGTGCTACGGGCAGCAATGGGGTCTTCATCGGGGAAGCTCTTCCAAAGGTTGCGGACATCCTCGGCATCCTCGATTCCCTCGGGAATGCAAAAATCCTCGGGTCGAGTAATGCTGAGGGCGACCTGAAGTCGATTATCCCCGTCTGGATGGGTCGTATCCTCAACGCTCTGGGCGTCCCAGTTATCTGCTCGCGGGGGGTCATTCTTCTGGGCGTACTTCTTCAGATGGCCCTCCTTGATCAAGATTTTGATTGCATCCTTGAGGTGGATGCAATCTTCGGTGACGTTTCCGTGGCTACGGTGGAACCTGCAGTACTTGGATCTGTCAGTGTTTGGTTTGGGAGCCGTCGGTTTGGGAAAATGGACACTCCCCTTTTGAAACTCCGAGTTGGCGCATTCGGAGAATATTCGTGAGCGGGTCGCGTTGAGTGGAGTTTAATCCGAGAACATACCAGCAGGACAACGGGAGTCCCGGGGTTGGTTGTCCCTCCTCCTCTCTCCTACACGTCGAGGTAGAGGAGAGCCTTCATCTCTATGGCTGCGGGAGCCTTCTTGTCGTCGCAAGTCGAGGGCCAGCTGGGCGGCCTGTGACTCCTCGAACTCGATGTAAGACTGAACTCGAACGAGTAAATCTTCCAAGTCTATGGGCTTATGGATGCCCACGGTCTTGGCGAAGTTAGTTCCAGGGCGCAATCCCTTCGCGATCAGGAACTTCTTCATCTCATCGGTCGTGTGGACCTCGACAGCTTCTCGGTTGAACCTCTCGATATAATTTCAGAGAGTCATTCCATCCTTGAAAGATGGCCTCAAGGGACGCCACCGTCTTCGGATGTCGGCATGAAGCGGTAAAATGTCTGGAAAACCGCTGCTTGAACTGTTTCCAGGAAGTGATGGACTCTGGAGCAAGCCGTTTGTACCATGTCATGGCCCCTTTCCTAAGAGTCATAGGGAAGAGCCTGCACTTAATGGCTCCTCGAACATTCCTAAAGACGAGCATCGCTTCGAAGCTCTCAATATGGTCGTCAGGATCAGCCGTGCCGTCATAGGTCCCTAGCTGTGGGGGCTTCTCCATGCCCGGAGGTATCGGGGTGTCCATAATTTCCTTGGACATGGGGGTTCTTGGATCGTCTTCGTCACTTCAGACCGGGGACCTGGACGGGGAGTGACAGTCTTACCCAGATCCTTGTCCACGAGGGGGATTCTTGGGCTGGCCCCTGGGTCTCTCGCCAGCGTCTCTGCTCCTTTTCTTGGTCGTCTCTTTCAGGGGAGGCGAGCGGTGGCATTTCTGGGTAACTGCTGGTTGAGGGCGTTCCAAACGTGGCCCAAGATCCTCACGTCGCGGGGAGGGACTGCGGGAATCCTCCTGGGAGATTGATGGGGAGAGGGAGGACGACCGTGTCTTCGCGGGGAAGAACGTCTAGGTCGACCTCTCTCCAGAGCTTCGATCTGGATGTTCTGCTGTTCAATCATCTGGTTGGTCTGGTTGACCAGGGCGAACAGGGCCACCGTAATGGGATCTACGTCTGGCGGTGGCGGGATAGGCTGGTACACGGCCTGCGGAATCACCTGTTCGGCGACATCATCAGCTATGTCCTCGGAGAATAGGAAGCTGATCTGCCCATCTTAGATATCGAAGTCCTCGACTTGGACAGGAACGTTATCTTCACGATGGTCGCCGTTTTCGGATGGTGCGGCGACGACGTCCGGTGCTTTGGTTCCAGATACACTGGCCATGGTTGTTGAGAATGAATGCTTTGGTTTATGAAGGAGAAAAACGGGGAAGCAAAGAGTTTCCACAGATGGCGCCACAGATCGTACCTGGATCAGACAGAAGAATGGTGGCCAGCAACGTCGTGAATCATCAGCTCCGGTGATGGTGAGACGGCAGGGGGGGTGTACCTACAAGGTACTCCGACGCTCAAGTAAGGTACAGGTCAGAAGTAAAAGCAAGTACAGAAAAAGGTTAGAGTGTATGAGATTATGTAACCTGACCCTCTCAAGTGAGAGGGTATTTATAGAGAGCCCCCACCGCGGGGCCAATGGTTACTTGCAATGGGCTGGACTGCAAGGCCCAATCCAAACAACTGCCAGGGCTTACGTGGTGTAGTGAAGACCAGCACGTGGTCTTCGCCCTGGTGTAACGGTCCCTAAATCTCCGGAAGTAGGGCATACCCATTCTTTCGGGAGTGGGAAGTTACAAGAGAACGTGTCCTCGCGGGGAGGAGCACGTAGGGTGTCGGGGAGAGGTGTGTCTGTAGGTCAAATGCTTCTGCCCGACAGCTTTGACCTCACGTGCCCGACGACCAAGAAGACTGGCCCATGCCCGACACGGGAGTGGCTTTGGCCTTGTTGGGATTCCGATGGCATTGGGCTTGGACCTGCCCGATAGCGGGGCTGGCGCTGGCCCAGTCCAGAACACTACTATTGAGAAGAAACATGGATACCTCGATCTCATTTGTTACTCTAAGTTGGAGTTTGATGCTTCTTTTCTTCAACTGATTTTTCAATTTTGAAGCTCCATTTCTCCATGATGTGATTGGCTCGGGAGTCATAACTTGGATTATCATTGAAATGATATCATGGATAGTGTTTCCCTTCAGAAGCGTGTTTTGTAGGCTTTCATCAAGGTAAAACAATCTTTCTTTTATCTCCTGCGATTTTTTTCTTCTGAAAAGTATTATGTATACTATTTAGCAACTCATTAGCACCTTATACTCAAAGATTAGCAAGTAGCATTTGGAAATCAAGAAATGTTTTAGGCCGTGAGACTAGTGGTATTACTAGAGGTTTTAGCAGAGGTACCAGAGCAGATCATGCTGTAACGCCCCAGTTTTGTTAAATTTATTTAATAGAGTAGATTTAATTGGTTTTGGTTTTGTATTATTTTTTTATTGACTTTTATTTGGCAATATATTATTTTTCATCGTTGTTTATGTTTTATCGCGTTTTGAGAGCGTTTGCGAGATATTTGAGCTGAGGGGTATTTTGGTCTTTTTGGGGGGTAGATATTTTCATAAAAACAAAGAAAAGAGAGAAAAATAGTAAGGAAAAAGAAAAAGAGAAAGAGAAGAGAAAAAGAGAAAGAAGGAGAAGAAAGAAAGAGAGAAGAGGAGAAAGAGGAAAAATCAGGAAAACTCCGTTTCGAGCGCGAATAATCGGGTAAGGGTGAGAAGTTTCGATTATATCATGCTTGTATATGTATATGTATGTTTTATTTGAATGTTTGGGTGAAAAATATATGTTTTCTATTTGGTTGAATTTGTGAGCAATTGATAGAAATCGATGTTTTAACGGTTAGAATGCGGAATAGTTCGCGTAGAATAGTCGGGAAATGATAGGATTTAGTCGGGAATACTTGTTGGTATGATCGGGGGGTTTAAGGATGAGTTTGGAGGGATTTTTTGTCATAAAATTCTGGTTTTTCTGCTGTTTCGCGATGGTTAATTGATTAACCAAATGCGTTAATCGATTAACAGTGTAAGTTTCAGAAAAATATTATTTTCAAAAACCCATAACTTTTGATCCGTAAGTCGGTTTTGGTCCCCGTTTGAAGCGTTGGAAAGCTAGTGAAATATTATTTCTATTAAAAAGGGTTTGTAGGGCAGTAGATGATTTATTTAGGTCGTGGTTTTGGAAAAGTGTTGGGTTGTCGGGTTTTTATCGCGTTAAATGCGTGCGGTCGGTGTTTTAACGTGTGATATGCTTTTGTTATATAACGTATAGCTTGTGCGCTGTTATATGATGTGAATACATGTAATGAGATGTTGTGATAAGGTGTTGTGATGCGAGGTTGTGATAATGTTGTTGTTGTGCGGTAAATACATTGTTTGATTGAATATCAATGTATGTGGTTATGATGTTGTGTTGGTTCGTGGTTTGTTGTTGTGGTTTGTGAAATGCATTGCTTATGTGAAATTCAATGTGTGTTATTTGGTGGCCTTATCGCAAATATGTGCATTGTTTGGGTTAAACTTCGACGCATGATTAAGGATGTTGTAATGATGTGTTGTGAATAGCCTTTGTGGTGTGAATCTCTTGTGGAATGAATTGTGATGATTGTATGATTGTTGTGGTATGTGGTATGTGATGAAATGCATTGATTGAATTGTTTTCAATGCATGAATATGATGATGTGATAATCATATTGTTGATTTGTGAAGATGCATTTGATTGTCATGAGTTCTTGTGTGTCAAGCATCATGATATGCATCTTGTGCGATCGTGTGCCCTTGTGGGGTGTGAGGGATTGGATCGTATGCCCGTGTGGGGTGTGATCGACGGTTTGGTTCCAGAGGGAATCTGCTATAACGTCGTGTGCCCATGTGGGGTGTGAGCGATGATTATAGACGATCGTGTGCCCATGTGGGGTGTGAGCGATCGGGTCGTGTGCCCGTGTGGGGTGTGAGCGATCCATAAACGTCGTGTACCCGTGTGGGGTGTGAGCGACGGGGAACATCGTATGCCCGACGGAGAGTTACAGTGATGTAACGAGCGATGATTCCAGCAGAGTTCCTGAGTGAACTAGTGATGAGATTGATGGATGGATGGTACCGCATGTGCATTGCATAGAGTCGTTGTGTCGGTCTCTGTGCATTTGCATAAATCATAAATGGATTGATTATGGGTGAGAATTGTGAATGGATGCATTAGGTGTGGAAATTCATGAATTGATTGGTTATGTGTTGAGATTTATGTTTGAATTGGTGAATTGATATGCATATGTGATAGTTGCATTGGTTGTGTATAATATGTCTTATGTGTAGATATGTGCTATGTGATGTGGTGGTGTGTTTTCATATGTTATGACTTTGGTGTGCCTTATGTGAGAATATGTGATTATGTTAGTATAATTGGTATATGTTATGTGTATTAATATGTGATGCTTGTGGTGAGAATAACTATGTATGTGAATTTTTATGTTTTGCATATTATTATGCAATCTTGGTTTAGTTGTTATTTCTCACCCTTCTGCTGTGGTTTATTGCTCTATGAGGCAATTGCAGATTAGTGTCTTGGAGGCTTTTGTGGAGATTAGTCCTCCGTCCTTTGTCGTCTGTCTGCTCTGATACGTAGCACGGGAGTCGGGGAACGATTATGTTATATATGTATATAATTGTTGAATATATTTTGTATTACTTTTGTAGTGTACTTTGACGTTATAAAACAATTTATTTTGTAAAACAAGTCGGTTATGGATCTTCCGTTTTATTCCATAATTGAAATTTCCTTTAATATGGAAAAAGTTTCCCCTTGAGGGTATTCAATTGTTTGTGTTATGTATCAAATAAATGAGCAGGGATTATGTTTTCTTTCTTTAAAATGTGGCATCCTTGTTTCTGTCGGAAAAATAAATTTTTAGTTACTCTGATTTAATTATGTATTATTTATTCGCGATGGGAATTGGGGTGTTACATTAGTGGTATCAGAGCAGGTCGGTCCGTCCGGCCAAGTTGTTGAGTCAGTTGGTGTGACAGTTGAATACTGTCGTTGTTGTTTGTCCCTTAGTATGTGATAGGTGTGTGGAACATTGTCAGTACTTTCTGGTTTTCTAATCCTTTGTCTGCAGGAGTTAGAATGGGATAAGTGGGGGAGGAGCTTGTACTTCTCCATGTTACTTCAGGTGTGGAGCGTTGGCTCAGTGTGTTGTAGATTGCAAGAGTGTAAGTGTTGGTTGGACAGTGTTGTTCCAGATTCTGGAGGGAATGCGGAGGTAAGGTTTATGTCAACTAAGGATTTGTGCCTTGAGTAGTTTTGTGCATAGGATGTAAGGAATGCTATTATAGTTTGGTAAAGACGGTTTATGCCCCATCATGATTGTCGGCTGTCTATTGACAAATTGAGGAACTGATCACCCTTAATCTCTTGTTGATAGTAGACGGGAATTATGTTGGATGGAATAGACGTGTCTTTCCGGCTTTGATAGTGTGTGCAATGAATTGTTTGGAATTTAAGGAAATGATTACGGATTGTTTTGATGAGTCGACGAAGATTACTATATTGGAAGATGAGACGGATTAGAGGTTTGGTATGTTGCTCCAGTTGGGAAGTCATTGAGAGATAACGATTGGGTATCGTTAATGGTTGTTCTCAGAGAGTAATGTGTGAACTCAAATTTGACGAAGGTGAGGATTTGAGGTTTGGATCTGCTAAGTAAGTAGAAGAACTTTTAGGAAGTGAAACTCAGATGTTTGTCATGTTTGTGATGATAGTGTTCTAGAAATTGGCAGAAAGGCCCAGTGAGGGGCTGCCAGTTGTGCGTGATTTTCAGACGTATTTTCGGATGGAATCTTGGATGTTAGCATTAGAAGTACCCGGACTGATAGAGTAGTTGGAAGATTTACTGGAAAGGAGAATTGTGAGGCCAAGTGTGTCGTCTTGGAAAGCTCCAGTATTGTTAGTAACAAAAAGGAAGGATGATTGAGCGGATAACAAGCATGATGTGTATAAGGGTATTGAGACCATGGAAAGCCAAACTTAGAGTTCTGGTGAGGTTTGGAGTCTTTGGAATTGTAGAGCATTAAGGGAAATTTTGAGAGAACCCTTAGGTGTGGATGTAATATTTAAAAGTTCTTTTTGGTTGGTCGTTGATACATGTTGGAATTTGTGGAATTGGACGGTCAAGAGAAGAAATTGCATATGGATTACTAACAGTTGAATAAGGTAACGATTGAGAATAAGTGCCCACTTTCGAGAATAGATGACTGGAATGGTTTGGTTGAGATTGATTGAATGGTGTTTGGATAGGTTTGGTATAATTGTTATTGGTTGGTATTTAATCGGGTGGAATTGTTGGAATGAGCCTACGGGATTTAATCGGGTTTTGGTTGGTTTTTCTGTCATTAAAACAGAGTTTTTGGTGGTTCTGCATCAGTGTTAACCGATTAACCAAATGTGTTAACCGATTAACACGTGAAAAATTTGTGTGTTTTTACGTTAGTTTCATACTGTTAACCGGTTAACCAAATGCGTTAACCAATTAACCAAGGCAAAATTTTGAAAAATCCAAAACTTTAAAAATTCATATCTTTCGAATCGTAAGTCCATTTTGGTCGCCGTTCGAAGTGATAGGAAGCTAATGAGATGTTCTTTCTTATAAAAATGGTTTTGCTGCCAGTGGCCGATTTGATTGTGTCGTGAATTTGGATAAGTTTGTAGTGGTTTTGATTGAGGATATTGGGATCTGTTATAAACTCAGAGGAAGAACAAGTAGAGTGTTTGAGAATTGAATCACAAGTGTTGAAAAGAGACAAAGTGTTATGCTAAGTTATTCAAGTGAGAATTTCGGTTGAAAAAGGTTAGTTTCTTGGATATGTTATTTCAGGTAATGGTATTGTTATGGATCCATTGGAAGTAGATGCAGTTCTACAATGAGAGGCTCCGAAGTTGGTTAAGGTGATTAGAAGCTTTTTGGACTTTAGTTGGTTATTACCAGAGGTTATGGAAGGTTTTTCCAAGTTAGCATTTTCGTTACTTCGGTTGACTTGCAAAGGGTAAGTCATTTGCTTTGGATGTTCATTGTGAGGTATTGTGATGTGTTTTTGATGAGTTTAGGTAGTGTGTTAATGCAAGAAAGTAAATTCGTGGATTATGCTTTACTACAATTGAGGATTTATAAAAGGGTCTATACTATTTTGGGTTTGGATTTGGTCGCGGTTGTATTGTGTTGGAATATTTGGAGGTATTATCTTTATGGTTCTAGATTCGAAGTGTTTAGTAATCACAAGGATATGGAGTACTGGTTTGGTTTGAAGGAATAGAGGATAAGACAGCGAGGATGGTTAAAATTCATGACGAGTTATGAATTTGGCTCAGATTATCCTATTGGTAAAGTTTATGTCGTGCGTGATGAGTTAAGTTGGAAGTTTTTATACATGGTAGTTTTGATGGTTGCGAGTAATCAGAGTGCGCAGCAGAAGCGTGAGGTGGCACATTTTGTATTTACGTGTGGGACTTGTAAGAGTTCATAGGTTGAACATTGGGAACATGTAGGAATGGTGAGACTATTGGACGTTTCAGAATAGAAGTGTTAGGTGAAAGGTTTAAATGTTATCCATGGGCTACTATGTAGATGGATGTTTGGTTGTATGTTCAATTGGTGAATCGTAGCATTGTTGTAGTATGGTTGTGTGACAAGGAGGTTGGTGTTCTGGTTTTGTTGATGTTATTGAGACCTTGTGGTGTCGTGGAACTTTATGTTCTTGTTTGTGTTGTTGCCT
Organism: Lathyrus tuberosus; assembly: GCA_022829125.1. Taxonomy (NCBI): domain Eukaryota; kingdom Viridiplantae; phylum Streptophyta; class Magnoliopsida; order Fabales; family Fabaceae; genus Lathyrus; species Lathyrus tuberosus. Next base: position 2,727,338 of record JALAZF010000431.1, on the reverse strand, counting down.
CGTTTCCATGGTGATGGTTCGAGTGTGTGTAGCTAATTCCTGTGTGGGGAATTAGGGGAGTGTTACCTAGGGTAGGGTAACGATCTTGTTGTGTTTCGGTTCTAGAGTGGACCTGTGTGTTGGTATCTTGGTTTTTCTTTGAGTCGTGAGTTTGTCGTCAAGTGCATTGTATGGGCTTTGCATCTTGTCATTGTAGTTGTCGTTGTTGTCGTGTCGTTGTTGTAGTTAGCAAGGTGGTTTGTCAGTTGTATTATTCGTGGTGTGCCTTTTGTTGGCATGTTGGTTTGTTAGTCGGATGCGAGAGTCGTGTCCGGAGTTGTTCGTCTCGGTATATTTTCGAGGACGAAAATGTCTAAGTGGGGGAGAGTTGTAACGCCCCAGTTTTGTTAAATTTATTTAATAGAGTAGATTTAATTGGTTTTGGTTTTGTATTATTTTTTTATTGACTTTTATTTGGCAATATATTATTTTTCATCGTTGTTTATGTTTTATCGCGTTTTGAGAGCGTTTGTGAGATATTTGAGCTGAGGGGTATTTTGGTCTTTTTGGGGGGGTAGATATTTTCATAAAAAGAAAGAAAAGAGAGAAAAATAGTAAGGAAAAAGAAAAAGAGAAAGAGAAGAGAAAAACAGAAAGAAGGAGAAGAAAGAAAGAGAGAAGAGGAGAAAGAGGAAAAATCAGGAAAACTCTGTTTCGAGCGCGAATAATCGGGTAAGGGTGAGAAGTTTCGATTATATCATGCTTGTATATGTATATGTATGTTTTGTTTGAATGTTTGGGTGAAAAATATATGTTTTCTATTTGGTTGAATTTGTGAGCAATTGATAGAAATCGATGTTTTAACGGTTAGAATGCGGAATAGTTCGCGTAGAATAGTCGGGAAATGATAGGATTTAGTCGGGAATACTTGTTGGTATGATCGGGGGGTTTAAGGATGAGTTTGGAGGGATTTTGTGTCATAAAATTCTGGTTTTTCTGCTGTTTCGCGATGGTTAATCGATTAACCAAATGCGTTAATCGATTAACAGTGTAAGTTTCAGAAAAATATTATTTTTAAAAACCCATAACTTTTGATCCGTAAGTCGGTTTTGGTCCCCGTTCGAAGCGTTGGAAAGCTAGTGAAATATTCTTTATATTAAAAAGGGTTTGTAGGGCAGTAGATGATTTATTTAGATTGTGGTTTTGGAAAAGTGTTGGGTTGTCGGGTTTTTATCGGGTTAAATACGTGCGGTCGGTGTTTTACCGTGTGATATGCTTTTGTTATATAACATATAGCTTGTGTGTTGTTATATGATGTGAATACATGTAATGAGATGTTGTGATAAGGTGTTGTGATGTGAGGTTGTGATAATGTTGTTGTTGTGCGGTAAATACATTGTTTGATTGAATATCAATGTATGTGGTTATGATGTTGTGTTGGTTCGTGGTTTGTTGTTGTGGTTTGTGAAATGCATTGCTTATGTGAAATTTAATGTGTGTTATTTGGTGGCCTTATGGCAAATATGTGCATTGTTTGGGTTAAACTTCGATGCATGATTAAGGATGTTGTAATGATGTGTTGTGAATAGCCTTTGTGGTGTGAATCTCTTGTGGAATGAATTGTGATGATTGTATGATTGTTGTGGTATGTGGTATGTGATGAAATGCATTGTTTGAATTGTTTTCAATGCATGAATATGATGATGTGATAATCATATTGTTGATTTGTGAAGATCCATTTGATTGTCATGAGTTCTTGTGTGTCAAGCATCATGATATGCATCTAGTGCGATCGTGTGCCCTTGTGGGGTGTGAGGGATTGGATCGTGTGCCCGTGTGGGGTGTGAGCGATCCAGAAACGTCGTGTGCCCATGTGGCCTGTGAGCGACGGTTTGGTTCCCGAGGGAATCCGCTATAACGTCGTGTGCCCATGTGGTGTGTGAGCGATGATTATAGACGATCGTGTGCCCATGTGGGGCGTGAGCGATCGGGTCGTGTGCCCGTGTGGGGTGTGACCAATCCACAAACGTCGTGTACCCGTGTGGGGTGTGAGCGACGGGGAACATCGTATGCCCGACGGGGAGTTACAGTGATGTTACGAGCGATGATTCTAGCAGAGTTCCTGAGTGAACTAGTGATGAGATTGATGGATGGATGGTACCGCATGTGCATTGCATAGAGTCGTTGTATCGGTCTCTGTGCATTTGCATAAATCATGAATGGATTGATTATGGGTGAGAATTGTGAATGGATGCTTTATGTGTGGAAATTCATGAATTGATATGTTATGTGTTGAGATTTATGTTTGAATTGGTGAATTGATATGCATATGTGATAATTGCATTGGTTGTGGATAATATGTCTTATGCGTAGATATGTGCTATGTGATGTGGTGGTGTGTTTTCATATGTTATGACTTTGGTGTGCCTTATGTGAGAATATGTGATTATGTTAGTATAATTGGTATATGTTATGTGTATTAATATGTGATGCTTGTGGTGAGAATAACTATGTATGTGAATTTTTTATGTTTTGCATATTATTATGCAATCTTGGTTTAGTTGTTATTTCTCACCCTTCTGCTGTGGTTTATTGCTCTATGAGGCAATTGCAGATTAGTGTCTTGGAGGCTTTTGTGGAGATTAGTCCTTCGTCCTTTGTCGTCTGTCTGCTCTGATACGTAGCACTGGAGTCGGGGAACGATTATGTTATATATGTATATAATTGTTGAATATATTTTGTATTACTTTTGTATGTGTACTTTGACGTTATAAAACAATTTATTTTGTAAAATAAGTCGGTTATGGATCTTCCGCTTTATTCCATAATTGACATTTCCTTTAATATGGAAAAAGTTTCTCCTTGAGGGTATTCAATTGTTTGTGTTATGTATCAAATAATTGAGCAGGGATTATGTTTTCTTTCTTTAAAATGTGGCATCCTTGTTTCTGTCGGAAATATAAATTTTTAGTTACTCTGATTTAATTATGTATTATTTATTCGTGATGGGAATTTGGGTGTTACACATGCAACCTGAGGAGATAAAAGTAAATCTGGATACAATTGAGTTTCTACAACAACTTGATCTACAGTACCTTATGGAGGAAGATAATGAGATTAAGTTCTAACAACTTGAGTGACAACAGCGACGATGGCTGCTTCGCGTAAAGCACTGGAATAAGTAACTTTAGATCCAACCATCGTTTGAGGGTTTGTAGGTCATGAATCTAGAAAATTTAAAAATATAGGTTGGTCTGTTACTCGAATAAATAGAGAGTAGTGGATCTATCTTTTGATTTTAAGAACTATAATCTGATAAGATGAGGAGACTTCAAATCGATGAATTAAAGAGAAAATGTGCAGTTGTGGAAATTGCGAGAATCAAAAGTCATTTCCCACATACGGTGTCACTGTTTTGTTATGGAACCACAATTGATTATTGAAATTCTAGTTGCGAAAGACAATAGGGGATTTGATCCTTAGATGCAGTGGATGAGGGGATGACATGAAAGGTTAGCACCCAAATGCTTAAGTCAGTATGTTAAAGAGAAGAGTGAATGAAATTTGAATTTGAAATAGTATACCTAAAAATTGGCGGACATGCCCTTTATATAATGGAGCTGTTGTAACAACCATCTATTCTCTAGACGTGTGATGCTGGGAGCCATTAGATGTATCCTAACACTAAATCTCCTATATTCTTTTGTAGAGTAGTCCCTCAGTGGTTTGAGCAATTTGAGTGAGTCATTTCTTCTTTTGGGCCGTTGGCCGTTGGCCATTCATGTTTTCCCATAAGAATATATATTACTCCCTCCGTCCCAAAATAAGTGTCGTATTTGAAAAAATTATTTATCCCAAAATACTTGCCACTTTATCTTATCAATGCAATTTTAAAATTTTTCTTCCAATTGTATGTTCTAATTAATACTTTTAATTTATTGTTTTTTTTAATTCACCAATAGTTGATAATATAATTTAATAAAATCATTGTTTTTTCTTTTATTTATTGCATTTTTTAATCTTTATTAAAGTGTCGTATGAAATTTGTTTAGGGATGGAGGAGAGAGTATAAATTATATATAAATAAATAATATACGCTTAATCATTTCTTCACCCTGCTTTGCCATATGTCACTAAACATCCCCCAAGGACATCACTTCTACCCATCCATCATGCTTTGCCAAATGTCACAGATGATATGGTGGATGCATCTAATTTGGAGAGACAAAGCTATTCAGATAAGGATTTTGTCTCGGAACCATTTGTTCAAAAAGATGAACTCGTGCAAGCGACCGAGAACAATGTCAAGCGGTCTTCAAATATTGCAGAGGATGATGTTATTATCACCATGGTTGTCAAGATTTCGATCTAGATCTTACAATCTTAAGATTTTACGATTTCACTCACTATCAATGATTCCGATCTTAAGTAGAATTGCATGTTGTAGCTAAATTGTGAAAAAATTGTAAAATCTTTATAATCCTAATAATTGACTAAATATGTCCCTAATGTCTAACAAATGTTCCATGTGGTAGTAATAAAATATAAAAACTCAATCATACATGTCTAAAGAATATGAAAAAGTGTCATTTTCTCACAAATACACTTGCTTACTAACATATATCATATAAAAATACTTCAAATATATACTATTATTTTTACATTTTAGTAGGATCTTACTATTTTTGTTGCGATCTTAAGTTTTACGATTTTGTTACCCCCTCTCGATTTTACAAAAATAATTGGGCAGGATCTTCCGATTTTAGCTACAATTTTATATTTTACGATCTTGATATTCTCTACCAATCTTATGTAAAATCTCGATCTTGACAACCTTGATTATCACTCAGTCTTTGGAGGTAGCGGTGAATGTTTCAAATGACATACCCGATTCTAACGTAGTAGGAATGCAAAATCAACAATCTGTTTCAGCTCAGTTTCCGCCTCCTTTTTCGGTTGTGACCTTACATAATTGTCCATTTGTCACGAAAAAATTGGTTTTAATTTGGATGAGGATAACCGTTTTATTTTGGTTATTCTAAAAGTACTATGATGAAATGAATCCCAATATTATTCTTGTATCTGATCAGTGCATTGTTTTGGAATTAAGCAGTAATCAAAAGTTGGTTTTTTTTTTTTGAAAAGCAAAAGAAATTGTATTAAAGAAACATATGGCATAAGCCATGCCAATTACAATAGCACAGATTAAACAAAACACCCAGAAACCATATAACAATTTCTCAAACCTCCTAACCCAATACAGACAAACTCCAAAACCCACCCAACCAGCCATACTAGCAGCAGAATTAATACTGCTAAACACCTCTAGAAAATACTAGAAACACATCCTCCAAGGGACAAAGAAAGAGACAAAACCACTCCAATTCAAAAGCAAAGACTCCAAAAAAAGCTGAGATAATACCAAGAAAAAGAGCCTCTTGGACAGAATTCTGCTTGACGCCAACAAGAATACGAGATTGTGCCGAAGTTCTAGCTCCCAAGCGAAAATAGAGGGAGCCACCAAACCACTAAAACAACACGAAGAGGATCCGCCAACCCAAAAGCATAGCTGCAGAATACGAAAAACCAACTGACTCCAAGATAATTCATAAACAGCCTACCACGATAGAACAGTCAAAAGACACAAACTGTCATGGTAGCTCCTCCACCCAAAATCGAAACAACAAAAACTCGCCCCTATAAATATTACTGAAATTGGACTGTCAACACTACAACACAAAAGGCAAGGATCCCGATAACACCAGACCGACACCAAGTTCCAGCCCCTAACCAAAAAACAGCCCTACATACAGAGCACCACACTCAACCAACACGGCTGAAATAAGCCAGAAAACACTCCACCACTAAGGGCAAACGCAACTTGACGCCAACCCACTAATAGCAAAACTCTCCTTGAAAACACTACCGCCTTTCGAAAAACCAACATGACACAGATTAAATCCTCCTAACCAAGTGATCCAAACCTCTGCCCAGCCGAAGGACATACGTCCCTGAGACAAACTCTGCTAAGAAAGAAACTGCAGCACCAAAGCTGCAGCACCATCCACAATGAAACACACCAGCACCTACTCCTTCTACAACAACCACTAACAGAATCAAAGGAAAATCAGCCAAGACAATGCTAAACACCACCAAAAACACCAACCACTAACTAAACCAACATTCCAAGACCGATCAATTAATGGCTTCACGATCGATACCTCCGAACCACTACTGTACCTACTGCCCTTGAAACTTTGACCCACTTACATCTAACATCTCAGAAAATTTACTTCCACCCTAGACATTCTTTAGGGTGAGTTATCCACTGGTTCAGATCATATGAGAATCCTTTGATTTTTGCCTTCATCCACCTCCAAGATAGATGTTGTATTGCCTCTAAACATTTAACATTACGATCTACCGGGTGACTAAATATCTTATCATTCCTACCACGCCACAAAGACCAAATGCAAGCAACCCATATGACCATTATTCTTTCCTTCATCGCTTTTCCTCCGCTGCATATACCTGCAAACTGGTAATAATTATGAGCTACCGAGTTATGGATAATGTAATCGATTCAGAGCCAACCTAAAACCTCGCTCCAACTCAACCAAGCCACCGGACAATCGAAGAATATATGATTAACTTTTTCCTTAACTCCGCAGCCGAATGGACAGAAATTTTGAGAAGATACTAGGCAGCCCCTTCGGACCAGATTATCTCTCGACGGAATCCTGTTCTGCCAAATTCTCCATGCCAGAATCGAAACCTTTAATGGAACAAGACTACTCCAGACCTCCTTCAATTCCACATTTTTGCCAACTTCAAAAGTTGGTTTTTGTTATGGCTATTTATGCTAGTACTTCTTACATTCTTCCTCGCAAGCTTTGGGCTGATCTCACTACTCCACAAGATTGCTTTAGATGACCTTGGTTGTTATTAGACGATTTTAATGTGGTTTTGGGAGCTCATGAAAAGCGAGGAAGAAGACATCCACATACGGTATCATGTAATGCCTTTCTAACTTGGACTAACGCAAACATGTTGACTCAGTTAAATACTCAAAGAGTTCGGTTTACTTAGTATATAGTTAGAATGGAATCAGAGAATTTTTCATTTCATCTTGATTGGGCTGTTGTAATGAAGGTTTGCACATTTTTTGGAGAAATGTTTCTTAATGCACCCTCTTTAATTATCAGTTCGATCACCATCCCTTATTGGTGACTCAAGAATTTTCTTTGGTCATGAGAGCTGCTAGGGATGCTAATTTCCATAATCAATCAATAACTATAAATAATTCATGTATTATAATTAATTATTAAAATCAATTGTCATAACTGATTTTTATTTTTGTAAAATGAGTATAAACCAAATATTAACCGATTATATCCATAAAATATGTAAATTGCTTGTTTTTCAATAAACCTCACAACAACATACAACCATTCAAATTGATAAAGAAGTATATAATCTGCAAATTAAACTATTCTTGAAACCAACTTACACAAATCATTGTTTTCTAAATTGCACGCGTCTCATCATTTATTTCCCGCTCTTTGACATATAGAATGTGGTTCAATGGTCTAATTCATTCATAACATCAATTCCGATATATTCTAGTTTAATTTGAATAACAACAATTTATTGTTGTTATTAAAATTAAACTATAAGAGAAGATATGGACGTGATGAAGGAATCAGGTCATTGAACCACATCCTATATGTTAAAGAGCGTGAGATGAATGATGAGACGAATGTAATTCAGAAAACATTTATTGATATAAGTTGGTTTCAAATACAACATAATTTTCAGATTATAAGTTTCTATTTCAATTTAAATGAAATGTATTTTCAGTGAATGGTTAGTGAAACAAACAATCTACATAGTATATAATAAACTCAACTTCATCTATATAGCATATAGGAATTTAAATAACAAAATATTGCTAAGTCACAAGAAGCTTATTTCTTGTGCCTGAACAATGTTTTGTTCTTGTTCTGAAAACATTAATCAACAACAAAAACATACAATACCATTTATCAACAAGAACAAAACATTGCTAAGTCACAAGAAGCTTCTTTCTTGTTACTTAGCAATATTTTATTCTTGTTCTGAAAACATTAGTCAACAACAACAACATACAACAATATTTATCGACAACACAACAACATACAACTAAATAAAATAATAATAAGGTTCTAGAACGCAAGATATAATAAACAAAAACAACAACAAATTATGACGTTCTAAGAACATTAATCAACAACAACAACATACAACAACACAAGAAATTATGCAATGTTTCAAGAATGCACCTTTTTTTAAAACTATTCGTGGATCTGGAACAAATTATGAATTTTATCTAATTTATGAAGCTATGAATAAGATGTACAAGGTTAATGAAGTTTACACAATAGCTTCATACTTCTTGTATTTTTCTTCATAGCTACACAAACCATATGTATCCTAGCCAAAGTATGCGCTTTGTTAAGGTGGTGAAGACGAATCTGAAAAAATGATAACATTCACCAAATGAAAAAATGAGAACCCATTTTTAACAAGAAACGTAAACGAAATCAAAGCATAAGTTTAATGAATGAACCTCAAGTTAGCGATTGGTGAAGACAAATCTGAAGGTTGAAGTATGTTTAAAGAGTGACATGGAAGTTAGGGTTATGTTATGAGAGAGAAGAATGAAATATGTTAGGGTTTTCTTTTGAGAGAAACGGTTGGTATGTACTGAACGATAGATATTTTTGCTTATATACTAAAAAATATCACTTTTCATTACGATTAGAAAGAAAAATCGTGATGCAATTTTCAAATTTTACAACGGTTGTATTGTAAAACCGTGGTTAAATAACTTTTAATTTTTTATTTATTTATAAATGCAATGGTGAGAGAGTTATTAATTATTGTTATTGTTATTCTTCATTTATGTTGGTATTGTTGTTGTTATTTTGTTGGCTTGTACTATTTTTTTGGTAAAAAGGAAAGAGTATATAAAACAATACTAATAAATAAGTTCATTAAGAGGTCCAAAAGGGAAGACTATATAAAACATAATTTTTTCATTACATAATTTTGTCAAGATCAGAACAATATCCCATAGTATTAATGAAATCTTCATAATCTATGACTCGCGCCTCACTACCCTCATAAGAATCATAGTAAAAAATCTTCTTCGACACTTTTTTCTTCTTATTCTTCTTCTTGACCTTCCTCACCCTCAGTGTATCCCTGACAATAGTTGATCCAGAAGGTTGGACCTCCTCAGTTGACTACTGCTGTTGTTGGACTGTGGTGACTTCAATTAACTTATTTTTGTTAGCATTCTCAGATGGAGAACTCATGTTACTATAGGAAGTTGAGAAAAATAGTTTGAAGAAGTGGAAATTCATTATATGAAACTGTGCATTTATAGAAGAGGTTGAAGATGAAATATCTGATGATTTAATCCTTGCAATGATTACTTCTAATGGTTGATATTCTTGAATGACTTGTAATCGTCTTGAGAAATGAAGAAAATTTTGAATAATCATTATATTCATTTCTCTCTTTTGGGAAGAACGTTTCTCTCTTTTGGGAAGAACAAAGGTTGTACAGATCATATTACAACAGTTGAATATTAAACTTGTGATTAAATAATTTTCAATTTTTTATTTATTTATGAAATTAAGTGTCACGCATTTTGTAATAGGAAAAATGGAAAAAAAAATGTAGTTGACAAGATTTGAACCTTGTACCACTCACTTTATCACCACGTTTGTTTATATAAACCGTGATTATATAACTTTCAAAAAAGTAAATATGCATTGAGGCGCTTTCAATTTGCGATATTACAATAGTGGAAGACATAATCGTAGTAATATTATGTTACCGAAGGTGTATTTTATAGTAATGGCATGTTAATTCGTGGTTTTTTCAGTATTTTAGCACCACCTTTCATTTTTATTTTAAAAAAGAAAGTTATATCACTACGGTTCTTTATACCAACCGATGTTATATATTTTCTAATTTTAACTTTTTTTAAACTTGGTGTTTTTTTATAAAATATCATTAAAGTAAATTATATATCACCGCGGTTATGTAAAAACACCGTTATAATATATTTTACATTATTTTTAAAAAAAATTAATTGCATAAAACCCGATGCTTTTTTATAAAATTTCATCATATATAACAACAGTTTTGATAAACAAACGTGGTGATATGTTTTTATCAATTTAAAGAGAGCTACCTAAGTTTCATATTTTAATTTCCATCAAGAAGGAACCCCTGACGAAACAACACAATTTTCAAGCCTAACTAAGCAACACCATTTTCAACCCTAACCAAACAAAACCAATTTCGACTCTAATGAAACGTACAACACCATCTTCAAACCTGAAGAAACAACGTTTGTACTTTTGTACAGTCGAGGAGGGAGCAGACATATGTGTTTTTTCGTTCTTAACTAGCCTTCGATTTAGCTGTCGAGGGGGAACTCAAAGGTTTTGACAACATTTTTTTTTACTTATCCATCACGTTTTTGATACGTAAACTTTCCCCCCATTAATCTACAATACCGTCATTTTCCATTGTTGTGTATGTATTTGTTGTTGTTGATTCCATTGTGTCGATGATGCCAGAAATGCTAATGTATTTGTTGTTGTTGATGATGCCATTGTTGTTTTTGATGCCATTGTTGTTGATGATGCCATATTATTACTTATGTATTTGTTGTTGTTGATTCCATTTTATTGACGATGCCACTATTGTTGTTGATGATGCCATTGTGTTGATGATGCCAGTGATGCTTATGTATTTATCGTTGTTGATGCCATTGTTGCTGCTGGCAACATTATTGTTGTTGATTCCATTATTGTTGATGATGCCATATTGTTGCTTATGTATTTGTTTTTGTTGATGTTATTTTATTGAAGATGCCACATTTGTTGTTGATGTCATTGTGTTAATGATGCCACTGTTGTTGATGATGTTAATGAGTTGATGATGCTATTGTTGATGATGTTTGTGTCTTGATATTGATTGTTTTATGTCTTGATAGATGGCCTCTTCTTCATCTAGTAGCAAAGAATCTACGTATACAAATGAAACCAAAACATATGATTCTCAATCTTTAGTAGGAGAACAAAAAAAAAACAGTAAAGAGGTGCCACAATGATGGATAAATTAACAAAAGTTCGCAAGTCGGGCGTCAGACTTTCGATAAAGTTTAGTGTCATCTATATTATTATTGTTGGTCGTCATTCTATGCTTTTTAAGAGTTATGTTGCATTCCTTGGACGTAGCAAAGTCATCATATTGTTATATGATTGGAAAGATGTAACAGATGAAGTGATAAAGAGCATAGGGACAGACGTTCAAGTTTTAATTTTAATTTTCATCGATTCGATATTACTTTATATAAACACTGATACATACTTATTGATGTAAATGTGTAGTTGAATTTTGAGTTTTGTGATGATTCGAATTTTATAAAAAGTGGATCACTTATGCTGGTACGACTTGGAGGAGTTTTAAGTCCCGACTCACGAGTGACTACATTACGATGCCTAAGCTTAATATTGAGCGTCTGTGGGTGAAATATCCTTATCATGACAAGAAGGTTTGGAAAAAGTTTGTGAAGTCTCGTAGTTCTGAGGAGTTGATGGTTAGTACCATTTGTATTTTATGATGATTTTATGGATACAACCATGGCTGTTAATATTTTTCCTATGTTTAAAACAAGTTAAAAGTGAAGTAGGAAAGTTGAACAATTATAAAAACAAACAATCCTATAGATTTTCTCGTGGGGGATACAAGAAACTTGAGACAACAATGATTACTGAAAAAAGACAACAACTAGGAGATGGGGACTCCATGAGTCGTGATCGTTAACCATCTCCACCATTACGACATTAGAAGTGGAAGAGGGTTCGATAAAGACCAAATGGATACTACACTTCCGATGCCTCAAGATTAGTAGCTGAGAAAATTGTAAATAGTACATATTGTGCATATGTTAAGTGTTATTTAAATTACTTTAGTAATTAAGAATGTATGTCTTATCATGTTGTGTAGGATTCGTTGGTTATATCGATCCGTGAAGGTTTCTTTGTTCTAGAACCATGTCATGATATATTATTATAAGAAATCGGAACAACGAAGCATGGTGGGCGTATGCGTGGGGTTGAAGATTCCGTCGACCTGAGCGTGTTTTTTGGTACATTTGGAAAAAGAACCAGAAAAGTTGTTGCACGGTTTTCGTGACCGCCCACATCCGCCTGCGGATGGGATTTGATGCTATTTTCTAATTTCTTATTTATCTTATGAAGCTGGAAAGGAAAGGGAAGCTATCTCAAACTAACCTTGCACGCAAATGTTTTCTTTAACAAATGCTAAGAGATTGGGGAGTTCGGGGTCAGGTTATACAATGGGGAGTTGTCAACTACCCATCCTATACATGGTTATCCATGGGTTGTTAGCGAATTTCCTATTGTTCTACTGTTTTCTACTTACTGGTCTTTATTCTGTAAATTGGGAAAGTTTATACTTTGGGAAAGTTGAGAGATGTTGAAAAAATATTTTTGTTGTTTTTGGGTTTTTCGATGTTTTTGGTAAGGTACTGGACCTAAGGTTTTTGTTTAGTGTGCTCGCTAAGATTTCACAATCTTATGCCTACGTATTCCCGTAATGATAACAGGGAAATCAGAGCAATCGTAGTTCCTCCTATTCTATGGGAGGAAAAAGGTCATTTTGGTGTCTTGTTCAAAGCCCAAGACGTGAAGCTAAAGGGGGTTTGTATCTTGTTCGAAGCCCAAGATGTGAAGCTGAAGGGTCTATTTGTATCTTGTTCGAAGCCCAAGATTGAAGCTAAAGGTTATTTGTGTCTTGTTCAAAGCCCAAGATTGAAGCTAAAAGGGTGTTTGTGGGAATTGATTGAAAGTGTGAAAAGATTAAAGATTGAGATAAGAATATCCGGGAAAAACATCGGATGAAAATAGAAGGAATATTCGGAAAAGTGTCAGATGAAAATAGGAGGAATATCCGGGAAAGCGTCGGATGAAAGGAAAAGGAATATCCGGGAAAGCGTCGGATGTTAAGAAAGGGAATATCCGGGAAAGCGTCGGATGTTAAAAAAGTGGAAAGGGTTGCTTTGGTGTCCTGTTCAAAGCCCAAGACATGAAGCTAAAGGGTATGTTTGTATCTTGTTTAAAGCCCAAGATGTGAAGCTAAAGGTGTCCTAATTGAGAGGGATTTTGTCATCTCTAAAGAGGAGTTGTTGATGTTTGTATGCTGTAAGCAAAGCATGTTTTGATGCTAAAAGGTTGATTGACTCAACCTGGTATTTCTTTATATAAAGCCTAAGAGGATGCTAACTTACTCAACAAGAGAGTGTTTATATGTGTATCATGTACAACACCCAAGATGGAGGTTAAAAGGGTTTGACTCAACAAGAGAGTGTTTTTGTATGTATCTCGTACGAGGCCCGAGACGGAGGCTTAAAGGTGTTTGAGAATGTCTTTGAGACTCAAGGGTATTTAGATTGTCCAAGTCTATGGGGTGTGTCCTTGTACAATGCCCAAGAGGAGGCAAATGAAGATCTAGACTTAATTGAAAAATTACTCTATCAAGATGACTAGTTTCTGTTCCTATACCTTTAAGAGGTCGTCGGGACAATTTGTACAAAGCCCAAGAGAAGGCAGAAGAAACTTTTAAGAAGCCGAAGGAACAATTTGTACGAAGCCCTAGAGGAGGCTATCTTCCCTGAGGAAGAATCATTATATGAAGCCTAAGAGGAGGCTGTGAGACACTTCTAAGAAGCCGAAGGGTCCTTGTATAATTCCCAAGAGGAGGAGGGGATGCTTTTAGGAAGCCCGTGGGTCCCCAAACCAAGAGAAGTTCAAGACATGCTACTCACAGAGAATAGATCAATCTAGGAAAGTTTGAGAATTTGGAAGAAACTCAGGAGATGCCATTCATGGAGAATAGATCAACTCCGGGGTGTAGAGTTTTTTTTACAATTTCTAAGGGTGACAGTCTGAGAAAAGGTTCACCGAGAATACTGCCTTTCTCTTTGTTCCATATTGTTTAACCCCAAGAGGAGGGAAGACTGTATCTGGTAATCCTATGGGGATCTAGTGTTGATTGTATTAAAGAGTGATCAACGGGCTTTACCTAGGCCTAGACCTAATTGTCGGGGCAAACTCTAAATAACTCTACTAGTATATATACAGTTGATTATGACTGGTATGTAAAGTTTATGAAAGGAGACTTACAATGAGCAGCCCCAAAATACAGTTATATTTATGAAAGCAGTAAAGAAAGCAGGTAAACACTTACTCGGTTGTAGAGCTTCCATGTTGTTTGGTTAGTTGTTCAACAAAGAAAAATTTGATAACAATTGTATTTTGGGATTCAAAACCAAAGGAGAAAGTGTTTTGAAGAGGCGACGATCGCGTCGTTGTTTTGAATTTGTACAGAGGGACTTATACAAGTGACTGGAGCCCAAAATTGTTTTGGTTAAAAAGGGATTGGGTCTTACACTCTATTAGAGGCCCAAAGTTTATTTAAAGAAAAGAAATGAGACTTACAACACAAGGGCAGGCCCAAATGATTTTCGTTTTGAAATGGCGATCGCGCCAGGATTTTGAAAACGCAGTGGGTCTTATACAATGACTAAGGCCCAAAAAGGTTTTGGTTAAAAAGGGATTGGGTCTTACACTCTATTAGAGTCCCAAAGTGTTTGAAAAAGATTTGTTTGGGTGAAAATCAAAGAAACCCTAATTTCATCATTTTTAAAAGTAAAATCTTAAAGAAAATCAAATAAAATTTGATAAAATACCAAATAAGTTTGAATAAACAGCTTATGATTTTTGGTTGAGGTTTGAAAAATGATGTTTTAATCACAAGACGAATTAAAATTCATTTGGTTTTGATTTTCATGATGAGAATTCACTTTTAAAATGTTTAAAAACAATTAAAAAGGAATTTACTCACAAAAATACCAACTATATTAAATAATATAAATTTGATTTTTTTGTGGAATAAAACATTTTGGAGTATGAATAAGAAGTGTGTAAAACAGAATTGGAAAATGATGATTTTTGCTATGTGAAAGAATTAGTTGAGTTCTGAAGATAAGAGAAAAAGGAAAGATGTCACAACATCACATTTGACATCTTTCATGAGGCAAAACCAGAACTGAAACTTTAGTTTCAACATCCTTTTTTTATCAAACTTCAAACATTCATAACTCTCTCAATTTTTAACGAATTAAAATCAGTAAGAACCTATCTTGACCGATTTTTCGCAAGGAATCCATTGGTATCACTTATACATACTGAAACTTAATGCACAGAACATACAAGGTAAAAAACCAGAACTGGACCTTAATTTTAAAACAACATAAACACCACATATAAACATGTTAAAGTGCAAACAGTAGGAAGATCACAACAAACACACGAAGGACTACATTTTTGCTTCAAGAATTAATCAATAATGATGCATGTATATGGAGTTTCAAAGTATAAGAACACTTACCAATTGGAGCAAGGTCCAATGCCTCTTCAATGTAATTACAGCAGCAAGAAGAAGATTCTATGAGTTTCCTTAATCCTCCAGGAGTGTGTTGATCTGCTTGGAATGGATTGAAACCTTCTGGTTTTGAAAATCCGATTCTCACTCTTTTGAATTTTGAAATTTGAAGTAAGAGAGGGAGAATGAGAAAGAAAGGCTTTGGTATTGCTTTGGAGTGGTTTGAAACATCAGAAATGAGCTCTATTTATACGTGAATAAGTTTGTCTTGGCTGAATAGTAATGACTTGGTGGGCAAGAGTTCATTCAATGTTTTTGGCAAGATGTCATAACTTCTTAAGCAAGTTACAATAGCTCTCTAAGTAGCATAGCCAACGTTTGGCCAATTCCACATTCCTCAGATGTTTTTATTGTTGTTTATGCATGAATCTTGACTGGTAGTAAAGGAATCTTTGAATATGGACTATTGCACATAAATGCTTAAGAACAAAACTAAAGTTTTTTAACCTTGTAATGACCTTTCTTAACTTCCAAAGAGATATTCCTTGACTTAATCCTCGTTTTGCAGGTCTGATCACTCACTGTTTTTGTCTGGTTTGTAACTGATTCTTGCAACCTCTATGTATTACATAAATACCAAATGCCAAAATTGAAATTCAAGGCATTTGTAAAGAAGAATTTTCACATGCTAAGGGATAGATCTTTGACTTATTGACATATTCTTGCTTATTTTATGTGATTATATCAGATTCATGTTGATCTTGGATGATGACAAGGCTTGAAAATCGCGTGGCACAAGAAATGCATAAAATCTGTCATGAAACCTGTCTTAAAAAACAGCTGCAACAAACCTTACTGTAAAGTCCATAACTTCCTGCTCGAGTATGATAAATGGACGTTCTACAACTTTTTGGAAAGCTGAGATAACGTACTTCAACTTTCATGTTCATGATATGGCTTGAATCAACTTGGATCATGGAGAAAAACGTCCTTAAAGTTGGGACTTTCTTGCTGGAAAAATAATTAATGATGTCCTACGAAATGTCGAAACATCTGCATTAAGAATTCCCAACTTTGATCACTTATCTCTTTCAATCCTTATGACATTTTGAGTTGATTCCTTCTATAATGTTGAAGTATCAAATACCCTCTTTAAAAGTAGCCTTTAAGCAAAATCAATGGATACTTGGATCAATAGTTACAACCTTGAGAAGTTGTGTATTTGAACATGATTTTAACTTAGAAAAAATAGCTAAGTTTCCTTCAATTTGATTAATTTTGCAATTTTGCATGATTTCTTGATTTAAATTTGATCAGAGTAAATCATCCATCTTATTTACTTGAGTAATGGCTTGTGAAGCTCATAGTTGACCAAAAGTCAAATTTTGACTTTCTGCGTCAGTTGACTTTGTAATAGATGAACTTGAGGCTTGATCCACTTGAAATGTTGCACTCTTGTGCTTAATTCTTGATGTGGGAGACCTCTTGATACTTTGTGGATGTTAGAGAGGTTAGACAAGTTGAAGATCATGTCCTTTCTTGATTGATCCTTTGTCTAAGGGCTCTGAGAGGGCTTGAAACCCTAAGCTTTGATTGTAGTGAATTCTCACCCATCTTTAGGGAGACTAATGAGGTATGATGGTTCATCCATATTGTGATGATGATTTGCACAATGATGGGAAATCTTGGTGGTCAAAATTTGGGGTATGACAGATGCCCCTATTTAATCTTCTTAGACCTGAAGGGATGAATAGCAAAGAGTTTTAGACATTTGAGGTATAAGAGGATTAAATATCAGAGTACCTAGAATTTTGACCGTGAATACAGATGAAATGATATGTGATGAATGGAAGACTTTTGAACACTGTGGGGAATGATGCCACAGGAGACAGACCAACAGAATTTTCTTGGGGATGTAAGATATTATGGAAATTTGCCGAGGTGACAAAGAGTATTCAGTAGTATTTGGAAAGAGAGGGATAAATCCTGGCACAAAGATACAGACATCCGGCAAAACATCTGATGCGAAATAAGTAACACACTCTGGAAAACATATCTGCAACATCTAGAAAAGCGTTAGATGTATTAAAAATAACTTTGAGGTTAAATCTGAAACATTTAGAAAAGCGTTAAATGTATAGGAAAAAATTTAGAAGACTGGCAGAATGATGGCCATATCCGGAAAATCATCAGATAAGTCATCAGAACAAAAGTGGCATCTGGAAAAGCATCAGATGAGGAAAAACATATCTGGGAGAGCATCAGAGAGACAAACGTTATATCTGGGAAAACATCAGATAGACAAAGAGAGTTCTGGAAAAACATCAGAGCGGGTTTTGGAAAAGACTTCAAAACCAAAAGATATATCCGGAAGAACATCGGGTAGACCCATAGAAAAGTTCTGGGAAAGCATCAGAACAGATAGACATATCCGGAAGAACATCGGATAGACACAGAGAAATGTTCTGGAAAAGCATCAGAACAGATAAACATATCCGGAAGAACATCAGATGAAGAAAGAAAGTTATATCTGGAAGAACATCAGATAAGACATAAAAGTATTGGTGCCAGATAAGTTGAACTTTGTAGAAAGGTAAGATGTCGATAATAACACGACCATTGATGAATGCAAATGAGGATTAAAACATTCTTGAATGCATGGTATATAAAAATGTTATGATGTATGATTAAATGTATGTAATGCAAATGAAAATGTTGTCAACAAGTTTAGACTCTTTGAGGAGTGAAGACTAACAAGTTTATACTTTTTTGGGGAGTGAAAATCAGACTGGAAGACTGATTCCCCAACACAGAGATTACTGCCATTGCTTATGGACTGAAAATGCTGTATATTGGGAAGGCTTGCCCTAGTAATGAGTTTTGAAATTTTTTCCTAATAAACCAATTCTGAGAAGGACTTGCACTAAACAAATCTTGAACTGATTCTTAACAGGCTCTGGAAAGAACTTGCCCCTGATAGGATCACTGACCAAGTTTCTAAACTATTTTGAAAATTCCTTGAGAGGAAAGCTAGTTTGCAATCAAAAATGTTTATTTAAACATGGCAAATTTAATGCAAAGTTCATGCAAAAAATTTTGAAAACAAAATCATTGTTTTAGAAAAAGCACAGTAATATGGATTACTGATTAAAAACACGGTGGTTTAAAACATTTTGAATGAAAAGTAAAACAGAGGTATAATACCAAAACAAATTATTTGTAAAAAAATGATTTCGGAGTCAATTTACGTATCCTTGCTGTAGTATGCTTTCAAAATAACCTTGCTTCAATTAGGTCTTTTGAGGGTTATAACGTGGCCTGGTTCACGGTTTATGAAAGAAAGATAAAGGCTCAAAATTTGTTTGTGCCCACCCCAACTTCATGATGTTCTCCAGTCCTATGCTCACTTAAACTTAAATTGTGCATTCAGGTTCCAAAAGGTTTCGGAATTGTACTGATGATAGTGATGACAATGGTCCAGAAGTCTTGAGACAGCAGCTACTGCTTCTTTACAATATTTAGTTGTTTTTCGTCTTTGTGGATTTTTTGAAGATCGAGGATTTAAGGACCTCTTCCCTGTAGTATCCCTAACTTTTTCCTGAACTATTTCTTTTGAAATTTATAGTCAGCGGGATGCCCTAGTTTTTTCCTAAGTTTTTTTCTGTTGACTTAGCGGCCTTTTTCTTTTTGATTTCTTCTTAGAAAGAAAGTGTCTGCTTAATTTGATGATTACGATGGACCATCACTAGTTTTTGATTTGAAAGACGTTTTCAGCATCTACATGTTGTATGTAAACTTTTTGAACTCGAATACACAACCTAAATTAAACTGAGAACTACCCTGCCCCTGGTTAAAGTTGCGGGTTTTTTATAAAGAAAGAAACTCCTACTTCAAGGCTCAAAGGGGTTAACGAGGGATTATCTTCCTTATATCTCCAGTGTTTGGGAATTGAAAAAAATGCCTTACATCGTTAGCAAAGTTTTTTATTTGAAAGCATACCGACAACAATTATGGGTATTATGTTTTCATCATCCTCCCACAAATATTTGCATAGTCAAAAAATTGAAAAAGAGGTGTATTTTTTTTTTAAGTTTTTGTTTTTTTTAAGAGAAAGCATAAAGAGGCGAATAAACAGATGATTTGAATCAAAATACTGTACATGCTAATTTCATTAAAACTAAAATTTAAAGATAAACAAGCTGAAAGCAAATATGATACAAACAAGGAAAATGCAAAATAGACAGAAACAAGGCCAGTGACTAATCAAACACAAGGATGAGTTGTCCTGTCTTTGGGGAAGTAACTGAGCTGGAGTTGATTGAAGTTTCAGTTCTGTATCAGTGATGAGGAATCAGTTTGACGACTTACAGACGGCTGAAAGAAAGAAGGTTGGAATGAATTGACGATGACCCGGACGTATGTATGAAATATGCAAGGGATGCAAATGCAATGCATGGATGCAGCACACAAAAACATAGAAAAAACATGGGGTCAAAGGTTCGATGTCATGAAGTCATGGCTCTACCCATCACAAAAGGTTGTACTGGTGATTTTTGTACATGTCCTCAAAATCATTGACCCCTCTTGAGATACCAACAGCAAGCGGATCACCTGAGCGAGATCGTGTCTCTTAGAGTAGCCTCAAATGACGCTAGTATCGCGTGACAACTATTTCCGATAGCTTCTGCACTACAAAATAGTTTTAGTCTACTAAAATCCTCAGCTTCTCAGATAACCCAATGGAACAATCTACTTTCAACAACCGAAGTCGTATAGGCATTGAATCCGCAAAGGGCATCTCCACTGATTCGATGGTCGACCGGGACCTCTTATCTGGGATTCACTCCCCGTAAGATTACCTGTCTCGTGCCATCACTTATCTTAGGTGTATACTCAATCTTTCCAGATACGGCATCACACGCATTCCCATTAGCAGAAAAATAAACACGTATATCAAGTAGGAAAAACAGTATATATATATATATATACATATATAGTATGATTGCTAACGACCTAGACCTATTAGGAATTCTAATCCTAGTTTGCGTCCCCAGCAGAGTTGCCATTTTTCTTTTGGAAAATGGGGACGATGCCCCAAAGATCATTCTAAGGAGTCCCCAGCAGAGTCGCCATTTTTCTGTAGCGCGGTTTTCGTGACCGCCCACATTCGCCTGAGGATGGGATTGGGTTCTATTTTCTGATTTCTTATTTATCCTATGAAGCTGGAAAAGAAAGGGAAGCTATCTCAAACTAACCATGCACGCAAACGTTTTCTTTAACAAATGCTAAGAGATTGGGGAGTTCAGGGTCAGGTTATACAATAGGGAGTTGTCAACTACCCATCCTATACATGGTTATCCAAGGGTTGTTAGCGAATTTCATACTGTTCTACTATTTTTTACTTACTGGTGTTTATTTTGTAAATTGGGAAAGTTTCTACTTTGGGAAGGTTGAGAGATGTTGAAAAAATATTTTTGTTGTTTTTGGGTTTTACGATGTTTTTGGTACGGTACTAGACCTAAGGTTTTTGTTTAGTGTGCTCGCTAAGATTTCACAATCTTATGCCTACGTATTTCCGTAATGATAACAGGGAAATCAGAGCAATCGTAGTTCCTCCTATTCTATGGGAAGAAAAAGGTCGGTTTGGTGTCTTTTTCAAAGCCCAAGACGTGAAGCTAAAGGGGGTTTGTATCTTGTTCGAAGCCCAAGATGTGAAGCTGAAGGGTCTATTTGTATCTTGTTCGAAGCCCAAGATTGAAGCTAAAGGTTATTTGTGTCTTGTTCAAAGCCCAAGATTGAAGCTAAAGGGGTGTTTGTGGGAATTGATTGAAAGAGTGAAAAGATTAAAGATTGAGATATAAATATCCGAGAAAAACATCGGATGCAAATAGAAGGAATATCTGGAAAAGCGTCAAATGAAAATAGGAGGAATATCCGGGAAAGCGTCGGATGAAAAGAAAAGGAATATCCGGGAAAGCGTCGGATCTTAAGAAAGGGAATATCCGGGAAAGCGTCGAATGTTAAAAAAGAGGAAATGGTTTCTTTGGTGTCCTGTTCAAAGCCCAAGACATGAAGCTAAAGGGTATGTTTGTATCTATTTTAAAGCCCAAGATGTGAAGCTAAAGAGATCCTAATTGAGAGGGATTTTGTCATCTCTAAAGAGGAGTTGTTGATGTTTGTATGCCGTAAGCAAAGCATGTTTTGATGCTAAAAGGTAGATTGACTCACCAGGGATTTCTTTATACAAAGCCTAAGAGGAGGCTAACATACTCAACAAGAGAGTGTTTATCTATGTATCATGTACAACGCCCAAGATGGGGGCTAAAAGGGTTTGACTCAACAAGAGAGTGTTTTTATATGTATCTTGTACTAGGCCCGAGACGGATGTTTAAAGGTGTTTGAGAATATCTTTGAGACTCAAGGGTATTTAGACTGTCCAAGTCTACGGGGCGTGTCCTTGTACAATGCCCAAGAGGAGGCAAATGAAGATCTAGACTCAATTGAAAAACTGCTCTATCAAGATGACTAGTTTATGTTCCTATACCATTAAGAGGTCGTCGGGACAATTTGTACAAAGCCCAAGAGAAGGCAGAAGAAACTTTTAAGAAGACGAAGGGACAATTTGTACGAAGCCCAAGAGGAGGCTATCTTCTCGGAGGAAGAATCATTATACGAAGCCTAAGAGGAAGCTATGAGACACTTCTAAGAAGCCGAAGGGTCCTTGTACAACGCCCAAGAGGAGACGGGGATGCTTTTAGGAAGCCCGTGGGTCCCCAAACCAAGAGAAGTTCAAGACATGCTATTCACAGAGAATAGATCAAGCCAGGAAAGTTTGAGAATTTGGAAGAAACTTAGGAGATGCCATTCACGGAGAATAGATCAACTCCGGGGAGTAGAGTTTCTTTGACAATTTCTAAGGATGACAGTCTGAGAAAAGGTTCACCGAGAATACTGCCTTTCTCTTTGTTCCATATTGTTTAACTCCAAGAGGAGGGAAGACTGTATCTGTTAATCCTATGGGGATCTAGTGTTGATTGTATTAAAGAGTGATCAACGGGCTTTACCTAGGTCTAGACGTAATTGCCGGGGAAAACTCTAAATAACTCTACTAGTATATATACAGTTGATATATGACTGGTATGTAAAGTTTATGAAAGGAGACTTATAGTGAGCAGCCCCACAATACAGTTATATGTATGAAAGTAGTAAAGAAAGCAGGTAAACACTTACTCGGTTGTAGAGCTTCCATGTTGTTTGGTTAGTTGTTCAACAAAGAAAAATTTAATAACAACTGTATTTTGGGATTCAAAACCAAAGGAGAAAGTGTTTTGAAAAGACGACGATCGCGTCGTTGTTTTGAATTTGTACAGAGGGACTTATACAAGTGACTGGGGACCAAAATTGTTTTGGTTAAAAAGGGATTGGGTCTTGCACTCTATTAGAGGTCCAAAGTTTATTTAAAGAAAAGAAATTGGACTTACAACACAAGGGTAGGCCCAAATGATTTTCGTTTTCAAATGGCGATCACGCCGGAATTTTGAAAACGCAGTGGGTCTTATACAATGACTGAGGCCCAAAAAGGTTATGGTTAAAAAGGGATTGGGTCTTACACTCTATTAGAGGCCCAAAGTGTTTGAAAAAGATTTGTTTGGGTGAAAATCAAAGAAACCCTAATTTCATCATTTTTAAAAGTAAAATCTTAAAGAAAATCAAATAAAAAATGATAAAATACCAAATAAGTTTGAATAAACAACTTGTGATTTTTGGTTGAGGTTTGAAAAATGATGTTTTAATCACAAGACGAATTAATATAATTTGGTTTTGATTTTCATGATGAGAATTCACTTTTAAAATGTTTAAAAACAATTAAAAAGGGATTTACTCACAAAAAAACCAACTATATTAAATATAGATTTGATTTTTTGTGGAATAAAACATTTTGGAGTATGAATAAGAAGTGTGTAAAACAGAATTGGAAAATGATGATTTTTGCTATATGAAAGAATTGGTTGAGTTTTGAAGATAAGAGAAAAAGGAAAGATGTCACAACATCACATTCGACATCTTTCATGAGGCAAAACCAGAACTGAAACTTTAGTTTCAACATCCTTTTTTTATCAAACTTCAAACATTCATAACTCTCTCAATTTTTAACGAAATTAAAATCTGTAAGAACCTATCTTGACCGATTTTTCGCAAGCAATCCAAGGCAATGTACCGATTTTTCATAACTCTCTCAATCCATTGGTATCATTTATACATACTGAAACTTAATGTACAGAACATACAAGGCAAAAAATCAGAACTGGACCTTAACTTTAAAACAACATAAACTCCACATATAAACATGTTAAAGTGCAAACAGTAGGAAGATCACAACAAACACATGAAGGACTACATTTTTGCTTCAAGAATTGATCAATAATGATGAATGTATATGGAGTTTCAAAGTGTAAGAACACTTACCAATTGGAGCATGGTCCAATGCCTCTTCAATGTAATTACAGTAGCAAGAGGAAGATTCTATGAGCTTCATTGATCCTCCAAGAGTGTGTTGATCTGCTTGGAATGGATTGAAATCTTCTGGTTTTGAAAATTCGATTCTCACTCTTTTGAATTTTGAAATTTAAAGTAAGAGAGGGAGAATGAGAAAGCAAGGCTTTGGTATTGCTTTGGAGTGGTTTGAAACAACAGAAATGAGCTCTATTTATAGGTGAATAAGTTTATCTTGGCTGAATAGTAATGACTTGGCGGGCAAGAGTTCATTCAATGTTTTTGGCAAGATGTCATAACTTCTTAAGCAAGTTACAATAGGTCTCTAAGTAACATAGCCAACTTTTGACCAATTCCACATTCCTCAGATGTTTTTATTATTGTTTATGCATGAATCTTGACTGGTAGTAAAGGAATCTTTGAATATGCACTATTGCACATAAATTCTTAAGAATAAAACTAAAGTTTTTTAACCTTGTAATGACCTTTCTTAACTTACAAAGAGATAATCCTTGACTTAATCCTCATTTTGCAGGTCTGATCACTCACTATTTTTGTCTGGTTTGTAACTGATTCATGCCACCTCTATGTATCACATAAATGCCAAATGCCAAAATTGAAATTCAAGGCATTTGTAAAGAAGAATTTGCACATGCTAAGGGATAAATCTTTGACTCATTGGCATATTCTTGCTTATTTTATGTGATTATATCAGATTCATGTTGGTCTTGGATGATGACAAGGCTTAAAAATCGTGTGGCACAAGAAATGCACAAAACCTTTCATGAAACCTGTCTTTAAAAATAGCTTCAGCAAGCCTTACTGTAAAGTCCATAACTTCCTGCTCGAGTATGATAAATGGATGTTCTACAACTTTATGGAAACTTGAGATAACGTACTTCAACTTTCATGTTCATGATATGGCTTTAATCAACTTGGATCATGGAGAAAAACTTCCTTAAAGTTGGGACTTTCTTGCTAGAAAAATAATTAATGATGTCCTACGAAATGTCGGAACATCTGACATTAAGAATTCCCAACTTTGATCACTTATCTCTTACAATCCTTCTGACATTTTGAGTTGATTCCCTATACAATGTTAAAGTATCAAATACCCTATTTAAAAGTATCCCTTAAGCAAAATCAATGGATGCTTGGATCAATAGTTACAACCTTGAGAAGTTGTGTATTTGAACATGATTTTAACATAGAAAAAATTTCTAAGTTTCCTTCAATTTGATCAATTTTGCAATTTTGCATGATTTCTTGATTTAAATTTGATCAAATTAAACCATCCATCATATTTTCTTGAGTAATGGCTTGTGAAGCTCATAGTTGACCAAAAGTCAAATTTTGACTTTCTGCGTCAGTTGACTTTATAATAGATGAACTTGAGGCTTGATCCACTTGAAATGTTGCACTCTTGTGCTTAATTCTTGATGTGGGAGACCTCTTGATACTTTGTGGATGTTAGAGAGGTTAGACAAGTTAAAGATCATGTCCTTTCTTGATTGATCCTTCGTCTAAGGGCTCTGAGAGGGCTTGAAACCCTAAGCTTTGATTGTAGTGAATGCTCACCCATCTTTGGGGAGACTAATGAGGTATGATGGTTCATCCATATTGTGATGATGATTTGTACAATGATGGGAAATCTTGGTGGTCAAAATTTGGGGTATGACAAAAGTGAAAAAAGAAACGTTGGAAGAGTTTCAGAGGAAGATAGATAGTCAAAAGAAAGAATTTGAAGAGAATTTAGAAGCAGGGCGGGAAAATGCAGGAAACAATTGGAAGAAATAAAAGATTTATATGCAGTATGTGAAAATATTGTGA
The DNA here is from genome assembly GCA_022829125.1 of Lathyrus tuberosus. Taxonomy (NCBI): domain Eukaryota; kingdom Viridiplantae; phylum Streptophyta; class Magnoliopsida; order Fabales; family Fabaceae; genus Lathyrus; species Lathyrus tuberosus. The sequence goes on along the minus strand of JALAZF010000431.1, from coordinate 2,701,505 downwards.
TATCTGAAATGTATGATATATATTGATGTGAATTCTATTTTATTTTTTTTATATGCAGTAATAAAAAAATCGAACCCATTGGGACTGTGTTCGAGCAATTTAACATAAGACTATAAAAAGGTTTTTTTTGTAAGTTTTAGAGTGAAAAGCAATTAAACGAGAAAAAATGTCATGAAAGCGTTCAGGTTGTGTTGTAGAATCCTTCCTCTATTGTTGATGTTTGATGCCCTGCATGAATGATGCAATTACTATAATCACCCGGGGAATTAACAAACCCGTTAAAGTCGATCCCTCACGAATTAACTCATTAACCACTACTTGGATCTTTCTATCCCTAGTCTGCCAGCATAAGCAGGGTTAGGCGATGTACAGATTGTTAATTCTCTATGCCACTACTTGGGGTTTCCTATCATTATTAGACCAGCGTAAGTAAAATGGCTGCCCTAGGTATAACACATAGGCTAAGGGTTAGTAATCCTTATGTGTCCAAAATCAGATTAACAGAATATCTCAAGTAAAAAACGTTAAGATTAAGCAACAATTGAGTAGAATTATATATTTAAGGTTCATACAAAGGTTAAATCAAAATATATGCCAACAATAGAAAATGAGGTTTATCATAACACAACCTAAACTAGGAGAATTTAGATACACATTATTCTGGAAAATAATACCATAATCGATAGATGAAAATAACATAAGAAGTCCCTTGAAGAGATGGTTTCAAATGCTTTAAAAAAACCTCCTCTTGTGCTCCCATACTCGTGCTCTAGTCTCCAATTTTTGTAACCCTTGCTCTCCCCTTGAAAAATTGCAGAAAATACCCATTTAAAGCAGTTAGAATAGATCAGAAATGTGTCAAAAAAAGGCCCAAAAAGGTATCATCGCGCGCATCATTATTCCATCATGCAGACGATATTGAACACACTACATCGCACACGCGATACTTTTCATAGCGCGTATAGGTATTCTAGAATGAAGATATTTCTCTTAGATTCATTTTTCAAAAAAAAAACCCACGTCAAAACAAGTTACAGAACTTCAGATATGATCAATTTACTAGATAGATGTCAAGATGTAAATTATGCTTAAAATTGCTCGTTTCGTCATAACTTTTTCCCGATTTCTTGGTTTTTCTATGTTTCTTCGACTTCTTCATTTTCTTCATACTTATTCATATTTAGCTTCTCTTAACTTGTGATTTCATCGAACTCATTTCATATACTCATAAAAATCTTGTAATGCAAACTATCATGCACAACCCCAAACATGAATCGTTGCTTGTCCTCAAGTAACTCGTATGCAACCACACATTTTAAATAGAAAAACGAATTGCAATAATAATGAATAAACATAACCAATTGTGTTACCTGATCATAACCCTAGTTCCCGACTTCAATCGAGCAAATTAGGAATAGTTCTTCCAACACAACAAGTACTCAACCTGTCTCAGCTCACTGATTTTTCACTCGAATTGACAGGGTAATCACACTATCAACGTACAAAAGTATTTTACCATAAGTTTGTAAAATTTCTAATAAAATCAATCAAAGTCGTTTAAAAACACACTTTTGGAGGTCTTTCATGGTTGTAATAGGGCTTATGCCAGGGTAGGATAATTTGGGATAATAGGCTTAAACCTTTGGAGTTAAGTACCTAGTTTTCCTTATTTTATCATATTTCTTTTCATATCAACTCCTGCCTAATTACTTTGGTACTAGTGATAAATAATTATGCTCCTAAACATTGTTTTTCTCATTTTTTTTTGAAGAAGTAGCTTTGACTTCTTGATTTTTATCATTTTTATTTTTGAATTTTTGACCAAAATCTCTAGTACGCCAACCCCAAACTTAAACTTTACTCACTTCTAAGAGCAACCTCAAACTTATTCTTTTGCATATCACGAAGGAACTTAATATTGTACCTAACTCCGATGAGAGGGTGGAAAGATTTGATTTTTCAAGTCAATTGGCTAATTATTGTGGCTATTTCACATAAAGAAAGGGCTTTGGCTCAAAGTGGTTCACAAAAGATATAAACATGATATACAAGTTTGTTTGAAAAGGCTCAGAGTATACCACAAACAAGTTCCTTAATCTGTATTTATCAAACCAATATATTAAATCTTAAATAATGAAAATTTTAGAAAATAGCAAATGTACGGATACTCTGATAAGAAGGAAAAGTAAACAATGGAATATTTGGCTCAAACCTTACTAGTTGAGGTATCTGGAGATTGAATAAAAGGTATTTGGCTGTTACTTTCCTTATCAACTCTTAATCTCCAAGGAAATTTCCTGATGATCACCTTTGTTTTTTACGATACTTATGGTTCATCTGTTCACGGCTAAAATTACAATTTTGTAAATGTGAAAGTAACAACAGCAATAAACTTGTTTATTAAAGACAAACATAATTTTATTGGTACAAACGGGAACCAAGTATTGTAGCTAATACTCTAGATAGACTTGAGAGATTGACTTGTTGGACGTAAAAGGGAATTGCAGAAATTAATACTATTTTAGAAAACTCCAAATTAACATGTCATTGGAGCGGAAAAAGTCTTGCACGTCTTGCTTGGTGTTGTTGAAGTCTCGGTTCTGTTGGGTCCAATCTGCCCTCGTCAGATTGATGATGATGCTTGAGAGGAGCGACTTCGCTTTGGACCCATTCCCTGTAACAACAACAACAACAACACAAGAAAGTGCAAAGAGATTAAAAGAAAAAAATAATAGGATTAGAGAGAGTTTTTAGTCTCTCTTTCTTCTTTCAATCCGTTTCTCAAGTCTTTGTCCTACTGCTCCTAAATGTGACATGCTACAAAACAAAAACAATTAATTGAAATAAACTAAAATTTAAATTTTACAAATGAAATAAAAGCCTATCTAATGGGTTGCCTCACATTAAGGGCTTCTTTAAGGTCCGGAGCTTGACCTTTTGATTTTTGTGTTAGGGCGCCATATATGACAAGAAAAACACACCATCCTTCTTCTTCCTTTTGTTTGGTAGGAATTCCTTCAATTTTAGGAATTGAAGGTTTTTCTTCCATATTTTCTTTAGTTTAATAGTATCGAACAAGGCATAAATCTCATCCAATAATTCATCAATTTTTTCTCTTTTATTAGCCTTATTGCCAGGTGTAGGTCTATTTTTTTGTTGAAGATCATGTAGATAGACATCTACGTCATCCAAAACTATATAATCTTCATATTGCATTCTTGTTATTTTCCCACATATAGTTTTCAACTACGCTCACTACTACGAAAAACCCATTTAGCAACGGTTGGGAATGACATATAATGACGCGGGCGAAGGCGTTGTTATGTAGATTGTTGTTGTAAGTTCGCCGTTTCTACAACAGTCTAGAAACCGTTGTTATATTCTGGAGGCGCGTGATATATTGCAACGGTTAGGTATTTCAATCGTTGTAATATATATTAACCATCACAACGGTTATTAGTATGAACCGTTGTCATATATGTTAACTATCACAACGGTTATTTGTCTCAACCGTTGTGGAATGTATCCTTAGTTTATTAAATACAAATGTATATTGTTTATTTTACCATCCACCTTATTAAAGAAATACGACCATTAAAATTGGTAAAGAACTATATAATCTGAAAATTAAACTGTTCTTGAAAACCAACTTAAACACACCACTGTTTTCCGAATTGCATCCATTTCATTCCGCACATTTTATGTTCCTTAACATAAAATTTATGGTTCGATGGTCGGTTTCCTTCAATCCATAGATATCTTTTGTTATAGTTTACCTCATCATCGCCAAAAATCGCCACGATTTTATCATCATAACAATCATCATGATCTTAACAACCACGGCGATTAGTGACGACGATGAGGTAAATTATAATAAAAGATATCGATAGATTGAAGGAAACCGACCATCGAACCATAAATTTTATGTTAAGGAACATAAAATGTGCGGAATGAAATGGATGCAATTCGGAAAACATTGACATGATAAAGGTTGGTTTTCAAATACATCCTAATTTTCAGATTATAATGTTCTATAACAATTTAACTGATTGCATTTTCAATAAAAGGATAGTGAAACAAACGATATACATAGTATATAATAAACTAAATTTCATATACAATATCAGAGTGAATTCATATATATGTACCTTATCAGAATGAATTCATATATAGGTACCACCATCATCATCACCATGTGAAACAAATCCTAAGAAGTGGGAAGCAATGATGAAAATTAGTTAGTATTAAATTTAACTATATACAATATACATAGTATATATATAATAAACTAATGTTCTATATCAATTTAACTGATTGCATTTTCAATAAAAGGATAGTAAAACAAATAATGTACATAGTATATAATAAACTAAATTTCATATACAATATAAGAATGAATTCATATATATGTCCCTTATCAGAATGAATTCATATATATATGTACCACCATCATCATCACCATGTGAAACAAACCCTAATAAGTGGGAAGCAATGAAGAAAATTAGTTAGTATTCAAAACAAAACAACCAAATGTTGAAACAAAACCCTAAGAAGTGGGACTGTACCATTACAATGAAGTTCACCTTGCTTGTGAAGCATTTAAGTCGAATCTGCACAAAATGAGAACAATCAACAAAAACAACATGAAGCAAATGAGATAATGGGAACTATTTAACAAAAAGATTGAAGTAGAAGACTACCTTATTTTCCATAAACAATATGTACATTACGCTTGCTACCGCCAGCATCATCACCATGTTCATCTAGTTTTAGATTCTGTAGGAAGAACTACAAGGAGGAAGAAGCTTAAATCAAAAGCTTCATACTTCTTGTATTTCTTCTCGCAGATTCTAAAAAAAGATGAAGTTTGGGTGCTAGGGTTTCGCTGTGAAGGAAACGGCGCGACTGTCAAAAAGGGAAAGTTAATTCCCTTATATAGGTAAATGTTTCACAACGGTTTTCTTAAATAACCGTTATGATAGATTATATATTAATTTAATAATATCACAACGGTTAGTTATAATAACCGTAGCGATACCCCTTATACGTGGTACAAGGTTCGACACCATGCAACAACATTTTCCTAAAATTACACATGGATTATAAGTGATATCGCTACGGTCATTACTTATAACCGTCGTGATATTATTAACCATTACACTTCCCAACATATGAACGGTTTACAAGAAAATATAGTTCCAGAATATGAACGGTTTACAAGTTATCATCATTACAAGCATTAAACTATTAGTCTTTTCATCTTCAACCTCATCTATAAATAGACAATTTTACATATCTAAATAATATATTCTTCGTAATAATGAGTTCAACAAATGAGAATCATAGAAACCTCATTGAGGAACGTCAGGCGCCAATTCAGGAGGTCGTCCAACCAGCAACTGCCAACTTCAAGGATGCCTTAAGGGTAAGGAAGGATAAGAAGAAGAAGAAGAAGCCGAAGAAGAAGAAGATAAAGAAGAAAAGGAGGTCTGTATATTATGATTCCGATGAGGGGAGTGAGGAGAGATGTCTAGATTATGAAGATGTATTTTATGTTATGGGCTCTGACAATGATCTTGATATGTAATATGTTTATCAATGTACTCTCAATGGAATATTAAAATAAAATTATATCTATATATGTTCATCTCTTACAGTTTTATTTTTAAAGTTATATATATACTCTATTGCACTTAAAAATACTTAAGAATACATTGATGTGAATCGAAGCGTGATACATGTAGTACAACGGTCTTCTAATACAAGCGTGTTAAAATGTAAAAATATGGAATAAAAAAATATAGAGCTGGGAATCAAAGCTTGTTACACAGCTTGTATTACAACGTTTATGTAATACAACCGTCGATAAATGTGGCGTTATAAATTTTTAATCCTGTTACAACGGTGGGATACGAAACCGTGGTAAAGCTGGCGTCGTTAAATGGGGTTTTCATAGTAGTGGCTTCTTCTATTCTTGCTTCTATTTCTTTATCAGATGGTGTGCACTTTTCTTCTCCGTTCTCTTTTTCAATTCCTCCTTCATCGGCTACCTCACATTCCTGTTTTAATTCTCTTTCAATTTCCTTATCTCTAGGACTATCTAAATTTTTCTTATCGAAGTCCCCACTAGAGCTCAGTTTTAATGCTAATTGGCTAGATACTATACCAAGTTGCATAACTAAGTTCTCGAAGGACGCTTCTGTGTCCCTTTGCAAGGTTTCTTGATGCCTGTTGATTTTTCAGAGATTGATTTGAGTAATCTTTTATGAACTATGTCAAGTATTCTTGAACTCCTCCTTCATCGAATACCACACATTCTTGTTTAACTTCTATTTCAATTTCCTCATCTCTAGGATGATCTAACTTATTTTCATAGAAATCCCCACTAGGTCTCAATTTTAATTCTAATTGGCTGGATATTTGACCAAGTTGCATCTCTAACTTCTTGAAGGATATTTCCCTGTTACTTAGCGCGATCTCTTGATGCTTGTTGAGTTTCTCAAAATTGAGTTGAGTCATCTTTATAAACTGAGTCAAGGTTTCTTTAAGATGATATGGTGAATCCTCTTCCCATGAATGATCAGTGTTGACGTAAGGTTCTGGCTCAGAATAATTTCTTACAATCTTTTTAATTATAGTTTCTGCTCCATATTTCTTTATAAAAGCTATTAACTTTGCTAACGTAACAACTAGTTCCTCTTGCATGATTGTTTTGAACTTGCATCCAAACATAAACAAAAATACCTTAGTAGACCTGCACTAAACAAATTTTAAACAAGAAAAAGAAATTAAAAATAAATAAAAATTAAGAAGGAACGAAATAAAATATTTACAAATGAAAATATTTAAAATTGAAAACAACAATACAATTAAAAAAATTAAACGTTGCTCGAGTGTTCCCTTGTTACAATCAACAATCCCCTACAACGACACTAAAAACTTGATGACTTCTCAGCAAGTGTACCGATAGTGTCGTAGTAATTAAAAGATCAAACCCACAAGGACTATGTTCGAACAAGACAATGATTTGTGCAATTTAACGTAAAACAGTAAAAAGGGGGTTGCAAGTTTCAATGCGAAAAGCAATTAAACGGGAAAACAATGTCACGAAAGTGACCAGGCTGTGTTGTAAAATCCATTATTCATCTATTTTTCACATTTGATGCCTTGCATGGATAATCTAATAACTATAATACCAAATCAAATTAACAAAACCATTAAAGTTGATCCCTCACCAGTTAACTCACTAACCACTACTCGGAGCTTTCTATCCCTAGTCCGCCAGCGTAAGCAGGGTTAGGCGATGTACATAACATTAATTCTCTATGCCCATACTCGGGGTCTCCTATACTTGTTCGACCAGTGTAAGTAGAACAATTGCCCTAGGTCCATCACTTAGGCTAAGGGCCAGTAATTTCTATGTGTCCAAAGTCAGATTAACAGAGTATCTCAAATTAAAAGCATTAAGATTAAACAAAAACTGAATAGAATTATATATCAAAGGTTTATACAAAGGTCAAAACAACATATAAGCCAACAATAGTAAAAGAGGTTCATCATAACACAACCTAACCTAGGAGAATTTTGAAGGTGAGAAAAACACAAGAAAGGGGGGGGGGGGGGTTGAATTGGGGTTTTCAAAAACAAAAGCTTTTTACTCACTTAATAAAAATCACACCTAATGAACAGCAAAGACAAATACACTTTGATTTTTATACTGATTCACTTGAAAATCTCACAGTTATTCTAGTCCACCCGCCAAGTTGATTTTGCCTTATACCCAAGGACTTAATCCACTATAATCAACTGATTACAACTACACTAGCAACCACTGGTGACTAACAAACAACAAAGACACACAGTCTATGCCTTCTCAAGGATTCTGGCCTAACTGGTCCCTTAAGGAAATACAAACAATAGTTTGATTACAAAGTTGTGTTTACAAATATTGCTTCTGCATAAGCAGGTATAAGCAAGTTAAAAGCACAATACACTTAAAGAAAATTCTGCACAACTATAGACAACAGTCTTGTAAAAATTTCTTCTTTATTTAGCTTGCTTGCTTCATGCATACAATGCTTCGTATTATAATTCTTCAAGTCTTTATATAGCCAGTAAAAAATATCCGTTGAAGGGTAGATCTGGTATTCTTCATGAAGGAGCTGGAGACTTGAGTAACGGTTTGATACGGAGGGGACAAGAATCCTACAACCTCAATTTCCTTACTCCCCGAAATCCGCTTAGTGGAAGGAATATTGGTTTGTACCATGTACTATTTTTCTCACGTATAAACTTGTTTTTATCTTCTATTCTTCAGTGGCTTCTGGATAAATAGTTGTTTGAAGCATTAGTTAGAAGAGTTGATTTTGATTGAGTTCAGAAACTTTAATCATCAATCAGAAGCTTGATCACACCAATATCTGACATGAGATTCTTCAGAGTTTTTAGAACCTTCAGCGTTTAATCTTCGGAAGCTTGAGTATTCTTCAGAATTGAATTGATCAGAGTCACACGTCAGAAGTAAGAGCCAAGAGAATGTTGCAGCAGCAACATACAATTTTCTTAGAAGCTTCTCATCTGTGAATTTGAGCAGAAACGATTTAGATCAATATATTCAGAAACATGTAACATTTCAGGTTCAAGAGTTAGAATCAAAGTTGTTTGCTAAAGATACACAATAACAAACCGTTAGAATACCAAAATTGTTCTCACACAAATACTGACTAGTTATAATCAAAACTTAGAGATACAGATGCAGAACCAAATCTTGTTCAAACCAATTTATCTACACATTATTTAGAAAATAATACCACAATCAATATCTAAAAATAACATAAGAAGTCCTTTGAAGAGATGGCCTCCAATGACTTCAAATGCTTAAAAAATCTCTTTTTGTGCTCCCAAACTCGTGCTCTAGTCTCCAACTTTCGCAACCCTTTCTCTCCCCTTGAAAAAGTGTAGAACATACTCTTTTAAAGTAGTCAGAATAGATCATAAACGCATCAGAAAAAGGGCCAAAAAGGTACCATCACGCGTGCCACTTTTCTTTCGTGCACACGATATTAAACACGCTGCACCGCACATGTGATACTTTTTATCGTTCATGTAATTATTCTAGAATGAAGATATTTATCTTAGATTCATTTTTCAAAAAACCTCACATTAAAACGATTTACGAAACTCCATATATGATTAAATTACTGGATAGACTTCAAGATGTAAATTGTGCCAAAAAATTGCTCGTTTCTTCACAATTTTTCCCGATTTCTTGGTTTTCATATTTTTTTTTTAACTTCTTCGTTTTTAGCTAATCTTTAACCTGATATTTCATCAAATTCATCGCAAATACTCAAACAAATCATTTAATGACTAGTTGTCATCAGTGGTGCAAACACAAAAGTAGTTGTTCTGCCGCACCCACCGATAACGAGATCCATAATAGATTATTAGCTCCTCCTGAATGATCATATTCCAAAATTTTATGTTACGTTATACACAACGAAGATGGCATATTTTCTCTTGCGCTAGAACATGATCCAGAGTTACAGAGGTTAGAGGAATTCTTTATCTTTCCTATAGATATAAAGAATATGATCATCGAAAATCGGTGGCAGGATGTAGGGTTATAACAAGTTTGGTGCACGTAAGTATATATCATTATGGTACATCCATTTTTTTTTATAGAACTAATTCCTCGCATGTTTTTTTGTATTTTGTTTAACCATTTAGGTACTTCTCTGTGTTTGTATAGAATTGAATAAATTGAATACTTGTGGATTATTGGATCCAGTTAGAGTACGATTTATAGATAATTTTATAAAAAAGATTGAAGAATACTTAACATCACAGATAACGTGGTGGTGGGGGGGGAGGGGGGCAATGAATGTTACTTAGAACCATTCCTCAATAAGTGAGTAATTTAAGATTATGGTTTCTCTATTATAATTAGTTTTCATGTTTTACCAAATTTTAATTATATATGCTTATATTATTCATTCAGAGAACATTTTCAATTGATCATCATATCTCTTCGGACGAATATTGTAACTGCATTGTGTTCATTAAACTGTCCACTTGAACCTATGATGCCAAAAAAAATTTCTAGGTGACTTTATTTTTATGAGACTCTTAGTAATATTTTCTTTGACATTGTAAATATCTTAGCGTGTAATATTTTAAAATCATTTTCAATATACAGCATTGTGGAGAGACACTATAGGTTGAACAACTCTAGAAAAAAGCTCACATTTTGTGAGCCCAAGGTAAGTGGAATAATTGTGACATTCACTAATATATCTTCATGAAATGTGTGATTATAAACATTCATGAAATGTTTAAATTTGAACACTACGAAACAAGCAGACACTACTACAAATAACAATTTTTTATGAGAAAAGTTTCACCTCGAACATTCCAAAAATCGAGCTTATAGGTTCTGGGAGTGACATGTTTGAATTTTTTTTTAAAAAACATATTTTCCCTCAATTTTATATAAAACCAAGGTAATATAGCTATAAGTGAGCGCCAGATTTTCTAGGAAAAAAAATAATAAACCTAATACCTCGGTGTTTTTTAAAACCGAGGTAACGTAACTATCAGGGAACATGCTTCGAATCCCTGTCGCATTTAATGTTTTTTCAATGATTTCTCAGTTGGCGCATTCCAATCTTCCCTTTTTTTCTTAGTTAATTTTTTTTTCTTATTAATTAGTAATTCTCAAAAAAATTTGTTATCAATAAAAACAAATAGGAAATAACATGAAAGAAAATATTTCATTAATTAAAAAATGGACAACAAATAACTATTCCATATATTCAAATTTCTGACTCCACTCAACTTCAATAGTATCACTATTAACTATCCCTAATTTAGAGAAAAGCTCAAAAAGAACTATTCCATATGGTATGAGGAAAGTCATTTCCTCCCTAAAGATCATTATCTTTTCCTTTAAAAAGTTAAAAATGGTAAGAGGAAGATTAATTATGATGTTCTTGGTAGGGAATAACAAGATATGACTGTCATTCCAAGTAAGGTTTCTGGTTCTTTCTCTCTTGGACGGAGATTTGACACTGGAAGTTGATACTAAACTTTTCCAATTGGTCGTAGACTAGCAGGACTGCTGAGATTATCGTTGTTTCATAAATTAGGTGAAGGTGATATATATAGACATTTTATTTATTTTTAGAAATAGAAATCACATAATACCTCGGTTTTTCAAAAACTCCGAGGGGAAAAACAATTCAAGAAACTATTTTTATTATTATAATATTTTTGTAAACTAAATGATATATCCCATCGATTTCTTTAATAATCGAGGGATAAGATACTTAACATTTTACTATAAAAGCACTCATTAAACAGATTTAACTCTAATCCTAACTTATATGTAGCCGCTCACAAAATGGTGTCGTTGTTGTATTTAGAAGTTTGTAAAATTTGTATGAAATGGATTGCAAGTGCAGAAAAACATTTTTTCAATAGTTGGAATAGATAATTCCTTTAAAAGTTGGATGTAACACTCATATATAATATATATCTAGAATTTTCATTTTATACATAGTTGCAAATTTGGTACTGAAATATACAAGTTCCTAGTGACACATTGTACATATTATATGCCCAAACAAAACAACTAAAAGTGGTACAATATATACAAGAAATTAAGAACTAGATCACTAAATAATGATCTCAAAAAAAGGTCTTCACAGCAGAAAGCCATCCAAAAAGCGAGATAAGTAAGGACATCAAACTATCTTGTCCTTACCCTTCGCCGAATCGAAACTTCCTGAAAATAATCAACAACATGGGGTGAAATAATAATTCCAGTGGGTTCCCTATCTTATGGGTTCTCTCGGCTCTACAAGGTTCTAAGCACCCATAATTTTAAGTTCCAAATGGAAAAAGTGAGGAGACTTGAATTCACAAAACTAGCACTATGTGGCGACATGTTTCTGTAGTTCAACAATTCAAACTATCACTAATCAGAAATCATACCAAGGCATCTTTCCCCGGTCAACCCTACGTCTAGAGTTATCGACACGGGTCACAGATCATTGTATCTACTTTGACATACGAAATGGATTCAGATTCAAGGTGCTTCCCACATGAATTGTCGCTTCCCATGGGACCTCTGCCCATATTATGCCTTTTACTCGTAGGCTATATTCGTACACAAGGAACTCAAACTTGTCAAAGTAATAGTGCGTACATCCCAAAGGAGCTCTACGTAAGCATCAACTCTTGGGACGACACATCTCAATGGTTGTTTCTGACTATGTGATCAATAAGGATAACATGATTGTAGTCAACATTCACAAGGAAAATACATCACCTTAACATTCAGAACAATACCACATGTTCCACATAATGCCTCACCTCACCACGAGGCAACTACTTGTCAAAGATACTCACCTAGGCATCAATTGCACAAGCATTGTCATCTAAGTCATTTATTAATTCCTAGTCACCTTACTAGTTCATTTCATTAATTTCCATTAAGGTTTCCTCATCATTCTTACTCATTTTGAATCATGTTATCACACATTTTAGAAGCAATTAATCATGGATAGAAAGCATGCATAAGAATCATAATAATCAATATAAAGTGATTCATAGCATGGCTAAACAAATAAGTGATGCAACCTAACCAATAATTAAAAAAGTACAAAACCTGTCACTATCGCTTAGCAACGGGAAAGTGAGGCTGGTCGCTTTCAGTTCGCACAACAAACTCAAGGCGAGGGATAGGCAGTAGCAAAATGCAACCATGGCCGTTTAGCGACCACAAAGCGAGGGCTCGTTTTCCGTTCACTAGACCTCGCACAGCGACCGTAGCAGGAACTTAGGTCGCATTCGGTTTGTGTAAGCTCATTGTGCGAGCACGTCGATTTCTGGGTAAATACAAACAAAACAGACAGTAACACAAAGGGTATTTTACCCCAACCCCCACATGAGTTTAATCCACAATTAAGAACCAACATATATCAACAATTTCATCTAAACAACATGAACATCACAAGAATCATAACATTTTTATGGCAATGGAAGCAAAACATATCAAAATCCAACATTTTCAATTCTATCTTACAATCCAAACTTAGAGTATCTAAATATAACCCACCTCAAGATGAAGATGAAGAAGTTGGAAATGATGAAGATGAGATGATGATGAGAATGGAAGATGAAGATCTTCCTCTTTCTTCTTCCTCTAGGTTTTCTTTCCTCTTTCCCCTTTTTCTCGTCTTTCTCTCTATTTCTCTTACTATATTTCTTACTTTCCCACTATGTTGGAAAGTAAAAGGAAAAGAACGGAAATTAATACATAGAAGAATCATTAAAGCTAGTAAGACCAAAATGGCTTAAGTGGTGGAAGAAAAGGGTATTAATTGGTAAAATGTCAAATATTAATGTTATCAAAATGTCTTAATTGTACAAATTAATAAAAGGTTAGAGTCGAATAATATTAGTTAAATCAGTATGAGCTCACTAGTTACTCGAATTATCCCAACTGATAACTCTCAGAGCACATAGGAACTCATTTGATCTCAACTAATATTAATTAGAGTACTTTAGAGAATATGGGGTATTACATTGGATACATTCAATGGTTGGACCAGATAACTTCTAGAAATTTGATGCGTGCAATATTTGGACAAGATAACTTCTTACACTAAAAGTTTAGTTTTGATGTATTATTGTTTTTCAATACTCTATGTAAACAATGTAATTAAAAAAAAAACATGTTCACCTCGGTTTGGGATAACTTAGCGTGATAATTTTAGATTTTGATCACAGTCCTTAAAAAAATCTTTGTCGTTCATTTCATGATTATCAACGCTCAAGACACTACCATTAGTGATCCGCGTGATACCTAAACAAATTCTTTATAAAGGCTTTCTGATATCTATAATTGATAAAGAAACGTCATGAAGTGCTTGAAACTATCTATATCCTCCACTTTAACTTTTGCCATTAGCGATGGATTGCAAGTGCAAATTAATTTACCCCTCGGTGTTTAAAAAACCGAGGTTATAAGCCGTTAGTTTTCATGACGACGTTCGTTACCTCACTACTGCAACTGAGGTAAAATGTATTTCGCATCCGAAATTAAAAGCACTTTTTTGGTAGTGAGAGGGATACAAGCGTTGTTACTATGTGCCATACCCCAGCTTTGACTCAGAATCGCCAAATGAATACATATCACGGAATTTTCATTATTTGTGAATTAGCATGTCATCTAACCATCTTGCATTATAAAAAATCCTAAAAAGATATCACTACTACGAAAAACCCATTTAACAATACCAGGCTTACCACGGATTCGTATCCCACGGTTGTAATAGGTTAAAAAATTTCCTGTTGATTTATAATGCCATATTTAACGGCAGTTGTACTGAATAACCGTTGTAATACAAGCTGTGTAACAAGCTTCGATTCCCAGCTACTACATTTTTTTTCCATATTTTTACATTTTAAACACGCTTGTATTAAAACACCGTTGTAATGCATGTAACAAGCTTCGATTCCCAACAACTATATTTTTTGTCATATTTTTAAATTTTAAACATATATTTTATTTCTTTTGTTAATGTTACGGGGATTTAACCTCAAAACTCAAAATTCATCATTGTTTTTCTTTTAAACATATATTTTATTTCTTTTGTTAGTGTTTTTAAGTGCAAGAGAATAGTATATATAACTTTAAAAATAAAACTGTAAGAGATGAGCATATATAAAATAACATTTTATTAAGATTCCATTAAGAAGAGTACATTGATAATCATATTACATATATTTATCAATGTCAGAGCCAATAGCTGCAAATGCATCTTCATAATCCAGACATCTCTCCTCACTCCCCTCATCGGAATCATAATAAACAGTCCTCATTTTCTTCTTTATCTTTTTCTTCTTCAGCTTCTTCTTCTTCTTCTTCTTCTTATCCTTCCTCACCCTTAAGGCATCCCTGACGTTGGGCACTGGTTGGACCTCCTCAATTGGCGCCTGACGTTCCTCATTGGTGATGTTTCTAGCATTCTCATTTGTAGAACTCATTGTTACGAAGAATATATTATGGAGAAATGTAAAGTTGTCTATTTATAGATGAGGTTGAAGATGAAAAGTCTGATAGTTTAATGCTAGCAATGATGATAACTTGTAAACGGTTGATATTCTGGAACGATATTTTTTGAAAAACGGAGAAAATTTTAAATCATTATGGCCAGAGTATTCTCTACTCCGGGAAGAGCAAGTAATATTACAACGGTTAGTAATAATAACCGTAGCGATACCCCTTATACTTGGTACAAGGTTCGACTCCAAGCAACAACATTTTTCTATTTTACGTAATTATAGAAAAATGTTGTTGCCTGGAGTCGAACCTTGTACCAATTATAAGGGGCATCACTACGGTTAATATAACTAACCGTTGTGATATTATTAAAATAATATATATACTTATCATTACGGTTATTTTAGAAAACCGTTGTGAAATATTTACCTATATAAGGGAATTAACTTTCTATTATTGGCAGTAGCACCGGTTCCTTCACAGCGAGACCCTAGCACCCATTTTTGGCAGCAAACTTCATCTTTTTATAGAATCTGCGAAAAGAAATACAAGAAGTATGAAGCTTTTGATTTAAGCTTCTTCCTCCTTGTATTTCTTCTTGCAGAATCTAAAACTAGATGAACATGGTGATGATGCTGGCGGTAGCAAGCGTAATGTACATATTGTTTATGGAAAATAAGATATTCTTCTACTTCAATCTTTTTGTTAGATTGTTCCCATTATCTCATTTGCTTCATGTTGTTTTTGTTGATTGTTCTCATTTTGTGCAGATTCGACTTCAATGCTTCACAAGCAAGGTGAACTTCATTGTAATGGTACAGTCCCACTTCTTAGGGTTTTGTTTCAACTTTTGGTTGTTTTGTTTTGAATACTAACCAATTTTCTTCATTGCTTCCCACTTCTTAGGGTTTGTTTCACATGGTGATGATGATGGTGGTACATATATATATGAATTCATTCTGATAAGGTACATATATATATGAATTCATTCTGATATTGTATATGAAATTTAGTTTATTATATACTATGTATATTGTTTGTTTCACTATCCTTTTATTAAAAATGCAATCAGTTAAATTGATATAGAACATTAGTTTATTATATACTATGTATATTGTATATAGTTAAATTGAAAACTAACTAATTTTTTTCATTGCTTCCCACTTCTTAGGGTTTGTTTCACATGGTGATGATGATGGTGGTACATATATATGAATTCATTCTGATAAGGTACATATATATGAATTCATTCTGATATTGTATATGAAATTTAGTTTATTATATACTATGTATATTGTTGGTTTCACTATCCTTTTATTGAAAATGTAATGAGTTAAATTGATATAGAAACTTATAATCTGACAATTAAGATGTATTTGAAAACCAACCTTTATCATGTCAATGTTTTACGAATTGCATCCATTTCATTCCGCACATTTAATGTTCCTTAACAACGGTTATGAGTATCAACCGTTGTAATATATATTAACTATCACAACGATTTTGTGTCTCAATTGTTGTGGAATGTACCCTTAGTTTATTAAATACAAATGTATATTGCTTGTTTTACCATACACCTAATTAAAGAAATACAACCATTAAAATTGGTAAAGAACTATATAATTTGAAAATTAAACTGTTCTTGAAAACCAACTTAAACACACCACTGTTTTCCGAATTGCATCCATTTCATTCAGCACATTTAATGTTCCTTAACATAAAATTTATGGTCCAATGGTCCGTTTGCTTCAACTTATTGATATCTTTTATTATAGTTTACCTCATTGTTGTCACTAATCATCGTGGTTGTTAAGATTATGATTGTTATGATGATAAAATCGCGATGATTTTTGGCGATGAAGAGGTAAACTATAATAAAAGATATCGATGGATTGAAGGAAACCAACCATTGAACCATAAATTTTATGTTAAGGAACATAAAATGTGCGGAATGAAATGGATGCAATTCGGAAAACAGTGGTGTGTATAAGTTGGTTTTCAAGAATAGTTTAATTTTCAAATTATATAGTTCTTTACCAATTTTAATGGTTGTATTTCTTTAATTAGGTGTATGGTAAAACAAGCAATATACATTTGTATTTAATAAACTAAGGGTACATTCCACAACAATTGAGACACAAAATCGTTGTGATAGTTAATATATATTACAACGGTTGATACTCATAACCGTTGTGATAGTTAATATATATTACAACGGTTGAAATACCTAACCGTTGCAATATAACGCGCGCTTCCAGAATACAACAACGGTTTCTAGACCGTTGTAGAAACAACGAACTTACAACGACAATCTACATAACAACGCCTTCGTCCGCGTCATTATATGTCATTCCCAAAAGTTGTTAAATGGGTTTTTCGTAGTAGTGTATGCGCCTTTTACTTTCATTTTCGTGTTGTCTAAGCTTAGGTCTTGCAAGATTGAATCAAGGTTCAGGCAAGGTTTTCAAGTCAAATGTGTATGCAGCAATGGTTGATATTCAAGCGAAATTGACCTAATATTGGTCAAACAAATAGTTTGCTTTAGTATCAATTTATCAGGCTGTGGCAAGGACCGTTGTTTCAGGGTGGATAATCATTAGAGTCAGTTCACTTTCAATTAGGATTTTGGTGCAGTGGCGGTGCAGTTCATATCTCAAGTCATCTGTGTCATGGGCTATTTTGAAGGCAACTGTGGATTAAATTCAAGTGTTTTGTTGAAATATTTTAGTAGTTCAGATTAATTAAATCTAAGGGTCAACATTAGATCTTATTTTACACTTGTATTTTAGTGTATATATATCATGTATATGGTAACTTGTACAGTTATCCAAATATGAAATAATATTGACCAATCATTTTGTGATCACATTATCTTTTTTTCTTCCATATTCTGTTAAAACTTTCTGTTACAGATTTTCTTTTTCTTCTTGAAGCTCCAACAATGGCTTCCAAATGCCTCGTTTCAATTCTTTCAACATGGTATCATTGAGCCTGTGCATCCATGGCTCCTCCTCCGCGCAATAACACTTCCGCCTCCAATTCTTCCGATCCAATTCTCGATCCCACAAGTCCATACTATGTGCATCCAAGTGACGGTCCTTCGTCAATTTCCATTACTCCAATTACCATAGCTAGGCAAGATCGATGCGCAGAGCTCTTGGTGGAAAGATAAAGTTTGATTTTGTTGATGGCACGATTCAAGTTCCTACTGATTCGTTTGATCCATCCTTTCACGCCATGACTCGCTGCAATATGCTCGTGCATTCTTGGATCATGCGTTCTGTGTCTGATTCGATAGGTCAATCAATCGTTTTCATAGAGAATGCCATAGACGTTTGGAATGATTTGAAAGAACACTTCGCACAAGGTGACTTGATTCGGATTTCAGAATTACAACAAGAAATCTATTCTTTGAAGCAGGACAATCGAACAGTAACAGATTTCTTTTCTCAACTCAAGATACTCTTGGAGGAATTAGAATTATACATGCCTATCCCTCATTGTTCTTGTAGAGTTCGTTGTTCTTGCGATGTTATGTGTAGTGCTAGGAATAATCATAATCTGTTACACGTTATACGTTTTTTGACTGGTTTAAATGAAGAATATAACGTAGTGAAATCACAAATTTTGCTTCTCGATCCTTTACCTCCATTAAACAAGATTTTTTCTATGGTCATTCAACATGAGCGTCAAGTTTTGCCTAATCTACACATTTCTGTTTCACCGGATGATGAATCCAAGGCATTGATTAATGCTACTGATAGTAGAAAACCTCCATTCAAGAAACATGGATAAAGAATTTGCACACACTGTGGAAAGTCAGGTCATCCCATAGACGCCTGCTATCGCAAACATGGCGTGCCACCTCATTTGCAACGTAATTCTAATTCTAATGCTCATAATCTCACTGCTGAACAAACTCCTGATGGTCAAAATACAGAGATTCCTGGAGATTCTGATCAGCCACCACCACAACTTACAGCTGAACAATATCAAACACTTATGACTATTCTACAAGGCTCTAATGGCAACAAACAATCAAGTACTTTGAATCAGGTGAAAGCATTACATTCAGTGGCCAATACAGGTAACATTACCACTTCTGTTTTCTTGAATAGTTCCATTTTGAGTTCTTGGATTGTTGATTCTGGAGCAAGTGACCACATTTGTGGTTTTTCTCATTGGTTTGAATCTCTACATGACATAAAACCTGTTAACATCAGATTACCCAATGGTAACTTTGCCATAGCTAATCAAATGGGTACCATCAGTTTTACCACTCAATTAGTTATTAAACATGTCTTGTATGTCCCTCAATTTTCCTTGAATTTAATATCTGTGTCAAAACTTTTTCTTGAGTTACCTTTCTTTGTTAAATTCACTAATTCACAATGTTTAATTCAGGATCCTCATTCACTGAAGATGATTGGTTCAGCTGATTTCATCGTAGGCTTGTACTACCTCAATCTGCAAAATGAGAAGACATCCATTCCACCTGGTATTTTAGTTTTCCATGCCATTACCATACCTGACCAAGCTTTGTGGCATTTTAGATTAGGCCACCTTTCTAGTTCTAGAATACAACTTCTTCAATCTGATTTTCCTTTTGTTGTTGTTGATCCAATGGGAACTTGTGCTATACGTCATTTAGCTAAACATAGAAATTTACCATTTCATAGAAGTTCTAATAAAGCTCTTCATGTTTTTGACTTGATACATTTTGATATATGGGGACCACTTTCAATAAAGTCTATTCATGGTTTTTCCTATTTCCTTACTGCTGTTGATGACCATAGTAGATATACATGGCTCACTTTAATGAAATCTAAATCAGAAGCTAGGCAACACATAATGAACTTTGTTAATCTGATACACACACAACACAATACAAAAGTTAAGACCATTAGGACTGACAATGGTCAAGAGTTTCTTATGCCCCAATTTTATGCCTCAAAAGGCATCATACACCAAACCACTTGTGTTGAATCTCCACAACAGAATGGAACAGTGGAAAGAAAACACCAACAAATCCTCAATATAGGAAAAGCACTCTTATTTCATTCAAATTTACCCAAATATTTTTGGTGTTATGCAGTGTCCCATGCTGTCTTTATTATGAATAGAGTAGCTAGCCCTATCCTCAATAATAAATCACCATATTCTATATTACATAAAAAACTACCTGACTTACAAATTCTAAAAGTTTTTGGTTCACTTGTATATACCTCCACCATTCAATCTCACAGGACCAAACTTGATCCAAGAGGTAGAACCTGTATCTTTCTTGGATTTAAACCTGGAGTAAAAGGTTGTATTCTATATGACATTAATAACAAAGAAATTTTTGTATCTAGACACACTAAACACCATGAAAACATCCTGCCATATAACCCACCTTCTAAACCTGCCTGTTGGAATTACCATTATCCCACAAACAATACATGTGATTACCCTCTGGTTAATTCACCACTACACATACCAGCTTCTGTACCAACTGTCACCTCTGAACCTATTGAAACACCTAATTCTGAATCTGCCCAACATATGCCTGTACCTGCTGATTCCTTAAAACCCACCCCACCTGCTATACCTATCAATGAAACAAAAAATTCACCTATGACCATCCCTACTGAACATTCTTTTACCCAACAAACAAACCAATACTCCAAACCTATCAGACAAAGACACACCCCTTCTTATTTAGCAGATTATGTATGCAATGCTTCTCATGACTCAAATGAATCAACATCCTCAAGTACTTTATATCCTATCACTCATTTCTATTCTTTCTCACATTTATCTCCATCTCAACATGCTTTTTCTGTTTCACTCACTAATAATGTTGAACCAAAAACATATAAAGAAGCTAGTTTGTCTGACAATTGGTTATCTGCTATTAAATCTGAACTGGATACCCTTGAAAAGCTAGGCACTTGGATTATTGTTGATCTTCCTCCTCATGTCAAGCCTATAGGCAACAGATGGGTTTTCAAAATCAAACACAAAGCTGATGGTTCCATAGAAAGGTATAAGGCACGTTTAGTAGCTAAGGGTTACAATCAAATTGAGGGTCTTGATTTTTTTGATAGTTTTAGTCCTGTAGCTAAACTTACCACTGTCAGAATGTTACTTGCATTAGCATCTATTTACAATTGGCACCTGCACCAATTAGATGTAAACAATGCATTCCTCCATGGAGATTTACAGGAGGATGTGTATATGACCATACCTGATGGAGTTTCTTGCACCAAACCTAATCAGGTTTGCAAGTTACTTAAGAGCATTTATGGCCTTAGACAATCAAGCCGAAAGTGGTATGAGAAGTTGACTACACTATTGATCAAGGAAGGATATGCACAGTCAACATCAGATTACTCTCTCTTCACATTAAGAACTGCAAATGATTTCACAGCTCTCTTGGTTTATGTGGATGATGTTATACTGGTTGGTACTTCACTCAGTGAGTTTCAAAGGATCAAAACCATATTGGACAGTCATTTCAAAATCAAGGATCTTGGAATTCTTAAGTATTTTCTGGGTTTAGAAGTGGCCCATTCAAAATCAGGAATCACTATCTCCCAAAGAAAATACTGTCTAGATCTTCTCAATGACTCTGGCCTATTGGGATCAAAGCCTGCAGCCATACATCTTGATCATTCCATCAAACTCCATCAAGATAGTGGCAAACCCTTTGAGGATGTAGCTGCATACAGGAGGCTCATTGGAAGGTTGTTATATCTCAACACCACAAGGCCATACATCACCTTTGCTACTCAACAGTTAAGCCAGTTCCTTCATGCCCCAACCATGACTCATTTTAATGCAGCTTGTCGTGTAATTAGGTATCTCAAACATAATCCTAGAAGAGGACTACTTTTTCCTCGAAATTTCGAGGTACAAATTCTAGGATATTCTGACTCTGATTGGGCAGGGTGCATAGACTCTCGCAAATCAATTTCAGGTTATTGTTTTTTCCTTGGTTCCTCTTTGATTTCCTGGCGTGCCAAGAAACAACAAAAAGTTTCTAGATCTTCATCTGAAGCTGAATATAGAGTTCTCTCAACAGCAACTTGTGAGCTTCAATGGTTACTTAATTTATTCAGAGATTTGCAAATTACATCCACAAGGCAACCAGTTCTTTATTGTGACAGTTAGAGTGCAATCCACATTGCCTCTAATCCTGTATTTCATGAAAGAACAAAACATCTAGATATTGATTGTCATTTGATCAGAGAGAAAGTGCAGCAAGGTGTTCTCAGACTTTTGCCTATTTCTTCACAGGAGCAATTGGCAGATTTTTTAACTAAAGCATTGGCTGCTCCAAAGTTCAATACTTTCATATCCAAACTGAACATGATCGACATTTATAATGCTCAGTTTGAGGGAGGCTGTTGAAATATTTTAGTGGTTCAGATTAATTAGATCTAAGGGTCAACATTAGATCTTATTTTACACTTGTATTTTAGTGTATATATATTGTGTATATGGCCACTTGTACAGTTATCCAAATATGAAATAATATTGACCAATCATTTTGTGATCACATTATCTTTTTTTCTTCCATATTCTGTTAAAACTTCCTGTTACAAATTTTCTTTTTCTTCTTGAAGCTCCAACAATGGCTTCCAAATGCTTCGTTTCAATTCTTTCAACATGTTTTATGCTTGAAGATCAAGATTACGGTTTTGTGCAAGATCAAAGTTTATCTGATGGAATCCAGTTGCAAATAATCAGTTCAGTGCATTTGGCCTTATATCTCAAGTCATTGTGAGTCATGCTTATATGTGTCAATGTTTTGAGGCAATGTTTCAAGAGAATTCAAGCAGCCCATTTATTCAAGAAGATTTCAAGTTTCCATCCAAAGATTTCAAAGTTTCAAATTCAATCAAAAATGCAAAATTCAAGATTCAATCTCATGTCAATTCACAATCTCTCAAAATTTCACTTCATTTGAATTTTCAAATTCCATTCAAAATTTCACTTCATTTGCATTTTCAAATTCCATTCAAAATTTCACATTCATAATCTAATTTCAATTTTTACTCAAGATTTCAAGTTGCAATTTAAGATCCAATTCATGACCAATTTTCAAATTCCAAATTCCATGTCAATTCACAATCTCCATTCAAGATTCATCTTCAATTTCATATCAAATTCAAATTCCAAACAAATATCAAATTCATGACCACATTCCAAAACTATTCAAGTTACAATTCAAATCCAATATCATTCCATAGCCAATTACCAAGTTTTTACAAAAAAAAAAAAATCAAAAGGCCATGCATTAATAATATCCAAGCCCATTAAAAAAATAATAATGTCAAAATCCATCAAATAAAAGGCCATTACATTTTCTACACAAAATTTTGCAAAAAAAAAAAAGATAACACAAAAAAAAAATTGTTTTTTTATTTTTTTTTTACGTTCTTGTTCACTAAGTTTTCTAGAAGGACACTGTTGACATTTTTGAAGAAATATTGCAACCTAGATGTCACTTGTATATATTAAAGGATGTGTTGATAAAAAAAAAGACCAATCCCTACTCAAAAGCGGCGCCCCACTTCTTTTTAAGATCCCAAAAAAAAATCAAAAGTGAGAAGAGAGAGAACCGTTGGGGAGGATACCATACCAGGCAGCACATAACTCATCAGATGTTGATCTCATTCAGAAATAAAAAATGAATAAAAAAGAGAAAAAGGAAGGAGCTTTCATCAAAATACAAAAATGAACTCCCTCGTCTCTCTTTCCAAAAAGCGTGAGCTGCTTCTTCCCTCACTTATTTTCTTCTTTCCCCCAATATACTGGTTTTTCGTTTTTTATTTTCGTGGCTCACACTATCCCACCGGCACACCTTATTCATCCTTCAACTCAACTAAGATCACTGCTTCTCATCACTTTCCTCCATCAAAAACCGAAAGCAAAACCACCACCAAACACCTTCGAATTGCTTTCGTTCAACCCCTCCGTTTCGCCCTACACCATCGCTCCATTTTAACAACAACAATTACCTCATGCAACGAACTTGCTCCTTCAAATCACCTTCAACTTCCTTTTGATCTCCATATCCATTACCGTTTGTTTGGAACCGCTTATCGCCAACCATTAGCTTTATGAACACCCATAACACAACCATCTTCAAAAATATAAAACTAAGCCATAACCCCATAAACTCCTTACTCACCCACATACCTAAACAACAACATATTACCACATTCATGACATGAACAAGAGACAACCATATACAACTAACCCAATACAATATCTTCTTTTAAAACCAAATCATGTAGTAAATAATGTTAGCAATAAAAAAATTGGTTCAGAAATCCTGCTGAACCAAACACACGAAATCCTTTAAATGACCACCCAAGCAGTTCAGAAAATCCACACCACTGGTACTATAGGGGAACCTACCGCAACAAACTTTCAACCATGAAAACACATCCTCCTCCATGTTCACATCAAACCACGTTCGACCTCCACAACAACCTTGCTAACATCCATTACCACCACTATTTCTGTTGTAATTAATAGAGTAATTACATTAAGGATGTTCCAAAATGACAAGAAGTGAATAAGTGAGTAAATGATAATAAATACTTGTGAAATAGTCTCACATAGAAAGTGGAGCTCACATTAAAAGCATTTATAAAGTGTTAATATCATTAACTTAACAAATGACAAAAGAGGATAAAGTGTCACGTGAACAAGTGTGGTGGTCCCAAGTATTATGCCACTTGTCTCTTCCATACAACCCCTCGCCACCGACGACACCGGCTCCGGGACCGGGTCCGAGGGCTTGGGCGTAGAGGCGCTAGTGGCGACAATTAGACACGACGCATCGGAGCAATCGGGCTATTTGCTGCGTTAATGAGGCGGTGCCGGTGGCGCTCCGGCGGAGCGGCGGCCGGCCTTCGGCCGGGCTATTGTCGTTGCTCTAATTTTGGTCGGCGCAGAATTATTTTGTTTTGAATCTTGAATTCAAAAATTGCAACTCTTCATGAAATGTTGCAAAATGAAAATATGCAACTCTTGAACATGTTGTTGTAGGCCAAACATGGTAACTTTTGGTAAAAAGAATTGTTTCACCAAGGGTCGCCACCTTGTGAAACAATATTAATGTGACCTATAAATGTTTCATTCCGAATTCAGAAATCAATTAACAAAAACGCATTTCCTCTACAAAACAATTCCAACACTCTTCGCTACATTCGAGTTTTCATCCGTCTTGTGAAAACTCGATAAGGCTGATTTATCCTGCGTATTCCTGCATCAAAACTCTAAGACAAATCGAGAGTGCTTGAAATACTATAAGGCAAGTGCTTCGTACACGATTCCAGCCTGGATCCATTCAACTTTGAAGCGGTACATAACAGTCTTATAGTATCTCAATTCATGGCCACCGACGCTTCAGTTTCAAGCATCAAGGTGATGAACCAGGACCTTGTCAAGTTGGATCGTTTCGATGGAACACTACTACGAAAAACCCATTTAGCAACGGTTGGGAATGACATATAATGACGCGGGCGAAGGCGTTGTTATGTAGATTGTTGTTGTAAGTTCGCCGTTTCTACAACGGTCTGGAAACCGTTGTTGTATTCTGGAAGCGCGCGATATATTGCAACGGTTAGGTATTTCAACCATTGTAATATATATTAACTATCACAACGGTTATCAGTATGAACCGTTGTCATATATGTTAACTATCACAACGGTTATTTGTCTCAACCGTTGTGGAATGTATCCTTAGTTTATTAAATACAAATGTATATTGCTTGTTTTACCATCCACCTTATTAAAGAAATACAACCATTAAAATTGGTAAAGAACTATATAATCTGAAAATTAAACTGTTCTTGAAAACCAACTTAAACACACCACTGTTTTCCGAATTGCATCCATTTCATTCTGCACATTTTATCTTCCTTAACATAATATTTATGGTTCGATGGTCGGTTTCCTTCAATCCATCGATATCTTTTGTTATAGTTTACCTCATCATCGCCAAAAATCGCCACGATTTTATCATCATAACAATGATCATGATCTTAACAACCACGGCGATTACTGACGAAGATGAGGTAAATTATAATAAAAGATATCGATGGATTGAAGGAAACCGACCATCGAACCATAAATTTTATGTTAAGGAACATAAAATGTGCGGAATGAAATGGATGCAATTCGGACAACATTGACATGATAAAGGTTGGTTTTCAAATACATCCTAATTTTCAGATTATAATGTTCTATAGCAATTTAACTGATTGCATTTTCAATAAAAGGATAGTGAAACAAACGATATACATAGTATATAATAAACTAAATTTCATATACAATATCAGAATGAATTCATATATATGTACCTTATCAGAATGAATTCATATATAGCTACCACCATCATCATCACCATGTGAAACAAATCCTAAGAAGTGGGAAGCAATGATGAAAATTAGTTAGTATTAAATTTAGGGTTAATAGCTATTTTGCCCCCTGCCATATAGGCGCTTTTTGAAAAACCCCCCTATAAAAAAAAACTTGCAAAAAATACCCTAACATTTAAAGATTCTCTCAATTTTGACCTTCATCACATCCAGTCACCAAAAAAGCTGATGTGGCAGCATTTTTTTTTTTGATGTGGAAGGTCAGGTGGCTTTTTTAATTTTATTTTTGATTTATTTAAATGCCATGTTGGCATTTTGTTTTTCATTTATTTTTGATTTATTTTTAAAAACATGTTAAATGTTCAAAAAGTGATGGAAGTGGGAATAGAACCCATGACCTCTCAACACAAAGCACCACTCACCACCATTAGGCCATGTTATGTTTTGTGACATTGTTTGCAACTATAATATACATAATACATAATTAACTAGTTAATATTTTTACTAAACTAAAATCTATTAAATCATTTTAGTAATTATACTCTAGTAATTTTTATTTATTTTTTATTTATTTTTAATTATATTGTAGCGATTTTAGTTTATTAAAATGCTATAATTATTAATTTTGCAAATTAGTGTATTTTTATCTTTCATTTTTTTGTGTATTTTAATTTTTTTTTTTAATATTAGTTTATTAATTTGTGTTCTAGTTTCGGTTTTTGTGTAGCAATTTCGTTTTTAATTATATACTAATTTATTTCAAAATTATTTTAACATTAGTTTATTAATAATTCCAGTTTATTAATTTATATTTATAATTTTTAATTTAGTTTAATTTAATTTATATTAATATTAATATTAATTTACTGTAGCTTATATTAAAATATTTATCTAACTATTTAATTTAATTTACTATAGCTTAATATTTATTTAATCTATTTAATCTAATTAAAATGTTAATTACTGTACCATATTAATATACTAAATTAATATATTAAATTAATATACTAAATTAACATAATAAATTAACATTTTATTACTAAATTAATATACTAAAACATTTTATTACTAAATTAATATTAACTAGTTAATTATGTATAATGTATATTATAGTTGCAAACAATGTCACAAAACACAACATGGCCTAGTGGTAATGAATCATGCTTTGTGATGAGAGGTCATGGGTTTTATTCCCACTTCCAACCCTTTTTGAACATTTAACATGTTTTCAAAAATAAATGAAAAACAAAATGCCAACGTGACATTTAAATAAATCAAAAATAAAATTTAAAAAGCCACATGGCCTTCCACATAAAAAAAAAAAAAAACGCTGTCACATCAGCTTTTTTGGTGACTGGATGTGATGAAGGTCAAAATTGAGAGAATCTTCAAATGTTAGGGTATTTTTTGCAAGTTTTTTTTATAGGGGGGTTTTTCAAAAAGCGCATATATGGCAGGGGGCAAAATAGCTATTAACCCTTAAATTTAACTATATACAATATACATAGTATATATATAATAAACTAATGTTCTATATCAATTTAACTGATTGCATTTTCAATAAAAGGACAGTAAAACAAACAATGTACATAGTATATAATAAACTAAATTTCATATACAATATAAGAATGAATTCATATATATATATATGTACCACCATCATCATCACCATGTGAAACAAACCCTAAGAAGAGGGAAGCAATGAAGAAAATTAGTTAGTATTCAAAACAAAACAACCAAAAGTTGAAACAAAACCCTAAGAAGTGGGACTGTACCATTACAATGAAGTTCACCTTGCTTGTGAAGCATTGAAGTCGAATCAACACAAAATGAAAACAATCAACAAAAACAACATGAAGCAAATGAGATAATGAGAACTATTTAACAAAAAGATTGAAGTAGAAGACTACCTTATTTTCCATAAATAATATGTACATTACGCTTGCTACCGCCAGCATCATCATCATGTTCATCTAGTTTTAGATTTTGCAGGAAGAACTACAAGGAGGAAGAAGCTTAAATCAAAAGCTTCATACTTCTTGTATTTCTTCTCGCAGATTCTAAAAAAAGATGAAGTTTGGCTGCTAGGGTTTCGCTGTGAAGGAAACGGCGCGACTGTTAAAAAGGGAAAGTTAATTCCCTTGTATAGGTAAAATTTTCACAACGGTTTTCTTAAATAACTGTTATGATAGATTATATATTAATTTAATAATATCACAACGGTTAGTTATAATAACCATAGCGATACCCCTTATACGTGGTACAAGGTTCGACACCAGGCAACAACATTTTCCTAAAATTACGCCTGGATTATAAGTGATATCGCTACGGTCATTACTTATAACCGTCGTGATATTATTAACCGTTGCACTTCCAACATATGAACGATTTACAAGAAAATATAGTTCCAGAATATGAACGGTTTACAAGTTATCATCATTACAAGCATTAAACTATCAGTCTTTTCATCTTCAACCTCATCTATAAATAGACAATTTTACATATCTAAATAATATATTCTTCGTAACAATGAGTTCAACAAATGAGAATCCTAGAAACCTCAATGAGGAACGTCAGGCACCAATCCAGGAGGTCGTCCAACCAACAACTGCCAACTTCAGGTATGCCTTAAGGGTAGGGAAGGATAAGAAGAAGAAGAAGAAGAAGCCGAAGAAGAAGAAGGTAAAGAGGAAAATGAGGCCTGTATATTATGATTCCGATGAGGGGAGTGAGGAGAGATGTCTAGATTATGAAGATGCATTTTATGCTATGGGCTCTGACAATGAGCTTGATATGTAATATGTTTATCAATGTACTCTCAATGGAATATTAAAATAAAATTATGTCTATATATGTTCATCTCTTACAGTTTTATTTTTAAAGTTATATATATACTCTATTGCACTTAAAAATACTAAAGAATACATTGCTGTGAATCGAAGCGTGATACATGTAGTATAACGGTCTTCTAATACAAGCGTGTTAAAATGTAAAAATATGGAAAAAAAAAATATAGAGCGGGGAATCGAAGCTTGTTACACAGCTTGTATTACAACGGTTATGTAATACAACCGTCGTTAAATATGGCGTTATAAATTTTTAATCCTGTTACAACGGTGGGATACAAAACCGTGGTAAAGCTGGCGTCGTTAAATGGGGTTTTCGTAGTAGTGGAACAAACTTCACCCGCTGGCAAGACAAAATGACATTTCTCCTGACTGCCCTAAAGATTCACTATGTCTTAGATCCTGATTTGGAACCAATTCCAGAACCAACAGAAAACGATACCGATGAACTAAAAAAGGAACGAAAGGAAGATGAATTGCTTTGCCGTGGACATATTCTGAACACACTATCTGACCGTCTCTACAATTTATACACCGACACTCAATCTGCAACAGAAATCTGGAAAGCACTCGAATTCAAATTCAAGACTGAAGAAGAAGGTACGAAAAAGTTCTTAATATCTAAATACTTTGATTTTAAAATGTTGGATTCCAAGCCTATTCTTGCACAAGTACACGAGCTACAAGTTCTCGTGAACAAAATAAAAGCCGTGAAAATTGACATTCCTGAAGCTTTTCAAGTCGGTGCAATTATTGTAAAATTTCCACCTTCGTGGAAAGGATACAGAAAGAAATTGCTGCATAATTCTGGGGATCTCTCATTAGAGAAACTTCAGAAACACCTTCGAATCGAGGAGGAGACGAAGGATAGAGAAAAATCTAAGTCCATTGGGTTTCCTAAAGCCAATGCTGTTACTGTAAATGGAAAGAGAAAACATGATGGCATGAAAAACCATCCTGGCCCTAAGAAGGAACATAAAAGGTTCAAACATTCTGGCGGACCAAAGGGTACAACAAATGGATGTTATGTATGTGGAAAACCAGGCCACTATGCTCGAGATTGCAGGAACAACAAAACCAAAAAGGAGGTAAATGTTGTTCATGTCGATGAAGACATAATCGCTACGGTAAGCGAAATCATGGCAATCAAAGGAAAAGTACAAGGATGGTGGTACGATACATGTGCAACCGTGCATGTAGCTTATGACAAAGAAGCATTTAAAACATACTCTAAAGTCAGTGATGGACAAGAAGTTCAGATGGGAAATGAAGTATGATCTAAAGTCATTGGAACAGGATCCGTCGAACTCAACTTCACTTCCGGAAAGAAAGTTACTCTCGTTAATGTACTTCATGTCCCCGACATGAATAGGAACCTTGTTAGTGGGGAATTGTTGGGAAAACCAGGAATTAAACCTGTATATGAATCGGGCAAACTAATATTAACCCGTAATGGTGTTTTTGTAGGCAAAGGATATTCCGCTGAAGGAATGATCAAACTCTGTACCATTGATAATATGATTAATGGAATCTCTAATTCTGCTTATATGCTTGAGTCTACTTCTTTATGGCACTCTAGATTAGCACATATTGGTATTAGTACTATGAATAGACTAATTAAATCTGGAATGATCTCATGCAATATTCATGATTTTGAAAAATGTGAAATATGTGTTAAATAAAAAATGATCAAGAAACCTTTCAAAAGTGTTGAAAGAAAATCAAACGTGCTTGATCTCGTGCATTCAGATTTGTTTGAATTTAATGGCATGCTAACCCGTGGGGGAAATCGTTATTTCATAACATTTATCGATGATTGCTCTAGGTTTACACATGTATACCTTTTAAAGCACAAAGATGATGCATTTAATGCTTTTAAGGTCTATAAAGCGGAAGTGGAAAATCAATTAAATAAAAGAATAAAGGTACTTAGAAGCGATAGGGGCGGTGAATACTTTTCTACAGAATTTAATGCATACTGTGAAGAATATGACATTATACATGAATGTTCCGCGCCTCGTACACCACAACAAAATGGCTTGGCCGAAAGAAAAAATCGAACATATCAAGAAATGATAAATTCTATGATAATGCATTATGAATTGCCATTTAATTTGTGGGGTGAAGCATTATTGTCCGCATGTGACATAATGAACATGATTCCTTTGAAAATAACAGGGATTTCTCCATATGAAATATGGAAAGGAAGATCACCAAATATTGGTTATTTTAGAGTGTGGGGGTGTGTAGCATATTACAAGAATATGGATCCCAATAGAACTAAATTAGGTCCTCGAGGGATCAGATGTGCTTTCATAGGATATGCATCAAACAGTAAGGCATATAGACTTTTAAATATGGAGTCTAATGTAATTGTTGAATCCCGAGATGTGGAATTCTTTGAAAATCTTATCACGAAGGATAAGGAACCTGAGAATCCCACGAATGAAGAATCTCGTAACAAATAATCTTCGTGGACTGTTGAAACACAACCCGAGCCTAGGATAAGCAAAAGAGCCCGAAAAGCTAAGGATCTAGGACCAAATGAAATCGATTCTCAACTTATTTACTTTTATCTAGTTGAAGGAAATTGGAAGAACGATGTTCATAAAATTCCTATTATTCTTCAAGTAGAGGATGATCCTAAAACCTATAAAGAAGCAGTAGCTTCAAGGGATGCTTCTTTTTGGAAGGATGCTATCCAAGACGAAATGGATTCAATTATGTCAAATCACACTTGGGAACTTGTCGATCTTCCTAAAGGATCAAGACCCATCAGATGCAAGTGGGTGTTTAGAAAGAAGTATCATAGTAATGGTACATTAAACACCTATAAGGCTAGATTAGTAGCAAAAGGATTTAGACAAAAGGAAGGTGTCGATTACTTTGACACATATGCGCCAGTAGCAAGAACTACGACAATCAGAATATTGTTTGCACTAGCTTCCTTGAATAACCTTATTGTTCACCAAATGGATGTTAAAACAGCATTCCTAAATGTAGATCTCGATGAGGAAATCTACATGGAACAACCAGAAGGCTACGTGCTTCCTGGAAACGAACAAAAGGTATGCAAACTTATTAAATCCTTATACGGTTTAAAACAGACACCAAAGGAATGACATCAAAAGTTTGACTCTGTCATACTTTCAAATGGGTTTATTCCAAATTCTTGTGACAAATGCTTGTACACAAAGGTGCGTGGAAACATTGTAACATATTTGTGTTTATACATTGATGATATGTTAATCATTAGCAATGAAATAAAAGGGATCTTAGAAACAAAGAAATTTCTAACTTCCACATTCAAGATGAAAGATCTTGGGCCAGTTGACACCATATTAGGAATCAAAGTAAAACAAAATAGTGGGGGTTATGAACTTAATCAAACACATTATGTTGAGAAAATGTTGGACAAGTTCAAACACCTAAACTTCAAGGAAGTAAGCACTCCATTCGATCCTAGTATCAAGCTTCAAAAGAACAATGGAAGAACTGTGGCCCAATTGGAATATGCAAGTGCAATTAGATGTCTAATGTATTTAATGCAATGCACCAGAACCGACATAGCATTTGCAGTTAGTAAGATGAGTAGATTTACTAGTAATCCAAATGATGAACATTGGAAGGCCATAACTAGGATTTTCGGTTATCTCTTAAAAACCAAAAATCTTGGCCTTCATTATGGTAAGTTCCCTGCCATACTAGAAGGATATACCGATGCGAGTTGGATATCGAGTGTTAGAGATTACAAATCTACAACTGGGTGGATATTTACATTAGCCGGAGGTGCAATTTCTTGGAAAAGCAAGAAACAAACTTGTATTACCCTTTCAACCCTGGAATCAGAATTTGTGGCTCTCGCCTCTGCTGGACAAGAAGCAAAATGGTTGAGGGACCTTCTGTTGGAGTACCATTAGCTAAGGATAATGTTTCAAAAGTGTTGATACATTGTGACAATCAAGCCACCCTAGCTAGAGCATTTAGTGAAGTATATAATGGAAAGTCTAGACACATAGGTCTTAGACACTCTCTCGCGAGAAAATTAATTAAGGATGGGATCATTTCACTGACATATATTCAAACAAGCTATAATTTAGCAGATCCATTTACTAAGCCACTGGCCAGAGACTTAGTAAAGACTACCTCAAAAGGTATGGAGTTGAAACTCCTTGAATAAGGGTTCCGACAATGATAGCAACCCAATCTGAAGTTAATAAATCTTAACCTAAGATTTAATGGGTAACAACAAGTCATTGATTTGGATGTTTGTACAACATTTATGATAATGTTGACTATTATATATCGAGGGTTGAGTTTTCAAAACTCTTAATGAAGTTCTATATCAAGGATATGCGTTCCAAGGAAATGGATACAAAATGAACTTCACCTATGTGAATTTCGAGATGGTGTCGTCTCAAAGTGAGAGTTGGAGTTTCTCTCCTGAAAAATTCATGAAAACAGGAAAAGCACATAGCCATAAATAGTGCTAGGCGAGATATGTAGGCGAAGAACCTTTAAAGAATATGTGTAAGATAACACCGGTAGAATCAAAAGGGATAATGGTTCAAAGCATAGCTACCTAACATTCCGATTAAACTTTGTGTTATCCTTACTAAGGTTAAGTTCAAATCGAAAGATACTTAACTGTATTAATATTATTTTCTCTCTTTCTGGAATTGTGCTTGTCATTATTAGAACAAGTGGGGGATTGTTTTAATTAATAGAGTAATTACATTAAGTATGTTCCAAAATGACAAGAAGTGAATAAGTGAGTAAATGATAATACATGCTTGTGAAATAGTCCCACATAGAAAGTGGAGCTCACATTAAAAGCATTTATAAAGTGTTAATATCATTAACTCACCAAAGGGCAAAAGAGGATAAAGTGCCACATGAACAAGTGTGGTGGTCCCAAGCATTATGCCACTTGTCTCTTCCATACAACCCCTCGCCGGTGTCACCGCTGGCGACACCGACTCCGGCTCCGGGACCGGGTCCGAGGGCTTGGGCGTAGAGGCGCTAGTGGCGGCTTGAGGCGGCACTTGAGCACTTAGGCACGATGCATCGGAGCAATCGGGCGGCGGCCGGCCTTCGGCTGGGCTATTATCGTTGCTCTAATTTTGGTTAGTGCAGAATTATTTTGTTTTGAATCTTGAATTCGAAAATTGCAACTCTTCATGAAATGTTGCAAAATGAAAACATGAAACTCTTAAACATCTTGCTGTAGGCCAAACATGGTAATGTTTGGTAAAAAGAATTGTTTCACCAAGGGTCGCCTCCTTGTGAAACAATACTAATGTGGCCTATAAATGTTTCATTCCGAATTCAGAAATCAATTAACAAAAACGCATTTTCTCTACAAAACAATTCCAACACTCTTGGCTACATTCGAGTTTTCATCCGTCTTGTGCAAACTCGATAAGACTAAATTATCCTGGATATTCCTGCCTAGATCCATTCAACTTTGAAGCGTTACATAACAATTTCTTCAACCTAAAACACCTCAACCGTGAACCTTGTTCTCCTATACACCATGAATCCTCACTTTCTCTCATATTTCATGTGAACTGCAACGCCCACCGTCCTACACAATAACCATTTTCTTCACTGTCACATCCCTCGCCTAAAGCTAACCAACCTCTTCATCTCA
This sequence comes from Lathyrus tuberosus, assembly GCA_022829125.1. Lineage (NCBI taxonomy): Eukaryota > Viridiplantae > Streptophyta > Magnoliopsida > Fabales > Fabaceae > Lathyrus > Lathyrus tuberosus. The sequence continues at coordinate 2,666,555 of JALAZF010000431.1, read as the reverse complement.
CCTCTCACTCACCGTGACAACATTGCCAGCTTCGTCCGCCGCCACGCACACATCAACACAACTAAAGAACACCAAACTTAACACACCTTTCACCACCACCGTGAGTTTGCTCTTAATGTAACAATAATAACTCGGCGTCAAAGTCATTTCACCACTCTGTAATATCGCAGCGCAGTTCAGAGTTTGGTTACGCGGTTTCATTTTGAAACAACAGGCAACTGTCGTCAATAGCAACAACAAGCTGCCTTCGAATTCTTTTTCGGCCCAACCATCTGAGATTTGAAAGAGTTAATCGCATCGTGTGGGTAATGTTGTTAGATTCTCATATTTTAATATTTACAAAGTCACGTTGTTAGGAAAAGGCCCATTAGAGAAAAGAAAGTATCTGTTTTACTTAAAGATTATTATTTTTAATTAGGGAGGTACCTTTAGCATTTATTTTAATTATGTATTTCTATTATTGGGTTTAGTGGCCCATGGCCCTTTTAGTTGTTCTAACCCTACCTTTATATTCTGCTGTATCTTACTTGTTGAGGTTATGAAAAATTCTGAAAAGTTATTATTATTGTGTTCCTTTTCTTATGCAACTTTAGATCCAAATTGGTAACCCTAGTGTAGAACCTAACATTGGTGCTTTCTACAAGTGAATTCAATGGCTCCCCCAAAACCCATTAACCCCTCCTCAAGAGAAATAGTGGAGAAAGTTGTCCAAACATCTCAACTATTGATTGATAAAGCTATGGCTCTCACCCAAGAGAAACTAGATGAAAGGTTTGATAGAGTGACTGCTGATTTAGAGACTCATATTGGAAGGCTGCAAACAAGATTTGAAAATGATAAAACTTTGGAGGATTCAAGATTTGAAGCAGTCATGGCTGCCATTAACAACCTCACAAAACAAAAGGAAAAACAGCCTGCAATTAATTCCATGGCAGCAAGCTCCATGGCAGCAAGTTCATCAGGTATTATCCTAAACCCCCCTCATGTTTCCCTAGTCTCTACCCCCACACCTCATATCATTACCCCAACAAATACACCCCTTAGAACCCCTACGGGTTTTTCCCACAACCATCCCCATTCTTGCCAAATACTGCTACTATACCACCCCTAACCTCTATTCCACCACATTTTTCAACCCATACAGCTTTTGCTGCAACTCCAAATTACAATTTCCCATATTACCCCCCAATCCCTCATATTCCCCCTTTACCCCCTATGCGAACCCCTAAACTTGACCTACCCATGTTTGATGGTACAAACCCTCTTGAGTGGTTGTTTCAAGCTGAGCAATTTTTCAGTTTTTACAATATGCCTCACGAAAATAGAATGTCATTGATTTCATTTTATATGAAAGATGATGCTTTGGGTTGGTTTAAATGGATGCACCAAAGCCTTTTATTATCTGATTGGGTCACGTTTACAAGAGATTTGGCATTACGTTTTGCTCCTTCATCTTATGAGAATCATCAAGCTGAATTATTTAAACTTAAACAAGAAGGGTCAGTCGTGGAGTATCAAACAAAGTTCAAAAAGTTAGGCACTCAAGTTGTTGGTTTACCACAAGATGCAATTTTAAATTGTTTTATTTCTGGTTTATCCAATGAAATTCGCAATGAAATGGCCATCCACAAACCTACCTCAATCTCACAAGCTATTGGCCTTGCAAAACTGATAGAGTCCAAACTTAAAGATTCAAAACCCAAAGTCTCCAAACCCTTCACTAACTTTTACCAAAAAACCAGCAACAGCACACCCAACACTCAAACTCAAAAAATTACCCAATCTCTCAGCCAAGTCACAACTCAGCCAACAACAAACCCACCCAAATATCCCATTAAACGACTCTCTCAAGCACAACTTCAAGAAAGACGTGCCCAAGGCTTGTGTTTTAATTGTGATGAGAAATTCATCCCTGGTCACAAGTGTTCCACTTCTAAATTCCTTCTTCTTTTGGCTGAAGAAGATATCTTGGAAGATCCTACTTTAACCCAAGATAGTTTGGACATTGAACCGGTGGCTCAAGAATCCACGGACACCTACTTCCAGCTATCAACCCAAGCCCTAACAGGCCAATTTTCCCCTCAAACACTCAAGTTCAAAGGCTCCATTGGCGGATTATCCGTCATGGTTCTTGTGGATACGGGCAGCACCCACAACATTTTACAGCCACATATCGCTCATCATCTCAACCTCACAGCCACCCCTACACCACAATTCTCAGTTATGGTAGGAAATGGATCACATTTACAATGTGAGGGTGTTTGTAACAATGTTCAATTGGTAGTTCAAAATAAGCCTTTCCAAATTCCTTTTTACTTGCTACCTATTGAAGGAGCTGATGTGGTTCTAGGCATGGCCTGGTTGCGCACATTTGGCCAAATTCAAGCTGATTTTTCAATCCCCTCAATCACTTTCAAACACCTAACAGAACCCATCACCCTAAAAGGAGATCCCTCTTCTCACCCAACCCACACCACCTTCCATCAACTCCGCCAACTCATCCATACAAACTCTGTTGCCTCATTCCATCTACTCACTTTTCAAACAATAGAACACCCATCTCTCAACTTCCATTCAACCCCACCCTTGGTGGACTTACCAAAAACCATTCATCCCAAAATTCACAAATTACTCCAAAAATACCATACTTTTTTCAAACCCCAAACCGGCCTGCCCCCAAAACGCCCCCATGACCATCACATCCCTCTTGAACAAAACACCTCACCTATCAATATTAAACCATACCGTTACCCCCATTCACAAAAGGAAGCTATGTCATCCATTATTCAAGATGTGTTACAGCAAGGTGTCATTGTCCCTAGTCACAGTCCTTTTTCATCTCCTGTTTTACTCGTTAAAAAGAAAGATGGAACATGGAGATTTTGTGTAGACTACCGCGCCCTAAATGCTGTCACAATCAAAGACAGATTCCCCATCCCAACCATTGATGAACTTTTGGATGAATTAGGCTCTGCCAAATTCTTCACTAAGTTAGACCTACGCTCCGGTTACCACCATATCCGAGTTGCATCGGAAGATACACATAAAACGGCTTTTCGGACTTTTGACGGGCATTACGAATTTTTAGTTATGCCTTTTGGGCTCACTAACGCCCCTTCTACTTTTCAATCAGCAATGAATGACTTGTTACGCCCACACTTGAAAAAATTCGTTTTAGTTTTTTTTGATGATATACTGGTTTATAGTTCCACTTTTCATGATCATCTAACACATTTGCAGGTCATTTTTGAGTTATTGAAATCCAATTCTTATGCAGTCAAGTTGTCAAAGTGTGTTTTTGCTGTGCAGGAAGTTCATTACCTTGGTCATGTGATTTCAGTGGGTGGTGTTGCACCCGATCCAGAAAAAGTCAGGGCCATTTTGGATTGGCCTGAACCACGTTCACTCACGGCTCTACGCGGGTTTTTGGGACTCACAGGATTCTATCGTCGCTATGTTCGCAACTATGCCACTCTCGCCGCTCCTCTCACCGATTTGTTACGTTCCACTAAATTCAGCTGGAATCCAGCAGCGGCCGAAGCCTTTACAAAATTACAACAGCATATGACCAACATGCCGGTCCTGGCATTGCCAGATTTTACAAAACGTTTTATTATAGAAACTGATGCCTCAGGAACTGCTGTTCGCGCCGTGCTATCCCAAGATGGTCACCCAATTGCTTTCTTTAGTAAGAAGTTGTGCCCAAGAATACAAGCCGCATCTGTATATGTCCGTGAGATGTTTGCTGTGACAGAAGCAATTAAAAAATGGCGTCAGTATATCATTGGACAACAATTCCATATTTACACTGATCAACAGAGCCTACGTAATCTACTACTACAGAAAATTCAGACTCCAGAACAGCAGAAATGGGCTTCAAAATTACAAGGTTTTAATTTTGAGATCTTTTACAAACCTGGCAAGTCGAATCGAGTCGCTGATGCTTTGAGTAGATAGTACCACTCTGGCGAATGCTTGTTGTTGACCCTCTCATCACCTATTCCCGACCTCCTGGTAACACTACGCGCATTTTATGCTCAAGACAAAGCAGGTCAAGCATTAGTTACTCACACACTACAGAGCCACAGTGAGAAGAATCTCTACAAATTCTCAAAGGGGCTGTTATACTACAATAATAGACTATTCATACCTACAGTAGATGACCTCAGAACCAACATTCTGCACGAGTTTCACAGTACACCAACATCTAGTCATCCTGGGGTCAAGGCTACCTTAGCTCGTGTGTCATCTTCTTTCTCTTAGCCAGGCATATCCACCGCCACAAAACTCTTTGTCAAACGTTGTAGCACCTGTCAACACAATAAGCACGAAACACAGAAAAAAAGAGGGTTATTGCAGCCGCTACCAATTCCAAATCAGGTATGGGAAGACTTGACGATGGATTTTATCACTCACTTGCCTTCTTCTTTTGGACATACTGTTATCTGGGTCATTTGTGACCGACTCACAAAGTACTGTCATTTCATTGCTATGCCAACACATTTCACTACTAAAGATTTGGCTTCAAGGTTTTCGGTGGAAGTCGCGCGTCTGCATGGTTCACCCAAAACTATCACTTCGGACCGAGATCCCCTCTTTCTAAGCAATTTCTGGAAACATTTTTTAAAGCACAAGGAACTACGTTAAACTACAGCACATCTTATCACCCGGAGACCGATGGCCAAACAGAAGTGGTTAACAAATCAATTGAGACTTACCTCCGTTGTTTTGCGAGTGACCATCCGAAACAATGGTTTAAGTTCCTCCATCTAGCTGAGTTATGGTACAACACTTCATTTCACACGGCCATCCAGATGACGCCCTTCAAAGCTTTGTATGGACGAGATCCCCCAAGTATTCAGTCGTATTTGTCCCAGCCGGACGATATGGAACCTCGGGACAGTATTTTGGACCAACGCGAACAGATCCTGTCAAAGTTAAAAGACAACTTAAGATGCGGTAGAATCCAGATGGAGAAACAAGCGAATAAAAAACGGATGGATTTTACCTTCAAAACGGGAGATCTGGTTTTGTTGAGGCTGAAGCCCTATCGTCAACAAACTGTTACACGGCGAACTTCACAGAAATTATCAAAACGTTTTTTTGGGCCTTTTACTGTCATCAAGAGAGTAGGTGAAGTCGCCTACTTGTTGGATCTAACTTCGTCCTCCAAAATCCATCCGGTTGTGCATGTCTCCCTCTTGAGACCTTTTTTTGGTTCAAGCGCAAAAGTCTCTTCTCTTCCAACAGATATATTGAAGTTTGATGAACAAATAAGGGTGGAAGATGAAAACGCAGGGACAGAGGAAAACGAAGGGACAGAGAGAAAAAACAAGGAAGAAGTTTCAAGGGTTGCTAGTGTTGAGACTCAAGGGTATTCTTTGAAGCAATGTTTAGATGGAACTCAGAAAAAGAAAGTGGAGAATAACAGAGTAGCAAATGCTAATCTCAAGTCTCCAAGTCTTTTTAATGACAGGCAAAGTACCGTTGGAAAGTATAATGATTTCTCGGGTGACCCCACCATTGGTTCCACTTACAGCCCACGTGATCATCAAGTTTCAAACAAGCTATCTTTGCCTTCCCCTCACTCTACCCCACGTGGCCCCACCTCTCCTAAACCCTTAGATTTTTCCACCGCCCAAATAGTCTGCCAACGTGAGAATCAAATTTCAAAAAAGAAATCTTTGCCTTCCCCTCACTCTACCCCACGTGGCCCCACCTCTCCTAAACCCTTAGACTTTTCCACCTCCCAAGCTGTAAATATAGCTGTTTCCCTCCCCAACATTTCCCAATACACGCATGCTTTACCTAATCCCTCTTCCCCAACAACCTCGAGCCGTGCGCCCCCCCACTTACCCACTTTTTTCATCTCCCAATAAAATATTTACCACTTCTTTTACCACACCAAACCCTAATGCTTCCGCGGCTACTACCACACGTGCCACGTCACCTCTGTTGCCTCAGCCTTATCCCACACAAGCTCAAACAAAACCCGGCCCAATTGTTCATCAATCCAGCCCACTCCCAACTCACTCGGCTACATCCCCCTCCTTGAACCTTGAGGACAAGGTTCTTTTGGACCCAATGAGTATTGTTAGGAAAAGGCCCATTAGAGAAAAGAAAGTATTTGTTTTACTTAAAGATTATTATTTTTAATTAGGGAGGTACCTTTAGCATTTATTTTAATTATGTATTTCTATTATTGGGTTTAGTGGCCCATGGCCCTTTTAGTTGTTCTAACCCTAGCTTTATATTCTGTTGTATCTTGCTTGTTGAGGTTATGAAAAATTCTGAAAAGTTATTATTATTGTGTTCCTTTTCTTATGCAACTTTAGATCCAAATTGGTAACCCTAGTGTAGAACCCAACACATGTCATCTTTATGAATAAATGACAATCTGTTATGATTAATTTTCTATATGATGGCGAGTTTGTTTTGAATTTAATTGTGTGAAACTTATTTTTTCAAGTTGCTATTATGCTTCCCATGTTGATGGAATTATGTTGTGTTTGTATGCATGTTATTACTCTATGTTATTACTACCCATTTTATCTTATTCTTAGTATCAGAAGCTACTATTATATAATTGTAAATATGCCCCAAACACATTAAATGTAAATTTATCATTTCCAACTCAATTAATTGTGTTCTTTCACATTTTTTTACAAAATTTAAATTCCCTTTTCATTGACTTGATATTAGTATCACTTATTACATTTACCTTATGTTAATTGTTAATCCACTTCACACTTTCAAACTAATATATAAAGGTCACTTTTTTTCTTTTATAACAAACTTACTAGGATTTTGGTTTTAATATTTTTAAATATATAAACAATATTGTTCTGGACTGGGCCGGGGCATGCTCATCAGTCGAGCAGGCCCAACCCACAAGGCCTAGGACGGCCCAATAAGGACTCCTAGCAAGACCACTGACGAGTACAGGCTCACCTCCACAGGTCGGGCACGCGCCTAAACCTCAGGTGTGTACGGCACTTACAGATGGATCTTCGGGTGTGGGCCCTAAGCCTCCCGGGCTCGCCTCTCCTTGACGCTCATGTGCTCCTCCCCGAGAGGAGCCATCTCCGCCCTCAAGTGAGTCCTCCCCGCGAGGACACGTCTCTCCCCAACAAGTAGGACTCCTCCCCGTGAGGACACATTCTCATGTAACCATCCACTCCCGATGGAATCGGTCTGGCCTAATTCCGAAGATCTAGGAACGGTTACCCCAGGGCGAAGACCATGTGGTGGTCTTCACTACGCCATGTAAGCCCTGGCAGTTACTTGGATTGGGCCTGGCAATCCAGCCCAATGCAAGTAACCGTTGGCCCCGCGCTGGGGGCTCTCTATAAATACCCTCTTACTTGAGAGGGTCAGGTTACTCACTTCTTAACACTCTAACCTTCTTCTCTTGTACTTGCTTTTCTCTGACGGTTACCTTACTTGAGCGTCGGAGTACCTTGCAGGTTTCAACCCCCACCCCCCCCCCCCCCCCCCCCCCCCCGCCATCTTTCAACCGCACCGGAGGTGAAGTCCAGACGACGTTGTTGGCCACCAGAAACTGTCTGATCCAGGTACGATCAGTGGCGCCGTCTGTGGGAACCCTTTGCTTCCCCGTTTTTCCTCCGATAAACCAAAGAAACTCTCATTCATCACCATCATGGCTAGCAATCCGTCTGTTAGCAAAGCTCTGGAGACCGTTCTTGCGCAACCCGAGAACGGGAACCACCGCGAAGACGCCGCTGCCCTCCACGTCGAAGAAGGCGACGCGAGAGACGGGTAGACCGCCTGCCCAGACTCCCAAGACGTGGCTTACAACGCCGCCCACCAAGACGATCAGCAAGCTGTTTTTCAGCCAGTTGTCCCTCCGCCCAATGCAGACGCGAGCACCGTGGCCCTGTTTGCCTTGATCAATCAGTCCAATTAGCTGATCGTGCACCAGAATACCTGAATTGAAGCGCTGGAGCAAGGGAGGGCACAACGATCTTCCCCGCAAACACATCGCCGTCCACCATCTCCTTTTCGTTCCCCTTCCCCGCGAAGGACTCCTTCAGATGAGTCTCAGACCCCCTCGCCAGTACGCGAGGGTCGTCGGCCACGTCTTGAGCGCCCCCAACCGACGATCTCCCAGAAATGCCCTCGTTCCCCGCCTCGGAAGGAACCCAGAGCCTCCACCACTACTAAGAAGTCCAAGCAGACCGAGGAGAGGCCGAGGCACCGCTCGAGGAATTCCCTTCCACGGCATCAGTGATCCCCTTCGATGTCCCCGACAAGAAGTGACGACGACGACCAGAGGACCCCTCTGTCGTGGGAGATCATGAACGCCCCAATTCCTGCGGGCATGGAGAAACCTCTGCAGCTGGGGAACTACGACGGCCTGTCCGACCTCGACGACCACCGCCGAAAGCTTTGAAGCCATGCTCGACTTCAGAAACGTCAGGGGAGCCATCATGTGTAGGCTTTTCCCCACCACTTTGAGGAAGGGCGCCATGACTTGGTACAAGGGTTTGGCCCCCGGATCGATCACATCCTGGAAGCAACTAAGACAACGCTTCACCAAACACTTTACCACATCTCGTCGACACCCGAAGACAGAAGCTGCCCTAGAAAGCATCTTCCAAGGGAAGAACGAATCTCTCTGGAACTACATTGAGAGATTCAACAGAGAAGCTATCGAGGTCCATACGACCGACGACATGAAGAAGTATTTGATCATCCACGGGCTACGCTTTAGATCTGACTTTGCCAAGTCCGTGGGCCTCTGCAGACCCCGCCGTCTCGAGGATCTCCTCCAACGGGCGCAGTCGTACATCGAGCTGGAGGAGTCGGAGGCGGCACAGATCGCCCTTGAATCGAGTCGCAAAGAAGGCCCCCGCGGCCACAAAGAAGAAGACTCCCCTCCCCGACGAGGAGGAGAAAGAAAGAGAGATAATCGCCCCCGGGAACCTCTATAGCCACGCGGACCAGCTGGCCAGTTCACCGAGTACACCCCACTCAGCGCTCCCCGCGCGCGTATCCTCTCCGAGTGCCAGAACTCAGAATTTGTGAAAGGAGGAGTCCGCTTTTCGAAGCCCACTGCCCCCAAATCAAACGTTGACAAGTCAAAATACTGTAGGTTCCACCAGAGTCACGGGCATTGTGACAGAAGAGTGCATCCATCTCAAAGATGCGATTGAAATTCTGATCAAGGAGGGGCACCTAAATAAATATGCCCAGAAGAATGACACTCCTCGTCCCAGCTCCCAGGAAGCCCAGAACGTCGAGGAGACGACACCTCCCCCCGACGAGAGTCGCCTTCAGGTCGCCCTCAGTGTCACCCGACCCGAAGATTTCTCTGTCCCCCTAATCATTGAGGGCCAAGAAGCAATTCGCAACATATGGGCGACCTTCCCTCACAAGGACCCCGTCTCTGCCCGTAACACCTGGGAAGGCTTCCCCAGGGCGATGGTCATCTCCGAAGGTGGCCCCGAGAAGTTGTCCGTCGGATCGATCAAGCGGAAATTTGACGAGTTGGAATCTGCAACGTCGGCGAAGACAACCACTCTCGAGAAAGTGCGGGGAAACTCCAACCCTATCACCTTCTACCTTGAGGAACTCCCTGGGGGAGCGCCAAACGCCACTATTCCCCTCCTGGTTAGGGCACAGATGGCGAACTTTGACGTTCGAAGGATCCTAGTTGACCAGGGAAGTTCGGTCGACATCATGTATGCCCATCCGTTCGGAACCCTTCAACTCGACGAAAGGCATCTGACCCCGTACGTCGGTTCAGATCTACAGGGGTTCAACGGAACCACCACCAGACCATGGGGTTACGTGGAGCTGATGGTTACATTCGGGGCCGAAGACACTGCCCGACAGGTGAAGATCTGTTTCCTGGTGGTCGAATGCCCATCCATTTACAACTGCATCCTCGGGAGGACCACCCTGGCTGAACTTATGGCGGTACCATCAACGGTCCACCTCAAAATGAAGTACTACATGACCAGGGGACGAGTAGTGATGATGCACAGGGACATCGGCGCGGCCAGAAAATGCTTCGATGCCGCCATCAAAGGCCTGAGTTCCGTCGGCCCCAAACCCAAGACCGTGGCCAAGACACCCCAGGACGCCGAACAGGTACCTCTCCCGCGCATCAACGCGGTCGAACTCGACAGCAGGTTCCCGGGCGAACCCGATGAAGACGGGGCAGAAGACCTCTACCTCCAAGTGAAAAACAATGGGCGGCCTCTCTACCCAACGCGCCCCATCCCAGACAGGGACTTTGAGCTCGTGGTCCATGGGGACGATCCATATCGTAACGTGAAGATTGGTACCCGGGATCCCCGACCTGGCAAAGGAGCAGCTAAAGGCACGTCTAAGGGAGAACGCTGATCTCTTCGCGTGGAGCGCATCCGAGATGCCTGGCCTCGACCCCGAGGTGGCTTGCCATCAGCTCGCAGTAGATCCGGTCGCTATGGCCATAGCACAACGTAGGCATAAGCAGTCTCCCGAAAAAGCGGAGGCTGCCGAAAAAGCTGTAAAAGACCTCCTAGAGGCAAATTTTATTTTGGAGGCCAGATACACGACATGGCTGTCCAACGTTGTACTACTTAAAAAGAATAATGGAAAATGGAGGATGTGCGTTGATTATAGTGATCTTAACCGGGATTTCCCGAAGGACTATTATTCCTTGCCTAACATCGACCAACTGGTTGACAATTCTGCAGGTTACAAATTACTATCCTTCATGGACGCTTACTCGGGATACAACCAAATTCCCATGGACAAGGTCGACAAACAACACACGGCCTTCATGACAGCGTCGGGCAACTACTATTACAACGTAATGCCCTTCGGTCTGAAGAACGCCGGTGCGACCTACCAACGGATGATGAATAAGGTTTTCCGTGCTGAAATCGGCGACATGCTCGAGGTCTACATGGATGACATGATCGTCAAATCCGCAGAAGAAGTCAACCACGCTGCGCACCTCAAGAAGGTGTTCGACATGGCAAGGAGATGCCGCATGAGGTTTAACCCCGACAAATGCACCTTCGGCGTTCGGTCAGGTAAGTTCCTCGGATTTTACCTCACAGAACGAGGGATCGAGGCCAACCCCGACAAGTGTAGGGCTTTTTCCGAGCTCCTTACTCCGGACTCAAAGAAGTCGATACAATCATTGAACGGGATGCTCACCGCCCTCTCCCGCTTCATCGCCAAATCCGTACAGTACGCACTCCTATTTTTCAAACTTCTTCGACAAAAGGCGGAGTTCGAGTGGAGCGAAGAATGCGAGCAGGCGCTCGTCCATTTAAAATAAGTCCTATCACAACCCCCGGTCCTTTCACGACCTGAGAGCGGGGAGACACTCTTCTTGTATCTTGCAATCACGAGTGAAGCAGTCAGCGCCGTCCTCATTCGGGAAACCCCGGATGGGCAGAAGCCAGTTTACTTCACGAGCAAAGCCCTCCAAGGCCCCGAGCTCAGATATCAGCAGATAGAGAAAGTCGCCTTGGGCCTCATTACCGCGGCCAGGAGGCTACGCCACTACTTTCTCGCCCACACCATCGTCGTAAGGCAGCTCCTCGGACGACTGGACATGGCGGGGAGGATGCTCAAGTGGTCGCTCGAGCTCGCCGAGTTTGACATCCAATACGAAGGGAGGAAAGCCCTGAAGGCATAGGTATTAGCCGACTTTGTAGTGGAGATGACCGTCCCGGAACCTTCGACCAACTGATCACATAAATGGACGATCTATGTCGATGGAGCATCCAGCCCGAAGGGAAGCGGGGCGGGCATCATCCCCGAAAACGAGGAAGGCATCCTGATCGAGGTATCCCTCAAACTATCCTTCCCGACGTCGAACAACCAAGCCGAATATGAGGCCTTCCTTGCAGGACTTCGGCTGGCCGAGGACCTCGGCGCCAAGGAGGTCAAACTCTTCACCGACTCCCAGCTCTTGGCCTCGCAAGTCCGAGGAGAGTACCAAGCAAAGAACGACAGCCTCATAGAATACTTGGCCTTGGTGAAAGAAAAGATGAAAAAGTTCACCTCCACGGAAGTAACTCACATCCCCCGAGAGCACAATGCCCGAGCAGATGTCTTGTCCAAATTGGCGAGCACAAAGAAGAAAGGCGGGAATAAATCCATCATACAAGAAGTGCTTTCCCGCCCGAGCATCGAAAAACTGGCCACAGTTTCGGACATCAACGCCATCGGGGACAGCAATTGCTGGATGACCCCGGTATACGAATACCTCATGACGGGCAATCTGCCCGGAGATCCCAAAGAAGCAGGAATGGTCAAGAGACGGGCGTGCTCATACACTATAGTCGAGGATAAGCTATACCAACGAGGGTTCTCTATTCCCCTCCTCAAATGTGTCGAGGAGACCAAGGTCCCCGACATATTCCAGGAGATCCATGAGGGAATCAATGCACAGCACCTCGGCGGGCGATCGTTAGCCCGTAAGGCGCTTCGAGCAGGGTATTACTGGCCCACCATGCAACAGGACTCCAAGGAACACCTCAAGAAGTGCGACAGATGCCAATGAAACGGGGATATGCACCTTGCTCCTCCCAACGAGCTCAGTCCACTGTCATCCCCGTGGCCGTTTGCATGGTGGGGAATGGATATCCTCGAACCTTTCGTCCAGGGGTCATATCAAAACAAATACCTCATCGTCGGGGTGGACTACTTCACGAAGTGGATCGAGGCGGAAGCATTGGCCAAAATCACGGCCTTTAACATACTACATTTTTACAAAAGAAATATCTTCTCCCAATTCGGCGTGCCTCAAGCTATCGTCACCGACAACGGAACACAGTTCACCGACATGAGCTTCCAAGACTTCGTCACAAAACTAGGCACGAAGCAACACTTCACGTCGGCCGAGCACCCTCAAACGAACGGATGGGCTGAGGCGGCGAACAGGGTGATCCTCCGAGGATTAAGACGTCGACTAGGCGATGCCAAACAACGGTGGGTCGAGGAGCTACACAACGTCCTCTGGGCCTACCGGACGACCCCACACTCCACAACCGGGGAAACCCCCTTCCGTCTGACCAATGGAACTGAAGCGGTGAGCCCCATGGAGATCAGGGAACCCTCGAGGAGGATAGAAGCCCCCCTCGAAGGGGACGCGAACGACGAAGCCTTGAGAGAGGAGCTCGATTTTGTCGAGGAGATACGTTCGGGTGCTTCTCTCCGAGAAGCTTCACTTAAGCAGAAAATAACACTACATTATAACGACAAAGTTATTAAACGTGATTTTCAGGTGGGCACCCTCGTCCTACGAAGGAACCAGAAAGACTCGCGAGAATGCAAACTCGCTGCGAACTGGGAGGGCCCTGTTAGTTCCTGGATTGGCTGGAATTTTGGTAAAACAAAGGTTATTCAATGTTGATGTCAAGGTGCTGATGTTGCAACATTGAAGACTTAACACTGGGCTGTGTTAAGTATTTAAGTGCTGAAGTTGGATGTTTGATGTCACACAGGTGATGTTGTAACATCAGATCTGCAGAATCAATAACATCAGGTTGTGATGTTATTAGGGTCGCGTATTAGCTGGAATTGTGGAGAGTGGTTAACTCATTGGATGAGAATATCTTGGGATAGATATTTTCTGTTACATGGGAGATTTGATTGCAGGTCTGTTGGAGAATTAAAAGGTTGAAGATTTAAAAAGATTTTGGGGATAAAATCTGTTTTGAAGATTCAGTTTTAATTAACAAATCTGATCAAATATTGTGACAAGTCCAAGCCCAATTTAGGATGCTATATAAAGCGCACAAGACCAAAGGAAAAGGTACAGAAAACATTCAGAAGATCAGGAGCTGGAGGCTTAGTGTCTAGAGTTTGTTTAGAGTGCTTGTATTTACACTATTCTAGGGCTTAAATAGGTGTTGCTTTTCTGTCCTCTCTAGAAGCTGTGAAGCAATAGAGAGTGGTTGATTGATCGAAGCTGTGAAGTAAGATCAAGGGTACTCAAAGTGGTTTCTTTGAGTGTTTGTAAGGGATTGAGTGGTGTTCTCATACCTAAGTGGTTTCTTAGGTAGGAAGTCATTAGTAGAGTATAAGTTTAGGAGATTGTCAACGGGTTGTTGAGTCTGTAAATTATATCTACAAGTAGTGAATTCCATCCCTGGCTTGGTAGCCCCTAGAGTAGGTTGGTTGTAACCGAACTGGGTCAACAATTCTTGGTGTTATTTTGCTGTTATTGCTGTCCATTGTGCAGAGTGTGTTGTTGTGACATCACACTTAACATCACACATCTGATACCAGAATTTCAATTGGTATCAGAGCAGGCATCCTGTCTATCTCTGGGTGAGATCTAGGGAAGTTACTTTCTAGTGAAAAGATGGACAAAGAAGTTGGAGGATTCTTCAACAGACCCCCTATTTTGGATGGATCCAATTATGACTATTGGAAGCCAAGGATGACCACCTTCTTAAAATCCTTGGACAATAGGGCTTGGAAGGCTGTTATTAAAGAGTGGAAAGCACCTGTTGTATATGAGAAGGATGATGCTGGTAAAGATAAAGAAGGCACCTCTAAGCCAAAGCCTGAAGAAGAGTGGACCAAGGAGGAAGACGTGCTTGCCCTTGGAAATTCCAAAGCTCTAAATGCCATATTCAATGGAGTGGATAAGAATATCTTCAGGTTAATCAATACCTGTGAAGTTGCTAAGCAAGCGTGGGATATCTTGCAGGCTACTCATGAAGGAACATCTAGAGTCAAGATGTCAAGACTCCAGATTTTAACATCAAAATTTGAAAGCCTAAAGATGAAGGAAGATGAGACTATTCATGATTTCCACATGAGTGTTCTCGAGCTGGCCAATGCATCTAGTGCTCTTGGTGAGAAGATGTCAGATGAAAAGCTTGTTAGGAAGATCCTTAGGTCCCTACCTAAGAAGTATAAGATGAAGGTTACTGCCATTGAAGAATCACAAGACATCAGCAAGATGAGAGTAGATGAGCTCATTGGATCTCTTCAAACCTTTGAGCTTGGGTTGAATGAGGAAGAACCAGAGAAGAAGCCAAAAAATATAGCCCTGGTGTCAAATAATGAAAAAGATAAAGGAAAGAATTCTGAATCCCAGGAGGATTTATCTCAGGCCATAGTGATGTTGGGAAGACAGTTCACCAAAGTATTCAAGAGAATGAATAATAACTCCAGGCCTAATGTCAAGAACATGACTTCTGACACCAGCAAGAAGGATGAAGAGAAAACTGCCCAAGATAAAGGAGTGCAGTGCTTTGAGTGTGAAGGGTATGGACATGTCAAGAAAGAATGTCCCACCTTCTTGAAAAAGCAGAAGAAGGGCATGACAGTTTCCTGGTCTGACTCAGATAGTGAAAGTGAAAGTGAGTTAGCAAAGCATGTTAGAGCCCTAACAGGAGCTGTTGTTTCTGATGACGATTCTAGTGATGGAGAAGTAACTTATGAGAAGTTAGCATCTACCTATCAAGAGTTGTGTTTAAAAAGTGTTGATATTTGTCAAGAGAACAAGTGCCACAAGCAACAGATTGCTCAGCTAGAGAATGGAAAGACTGATCTTGAAAATGAAGTGGTGCTAGTTAGAGCTCACCTTGATCAAATGACCAAGTCTGTTAGGATGCTGAGTTGTGGTACAGACACACTTGACAAGATCCTTCAGTTAGAAAAAGCTGCTGGAGACAAAGCTGGGATAGGTTATGTAGCTGAGGACAAGGGAACTTCAGAAGGAAGCACTTCAGGCTCAAAGAAGGAAGTGTCACAACTTTCATCTCAACATCAGCTAAAGATGCAGGATCCTACCCCTAAGAAAGCTGATGTTTCACAACCTAAGAAGATTGAGAAGAGGACTGGTCCCTATCAGAAGAGAAAGCAGCCACATGGAGCTAGTCAGTATATGCCCCCACAATACCATGAGAGCATGCAAGCTGCTCAGTTCAAACAGCACATGTCTCATCAGATGTCTCAACATCAGGACAACTGGTATGGGTATGGTTATGGATACACCAATGTTGTTCCTTATATATATGGAAGAAGAAAGCCACACCATCATGGGAGACAATCAAGGAAACAGCATTCTCAGCCGTCTTATGGGAGAAGATATCAACATAATAGATGGCAGGGCAGTTATGGTAGGAGGAGATCACATTATGGATGGCAGCATAAGCAATCTCATCATGGCAGGAGATTCAGAGATGAAAGGGTGAGATGCTATTAGTGTGGAAGGTTTGGACATATGCAGTACTCTTGTTACAAGCTGCATGGATACCCTCAACCTCAAGACAGATGGAGAGAGCACAGGCCCAAAGTTGTTAAACAATGGGTACCTAAGGAGAAGGTGAAGTGCTTATTGGCTCACATGGGTGATAGAGAAGGAACATGGTATTTTGACAGTGGGTGTTCCAAGCACATGTCTGGATGTAGATCCATGTTTGATGATCTTAGACCTTGTCCCTCTCATGAGGTCATATTTGGCAATGGAGGAAAAGGTGTTGTTGCAGGAGTTGGGAAAGTGCAAGGTAATGGTAGACCTGAACTTGACAATGTTATGTTTGTCAGTGGCTTAAGTGCAAATTTGATCAGCATAAGCCAGTTGTGTGATGAAGGTTACAAGGTAAACTACACTAAGAATGACTGTGTGGTTTCTGATGAGCATAATCAGATTGTTATGAAGGGTGCCAGAACCAAAGACAATTGCTATCAGTGGATTTCTCTTGAAGGGAATTCAACTAATGATGTTGATGTTATAACATCAGACTATGACATCAGGATGCTGTAAGGTCACTCAGAGTTAATGAGTCCTGATGTGAATGTTTTAAAAAGAAAGTTTTTATGGAGGGAAAAAGTCATTGACACTCCAAATCAAGCTCCTAGCCTCAGAACCCCCTTTCACGGTACTGTAACATCACGCTTCTTCAAAGCTCTGTTCTCACAACGGATCAACCCCTTCAACTTCAAGAATCAACTCTCACTGAAAAGAGTCATGGCGTCTCCATCCAAGAAATCTGAGTGTCAGAGTTCCACAAAAGAAAGAGCTAGGGTTTCCACTGACGAAGGTTCCGCATTCAATCCCATGGACATTGAGCCCCTCTCAACCATTCTTCCTGAATCAGGTAAATTTAGACCTTCTAAACTTGTTCCAAAAAGGGCTGGGACTATTTTTAGAGATAATGAAACGAAAAAGCTTGTTACAAATGTGCTATTTAGTAATAAAACAGCACCTAGGTCATCCACTTCTCAAACTGTTGAGGAAAGGGTAGACGTGGATAAAAGCTTAGGTATATCTAGACCTCTGAGACAAACGCCTGCGGAACATTCTGAAAGGGAAAAGAGAGACATGCAAAGTGCAGCTACAAATCTTCATAGACTTGCTATGTCTGTTGTTGAAGATTCTGAAGTAAGAATAGAAGAAGATGATGTGTAGGAGGAATCTAATGTTAAGGAAGATGTTGGAATTTCACCTGCTGGGGAAGAAAAGAATGAGGATGTGATCAATGTGGTTGACTTATCTGATGATGAAATCATTGGAAAAGCTGTCCCAAGTATTGCTAAGAGACTGAAGACAAGGAAAGGAAAGACCATTGAATCGTCTCCAAAGAAGTCTGAAGGCAAGAAGAAAACTGCTGTTGGTCCAACCAAGCCATGGAGCAAAGTGGCTGTGAAATCCAAAAAGAGGAAAATAAGGGAAGACTCTAATTCTGACCGTGATGATGAGGATGATGTTCATAACATCACACCTATCAGAAGGACAATTTTGAAGAGAATCTCTGACAAAGTTCCTGAAGTTCCAGTCGACAACATTTCCTTTCATTATGCCAGCAGTGCATCATTATGGTAATATGTTTGTCAGAGAAGACTGGCCCTAGAGAGGGAGCTTGGGAAAGAAGCTTTAGAAATGAAGGATATCATGGAGCTGATTAAGGAGGCTAGATTGGTAAAGACTGTGACCAAGTTTCCTAAGTGCTATGAAAGTCTTGTCAAAGAATTTGTTGTCAACATTTCTGGAAATATTACTGATAAAAAGAGCACTGATTTCATGAAAGTTTATGTGAGAGGAAAGTGCATTAATTTCTCTCCTAGTACTATCAATAAGTATCTAGGAAGAGATGATGAAGAGTATAGTGAACTTGAGATGACTGATAATGATATATGTAAAGAGATTACAGCTGGTCAGATAAGGGTTTGGCCATTGAAAAAGAAGTTGCCATCCAGTAAACTTAGCATCAAGTATGCAATTCTTCACAGAATTGGTGCTGCCAACTGGGTGCCAACAAACCACAAGACAACAATTGCTGTTGGATTGGGCAGGTTTATCTGTACTATTGGGAAGAAGATTAAGTTTGACTATGGCAGCTACATCTTTGAGCAAGTGGTGAAACATGCTGGAACAAACGCTATCAAGTTACCCATAGCATTCCCATCTCTTGTGTGTGGTATCATCTTGGAGCAACATCCTGAAACTTTAACAAGCTCAGACATAGCGTGCCAGAGGAAGACAGCCTTGTCCCTACACCCTAAACTATTTTCAGGACATCATGTTCCAGACATTGTTCTAACATCAACTGCTGAAGTCAAGAAGAAGACTACAAAGGCTGAACTGATCGAAGAATTGAAGACCATGTGCAAAGACCTTGATGAAGTCATCAGTACCAGTTTGGTTAGAAAAGAGAGACTTGAAAAGCTGATCCAGCAGTTAGAACTGAACAGTGGTGATGATGATGTTGATGGCTCTGAAGTTGATAAGTGTGAAAATGCCAGTGGGGATAGCTCAGAGGAGGAGGAAGAGAATCCTGGAGAACAATCTAGTTCAGAAGAAGACTAGCTTATCTTCTCTTGCCTTTTATAGTTTTGTTATTAGTTTAGTTTTTGTTTGTTGGTTTTGTAATTTGAATATTGTACTGTTTTATGCACTGTTTATGTTTTTAGTTTCCTTCTATGATTTATTTTGCCTGTTTGCTAACTGAGAGGCTAACAATGAGAGCTAGGGTATACTGACTATAGTTATTAGGGCTTCTATAGAAGCTTGCCTAATTGTGACTAAAAAGGGGGAGGAAATAGCCAAGAGTGTCATTGCCAAATGCTGCCAGTGTGATGCAGATATTAAGGGGGAAATGCTGCCAGTGTGATGCAGATATTAAGGGGGAGTTTTGACTGAACTGGTGTAGATATCATGACATTTGAAGAGTGCAGCCAAGGAGACATCTAGGGGGAGTAAAGTGTTGCACATTGTGAGCTACTGAACAATTGTGATGCTGGTTCATGTTTTTGAAGGGGGAGCACCAATTGGCTGTTGTCAATAATGAAGATGGTGCTGCAACAGATCAAGTAATGAAGACTATGAAGATTGTCATCCTGCTGCTAATATAAGTTTAAAATTATGAAGATTATTCCGCTGCTGAAGTCTCTGAAGGTGCAGAGTGCTGAAGTTGATTGCAGGGTGCAGAGATTGTTTTAGCCAAAATTAGCCAAAGGGGGAGATTGTTAGTTCCTGGATTGGCTGGAATTTTGGTAAAACAAAGGTTATTCAATGTTGATGTCAAGGTGTTGATGTTGCAACATTGAAGTCTTAACACTGGGCTGTGTTAAGTATTTAAGTGCTGAAGTTGGATGTCTGATGTCACATAGGTGATGTTGTAACATCAGATCTGCAGAATCAATAACAACAGGTTGTGATGTTATTAGGGTCGCGTATTAGCTGGAATTGTGGAGAGTGGTTGACTCATTGGATGAGAATATCTTGGGATAGATATTTTCTGTTACATGGGAGATTTGATTGCAGGTCTGTTGGAGAATTAAAAGGTTGAAGATTTAAAAAGATTTTGGGGATAAAATCTGTTTTGAAGATTCAGTTTTAATTAACAAATCTGATCAAATATTGTGACAAGTCCAAGCCCAATTCAGGATGCTATATAAAGCGCACAAGACCAAAGGAAAAGGTACAGAAAACATTCAGAAGATCAGGAGCTGGAGGCTTAGTGTCTAGAGTTTGTTTAGAGTGCTTGTATTTACACTATTCTAGGGCTTGAATAGGTGTTGCTTTTCTGTCCTCTCTAGAAGCTATGAAGCAATAGAGAGTGGTTGATTGATCGAAGCTATGAAGTAAGATCAAGGGTACTCAAAGTGGTTTCTTTGAGTGTTTGTAAGGGATTGAGTGGTGTTCTCATACCTAAGTGGTTTCTTAGGTAGGAAGTCATTAGTAGAGTATAAGTTTAGGAGATTGTCAACGGGTTGTTGAGTCTGTAAATTATATCTACAAGTAGTGAATTCCATCCCTGGCTTGGTAGCCCCCAGAGTAGGTTGGTTGTAACTGAACTGGGTCAACAATTCTTGGTGTTATTTTGCTGTTATTGCTATCCATTATGCAGAGTGTGTTGTTGTGACATCACACCTTAACATCACACGTCTGATACCAGAATTTCAGGCCCGTACCGCGTCCGCGCGAAAACGGGGACAGGAGCCTATTTCCTCAAAAATCTGCACGGAGAAGAACTTGCTCGACCATAGAACGTTGAAAAGCTAAAACAATATTACAGTTAAGCACTGCCCGCGACACACTAGCACCACGATTACGGGGACGCGCTAAGGTACGAGCGTGACACCCCTAGACAGAACACGATGATCGAAGATCGCGTTGTGTGTGCGCGAGGACTTTGATCCGACAGGGATACCTCAAGCGAGCTCCGCCGTCATTGTACCAATCAGGCAGAACACCCAGCTCGCGATGGGAAGTTCATGCTATGAAGCTAAGACCTCGACCGAGCTCTTACCCTCGTTGAAGGTCGGAATACGTCTCCGACCACCCGACCAGCTCTCCACGCGGTCAGGGACTATCAAGGTTGAGCAAATCCCAAAGTCTTTAATACTTAGATAAAAGAAAACAAAGTATAGAAAATGCATTAACATCACACACAATTAAAACCATGCAAACAACACTAGCAGATAAACAAAGGTACATTAAAACGGGCAGAAGCCCAGTGTACAAATATTACAATCAGATGTCAAAAAACCCCTGGCACGCAGGCTGGGCAGAAATATCCCAATAAATAAAAAATGGCTCGCAGGCCGAACAAAACAGGGAAGAAAAATCCTACTCAGCGGCGGTCCCTTTAGGCTGCTCGGGATCATGGACCTCGTCGACTCTCATCGACTGCACGATCTGACCGTCGACCACCTCATAGTCGGGGTCAATCCCCTCGGTCGAAAGGTCGGGGTTGAGGACCCGAAGCTGCTCCACCGCATTCTTGAAACCTATGCCCGCGACCGCGAGATTATCTTCCTCAACTTCCCAGAGTTTCGCTATCAGCGTTGCCGGCGGAGTCAGCAACCTATCCTCCTCGGTTTCCTCCTCAGCGGGGCAGACATCCTCCTCCAATTCAGCGTTCCTCGCCAAGAGACGATCCCTCTCCTCCTCGACACCAGCAAGACGTTTCCGCTCCTCCTCAGCACTCTTCATCTTTTCCTCCAATTTCTGTTGAAGCTCGACCTGGGCCTAGTTCTGGTTTTTGCAGTTAGCCAGCTCCTTACCCACCTTCTCCATTTCAGCCGAGATGGACTGGAAACTTTCTCGCAACTTGTTCAGCTCGTTGGCGGGGCACGCCTCGTCGTTCAGAATCAAGGTAGCCGCGCAAACCCGCATCACAGCAGACACATCCTCCACCAGTATCCTTCGCCGAGAAGCCTTGTCGACACTTAAGATGGCCTGAGTTTCGGGGCCACCCACGCAGAGCGAATTATTCCCTATAAAGAAGTTCGGCCTTGTGTGACAAGGCGGGAGCAGAAATTTCACAGTAGGGGGGCTCCCGTGCTCGGTAAGGTCGATATCCACCGTGTCTGCAAGCCGTTGCCTCTTCGGAGAGCTCTGGGGGCTGAGAGAATCACTACCCTGGTGAGAGCTAGAGGAACCCCCGGGTGTCGGGGTGGGAACAGACTCCTGCACTCGGAGCTGGTCGACACGACTCTTGCCTCCTTTCTTCACAATGCGTTTGGCCTTCAACTTCTTGAAGCGCTCCTCAGCATTCGACATCTTATCTGCAAAGAAAACAAAGAGGTCAGTAGTTCGAAAAGAAGGATGAAGGGAAAGACAAGTCGGGGAGACCACCCCCACCTAACAGCTCGAGAGCCTCCTCGTTAGAAAACATCTCGAGGAGAGCCCTAGTATTGATCACTCGACGCTTCATCAAGACCTGCCCGTCATCGCCCAGAACGAAGTCCCCGTTTGGCATCACGAGCTTTGCTTTGTTAAACCCACTGACGAACTTAACTATGGCCTCGTGAGCCAAGCGATCCCCTTCACAAAGTTTGCCGGGGCTAACGATATAGTTGTCCGTTCCCCTCTTGAAGTGTTCTTCAGTCCAAAACAACGGGAACTTAGGCACAAGGGTCACCTCTCGCCGTCCACCCACCTCTTTGACAACCCGATTGTATATGGTATTCACGGCCTCATGTGTGACCGGCCTCACGAGGTAGTACCGGTACTTGAAATTCCGTACGGAGTCCATATAAGTGTGAAACAGGTTGTTCACCTGTTTGAAGGACACCCAACCGTGCCTACCGTCCCCGGCCTGTCGCTGAAGGTGGAAAATACGGAAAAAAAGGGCACGATCACCCCAATCCGCAGGTATTTGCACACTAGCTCGAAGGCCCTAATGAAAGCAAGAGAGTTGGGGTGGAGTTGAGAAGGGGCCAAACGCAGCCAGGTAAATACGGCCTGCTGGAAATCCATGAAAGGCAGACGCCACCCCGCCTCAACGAACATAAACTCATAGACGGGGAACCGCATCCCGCTGTACGTCGAGCAGATCCGATGGTGTGGCAGAGGCTTAAACACGTTCCATGACTTCAGTGAACCTATAAGGCGGTGTTCGATGGTACAAAATATTCCCTCCTCATCCAGATCGACGAACTCGGATATCATGTTCACGGCCTCCTCGCAGACCCACTCGTCGGGCGTCCTCTCCCCGACGCTGGATGTCTCTGCCATAGGTGAACCAGGCCCGTCGTAGATATCCAAAGACCCCTCGGCCACTTGCAATACGTCTATTTACCTGAAAAGTAGAAGGAAATGGTGAATTCGATGGCCTATATCAAATCCACCCCTTCCACCACTGATCAAGTGAAAGGGCGAGGAGGGAACGTCGGGGAACGCGAACCCGCGACCATCCTTAGGTCCGCGGGGAGCGGCGTTGGGCGGGACCCCGGGAGATTCAACAAAAGAACTGAGAGATGTTCATCTCACGACCCCGGGACATTCTTCATGTCCTCGTGGACTTCATCGTCTCTCCCCGCGAGATTCAACGAATAAACTATGAAATTACGCCGTTTTCGCCGGATATTTCGTGATTTCCATGGGAACTTCATCAGTTCACCATAAGAATCACCCTAAAAATGCAAGCAAAAGAGGGAAAAGAGAGAACTTACTTCAAAAAGTACTTCCGGTAGGGTTCCGGTACGGCTGTCAGCGGCGGCGAACGGAGGCGAATGGTGGTTGAAGAGAGAGCGAAGGAAGGGAAAGTTTGAGCAAAGGGAGAGTGAAAAACATGCAAATGACACGGGCTTCCCCTATTTATGGGGCTCTCACGAGTCTCGAGGGCTCCTAGGAAATCGATTGTGCTACCCTAGCGTAGCTGCCCTAGGGAATAATGAGTTGTGACGCGTGGCACACGTTTCCCCACGCGCGTCTTTTCATTTCCCAACGAGCGTTTTCCCATTCACCTCGCTTTAGACTTCTCATATCCTCGCGACGTCGCGCAACTTTGGTCAACTCATACCGAGGGTCGATTCGTTTCTCCCCGCTTGACCTACCGCTCCTTGTTAGCATCCCTTCCTCGATGAGTCCTCGACATGGCTGGCCCTTAATTCATCACTCTGATGCTCAGAGCAACGACTTGGGGGGCTCCTGTTCTGGACTGGGCCGGGGCATGCTCATCAGTCGAGCAGGCCCAAACCATAAGGCCTAGGACGACCCAATAAGGGCTCCTAGCAAGACCACTGTCGAGCACAGGCTCACCTCCACAGGTCGGGCACGCGCCTAAACCTTAGGTGTGTACGACACTTACGGATGGACCGTCGGGTGCGGGCCCTAAGCCTCCCGGGCTCGCCTCTCTTCGACGCTCATGTGCTCCTCCCCGAGAGGAGCCATCTCCACCCTCAAGTGAGTCCTCCCCGCGAGGACACGTCTCTCCCCGACACGTAGGACTCCTCCCCGCGAGGACACGTTCTCATGTAACCACCCACTCCCGATGAAATCGGTCTGCCCTAATTTTGGAGATCTAGGAACGGTTACCCCAGGGCGAAGACCACGTGCTGGTCTTTACTACGCCACGTAAGCCCTGACAGTTACTTGGATTGGGCCTGGCATTCCAGCCCAATGCAAGTAACCGTTGGCCCCGCGCTGGGGGCTCTCTATAAATACCCTCTCACTTGAGAGGGTCAGGTTACTCACTTCTTAACAGTCTAACCTTTTTCTCTTGTACTTGCTTTTCTCTGACGGTTACCTTACTTGAGCGTCGGAGTACATTGCTGGTACACCCCCGGCCGTCTTTCAACCGCACCGGAGCTGAAGTCCAGACGACGTTGTTGGCCACCAGAAACTGTCTGATCCAGGTACGATCAAATATTAAAAAAGATTATTAATTCATTTATTATATCTAAAAATATGCTAAAAATTTATATGATAAAGTAAATATGATAAAAAATCTTTAAAAGAATATATTGAAATGGTTGACAATCAATTTAAAATTTGATTTACCGTTCATGAGTTTAAGGGGTTAGATTTTCTTAAAGAAATAAAATAAAATAAAATATGAGGAGTCAGATTACTAACTTTAATATATTATTTTTAAATTAATATATTACTTAATCAAAAAAACAAAGTAAATTACAAAAAAAGCATTACTAAATTAAAAAAGGAATATATTATCTTGACAAAAAAGGGAATATATAATAAGTTAAATCCATTTATTATATATAAAATAATATATATATATATATATATATATATATATATATTTAGAAATCTATAATATTATATATATATATATATATATATATATATATATTTAGAAATCTATAATATAATATTATGTAATTAAATTTATTCTAGAATTATATTATCTTTGAATTTATTATTTCTCTTTACTAAAAACCAAATCAAATTTGTTCTACTCAGGAACTATAAATGGATGCAGTTGGAAAATTGATGTTTTTGAATGGTGACTCTAATCTCCTTTATGGTGGCGTGGGGTGGACTTGTATGGTCAACACTTCAAAGCCTAAGTCAGTTCAAGATTCAAAGTTGAGCGTAGTAAAAAATGAGATAAGAGATTGTACATTTGTCATTGCGCGTGAAAATATTTTATACTTTGGGTCTAGTGGAGTGGATTTGAGATGAATTGGCTTTAGTCATTTTGGAAGCCGGTACAGAACAATCGCTCCAAGGCTTTGGCCGGTGCAGAACAGTTGCCTCCAAGGCTTTGTCGGGCACTGAAGGAGTTAGGGGAAGCCTTGAATAATGTTGCTCGGCCTCCAAGACGTGATCTGGTATGGAATGAAGCTGAAACGCTCGAGATTAATTGAAAATAGTGGGGGACATGAGTAATAAATGTTTTCTCGTCCTAGAAACACTTTGATACCTACTTCTAGCACGTCACTGCAAACAAGAGGGCCTGTCATAAATTTGAGTGGTGTTCTAACCCTTTTGACTCATGTATCTTTAAGAAGTTGGGTGTTTGACTCCCAATGACTGCTTTTGAAAATGAGGTTAGAAGTATTTTAGGGAGCACTATTTCCTGTTTTCCTCCTTGACTCATATTGCTCATAGTAAGTTGAGCATCACTATTCACCTTGTATACCCACTTCACATCGATTGCCTTCTTGCCTTGAGGCAATTCGACAAGTGACCAAGTGTTGTTGACTTCGATGGAATCTAGTTCCTCATTTATTCCTTTCTTCCACTTTGAATCTTTCAATGTCTCAACTGCATTAACTGGTTCGACATCCGTGTAGAAAGCATAGTGTACCAACTCACCTTCTTCATTGACCATATCATCTAATGTAATCACACATTCTTGCAACCTTACATGCACGTGTCTTGTTCGTCGGGGTCTACTTGGGTCAGTTTCACACTTTTTCTTGTCGAATTTCATTTTCGAATTCACTAGCTGGTTCTTCACATAATAATCTCACTGAATCATTCTTAACATTCTCAGCCCAATCTCATTCCTTAAGTTCATCTATGGTCACGTCCTTGTTGATCACTACTTGCTTGTTCACTGGGTCAAACAACTTGTATCCTCCTGACGAATGATATCCTATCAGGATCATCTGACTCGACTTGTCATCAAGCTTTCTTCTCAACTGATCTGGCACATGTCTATGTGTTATAGATCCAAACACCTTCAAATAACTTAGGCTAGGGTTGACACCTGACCAACATTCTTCTGGCGTGATTCCTTCTAGCTTCTTTGTTGGACATCTATTCAAGATGTATGTTGCATTTGACACAACTTCTCCCCATAATTCGTTGGGTAGACGTTTGCCTTTCAACATACTTCTCACCATATTCATGATGGTTCTATTCTTCCTTTCTGCTGTGGAGTGTAGGGCGGCACCACCTCATGAACAATATCTTCTTTCTCACATAATGCCTAGAAATTTTTTGACATATACTCACAACCACCATCAGTACTTAGAATCTTTAGCTTTCGACCACTTTTTCTTTCAACCATAGATTTAAAGTTGGCAAATACTTCGATCACTTCAATTTTCTACTTGATCAGGTAAGTCCACAATTTTTGACTGAAATCATCTATGAAAGTGAAAAAGTATCTATTACCTTTAATCGAATCCACCTGGATAAGACCACATACATCAGAGTATATGACTTCAAGAATTGCCTTCAACTTGCTTCCTGCATCCTTGCTGAAGCTGTTCTTGTGCTGCTTCGCCTGCACACGTTCTCACATACTTTGTTTAGGATGTCGATTTCTGGTAATCCTGAAACCATATTTCTTCTCTTCAAATCTATGATGTCTTTGAAATTGAGATGGCCAAGTCTATAATGTCATATCCATTAATCTTTGCTGGCTGCAGTTGCAAGGCACTTATGCTCCATCACATTAAGTTCAATCTTGAAGGTTCTATTCTGAGACATTTGAGCCTTCAAGATCAACCTTCCATTTGAGTAGAGAACTCTCATCATCTTGTATTCAATCGACAATTTGCAGTTCTTTTCGACCAACTGCCCTATACTGAGAAAATTGCTCTTCATGCCTGGTATGTACAACTGAAGAAGGCTAGTTTCTACCTGAGTGAATCGCACACTCAAAGATACAACAGAGTCTCCACAGAACTTTATTTAGTCCCAAAGGACAGGGAAAATATCGATAAAACCCAAGGGGAAGAGAAACTGGAACGAGGGGTTGGTTATGCGAAAGAAAGGTATTAGCACCTAACGCATCCGTCGTACTCGACGGGAACCATTTCGCTTGCTTCTAGGCTTGGATGGGTTATCTATCTAAAGGCTTCTAGCTAAAAGAAAAGGAGAGAGAGAAAGAGAGAGAGAGAGAGAGAGAGAGAGGAAGGGGAAAAAGAAAAGAAAGAAAGAAGGTGCTCGCGGAGGATTGTGGCCCTCGTGCCTACATACCCTCATGCTGCAATGAGGAAAGCAGAGCGTCGTAGTTCAGGGAACCAGGGGAAAGAAAAGAAGGAAGAAAGGGAGAAGGAAAGAAAGGGTGGAAGTGTGCTCGCCAAGACATTGCGTCTCGTGCCTACGTATCATACATCCAAAAGGATGCAGAATCAGAGCTTCCGTAGTTCGGGGAACTAAGACGGAAAAGGAAAATAAAGTGGTGTCAAAACCGAGAGCAAAAGAAAGAAGGAAAACCCACTGTGGATTCCAAAGAAATGGTGTCAAAACCAAGAGAGAACAGCAAAAGGCAAAAGAGAGTACTCCACTAAGGAGTAAGAGATTAAAGTGACTATGCAAGAAACAAGAGAAACAGTGTCAAAACCGAGAGAATAAGAGATAGAGAAAGTTCTACTGGGGATGCAAAAGAAATGGTGTCATCACCAAGAAAGAAGTGCAAAAGAAAGGTAATAAATGTGCTGAGAGGAAAGTGCAATAGTGATGTCGAAACCAAGAGAGCAAAAGGAATAAAGAGATTCCCCTGGGGATTAAGAGAACAAAGAAACCGTAACTGAGAATCAGAAGGTAGCGACCCTACTGAGGAACCCAACAAAGGAATGGTGTTAAAACCAAGAAAAAAGAGGACTCGGTATGTTAACTGACTGGCAGTGGTTAACCGAAGAAAGAGATTAAGCTTTTGTGGGGAAAAGGAGTTTTAATAGATAGAACTGTGATCAACCAAAGAACGGGTGTAGGACCGAGCGAGGGCGTGACCCAAGGATGGGTGTAGGACTGAGCAAAGGACGGGTGTAGGACCGAGAAAAGGTCGTGACCCAAAGAACGTTCGGTACACTGACTGAACAAATAGTACCCGACCGAAGAAAGGGTATTCGAACCAAAGAAAGGTTACTAACCCAAAGATTCAAGTATTCGAACCAAGAGGAGGTTACCAACTGCTGTGGATTCGGTGTTTACAGACGGACTGTGATTAACCGAAAGGAGCGAGTGATTAACCAAGAGAAGGTGATTAACTCGAGAAAGGTTCAGTATTTTAACAGACGGACTGTGGTTAACTGAAGAACAATGTGATTAACCAAGAGAAGGTGATTAACCCAAGAGGAACTCAGTGTTTTAACAGACGGACTGTGTTTAACTGAAGAAAAGGGCGGTTAACCAAGAAAAGGTGATTAACCCAAGAGGAACTCAGCGTTTTAACAGACGGACTGTGTTTAACTGAAGAAAAGGGTGATTAACCAAGAAAAGGTGATTAACCCAAGAAGAAATCAACGTTTTAACAGACGGACTGTGTTTAACTGAAGAGCCGGGTGATTAACCAAGAGATGGTGATTAATCCAAGAAGAATTCAGTGTTTTAACAGACGGACTGTGTTTAACTGAAGAGATGGGAGATTAACCAATAGATGGTGATTAACCCAAGAAGAACTCAGTATTAACAGATAGACTGTGATTAATTGAGAAGGAGTGCAAATTGGTGTTTTAATTGACAAGCAATGGTTAACTAATCAAAGGGAAAAGAAACAAGAGAAGGTTGCGAACTCCGCAAGAGTTTCAGTGTTTAACAGGAAAACTGTGTTTAACCAAAGAAAGAGCGCGATTGTAGATGAATAGAGCATTGGTTTTAACAGTATGACTGTGATCAACCAATGGAAGAATGAATACAAATCTCATGGGGAATCAGCAAAAGAAGTGACTAGCCACAAGAAAAGGTAATTGAAACCCTTTTGAAGAGAACAAGGGATAGGTATTGAACAAGGGCAAGAGATTGACTCACTGTAGACTGTTAATGATCGTGAACCAAAGGGAATGGTGATAGATCAAAAGACTGATTGAAAGAGATAAGAGTGATCGAGGATCGACTTGACTGGGGAAGAAGATACGCTACCGTCTGGGGATAGAGGTGACTAAGCCAGGCACGGGGTCATTCGTCCCCTACCTGAAGTGGTCAGAATAAGAGTAGGAATTCTCCCTTCTCATTCCTTCTCTAACACACAGGGTGTAGTGCAGAAGTTGAAACTGACGGCTTTACAACTCCAAGTTGTACAATGCTCCAGTGTCGTGCATTGGTCGTCGTATGAATCTTCAACTCCATGGGGGAAAAAGAGAGAAAAAGCTCTAAAGGGAACCTAAAGAGAGGAAAAGGGAGGATCAACTAATCGAAACATGGTTTCGATCAATTAATCAAAGGGAATGTTATGCTAACAACTTTCCAAAGAGAATGGAAAATCATTAAAGAAAAAGGTGTAAATTATTGATTATGCGAGATTAAGTTCATCCATGGAGAATAAACTTAATGCAAAGAAAAGAGAGGGAGTGCAAAACAGTACCACATGACATTGAAAATACAACACAAATCATGTATCATGTAGTCAAAGAAAGTGCAAGAATTAGCATGTTCAAACAAATATCAAGAACACAAATAATTGCAAGAATTTATAAATCAATCATTGAATTAATGTAAATATGCTCTAATAAGAGGTTAACAGCACTTAAAACATCCATAAACATCAAGCGTGTTAATCCATGGAAGTTAGAAGAAGAAAGGATACCAAACAAGTTTGAAAAAACTCAAAATTGGCCATTTTGTACAGTGGTAACCGGTTACAGCATATCTGCTAACCGGTTACATGCTTGAAAACTTGCGTTTTTAGTGAAAATTACATTGTGTAACCGGTTACAGCATATCTGCTAACCGGTTACCACTGAGACAGTGGCAAAAATAACAGAAAAAATAGGTTTTCAAAAGTGATTTTCTGCACTTAATCACTAATGCCAATCATCACATGCTAGGACATGAATTTGTGCACTAAAAGTACATAATGAAAAAGCAATTAAACACAAATTACAAGCATTAATCATGGATATTAAAGATCAAGCAATTGCATGATAAATTAAACCGAAAACGATTGAAATTACGACGTAAATGCGCGGAAATGATCGAAACAGTGAGTAAAGTAAGATCTACCAACCTACAAGCCGGAGGTTTGGCTTGGTAATTGTTGTGAATGAAATGTAGAGAGAAAAAGCCAAGAAAACTAGAGAATTCTGCTCTTACACTTTGAACCGTAGCGCAACCGAACAAACTTCGATGAAAACTTCGAAATGCGAATTATCACCGAAGAAGCTTGAAGCAAACACTTGAGATGAATTGAAAAGCTTATAGAACTCCAGAAACTCAAGTATAATTGTAAAATCATGAAGATAATCAAAGAAAACTAGAGATTCTTCAATTGCACTTCGAATCGTAGCGAAACCAAGCAAACTTCGACGAAAACTCCAAAAATGAGAATTATCACCGAAGAATCTTGAAGTGATTACTTGAAATGAATCCAAAAGCTACTGAAGCTCCACAAAATTTAGTAGAATGGAATAATGATGAAGGTTAAGCTCAAGAAATAATCACTTTCAATGTGAAAAGTGATTATTCTTCGAGAATTAAGAGCTTTTGTGTGGTTTGGGGAAGAAGATGAAATAGAGTGTGTAGAAGTTGCAGCAAAATGCAGAGAGAAATGAGAAAATTGAGAGTGAAAAGAGTGTGAATTTGTGTGAATGATTGTGGAGGAGTTGCAAAATGGTGAAGCTTGGCTTATATAGGGCTTAGGTATGAAGTGTGATAGCTTTGGACTTTGGTTTGGATTTAGCTTTGGGAGGATTGGAGTTAGGGTTGTGTAGCGAGCGATTTTGGACGCAGTTCTTAAGCGCTGGTCGCTCTCTGTGGTTGAGCTTAAACTACAGGTCGATTCATTTTTTATCCTATTGAAGCTGATGAAGGAAGGGAAATAGATGTCTCCAATTAATCCTGCTTTGCATACTGAGTTTAAACAGCGGTCTGTTAGGTTACGAATGCTATCAATGTGGGGGGGCCTTGTACTGGTTATTTGTATTTTCGGCAATACGGTTTTCTTTCTTTCTAGGACTTTCTAGCGGGGAATAAGGGTTAGGATGTTAGGACTGATGTTTTTGAATTACTGCTTTTGATTGATGGAGATGTGGGATTTGGGTTTTTTGTTTAGTGTGCTCGCTAAGATTTTTCTTTCAATCTTATGCCTACGTATTCCCGTTTACCAAAATAGGGAAATCAGAGCGTTCGTAGTTCCTCCTATTCTATGGGAGGAAATGGGTGTTTTGGTGTCTTGTTCAAAGCCCAAGACGTGAAGCGAAAGGTGGTTTGTATCATGTTCGAAGCCCAAGATGTGAAGCTGAAGGGTCTATTTGTATCTTGTTCAAAGCCCAAGATGTGAAGCTAAAGGTGTTGTCTTTAGAGAGAATTTATCATCTCTAAAGAGGGGTCTGTCTGTGACAAATGTTTATAAAGGAGAATTACTTTAACCGGGACACGCGGATCCTAGCAATGCCATAATTCCATTTATAGGGGATTTTAACCTAGAGGAGAAGACTTTAACTCAGTGTAGAGCAATGCCACCTCTCCTTAGGAATTTCTCATGCTAAAAGAGGGACAGTGGCATGGATGTAGATGATCCAGAGGCTTACCGCTTACAGCGATTAGATGAAAGGGAAGGAGTTGTTGATGTTTGTGTACTGTGAACGAGGCACAACTTTGATGCTAAAAGGTTGATTGGATCAACCAGTGGTTTTCTTATATAAAGCCTAAGAGGAGGCTAATATGTGTCTCGTACAAGGCCCGAGAGAGAGGCTAAAAGGTTTTGACTCGGTGACAGAATCTTTTGGTATCTCGTATAAAGCCCGAGACGGAGGCTGTTGTTTGTTTGGCTCAATAAGAACCTTTTTGTATCTCGTATAAAGCCCGAGATAGAGGCGAAAGGGGAGATTGACTCAACGAGGGAGTCTTTTATGTGTCTCGTACAAAGCCCGAGAGAGAGGCTAAACATTGTTTGACTCCGCTAGGGAGAATCATTTGTACAAACCCCAAGAGGAGGCTAACTTTGCTGAAGAAGGATCATTATACAAAGCCTAAGAGGGGGCTATGGTTACAGTTTTAGTTAAGTGACAGGTCCAGTATACTGATTTTGAAAGAGAAAATCAGTTCTTATATGAGCAACACTGTACTCAAGGATTTGATTCAAGGATCCGGGTTATTCCTGTTCTTTAAGGAAGCGAGAAATTCGAAGGGTATTGACTGTCCGAGTCTGCGGGTTTCCTTCCTATTTAACGAAGGGGTCACTTGAGAATGTCTTTGAGACTCAAGGAGATTATACCGTCCAAGTCTAGAGTTTCATCTTTTGTACTATGCTTTGAGAAACAGTAGTAGACCCTATGAAAGGACTGTTCTATGAAGATGACTAGGTTCTGTTCCTATGCCTCTAGGAGGTCGTCGGGACAATTTGTACGAAGCCCAAGAGGAGGCTGGAAGCTTTTAAGAAGCCGACGAGTCCTTGTACTAAGCCCAAGAGGAGGCTATCATTCCCGGAGGAAGAGATCATTATACGAAGCCTAAGAGGAGGCTGTGAATACTTCTAAGAAGCCGACGAGTCCTTGTACGAAGCCCAAGAGGAGGCGGGGTTGCTTTTAGGAAGCCTGTAGGTCCTTGTACGATGCCTAAGAGGAGGCCGATGCTTTTAAGAAGCCGATGGGTCCCCAAACCCCGAGAAATTCAAGGTAAGCTATTCACAAGGAATAGATTAAGTCAGGAAAGTTCGAGAATTTGGAAGAAACTCAAGAGATGCCATTCACGGAGAAAAGATCATCCCTGGGGAGTAGAGTTTCTTGACAAGTGCTTTTAAGAAGCCTGTAGGTCCCCAAACCCCGAGAAATTCAAGGCAATGCTATTCACCGAGAATAGATCAAAGTCAGGAAAGTTCGAGAATTTGGAAGAAACTCAAGAGATGCCATTCACGGAGAAAAGATCATCACTGGGGAATAGAGTTTCTTTGACAACTTCTAAAGGTGACAGTCTATGAAAGGGTTCACAGAGAATTCTGCCTTTCATATCTCCATATTGTTTAACCCCAAGAGGAGGGAAGACTGTGTCTGGTAATCCTATGGGGATCTAGTTTTGACTATTTAAGAGTGATTGAAACGGCTTTACCTAGTGCTAGACGTAGTTGCCGGGGAAACTCTAAATATCTATACTATTATTACACAGTTGATATGAGTTTATGAAAGAAGACTTACAGTGAAACAGCCCCACAATACAGTTATATGTATATGAAAGCGGTAAATGAAAGCAATAACCACTTACTCGGTTGTAGAGCTTCCATGCTGTTTGGTTAGTTGTTCAACAAAGAAAGACTGAAAACAACACTATATTCAAAATCAAAGGAGAAAGTGCTTTTGAAAAAGAAAGATTTAGGGCTTACAGCTCGAGGAGAGGCCCAGGGTTTTATCAGTGAGCGCACTGTTTGAATTTGTATAGAGGGACTTATACAAGTGACTGAGGCCCGAAATGGTTTTCTGTACAAAGGGATGGGTCTTACACTCTCTCAAGAGGCCCAAAAAGTTTTAAAGAAAAAGAGTGGGGCTTATAACACGAGGGTAGGCCCAGATGATTTTTCGTTTAAAATGGCGATCGCGCCGAGGTTTTCTTTTAACGCAGAGGGACTTATACAATAAGTGAGGCCCAAAAATGTTTTGGTTAAAAGGGGGTTGAGTCTTACACTCTATTAGAGGCCCAAAGTGTTTTGAATGGGTCTTATAGCTCGAGGAGAGGCCCATAGTGTTTTTTAAAAGGCGACGATCGCGCCGTTTGTTTTTTATGGTATCGGGACTTATACAATACACTGAGGCCCAAAATGTTTGGTCAAAAAAGGATTGGGTCTTACACTCTATTAGAGGCCCAAGAGTGTTTGACAATGTTTTTTTTAGTGAAAAATCAAAGAATCCCTAATTTTATTCTTTAAAAGTAAATATTTAAAGAAAATCAATGAAAAATACCAAATAGGTTTGAATAAACCACTTGTGATTTTTGTTTAACATTTGAAAAATGAGGTATAAATCACAAGAGATATTAAAACTCATTTGGCCTTGATTTGTCAAGATGAATACTCATTTAAAAATGCTTAAAAACAAATAAAAAATAAATTTATTCACAAAAATACTAATTATATTAAATAAATAATATAAACTCAATTTTTTTTGTGGAATAAAATATTTCAACATTTTTGTGTTTTTTTGCAAAAAGAACCAATAAAAAATAATTAAAATTGAAAGAGTTATTAATTTCCCAAATAATTAACAAAACATGAAAATAGTTGGAAAAATAGCAAAAATGTGAAAAATCACAAAATGGCATGGGTGGGGTTTGAACCCACGATCTCAAGCATACAAGGCGCGCGCTTTACCACTGGGGTGGTGATACATCCATTGTTTGAAATGAAACAACAAATATACAAGGTATGACTTGGTTTTGGCTTGCCCAAGGCAAGTTTTGGCTCAAAAATGTGAAGGTCACAACTTTCACAATTTTTAATGGTTTGAGACAAAATTTATATGTATCTGGGCCAGAATTTCACAAGGAATCCAATGGTGGTGGTGGTGTTTTCAGATCACACTCCCTCCTTAAAACCCGATAGTGGTTTTGAAAATGGCCTATGATTGCATTTTCAATGCTACACTTTGATACAGGCATGAATTACATGATCAATTGGCACAAACACAACACATATGATATGTATAATAGATGCATACTCAGTGGACTTCAAATGCACACATGTTTTGGTGAGTGCAAGTTGAGAGGCTTACCCTTCTTTGGGATTTTGGAGTTTTCTCTACAATCTACCAACCCTTTTGCTCCAGATATGAATTTATGCCTTGAACCACCTCAAATGATCCCTTGGATGCTTTTAGGATGGTTGGAATCAGCTGGTACCTGCAAAAACACAAACAGTCCCTTTCTTGCAAAAGGGGTCAAAAGTGACCAAAATAGCAACTCTCTCAAATGGTGTTCCAGATGGGGGGAACCATTTGGGATAGTTCAAGGATGATAATTGGAGTGTGTTTGAGGTTTTATCTGGTTTGGAAAGTGACTGAGTCAAGACATGGCTTGAAAAATACAAAAAAAGCCTATTTTGAGGTTTTGAGAGGTGACTTTGTGATTTTATGATTACAGGTCACTTGTGATAGTTTGCACAGCTTACATATGATATATATGAGGTGTGTGTGTGATTGATTGTGATGGAATTGCTCTCTAGCTCAAAAACTCAATGTTACTTGCTTTGGAAGGCAAATTTGAGGTGGAAGAAGAGGTTTTGAGGAAAGCATCTGTTTGATGGCTTTGGTGTACTCAAACTGAACACAATTGAGCTCTATTTATAGTGGAGCAAGTTTGTTTTGGGATCCACAGTGAATGGCAACTGCAGCAGGTGTTTGTTCAATGTTGGCCAATGGAAATGCAAGTCTCCTCTAGCCATTGACTAGAGGTTAGGGCACAGGGCTATGGTTCCCTTGGTATTTGATAAGTCTTGACTGATTTCAGATGAGAATGGCTCAGTCCATGCCACCTTGATGCTTCCATTGAATGCTCCAATCCAAATTTGAAGTCTTGTCCCTATTTTGGCCATTCTAGGTTCAACATGCTTTTTCTTGTTCCAAGGACTTTGGAGGCTTGGCTCAGTGATTGTCTCCTTTAGATTCAATCCTCAGATGTGTCCAAGTGGATAGGAGCATTTGAATTTGGCTGATTTTGGAAAATCGAGCAAAATTGCAAATTCTGCCTTGCCTTTGACAGATTTCAGTAAGGCAACTTTCCAATGTCATATCTCATGACTCAAATGGAATTTGGCAATGTTCTTGGTCATTTTGGAAAGCCCTTACATGATACAACAACTGTTTGAACATGTTTGGTTTTGATCTCTTTTGAATCGAAGTGAAAAATCCCCCTACATTTGGAAAAAAATGAAGACAGATTATGACTTAGTGAAAATTTCACTAAGTGTTCGAAAAAGTGACATTTTCAATTTTCAGCCATGTTGATCACTCCATAACTCAAAATCCTTAATGAATTGGACTTAGGTCTAGTTGAAGTTTTTGTAGAGGGTAATGAGGGCTACAAATCCATCTTTGGATGAGGAAAAAATGGCCTTGTGGTTTAGGAGTTATGGTCCTCCAAAGTTGGTACCCTTGTCACTTTATTTTTAACTTGAAAATTTTCTAAGTTTTTATGGTTACCCCTTTTACAAGTTATCCAACTTTTCTTGATTTTTCTTGATGAATGATGATTCAAATCATACATTTACATCATTTTAGGGTTAAAAGTCCATTTTGGTGAAAAATCTCAAAAAGTCAAAGTTGACTTTTGGGCACAGTTGACTTTTTATCAGATGAATTCGAAACTGTGCAATTCTTCAGGAAATCATGTCCTTGACCTAAATCAAACTTGATGGACATGTTCCATGGATGTCATAGGGTGTATTGAATCATTTCTTAGGGCTTGGGAGCATGTCCTAGTCAAAAGTCAAAGTTACAGTTGACTTTTTCCTTAAAACCCTAACTGTGGTGCAGATGAAATTGAGATTTGTTGCTCAAGCTCCTTGGATTAATCCATTGTTACAAATGGATAAATATAGTTCATTAGAGACCTTCAAACCCTCTCTTGAGGTCTTGGTTCATGATTTACACCAAAAGTCAACTTAGGGGTGAATTAGGTCAAGAAGCCCTAATTCCTTATTTTTGATGTATGCATCCCCTGAAGCAAAATTGACTTAGTGATTGGGTCCATGAGGTTCCATGGAGTATATTAGGTTGTGTTTTGGATCATAGTCTTGTGTCCAAATGAAAATT
Source organism: Lathyrus tuberosus (assembly GCA_022829125.1). Taxonomy (NCBI): domain Eukaryota; kingdom Viridiplantae; phylum Streptophyta; class Magnoliopsida; order Fabales; family Fabaceae; genus Lathyrus; species Lathyrus tuberosus. The sequence continues at coordinate 2,629,241 of JALAZF010000431.1, read as the reverse complement.
TTCCATCTGGAGGCCCTGGTCGACCAAAACCCTAATTTGGTGACATTGTCGATCTTGAGGCTTGATCCACCTAGAAGGGAGCAGCTTTGTGCTTAATCCTTGGAGTGGGAGTCCTTTTTGATCCTTTGTGTATATTTGAGAGGCTAGACAAGTTGAAGATCATGTCATTCCTTGATTGATCCTTTGTCTAAGGCTCAGAGAGGGCTTGAAACCCTAATTTTGATTGTAGTAAATGCTCAACAACCCTTGAGGTTTTTGATGAGGCATGATGGTTCATCCATATTGTGATGATGATTTGCACAATGATGGGAAATCTTAGTGGTCAAAATTTAGGGTATGACAGATGCCCCTATTTAATCTTCTTGGACCCGAAGGTGTGAATAACGAAGGTATTCGGGCATTCAGGGTGCAAGAGGATTAAATATCGGAATACCCGAAATTTTGATGGTGGTTATGAATGGTAGCTTACGCATTCATCTTCTTTTGCTAAGCAATGATGCTTAGAAAAGGTAAAACTTCCCCTCGATCCTGGTCTTCAGCCATGGAACTGGTCTCAGTTGTGGAAACAAACTTCCCCTCGATCCTGGCTTCCTACCGAGGAACTGGTCTTAGTTTCTTTTGCCAACTTCCCCTCGATCCTGGTTTCCTACCAAGGAACTGGTCTCAGTTTCTTTTGTCAACTTCCCCTCGATCATGGTCTTCAGCCAAGGAACTGGTCTCAGTTGCAGAAACAAACTTCCCCTCGATCCTGGCTTCCTACCGAGGAATTGGTCTTAGTTTCTTTTGCCAACTTCCCCTCGATCCTGGTTTCCTACCAAGGAACTGGTCTCAGTTTCTTTTGTCAACTTCCCCTCGATCCTGGTCTCCTACCAAGGAACTGGTCTCAGTTTCTGAAATAAACTTCCCCTCGATTCTGGTTTCCTACCAAGGAACTGGTCTTAGTTTCTTTTGTCAATAAGCTTTATTGACAAGGGACGCTATTCGTAGCGGTTTTCCTCAAACTTCTCGCCGAATTTTCCTGGGGAGATGCCATTTGAGTAGAAAATGTTTTGATGTCAGACTTGCTGGGGAACCCAGTCGTCTGAGTTGTAGAGTTGCACAAACTTCTCTGTTGGAGGCGCCATTTGCCGACTCTATCTGGGGAAAGCTAGTCTCTTGAGAGGCTGCTTCTGCGTGGGATCTTACATCATACTTTTCTCGGGATCTTCCCAGAGAAATGCCATATGATGGGGTCCAATTTTGAGGTGCCGATGACCTTTTCATGAGCGGGTTTTTCGGAGAAAAACTGTTGTACTGCCGAATCTCTGATTATGAGGCTTTCTCTGGGGATTTTCCTTAATCCGGGAAAGCAAGGATATCATATTCAATGGCGAAGAGTGATGCTTATTGAACGTTCTCTGGTCTTTCAGTGGTTCAAGTTATCAAAGTGGTCGAGTGCCGACTCTAATCCAGAGATACACTGGAAGCGAGATTGTCCAAACGTAGCATTTCCTGACGAGGCAAGAACTGACAACTCGATTGAGAGGACTGTTATCACTAGGGGACAAGACCGACTAGAGTGATGGTGATGCAATATGAAAATGTGAATGCAAATCAATAATGCATGATGTATGCATGTATATGCTGACAAAACTGACGTGACATACAAACTAAAAGATGAACATGACTGGATACTCGGCCATCGCGGGGCGTGTAGAGATATCGCCGGTTCAAGATAGCAATTCCACCTTGCTTAGGAGAGATAGTCCCTGTGGGGAGTATCGTCGATCGGGCTTAGGAGATAAGAACTCGGCCGAGGTGTGTCAGATGAAACAAGGTCTCTAACAGAGTTGATCCCTTCATTTAGGCGTACTGGGCCTAGAAGGAGTACTTTGATTCTGTACTTTGAGGTTCGAACACCTTTGGAGACGCGATTGATGTTCTTTCGATGATTAACAGTCAAAAGAAATTGCCATCTCTATTTAAAAAAGCAGAAAAAATTTTATCAAGTAAATTCATTTTTGTTTTATTTCAAGAATCGTTAATCATGTTAAAAACGTCGTTCTGTAAAGCTAAAACAAATAAGAAGTACAAACAAAAGCACAAGGGCTCAAATTTTATTGATAAGACGGAGATCAGCCACACGCGTGATTCCAAAGAGTATATACAAAGTTTGAAAATGGTAATTTACAGGGAAAAGGGCTACGTTGAAACATAACGACCACTATCCTTCTACCAACTTTGAATTCTGGGCATCCTGAGCTTCCGTCGAAGATGACCTTGACTGGCGTTTTCTGACAGATGATGTAATTGCTGCTGCTGAGGGATTTGCCTCTGTTGAACATAGTTACTTGCCATTATCCCTAATTTTTGCCTGGATTGTACTGTGATGTTTCCAATCCACCGGGATGACTTTTTTTTTTTTAGGCGAAGTATTTCTTGACTACATCAACATTCGTGGGGTAGGCAAATTCCTCTCCGTCCATGGTTGCAAGTCTCAAGGCACCGCCTGAGAAAGCTTTCGTGACCACATAGGGGCCATCATAATTCGGGGTCCACTTGCCCCGAGAGTCAGTGAGAAATGATTATATCTTCTTGAGCACGAGGTCTCCTTTTCTGAAGACACGAGGTCGGACCTTCTCGTCGAACGCCTTCTTCATTCTTTGCTGATACAACTGACCGTGGCATAGTGCCGTTATTCTCTTCTCTTCGATCAGGTTTAGTTCGTCGTGTCGACTTTGACACCATTCAGCTTCTGTAAGCTTAGCTTCCATCAATACCCAGAAATGATGGGATCTCTACTTCTATGGGGAGCACTGCTTCCATGCCATATACTAGAGAAAAAGGGGTAGCCCCTGTTGAAGTGCGGACAGATGTGCGATAACCGTGAAGAGTAAAGGGCAGCATGTCGTGCCAGTCTTTGTAGGTTACAACCATCTTTTGAACGATCCTTTTGATGTTCTTGTTAGCCGCTTCTACCGCTCCGTTCATCTTGGGTCGGTAGGGAGATGAGTTATGATGTTCGATCTTGAACTCTACACACAACTCTTTCATCATCTTATTGTTCAAGTTAGATCCATTATCAGTAATGATCTCGCTTAGAACACCATAACGGCAGATGATATTGTTTTTGATAAATCGGACCACCACTTGTCGGGTTACATTAGCGTATGACGCTGCTTCGACCCACTTGGTGAAATAGTCAATGGCTACTAGGATGAACCGATGTCTGTTTGAAGCCTTGGGCTCAATCATGCCAATCATGTCAATTCCCCATATCGAGAATGGCCATGGGGTAGAGAGAACTTTGAGATGTGATGGTGGTACATGAATTTTGTCGGAGTATATCTGACACTTGTGACACCTCCTCATGTACTTGTAGCAGTCGGATTCCATTGTCAACCAATAGTACCCTGCTCTTAGAATTTTTCTCGCCATTGCGTGTCCATTGGCATGAGTGCCAAAGGATCCTTCATGAATCTCTTTCATCAGCATGTCTGCTTCTGGTCTGTCTACGCATCGGAGCAAGACCATGTCAAAATTTCTCTTATAGAGAGTGTCACCGCTCAGGAAGAAGTTTCCAGCCAATCTTCTGAGGGTTTTTCTGTCTTTTCTTAGTGCCCCAGGTGGGTACTCTTGTTTCTGAAGGAAGCATTTGATATCGTGATACCAAGGTCTGTCGTCTATGACTGCTTCAATCGTGAAGATGTAAGCGGGTCGTTCAAGGCGCACGATGTCAATCTTAGGTATGTCATTCCATTGACCTACACTAATCATGGAAGAGATAGTGGCTAATGCATCAGCCATGTGATTCTCCTCACGAGGGATGTGATGAAACTCAACTCTGTCGAAGAAAGGTAGCAACCTTCTCGCGTAGTTTTTGTAAGGAATCAATCCTGATTGGTATGTGTTCCAATCTCCTTTTATCTGATTGATAACCAGGGTTGAGTCGCCGAATACGTCCAAGTTTTTGATCCTTAAATCAACGCTTCCTCGAGACCCATAATACAAGCTTCGTATTCGGCCTCGTTGTTCGTACATTTGAACGTAAGTCTGGCAGTGAAAGGAATGTGGGTACCCTGAGGGGTAACAATGATTGCCCCAATTCCGTTTCCATAATGATTAACTGCTCCGTCAAAGATAAGTCCCCACTGGGAACCTGGTTCTGGCCCTTCACTGGGTAGCGGTTCGTCGCAGTCTTTCATTTTTAGATACATGACATCTTCGTCTGGGAAGTCAAACCCGATTTATTCCTGATCGTCAATCGGTTGATGAGCCAAATGATCGGCTAAAATACTTCCCTTAATGGCTTTTTGAGCATGGTACTCTATGTCATATTCTGATAACAACATCTGCCAACGGGCAATTCTTCCCGTGAGAGCAGTTTTTTCGAAAACATACTTAATTGGATCCATTTCGGAGATTAACCAAGTAGTGTGACGAATCATATATTGACGAAGACGTCTGGCTGCCCAAGCCAAAGTACAGCAAGTTTTCTCGAGCATCGTGTACCTAGTTTCGCAGTCGGTGAATTTCTTGCTCAAATAGTAAATGGCAGACTCTTTCCGTTTAGTTTCGTCTTGTTGGCCAAGTACACACCCCATTGAGTCTTCCAGAACTATGAGGTAAATGATCAGTGGTCTTCCTTCCACTGGAGGTGATAGAATCGGAGGATTAAACAGATATTCCTTAATACTGTTGAAGGCAGTTTGGCAGTCCTCTGACCAAACGCAATCCTGGTTCTTTTTGAGTAACTTGAAAATCGGTGCACAAGTGGCAGTCATAAGGAATATGAATCTGGAGATGTAGTTCAAACGTCCCAGGAATCCTCTGACTTAATTCTCAGTTTTCGGAGAAGGCATTTCTTGAATGGCCTTGACCTTGTCAGGATCAATCTCAATTCCTTTTTGGCAGACGATGAACCCTAAAAGTTTCCCTGAACGGATACCGAAGGTGCACTTGTTGGGATTCAAGCGGAGCTTGAATTTTCTTAGACGTTTGAACAATTTTGACAGATGTTCAACGTGCTCACTCTCTGTTTTTGATTTTGCAATCATGTCATCGACATATACCTCGATTTCTTTGTGTATCATGTCATGAAACAGAGTAGTCATGGCCCTTTGATAGGTTGCCCCGGCGTTCTTCAAACCGAAAGGCATAACCTTGTAACAAAAGGAGCCCTATGGGGTAATGAACGAAGTTTTCTCCATGTCTTTCGGCGCCATTTTGATCTGGTTATAGCCCGAGAATCCATCCATGAAGGAGAATACTTTGAACTTTGCTGTACTGTCTACCAGCATGTCAATGTGTGGTAATGGAAAGTCGTCCTTTGGACTTGCCTTCTTTAGATCTCTGTAATCAACACACATTCTGACCTTTCCGTCCTTTTTGGGAACGGGTACGATGTTGGCTAACTATTGAGGATATTCAGATGTAGCGAGGAAACCCGCGTCAATCTGTTTCTGTACCTCCTCTTTGATTTTGATGGCCATGTCCGGGTGAGTGCGTTTCAACCTTTGCTTTACAGGCGGACATTCCGATCTTAACGGTAAGTGATGTTCCACGATGCTGGTATCCAACCCTGGCATATCCTGATAGGACTAAGCGAACACATCGGGGAATTCTTTGAGAAGCTTTATCAAGCCCTCTCTGGTAGTTGGACTGAGCAGTGCTCCAATCCTGATTTCTTTTCTATCTTGCTCTGAACCCAAGTTTACCGTTTCCAACGGTTCTTTGTGAGGTTCAATAGACATTTCCTCTTGTCTGAGTAGTCGGGAGATCTCTTCTGGAATTTCGTTGTCATTTTCTTCTTCAGCCTCGAATACCGGGAACTCAAAGTTAGGAGAAGGCATCGGATCGTATGTTTCAACTGGGTTTAAAACAAGCAATCTGCATGACGTGATGATTCGTGTTTAGAAGAGATAGAGGAAAATGCAAGTGTATGCAGTGTATTTGTTTTACTGCTGTAGCGAGCGATTTTGGACGCGGTTCTTAAGCGCTGGTCGCTCTCTGCGGTTGAGCTTAAACTACAGGTCGATTCATTTTTTATCCTATTGAAGCTGATGAAGGAAGGGAAATAGATGTCTCCAATTAACCCTGCTTTGCATACTGAGTTTAAACAGCGGCCTGTTAGGTTACAAATGCTATCAATGTGGGGGGGCCTTGTACTGGTTATATGTATTTTCGCCAATACGATTTTCTTTCTTTCTAGGACTTTCTAGCGGGGAATAAGGGTTAGGATGTTAGGATTGATGTTTTTGAATTACTGCTTTGATTGATGGAGATGTGGGATTTGGGTTTTTTGTTTAGTGTGCTCGCTAAGATTTTTCTTTCAATCTTATGCCTACGTATTCTCGTTTACCAAAACAGGGAAATCAGAGCGTTCGTAGTTCCTCCTATTCTATGGGAGGAAATGTGTGTTTTTGGTGTCTTGTTCAAAGCCCAAGACGTGAAGCGAAAGGTGGTTTGTATCTTGTTCAAAGCCCAAGATGTGAAGCTGAAAAGTCTATTTGTATCTTGTTCAAAGCCCAAGATATGAAGCTGAAAGGGTTGGACTTTAGAGAGAATTTGTCATCTCTAAAGAGGGTTTGTTCGTCACAATTGTTGGGTGACTGGTTTATAAAGGAGAATTACTTTAACCGGGATTTGTGAATCCGGCAATGCCATAATTTCCTTTAAAGGAGGTTTTAACCTGTAGGAGAAGACTTTAACTCATTGTAGAGCAATGCCATTTTTCCTTTGGATTTTCTCATGCTAAAAGAGGGACAGTGGCATGGATGTAGATGATCCAGAGGCTTGCCGCTTACAGCGATTAGATGAAAAGGAGTTATTGATGTTTGTGTACTGTGAACGAGGCACAACTTTGATGCTAAAAGGTTGATTGGATCAACCAATGGTTTTCTTATATAAAGCCTAAGAGGAGGCTAATATGTGTCTCGTACAAGGCCCGAGAGAGAGGCTAAAAGGTTTTGACTTGGTGACAGAATCTTTTGGTATCTCGTATAAAGCCCGAGATGGAGGCTGTTGTTTGTTTGGCTCAATAAGAACCTTTTTGTATCTCGTATAAAGCCCGAGATGGAGGCGAAAGGGGAGATTGACTCAACGAGGGAGTCTTTTATGTGTCTCGTACAAAGCCCGAGAGAGAGGCTAAACATTGTTTGACTCCGCTGGGGAGAATCATTTGTACAAAGCCCAAGAGGAGGCTAACTTCGCTGAAGAAGGATCATTATACAAAGCCTAAGAGGAGGCTATGGTTACTGTTTCAGTTAAGTGACAGGTCCAGTATAATGATTTTGAAAGAGAAAATCAGTTCTTATATGAGCAACACTGTACTCAAGGATTTGATTCATGGATCCGGGTTATTCCTGTTCTTTAAGGAAGCGGGAAATCCAAAGGGTATTGACTGTCCGAGTCTGCGGGTTTCCTTCCTATTTAACGAAGGGGTCACTTGAGAATGTCTTTGAGACTCAAGGAGATTAGACCGTCCAAGTCTAGAGTTTCATCTTTTGTACTATGTGTCATACCCCAAATTTGACCACTAAGATTTCCCATCATTGTACAAATCATCATCATAATATGGAGGAACCATTTTATTTCATCAGTCTCCCCAAAGATGGGTGAGCACCCACTATAATCAAAATTAGGGTTTCAAGCCCTCTCTGAATGCTTAGACAAAGGATCAATCAAGAAATGACATGATCTTCAACTTGTCTAACCTCTCAAATATCCACAATGGATCAAAAGGACTCCCACTCCAAGGATTAAGCACAAAGCTGCTCCCTTCTAGGTGGATTAAGTCTCAAGATCGACAGGGTCACCAAATTAGGGTTTTGGTCGACCAGGGCCTCCAGATGGGAAATTTTCATCTGGGCACAAGCCAATGACCCAAAACATAACCTAATATACTCCATGGAACCTCATGGCCCCATTCACCAAGTCAATTTGACCTCAGGGGATGCATTCATCAAAAATCAGGAATTAGGGTTTCTTGACCTAATTCACCCATAAGTTGACTTTTGGGACAAATCATGAACCAAGACCTCAAGAGAGAGTCTGAGGGTCTCTAATAAACTATATTGATCCATTTGAAACAATGGATTAATCCAAGAAGCTTGAGCAATAAGTCTCAATTTCATCTGCACCACAATTAGGGTTTTAAGGGAAAAGTCAACTGTAACTTTGACTTTTGACCTAGACATGCTCCCAAACCCTAGGACATACATCAATATACCCTATGACACCCATGGAACATGTCCATCAAGTTTGATTTAGGTCAAGGACATGATTTCCTGAAGAATTGCACAGTTTGGAATTCATCTGATAAAAAGTCAACTGTGCACAAAAGTCAACTTTGACTTTTTGAGATTTTTCACCAAAATGGATTTTTAACCCTAAAATGATGTTTATGTATGATTTGAATCATCATTCATCAAGAAAAATCAAGAAAAGTTGGATAACTTGTAAAAGGGGTAACCATAAAAACTTAGAAAATTTTCTAAGTTAAAAATAAAGTGACAAAGGTACCAACTTTGGAGGACCATAACTCCTAAACCACAAGGCCATTTTCTCTCACCCAAAGATGGATTTGTAGCTATCATTACCCTCTACAAAAACTTCAACTAGACCTAACTCCAATTCATTAAGGATTTTGAGTTATGGAGTGATCAAAATGGCTGAAAAGTGAAAATGGCACTTTTTCCAACACTTAGTGAAATTTTCACTAAGTCAGAATCTGCCTTCACTTTTTGCCAAATGTAGGGGGATTTTTCACTTGGATTCAAAAGAGATCAAAATCAAACATGTTCCAACAGTTGTTTTATGATGTAGGGGCTTTCCAAAATGACCAAGAACATTGCCAAATTCCATTTGAGTCATGAGATATGACATTGGAAAGTTGCCTTGCTGAAATCTGTCAAGGCAAGGCAGAATTTGCAACTTTGCTCGATTTGCCAAAATCAGCCAAATCCAATTGCTCCTATCTACTTGGACACCGCAGAGGATTGAATATAAAGGGTACAATCACTGAGCCAAGCCTCCAAAGTCCATGGAACAAGAAATAGCATGTTGAACCTAGAATGGCCAAAATAGGGACAAGACTTCAAATTTGGATTGGAGCATTCAATGGAAGCATCAAGGTGGTATGGACTGAGCCATTCTCATCTGAAATCAGTCAAGACTTATCCAAGACCAAGGGAACCAAAGCTCTGTGCCCTAACCTCTAGTCAATGGCTAGAGGAGACTTGAAATTCCATTGGACAACATTGAACAAACACCTGCTGCAGTTGCCATTCACTGTGGATCCCAAAACAAACTTGCTCTACTATAAATAGAGCTCAATTGTGATCAGTTTGAGTACACGAAAGCCATCTAACAGATGCTTTCCTCAAAATCTCTTTCTCTTGGCAAAAATGCCTTTCTTAGCAAGGTAGCTATCGGGTTTTGAGTTTGAGAGCTTTTCCAATCAAACCAATCACTCATACACCTCACATACATCACATATGAGCTGATCAAACACTTAGATCACTTCTGAAACACCAATTTCACAAAATCACCAGCTAGTTGCTCAAATTTTCAAACAAGTTGCAGCTGAGGTACCACAAAGTGATCCAGCCAATTTCCATCAAGTCCAAGCATTCAAACACAATCCATAGGGTGTAGGGAAGCTGTTCAGATCATCACCACTCATCTGTAACACCTCCAAATCAAAAATCACATTGCACTTGCTGTCACGACCTAGAGGTAAGCACATACTTGGTCATCTCTCAATCTATGCATATTTCCTCGCACAATAATTTGGCCATATGTTCATAATCATGCATGGAATGTTTCCCCTCAATAAATTGCATTGTTTGAATCGTGTATAAAAAATCCTAGCCTTCATGCAAAAATTAGGGTTCTTGAGGTTTCTTCGTGATTTCATGTTTTATGTTTAATCTAAATGAAATTAAGTGTTATAGACATGATCGTGAGGTTGAAACGAGCATACTGATATGTGGATTACATGTTATAATCAAGTATTCAGTGAGATTGGGGAGAAAATGCGAATAAGCCAAACCCAGAACACGCGCGTGTTCTTGGTGTGTTCTTGGCGTCATTTTTGAATAATTTGAATTTTTGAATTTTGTGATTTTGTTTAATTGATTCAAAAATTAATTTCTCTCTGAGTTTTAATGATTTTGAGTTGATTCTATTTTTAATAATTCACAAAAATGTTAAAATATTTTATTTTCCCAAAAAATTCCAAAAATATTATTTATTTCATATAATTGATATTTTTGCAAAGAATTAATATTTTAATTGTTTTTGACATTTTAAATATTTTTTCTACATTGATTTTGCAACTTTTAATGCTTTCTAATTATTTTGTAGGTCAATACTTAATTTTTGAAGCATTAATCCAAGATCACAATTTGTTTTTCATATGTTAAACAATTTGGATCATTTTAATTGAATTTTTATTCAATTAAATACATTTTTGAAAACAAATTAGGGTTTTTGGATTAATTCAACCCTCATCAATCATTTTCAAAACATTTGGGCCTCTTGAGAGAGTGTAAGACCCAATCTTTTTTGACCAAATCATTTTTTGGGCCTCAGTGTATTGTATAAGTCCCGATACCGTCAAATACAAACGGCGCGATCGTCGCCTTTTCAAAATAACCTTGTGCCTCACCTCGAGCTATAAGACCCATTCAAAACACTTTTGGGCCTCTATTAGAGTGTAAGACCCAATCCCCTTTTAACCAAAACATTTTGGGCCTCACTTATTGTATAAGTCCCTTTGCGTTAAAAGAAAACCTCGGCGCGATCGCCATTTTTAAACGAAAAATCATAAGGGCCTACCCTCGTGTTATAAGCCCCACTCTTTTTCTTTAAACTTTTTGGGCCTCTTGAGAGAGTGTAAGACCCATCCCTTTTGTACAGAAAACCTTTTGGGCCTCAGTCACTTGTATAAGTCCCTCTGTACAAATTCAACAGTGCGCTCACTGATAAAACCCTGGGCCTCTCGTTGAGCTGTAAGCCCCAAATCTTTCTTTTTCAAAGCACTTTCTCCTTTGATTTTGAATATACTGTTGTTTTCAATCTTTCTTTGTTGAACAACTAACCAAACAGCATGGAAGCTCTACAACTGAGTAAGTGGTTATTGCCTTCATTTACCGCTTTCATGTACATATAACTGTATTGTGGGGCTGTTTCACTGTAAGTCTTCTTTCATAAACTCATATCAACTGTGTAATAATAGTATAGATATTTCGAGTTTCCCCGGCAACTACGTCTAGAACAAGGTGACGCCGTTTCGTTTATTCGTAGAAATAGACAACTAGATCCCCAATAGGATCACCAGATACAGTCTTCTCTTTGGTTGTCCTCATTAGGAATCGTCAAGAAACTCTACTCCCCAAGATGAATGTCTTCTCCGTGAATGGCATCTTTGAGTTTCTTCCAAATTCTCGAACTTTCCTGACTTGATCTATTCCTTGTGAATAGCTTGCCTTGAATTTCTCGGGGTTTGGGGACCCACGGGCTTCCTAAAAGCATCGGCCTCCTCTAGGGCATCGTACAAGGACCCACAGGCTTCCTAAAAGCAACCTAGCCTCCTCTTGGGCTTAGTACAAGGACCCTACGGCTTCTTATAAGTATTCACAGCCTCCTCTTAGGCTTCGTATAATGATCTTTTCCTCCGGGAATGATAGCCTCCTCTTGGGCTTAGTACAAGGACCCGTCGGCTTCTTAAAAGTTTCCAGCCTCCTCTTGGGCTTCGTACAAATTGTCCCGACGACCTCCTAAAGGTATAGGAACAGAACCTAGTCACCTTCATAGAACAGTCCTTTCAAGAGTCTACTACTGTTTCTCAAAGCATAGTACAGAAGATGAAACTCTAGACTCGGACAGTCTGATTTCCTTGAGTCTCAAAGACATTCTCAAGCACCCCTTCATTAAATAGGAAGGAAGCCCGTAGACTCGTACAGTCTCAATACCATTCGGATTTCCCGCTTCCTTAAAGAACAGGAATAACCCGAATCCTCAAATCAAATCCATGAGTACAGTGTTGCTCATATAAGAACTGATTTTCTCCTTTAAATCAGTATATTGGACCTGTCACTCAACTGAAACAGTCACCATAGCCTCCTCTTGGGCTTTATACAATGATTCTCCCCAGCGGAGCAAACAATTTTAGCCTCCTTCTCGGGCTTTATACGAAATACCAAAAGACTTCATCGTCGAGTCAAAACCTTTTAGCCTCTCTCGGGCTTTGTACGAGACACATATTAGCCTCCTCTTAGGCTTTGTATAAGACAACCACTGGTTGATCCAATCAACCTTTTAGCACCAAAGTTGTGCCTCGTTCATAGTACACAAACATCAAGAACTCCTTCCCCTTCATCTAATCACTGTAAGCGGCAAGCCTCTGGATCATCTACATCCATGCCACTGTCCCTCTTTTAGCATGAGAAATTCCTAAGGAAAGATAGCATTGCTCTACACTGAGTTAAAGTCTTCTCCTTCAGGTTAAAGGCCCCTTATAAAGGAAATTATGGCATTGCTAGGATCCGCGTATCCCGGTTAAAGTAATCCTCCCTTTATAATCAGTCATCCAACGGTTGTGACAAACAACCCCCTCTTTAGATGTGACAAATTCTCTCTAAAGTCAAACTCTTTTAGCTTCATACCTTGGGCTTTGAACAAGATACAAATAGACTTATCAGCTTCACATCTTGGGCTTTGAACAAGATACAAATCACCTTTCGCTTCACGTCTTGGGCTTTGAACAAGACACCAAAAACACCCATTTCCTCCCATAGAATAGGAGGAACTACGAACGCTCTGATTTCCTTGTTTCGGTAAACGGGAATACGTAGGCATAAGATTGAAAGAAAAATCTTAGCGAGCACAATCAACAAAAAACCCAAATCCCATACTCTTACATCAAAAAGCATCAGTCCTAACATCCTAACCCTTGTTCCCCGCTAGAAAGTCCTAGAAAGAAAGAAAACCGTATTGGCGAAAATACAAATAACCAGTACAAAGGCCCCTCCACATAGATAGCATTCGTAACCTAACAGGCCGCTGTTTAAACTCAGTATGCAAGCAGGGTTAATTGGAGACATCTATTTCCCTTCCTTATTCAGCTCACAATAGGATAAAAAATGAATCGACCTGTAGTTTAAGCTCAAACCGCAGAGAGCGACTAACGCTTAAGAACTGCGTCCAAAATCGCTCGCTACAGAAAAATGGCGCCCACTGTGGGGCCCGTCTTTGTTTTTCTTCCTTTTTTCTCTTCACTTGTGTGAATACCACGGATTGGGGCTTCCGCCGGGGAACCCATTTTCTGTTAGGAACTAAGGATTCATAGCTTTAAAGGTCTAGGATGTTTAGGACAAATATATATACCGCTTTTCCTAATTGCTATACGTGTTTATTTTTCTGCTAATGGGAATGCGAGTGATGCCGTATGAGGAAAGATTGAGTATACACTTAAGATAAGTGATGGCGACGGGGTCGACCATCTACCTCAGTGGAGGCTGACCAACGCAACCCATTCTCTCACCCAGACAATGGGCCGGTTGTTAAGTCTGAGAAGCTGAGGAGCCAAACCCTTTTGTAGTGCGGAAACTATCGAAAATAGTTGTTACGCGATACTACCCTTATTTGAGGCTGGTGATCTATTCTCGGTGAATGGCACTTACTCTAAGATTGCACTACAACTCGCTGGCGATCCGCTTGTTGTTTTGCTTTCCTGGGAGGAGTTGTTGATAATGAGTACAGGTACAAAAATCACCCTAGTATAAACCTTTGGGGATGGGTAGAGCCTTGACTTCATGACAACGACCCTTTGACCCCATGTTTTTTCTATGTTTTTGTGTGCTGCATTCATGCATTCATCTAAAAAACATTATAACATTCAAAAAAACTTCTCTTCTAGTCTCTCTGTTTTTTCAAATTAAACTAAGACTGTGATTGCAAATATCAGAGAAAAGGATTGCACTGATGGATTTCGGTAGAAGGAGAACTCATAGGTACACCTTCAAGGTTCCAAAACTAGAGGATTTGAGAAGGTTAGCAAGGATGATCACTAACCCTGAGGCTTTCAGAGCCAAGAACGGAGATTTGCTACCACTGTTAAGAGTCCATGTGATTGAGGAAATCATGGATGCGCTCATTCAGTTCTACGATCCGGTTTATCACTGTTTCACATTCTCGGATTACCAGCTCGCACCAACGCTGGAGGAGTATTCTCATCTAGCTGATTTACATATCACTGATCGAGCTCCATTTTCTGGACTGGAAGAAATTCCAAAGAATCAGACCATTGCAAGAGCAATTCATTTGGACGAGTCTGAGGTCAGGACTCACATGACCGCTAAGGGTGGCATCCAAGGTTTGCCAGCCCGGTTCTTGACGAAGAAAGCCCTGTATTTTGCCAGTATAGGAAACATGACTGCTTTTGAAAGCACCTTTGTCTTGCTCACCTACGAGTTATTTTTGTTTCCCAACATCAATAACTTTGTAGATATCAACTCCATTAAGGTTTTTCTCATTGGAAACCCTGTGCCGACTTTGCTCGCAGATGCGTATCATTCTGTACACTTGGGAAATTTGTACAGTGGAGGGGAGATCACATGCTGTGTACCTCTGCTTTATAAATGGTTTATCTCTCACTTGCCCAAGTCTGCTGCTTTTTGGGATTGTAAGAGTGCCTTACGTTGGTCACAGAAGATCATGTCTCTTACCAACTCTGATATAGATTGGTGTAATAGGATTTATGAGGGAATCAGGATCATTGATCGTTGTGGAAACTTCCCCAACGTACCCCTTATAGGAATTAAAGGGGGAATCAACTACCATCCGGTATTGGTTCGCCGTCAATTTGGATACCAAATGAGACACATCCCACGGGGGGTTCATCTGGAAGGTCTTTTCTTCAAAGAAGGAGAAAACGACAGAGCACTAAAGATGGAAATAGTGCACGCTTGGAAACACGTTCATAAGAAAGGACAAGAGTCTCTAGGAACACTAAACTGTGTCTCGGTGGAGCCTTATCTCCACTGGGTACAAACTAGGGCTCTCAAGATAAAGATGCCTTATCCTCGTTACGAAATTCTTCCACCAAGGGAAACTGTCATGTACTTCATGACAGAAACTGAAAAGCTTCAGGTTACTCTCAACAAAGTTCAATGGGAGAGAAGGTCTTGGAAGAACAAATACCGCACCCTCGACATAGAGTGCATCAAAATACAACAATTACTGAAAGAGAAAGATGCTCTGATTGAGATTTTAGAGCAACATGCTATAGAAAACCAAGATGACCAAAGGAATTTGCTCGCTCCTTTCACCTGGCAAAGGAATGACAACCCGACAACGGCCCAAGAGCCCCGGTCAAAGAAAAGGAAAGTACCAGAGTCAGCACCCGATTTCTCTTCAGAAGGGACTCGGGACCCATTAGCTTAGGTTTCTGTTTCTGCACTTTGTAATCTACTGTATTTCCATTTCTGTAATCCTTCGAATTCAATAAAAAGGGGTTTCCCCACCGTTTGATATTTACATTCTAATTGTCGAAGTTTATTTTGATTAAACCTTAAACAATTAATATAATTATTGCATTCATCATTCTCACATCGCGTATTCTTCTTCCTTACGAATCTCACGTTTGTGTCTCGATTCTAGAGTCAAACTGTCTCATTCGTACAATACTCGGGCCAATCGTCAGAAAAGGATGGATGATCTTGAGGAAGAAAACAGAGAGTTGAAAGAAGAGATCGACGCTCTAAGAGAGGATATGAGAAAGCTTCGTAATGACATGCAAGCCATGGCAGAGGCTCAGCTACAATGAACTGTGATCTCAGAGATCACCTCAACGCCCATCGTGGAGAAGTATGATCCTAGGTATCAAATGCCGAAAGATCGCCCTTGGGGTATGCCTGTTAACTATATCCTGGAAGGATATGTTCCGCCGATCGCTGAAGATCAGGGAATCACAACAGAAGCCGCTGGGCCTGAAGGTTACAAACTTCGGGAAAGCGAAGATGCTAGGGGCATACTGAAGACTCCTGAAGGTTACAAACTTCGGGAAACGCCAAGATTCGCTACCGTAGTCACGGTACCACCCCCTGTGGTGCACACTGTCCCAGAAGGACAAATTCCACCAACACCTTTCGGTAAGAAGGAAACTATGTTCGATAGAATGGATGAATTCCAGGAACAGTTCCTAGAAATGCAGAAGGAACTGCAAGCCATTCGCGGTCAGGATCTATTTGGAAAGGACGCCGCAGATCTCTGATTGGTCCCCAATGTAAAAGTCCCGCACAAGTTCCAAGTGCCCGACTTTGAAAAGTACAAGGGTAACTCTTGCCCTCAAAGCCATCTGGTGATGTACGCTCCGCGGATGTCAGCACATACGGAGAATCAGGACCTGCTGATTCACTACTTTCAGGATAGTTTAACTGTAACGCCCCGGTTTTGTTAGATTTATTTAATAGAGTAGATTTAATTGGTTTTGGTTTTATATTATTTTATTATTGACTTTTATTTGACAAAATGTTATTTTTCATCATTGTTTATGTTTTATCGCATTTTGAGGGCGTTTGCGAGATATTTGAGTTTGAGGGGTAAAATAGTCTTTTAGGGGTTTAGATATTTTATATAAATAGGAAGTGGAAAGAAAAAGAGAGAAAAGAAAGAAAAAGGAAAGAAAGAGAAGGGAAGGAAAGGAAGAGGAGAGAAAAGAGGAGAAAAGAGGAAAATCGCGGGAACTCCGTTTCGAGCGCGAATAATCGGGTAAGGGTGAGAAGTTTCAATTATATCTTGCTTGTGTATGTATATGTGTTGTTTGTTGTAATTGTTTTGATTGTCTCATGACTTTTCGTATCGATTGGAATTAGGAGCGATTGATAGAAATCGATGTTTTCACGGATGAAATTCGATATAAACCGCGTAGAATACTCGTTGATTATGTCTAAACATGTTTTGGTTGTTCTGGTATGAATTAGAAGTGTTTGGGTGGTAAAAATGATGTATTTTGGTCCCATATGACCTAGGTTGACGCTGCTGCGAATTCTGGGTTTCGCAGGTTCGCCTAGCGAACCCCAGCGAAGGAACTGGTAAATGTTCGCTAGAAGGTTCGCCTAGCGAACTTTATGTCTGTTTTCCACTGCCTTGGTTCGCTAGGGTTCGCCTAGCGAATACTGGAGCGAACATGATATTTTCCAATTTTGTTTTCGTCGTAATTTTCAAACCGTAAGTCCGTTTTGGTCGCCGTTCGAAGCGTTGGGAAGCTAATGAAAAGCTATTTCTTTTTAAAATGGTTTGGAGGGCAGTAGATGAATTATTTAAGTCGTGATTTTGAAAAAGTGTTGGTTTGTCGGATTTTCACTGTCGTATTGGTGTGAGAATGATGCGTTATCATGCTATATGCTTTTAATATGTATCGTATGGCTTGTGTGCTGGTATATTATGTGAATATATGTGATAAGTGTTGGTGATGATGGTTTGTGGTGTTATGGAGGAATAAATGTGTGTTTTGGGTTTTGATTTCAATGTGTGATAATGATGTGTTGTGAGTAGCATTTGATATGTAAATCCCTTGTGTGAGGAACTATGATGTTGTTGTGATTTGTGGTATGTGATATGATTGTGGTATTTTATGGCTTGTGATGAAGTGCATTGTTTATGTGAAATTTCAATGTATGTTGTGTGGTGGCATTTAGGGTTGAAATGCATTGTTTGAATTGCTTTGCAATGCATGAATGTGATGATGTGGAAGCATGTGATAAGTTGTTGTAATTGTTGTGGTTGTGATTTGTGGCCGAAAGGCAAGAAAATGCCAAGTGTTGTATTTGATGATTTATGCATGATTATGAATGTGTGCATGGATGCAATGTGAGTGTCATGAGTCATTGTATGCCAAGCATCATAATGTGCATTGTGAAAACGTCCTGAGTGACGGTTTGATTCCTGAGGGAATATGCTATACCATCGTGTGCCTCGAAAATATGAGGCGATGCCTGAGGACTTAAAGCGATGGGTATAGACGATTGTGGGCTCCTTTGGAGACTTAAAGCAATCCTTAACGTCGTGGGCCTCGAAAATATGAGGCGATGCCTGAGGACTTAAAGCGACGGGTGAACATCGTAGGCCCGACGGGGAGTTACTTGAGATTCTCAGTAACGAGCGATGGTTCCAATAGTTCCTGAGTGGACTAATGACGTGACAAATGACGTGACAATGGAAGTCGGTACCGCATGGCATGTGCATAGAGTCGTTGTGTCGATCTATGTGCATTTGCATAAATCATGAATTAATTGTGCATGGAAATGTGATTGTGATTGATGAGATGAAATATGTGCAATCGAATTGAATGGTATATGTTTGATTGGAATATGTGATTATGTGTGAGAAATGTGAATGGATGCATTATGTGTGAAAAATCATGATTTGATTGATTATGTGTGGAAATTGTGCATTGATTTGTTATGTGTTGAGATTGTAATAGCATTGGTAATTTGATGTGCATATGTGATAAATGCTATGACTTGGTATGCCTTATGTGCAAATGTGTAAATATGTTGGTATAATTGTTATATGCTATGTGGTTGGATTGTTAGAAATATGTTATACATCTATGGCTTGCTATATGTATTGGTATGTGACGTGTGGGGTGAGAATAACTGTGTATGTGATTTTATGTGTTTTTGCATATTATTATGCAATCTTGGTTTAGTTGTTATTTCTCACCCTTCTGCTGGAATATGCTTTTTATGGCATAGTGCAGATTGTCAGCTTTAGAGGCGTGGAGGCAAGTGGAAGAGTTAGATCTTCGTTTGCTTAGGTCTTGGTGTCTGCTCTGATACGTAGCACGGGAGTCGGGGAAACGCTTTAAGTTATTTGTATACAATTGTTGAATATGTTTTGTATGATCTTTGTATGTATATTTTGATGTTCTAAAACGATTCATTTTGTAAAACAAGTCGGTTATGGATCTTTCCGCTTTATTCCATAATTGACATTCATTTTATATGGAAAAAGGCTCCCTATGGGGTTATCCTATTTTGTGCTATGTATCAAAATAATTGAGCAGGGTTTGTATTTTCTTTCTTTAAGTATGACATCCCTGTTTCCTGTCGGAAAAATAAATTTTTAGTTACTCTGATTTATATTTGTATTATTTATTCGCGAGGGGAATTGGGGTGTTATATTAGTGGTATCAGAGCAGGTCGGTCCGTCCGGCCAAGTTGTTGAGTCAGTCGGTGTGACAGTGGAATACTGTCGTTGTTGTTTGTCCCTTAGTACGTGATATGTGTGGAAGCACTGTCAGTACTTTCTGGTTTCCTAATCCTCTGTCTTCAGGTGTGAGTTTGAGATAAGTGGGGGAGAAGCTTGTACTTCTCCCAGTTGCTTTGGTTGTGTGCTGTTGATTGCAAGATTGTAAGTGCTCTTTGGACATTGTGGTTCCCGGTTCCGGAGGGAATGCGGAGGTAAGGTTTATGTCAACTAAGGATTTGTGCCTTAGGAAGTTTGGTGCACAGGATGCAAGAAACGCTATTATAGTTTGGTAAAGATGGTTTATGCCCCATCATGATTGTCGGCTGTCTATTGACAAATTGAGGAACTGATCACCCTTAATCACTTGTTGATAGCAGACGAGAATTATGTTGGATGGAATAGGCATGTCTTTCCGGCTTTGATAGTGTGTGAAATGAATTGTTTGGAATTTAAGGAGATGATTACGGATTGTTTCGATGAGTTAATGAAGACTCTTATACTGGAAGATAAGACGGATTAGAGGTTTTTGGTATGTTGGTCAAGTTGGGAAGTCATTGGGAGAGAACGATTGGGTATTGTCAAAGGTGGTTCTCAGAGAGAAGAGTGTGAACTCGAATTTGACGAAGGTGAAGATTTGAGGTTTGGATCTGCTAAGTAAGTAGAAAACTCTTAGTAGATAGGACTAAAATGTTTGGTTGGTCTGTGATGATAGTGTTCTGGAAATGGGTAGGAAGTCACAGTGTTGGGCCGTCAGTTGTGCATGGTTTTCAGATGTGTTATGGATGGAACATTAAGGTGTTGTCTTAGGGAGCTCCGGTTTGGTTAGTAACAAAAAGGAAGGATGGTTGAATGGAATAACAAGTATGATGCATATGATGGTATGGGTTTTGAGACTATGGAAAGCGAAACTGAGAGTTCTGGTGAGGTTTGGAGTCTTTGGAGTTTTAGAGCATTAAAGGAAATTTTGAGAAAACCCTAGGTGTGGATGTAATGTTTGAGAGTTCTTTTGAGATGGTTGTTTCTACACGTGGGATTTATGGAATTTTGACTGCAAAGAGAAGAAATTATGTATGGATTGCTAACAGTTGAATAAGGTAACGATTGAGAACAAGTGTCCACTTTCAGGAATAGATAACTGGAATGGTTTGGCCGAGGTTGAGTGAACTTGCGATTGTTTGGAATGTTTGATAAGAGTGGTGAATTGTGTGGGTTGAGGCTTTGATCGATTTAATCTGACTGGTTAGGTTTGTTATCCTCGGAATAGGCTGTTATTTACTCAGTTAAGCTTGTATGTGAGTAACCAGTTACCCAGGGAAAAGAATTTTGCAAAAGCTTTAAGGATTTATATCTTTTGGATTTTGGTTGGGAATTGCAACGTACAGTGATGGTATTTGGTGTTAGTAACGCGTCTCTAGTGTTTATGGAGTAGAGGGATCGTATCTTCCATATTTAATTGGATAAGTTCGTAGTGGTTTCGATTGAGGATTTTTGGATTTGTTATAAACTCAGAGGAAGAATGAGTAAAGTG
Organism: Lathyrus tuberosus; assembly: GCA_022829125.1. Lineage (NCBI taxonomy): Eukaryota > Viridiplantae > Streptophyta > Magnoliopsida > Fabales > Fabaceae > Lathyrus > Lathyrus tuberosus. The sequence continues at coordinate 2,608,474 of JALAZF010000431.1, read as the reverse complement.
TTTGAGATTTGAATTACAAGTGTTGAAAAGAGACAAAGTTTTATGCTAAGTTATTCGAGTGAGAATTTTGTTTGAAAAGGGTTAGTTTATTGGGTATGTTATTTCAGATGAGAGTATGATTGTGGATCCATCGGAAGTAGATGCAGTTCAACATTGAAAGGTATTATTTTAAGGGTTTTAGGTTCAAGGTGTTTGGATGGAGGAATGGACGGTTTTGGATGAGTAACAAGACTGTTGTAATTCTGAGTTTTCGTGGGTTCGCCTAGCGAACGATTCAGCGAAGGGTAGCGAAGGTTCGCTACGGGTATTCGCCTAGCGAAGGCGTGAGCGAAGGTTCGCTAGAGTGTTCGCCTAGCGAACTTTGGGTGTTTTTGGCTCTGTTTGGTTCTGACTTGGTTCGCTGGAACATTCGCCTAGCGAAGGAGCTAGCGAATGCTCGCGAGGGATGCTCGCCTAGCGAAGCCGCTAGCGAATGCTCGCGAGAAGGTTCGCCCAGCGAATAGTGCTGTTTGTGTAATTTTGTTTTCTGCATAACTTTTGATTTGTAACTCGGAGTAAGGCACGGTCGGATGGTTGGAATTCCTGATTAGTTATGACTTAGGCTCGAATTATCCTATTGGTAAAGTTTATGTCGTGCGTGATGAGTTAAGTCGAAAGTTTTACTTATGTTTGCTTTGATGGTTAAAGAGTGGGAACTTTTGGGAGGATTTAGAGGTTTGGGTTGGTGTGTGAATTGGCGTTTGATAGTGTGCAGTTGGATATATTAACAGTGAATAGTGATTTTTGGTGAATATGAGAGAGAGTTAGACTTTGGACGTGAGATTGGTAGTTTTGATGGTTACGAGTAATCAGAGTGCGCAGCGGAAGCGTGATATGGTACATTTCGTATATACGTGTGGGACTGGTAAGAGTTCATAGGTTGAACATTGGGAACATGTAGGAGTGTTGAGACCATTGAACGCTTCAGGATGGAAGTCATATGTGAAAAGTTTAACTGTTATCCGTGGGCTGCTATGTAGTTGGGTGTTTTGGTTATATGTTCGATTGGTGAATTATAGCATTGTTGTAGTATGGTTGTGTGACAAGGATGTTGGTGTTCTGGTTTTGTTGATGTTGTGGAGACCTTGTGGTGTCGTGGAACTTTATGTTCTTGTTTGTGTTGTTGTCTCGTTTCCATTGTGTTGGTATCTTGGCTTTTCTTTGAATCGTGAGTTAGTCGTCAAGTGCATTGTATGGGCTTTGCATCTTGTCGTCGTTGTGGTCGTCGTTGTCGTGTCGTTGTTGTATCTGCAATTGGCAAGGTGGTTTGCCAGTTGTGTTATTCGTGGTGTACCTTTTGTTGGCATGTTGGGTTGTTAGTCGGATGCGGGAGTCGCGTCCGGAGTTGTTCGTCTCGATATATTTTCGAGGACGAAAATGTCTAAGTGGGGGAGAATTGTAACGCCCCGGTTTTGTTAGATTTATTTAATATAGTAGATTTAATTGGTTTTGGTTTTATATTATTTTATTATTGACTTTTATTTGACAAAATGTTATTTTTCATCATTGTTTATGTTTTATCGCATTTTGAGGGCGTTTGCGAGATATTTGAGTTTGAGGGGTAAAATAGTCTTTTAGGGGTTTAGATATTTTATATAAATAGGAAGTGGAAAGAAAAAGAGAGAAAAGAAAGAAAAAGGAAAGAAAGAGAAGGGAAGGAAAGGAAGAGGAGAGAAAAGAGGAGAAAAGAGGAAAATCGCGGGAACTCCGTTTCGAGCGCGAATAATCGGGTAAGGGTGAGAAGTTTCAATTATATCTTGCTTGTGTATGTATATGTGTTGTTTGTTGTAATTGTTTTGATTGTCTCATGACTTTTCGTATCGATTGGAATTAGGAGCGATTGATAGAAATCGATGTTTTCACGGATGAAATTCGATATAAACCGCGTAGAATACTCGTTGATTATGTCTAAACATGTTTTGGTTGTTCTGGTATGAATTAGAAGTGTTTGGGTGGTAAAAATGATGTATTTTGGTCCCATATGACCTAGGTTGACGCTGCTGCGAATTCTGGGTTTCGCAGGTTCGCCTAGCGAACCCCAGCGAAGGAACTGGCGAATGTTCGCTAGAAGGTTCGCCTAGCGAACTTTATGTATGTTTTCCACTGCCTTGGTTCGCTAGGGTTCGCCTAGCGAATACTGGAGCGAACATGATATTTTCCAATTTTGTTTTCGTCGTAATTTTCAAACCGTAAGTCCGTTTTGGTCGCCGTTCGAAGCGTTGGGAAGCTAATGAAAAGCTATTTCTTTTTAAAATGGTTTGGAGGGCAGTAGATGAATTATTTAAGTCGTGATTTTGAAAAAGTGTTGGTTTGTCGGATTTTCACCGTCGTATTGGTGTGAGAATGATGTGTTATCATGCTATATGCTTTTAATATGTATCGTATGGCTTGTGTGCTGGTATATTATGTGAATATATGTGATAAGTGTTGGTGATGATGGTTTGTGGTGTTATGGAGGAATAAATGTGTGTTTTGGGTTTTGATTTCAATGTGTGATAATGATGTGTTGTGAGTAGCATTTGATATGTAAATCCCTTGTGTGAGGAACTATGATGTTGTTGTGATTTGTGGTATGTGATATGATTGTGGTATTTTATGGCTTGTGATGAAGTGCATTGTTTATGTGAAATTTCAATGTATGTTGTGTGGTGGCATTTAGGGTTGAAATGCATTGTTTGAATTGCTTTGCAATGCATGAATGTGATGATGTGGAAGCATGTGATAAGTTGTTGTAATTGTTGTGGTTGTGATTTGTGGCCGAAAGGCAAGAAAATGCCAAGTGTTGTATTTGATGATTTATGCATGATTATGAATGTGTGCATGGATGCAATGTGAGTGTCATGAGTCATTGTATGCCAAGCATCATAATGTGCATTGTGAAAACGTCCTGAGTGACGGTTTGATTCCTGAGGGAATATGCTATACCATCGTGTGCCTCGAAAATATGAGGCGATGCCTGAGGACTTAAAGCGATGGGTATAGACGATTGTGGGCTCCTTTGGAGACTTAAAGCAATCCTTAACGTCGTGGGCCTCGAAAATATGAGGCGATGCCTGAGGACTTAAAGCGACGGGTGAACATTGTAGGCCCGACGGGGAGTTACTTGAGATTCTCAGTAACGAGCGATGGTTCCAATAGTTCCTGAGTGGACTAATGACGTGACAAATGACGTGACAATGGAAGTCGGTACCCGCATGGCATGTGCATAGAGTCGTTGTGTCGATCTATGTGCATTTGCATAAATCATGAATTAATTGTGCATGGAAATGTGATTGTGATTGATGAGATGAAATATGTGCAATCGAATTGAATGGTATATGTTTGATTGGAATATGTGATTATGTGTGAGAAATGTGAATGGATGCATTATGTGTGAAAAATCATGATTTGATTGATTATGTGTGGAAATTGTGCATTGATTTGTTATGTGTTGAGATTGTAATAGCATTGGTAATTTGATGTGCATATGTGATAAATGCTATGACTTGGTATGCCTTATGTGCAAATGTGTAATTATGTTGGTATAATTGTTATATGCTATGTGGTTGGATTGTTAGAAATATGTTATACATCTATGGCTTGCTATATGTATTGGTATGTGACGTGTGGGGTGAGAATAACTGTGTATGTGATTTTATGTGTTTTTGCATATTATTATGCAATCTTGGTTTAGTTGTTATTTCTCACCCTTCTGCTGGAATATGCTTTTTATGGCATAGTGCAGATTGTCAGCTTTAGAGGCGTGGAGGCAAGTGGAAGAGTTAGATCTTCGTTTGCTTAGGTCTTGGTGTCTGCTCTGATACGTAGCACGGGAGTCGGGGAAACGCTTTAAGTTATTTGTATACAATTGTTGAATATGTTTTGTATGATCTTTGTATGTATATTTTGATGTTCTAAAACGATTCATTTTGTAAAACAAGTCGGTTATGGATCTTTCCGCTTTATTCCATAATTGACATTCATTTTATATGGAAAAAGGCTCCCTATGGGGTTATCCTATTTTGTGCTATGTATCAAAATAATTGAGCAGGGTTTGTATTTTCTTTCTTTAAGTATGACATCCCTGTTTCCTGTCGGAAAAATAAATTTTTAGTTACTCTGATTTATATTTGTATTATTTATTCGCGAGGGGAATTGGGGTGTTATATTAGTGGTATCAGAGCAGGTCGGTCCGTCCGGCCAAGTTGTTGAGTCAGTCGGTGTGACAGTGGAATACTGTCGTTGTTGTTTGTCCCTTAGTACGTGATATGTGTGGAAGCACTGTCAGAACTTTCTGGTTTCCTAATCCTCTGTCTTTAGGTGTGAGTTTGAGATAAGTGGGGGAGAAGCTTGTACTTCTCCCAGTTGCTTTGGTTGTGTGCTGTTGATTGCAAGATTGTAAGTGCTCTTTGGACATTGTGGTTCCCGGTTCCGGAGGGAATGCGGAGGTAAGGTTTATGTCAACTAAGGATTTGTGCCTTAGGAAGTTTGGTGCACAGGATGCAAGAAACGCTATTATAGTTTGGTAAAGATGGTTTATGCCCCATCATGATTGTCGGCTGTCTATTGACAAATTGAGGAACTGATCACCCTTAATCACTTGTTGATAGCAGACGAGAATTATGTTGGATGGAATAGGCATGTCTTTCCGGCTTTGATAGTGTGTGAAATGAATTGTTTGGAATTTAAGGAGATGATTACGGATTGTTTCGATGAGTTAATGAAGACTCTTATACTGGAAGATAAGACGGATTAGAGGTTTTTGGTATGTTGGTCAAGTTGGGAAGTCATTGGGAGAGAACGATTGGGTATTGTCAAAGGTGGTTCTCAGAGAGAAGAGTGTGAACTCGAATTTGACGAAGGTGAAGATTTGAGGTTTGGATCTGCTAAGTAAGTAGAAAACTCTTAGTAGATAGGACTAAAATGTTTGGTTGGTCTGTGATGATAGTGTTCTGGAAATGGGTAGGAAGTCACAGTGTTGGGCCGTCAGTTGTGCATGGTTTTCAGATGTGTTATGGATGGAACATTAAGGTGTTGTCTTAGGGAGCTCCGGTTTGGTTAGTAACAAAAAGGAAGGATGGTTGAATGGAATAACAAGTATGATGCATATGATGGTATGGGTTTTGAGACTATGGAAAGCGAAACTGAGAGTTCTGGTGAGGTTTGGAGTCTTTGGAGTTTTAGAGCATTAAAGGAAATTTTGAGAAAACCCTAGGTGTGGATGTAATGTTTGAGAGTTCTTTTGAGATGGTTGTTTCTACACGTGGGATTTATGGAATTTTGACTGCAAAGAGAAGAAATTATGTATGGATTGCTAACAGTTGAATAAGGTAACGATTGAGAACAAGTGTCCACTTTCAGGAATAGATAACTGGAATGGTTTGGCCGAGGTTGAGTGAACTTGCGATTGTTTGGAATGTTTGATAAGAGTGGTGAATTGTGTGGGTTGAGGCTTTGATCGATTTAATCTGACTGGTTAGGTTTGTTATCCTCGGAATAGGCTGTTATTTACTCAGTTAAGCTTGTATGTGAGTAACCAGTTACCCAGGGAAAAGAATTTTGCAAAAGCTTTAAGGATTTATATCTTTTGGATTTTGGTTGGGAATTGCAACGTACAGTGATGGTATTTGGTGTTAGTAACGCGTCTCTAGTGTTTATGGAGTAGAGGGATCGTATCTTCCATATTTAATTGGATAAGTTCGTAGTGGTTTCGATTGAGGATTTTTGGATTTGTTATAAACTCAGAGGAAGAATGAGTAAAGTGTTTGAGATTTGAATTACAAGTGTTGAAAAGAGACAAAGTTTTATGCTAAGTTATTCGAGTGAGAATTTTGTTTGAAAAGGGTTAGTTTATTGGGTATGTTATTTCAGATGAGAGTATGATTGTGGATCCATCGGAAGTAGATGCAGTTCAACATTGAAAGGTATTATTTTAAGGGTTTTAGGTTCAAGGTGTTTGGATGGAGGAATGGACGGTTTTGGATGAGTAACAAGACTGTTGTAATTCTGAGTTTTCGTGGGTTCGCCTAGCGAACGATTCAGCGAAGGGTAGCGAAGGTTCGCTACGGGTATTCGCCTAGCGAAGGCGTGAGCGAAGGTTCGCTAGAGTGTTCGCCTAGCGAACTTTGGGTGTTTTTGGCTCTGTTTGGTTCTGACTTGGTTCGCTGGAACATTCGCCTAGCGAAGGAGCTAGCGAATGCTCGCGAGGGATGCTCGCCTAGCGAAGCCGCTAGCGAATGCTCGCGAGAAGGTTCGCCCAGCGAATAGTGCTGTTTGTGTAATTTTGTTTTCTGCATAACTTTTGATTTGTAACTCGGAGTAAGGCACGGTCGGATGGTTGGAATTCCTGATTAGTTATGACTTAGGCTCGAATTATCCTATTGGTAAAGTTTATGTCGTGCGTGATGAGTTAAGTCGAAAGTTTTACTTATGTTTGCTTTGATGGTTAAAGAGTGGGAACTTTTGGGAGGATTTAGAGGTTTGGGTTGGTGTGTGAATTGGCGTTTGATAGTGTGCAGTTGGATATATTAACAGTGAACAGTGATTTTTGGTGAATATGAGAGAGAGTTAGACTTTGGACGTGAGATTGGTAGTTTTGATGGTTACGAGTAATCAGAGTGCGCAGCGGAAGCGTGATATGGTACATTTCGTATATACGTGTGGGACTGGTAAGAGTTCATAGGTTGAACATTGGGAACATGTAGGAGTGTTGAGACCATTGAACGCTTCAGGATGGAAGTCATATGTGAAAAGTTTAACTGTTATCCGTGGGCTGCTATGTAGTTGGGTGTTTTGGTTATATGTTCGATTGGTGAATTATAGCATTGTTGTAGTATGGTTGTGTGACAAGGATGTTGGTGTTCTGGTTTTGTTGATGTTGTGGAGACCTTGTGGTGTCGTGGAACTTTATGTTCTTGTTTGTGTTGTTGTCTCGTTTCCATTGTGTTGGTATCTTGGCTTTTCTTTGAATCGTGAGTTAGTCGTCAAGTGCATTGTATGGGCTTTGCATCTTGTCGTCGTTGTGGTCGTCGTTGTCGTGTCGTTGTTGTATCTGCTATTGGCAAGGTGGTTTGCCAGTTGTGTTATTCGTGGTGTACCTTTTGTTGGCATGTTGGGTTGTTAGTCGGATGCGGGAGTCGCGTCCGGAGTTGTTCGTCTCGATATATTTTCGAGGACGAAAATGTCTAAGTGGGGGAGAATTGTAACGCCCTGGTTTTGTTAGATTTATTTAATATAGTAGATTTAATTGGTTTTGGTTTTATATTATTTTATTATTGACTTTTATTTGACAAAATGTTATTTTTCATCATTGTTTATGTTTTATCGCATTTTGAGGGCGTTTGCGAGATATTTGAGTTTGAGGGGTAAAATAGTCTTTTAGGGGTTTAGATATTTTATATAAATAGGAAGTGGAAAGAAAAAGAGAGAAAAGAAAGAAAAAGGAAAGAAAGAGAAGGGAAGGAAAGGAAGAGGAGAGAAAAGAGGAGAAAAGAGGAAAATCGCGGGAACTCCGTTTCGAGCGCGAATAATCGGGTAAGGGTGAGAAGTTTCAATTATATCTTGCTTGTGTATGTATATGTGTTGTTTGTTGTAATTGTTTTGATTGTCTCATGACTTTTCGTATCGATTGGAATTAGGAGCGATTGATAGAAATCGATGTTTTCACGGATGAAATTCGATATAAACCGCGTAGAATACTCGTTGATTATGTCTAAACATGTTTTGGTTGTTCTGGTATGAATTAGAAGTGTTTGGGTGGTAAAAATGATGTATTTTGGTCCCATATGACCTAGGTTGACGCTGCTGCGAATTCTGGGTTTCGCAGGTTCGCCTAGCGAACCCCAGCGAAGGAACTGGCGAATGTTCGCTAGAAGGTTCGCCTAGCGAACTTTATGTCTGTTTTCCACTGCCTTGGTTCGCTAGGGTTCGCCTAGCGAATACTGGAGCAAACATGATATTTTCCAATTTTGTTTTCGTCGTAATTTTCAAACCGTAAGTCCGTTTTGGTCGCCGTTCGAAGCGTTGGGAAGCTAATGAAAAGCTATTTATTTTTAAAATGGTTTGGAGGGCAGTAGATGAATTATTTAAGTCGTGATTTTGAAAAAGTGTTGGTTTGTCGGATTTTCACCGTCGTATTGGTGTGAGAATGATGTGTTATCATGCTATATGCTTTTAATATGTATCGTATGGCTTGTGTGCTGGTATATTATGTGAATATATGTGATAAGTGTTGGTGATGATGGTTTGTGGTGTTATGGAGGAATAAATGTGTGTTTTGGGTTTTGATTTCAATGTGTGATAATGATGTGTTGTGAGTAGCATTTGATATGTAAATCCCTTGTGTGAGGAACTATGATGTTGTTGTGATTTGTGGTATGTGATATGATTGTGGTATTTTATGGCTTGTGATGAAGTGCATTGTTTATGTGAAATTTCAATGTATGTTGTGTGGTGGCATTTAGGGTTGAAATGCATTGTTTGAATTGCTTTGCAATGCATGAATGTGATGATGTGGAAGCATGTGATAAGTTGTTGTAATTGTTGTGGTTGTGATTTGTGGCCGAAAGGCAAGAAAATGCCAAGTGTTGTATTTGATGATTTATGCATGATTATGAATGTGTGCATGGATGCAATGTGAGTGTCATGAGTCATTGTATGCCAAGCATCATAATGTGCATTGTGAAAACGTCCTGAGTGACGGTTTGATTCCTGAGGGAATATGCTATACCATCGTGTGCCTCGAAAATATGAGGCGATGCCTGAGGACTTAAAGCGATGGGTATAGACGATTGTGGGCTCCTTTGGAGACTTAAAGCAATCCTTAACGTCGTGGGCCTCGAAAATATGAGGCGATGCCTGAGGACTTAAAGCGACGGGTGAACATTGTAGGCCCGACGGGGAGTTACTTGCGATTCTCAGTAACGAGCGATGGTTCCAATAGTTCCTGAGTGGACTAATGACGTGACAAATGACGTGACAATGGAAGTCGGTACCGCATGGCATGTGCATAGAGTCGTTGTGTCGATCTATGTGCATTTGCATAAATCATGAATTAATTATGCATGGAAATGTGATTGTGATTGATGAGATGAAATATGTACAATCGAATTGAATGGTATATGTTTGATTGGAATATGTGATTATGTGTGAGAAATGTGAATGGATGCATTATGTGTGAAAAATCATGATTTGATTGATTATGTGTGGAAATTGTGCATTGATTTGTTATGTGTTGAGATTGTAATAGCATTGGTAATTTGATGTGCATATGTGATAAATGCTATGACTTGGTATGCCTTATGTGCAAATGTGTAATTATGTTGGTATAATTGTTATATGCTATGTGGTTGGATTGTTAGAAATATGTTATACATCTATGGCTTGCTATATGTATTGGTATGTGACGTGTGGGGTGAGAATAACTGTGTATGTGATTTTATGTGTTTTTGCATATTATTATGCAATCTTGGTTTAGTTGTTATTTCTCACCCTTCTGCTGGAATATGCTTTTTATGGCATAGTGCAGATTGTCAGCTTTAGAGGCGTGGAGGCAAGTGGAAGAGTTAGATCTTCGTTTGCTTAGGTCTTGGTGTCTGCTCTGATACGTAGCACGGGAGTCGGGGAAACGCTTTAAGTTATTTGTATACAATTGTTGAATATGTTTTGTATGATCTTTGTATGTATATTTTGATGTTCTAAAACGATTCATTTTGTAAAACAAGTCGGTTATGGATCTTTCCGCTTTATTCCATAATTGACATTCATTTTATATGGAAAAAGGCTCCCTATGGGGTTATCCTATTTTGTGCTATGTATCAAAATAATTGAGCAGGGTTTGTATTTTCTTTCTTTAAGTATGACATCCCTGTTTCCTGTCGGAAAAATAAATTTTTAGTTACTCTGATTTATATTTGTATTATTTATTCGCGAGGGGAATTGGGGTGTTATATTAGTGGTATCAGAGCAGGTCGGTCCGTCCGGCCAAGTTGTTGAGTCAGTCGGTGTGACAGTGGAATACTGTCGTTGTTGTTTGTCCCTTAGTACGTGATATGTGTGGAAGCACTGTCAGTACTTTCTGGTTTCCTAATCCTCTGTCTTCAGGTGTGAGTTTGAGATAAGTGGGGGAGAAGCTTGTACTTCTCCCAGTTGCTTTGGTTGTGTGCTGTTGATTGCAAGATTGTAAGTGCTCTTTGGACATTGTGGTTCCCGGTTCCGGAGGGAATGCGGAGGTAAGGTTTATGTCAACTAAGGATTTGTGCCTTAGGAAGTTTGGTGCACAGGATGCAAGAAACGCTATTATAGTTTGGTAAAGATGGTTTATGCCCCATCATGATTGTCGGCTGTCTATTGACAAATTGAGGAACTGATCACCCTTAATCACTTGTTGATAGCAGACGAGAATTATGTTGGATGGAATAGGCATGTCTTTCCGGCTTTGATAGTGTGTGAAATGAATTGTTTGGAATTTAAGGAGATGATTACGGATTGTTTCGATGAGTTAATGAAGACTCTTATACTGGAAGATAAGACGGATTAGAGGTTTTTGGTATGTTGGTCAAGTTGGGAAGTCATTGGGAGAGAACGATTGGGTATTGTCAAAGGTGGTTCTCAGAGAGAAGAGTGTGAACTCGAATTTGACGAAGGTGAAGATTTGAGGTTTGGATCTGCTAAGTAAGTAGAAAACTCTTAGTAGATAGGACTAAAATGTTTGGTTGGTCTGTGATGATAGTGTTCTGGAAATGGGTAGGAAGTCACAGTGTTGGGCCGTCAGTTGTGCATGGTTTTCAGATGTGTTATGGATGGAACATTAAGGTGTTGTCTTAGGGAGCTCCGGTTTGGTTAGTAACAAAAAGGAAGGATGGTTGAATGGAATAACAAGTATGATGCATATGATGGTATGGGTTTTGAGACTATGGAAAGCGAAACTGAGAGTTCTGGTGAGGTTTGGAGTCTTTGGAGTTTTAGAGCATTAAAGGAAATTTTGAGAAAACCCTAGGTGTGGATGTAATGTTTGAGAGTTCTTTTGAGATGGTTGTTTCTACACGTGGGATTTATGGAATTTTGACTGCAAAGAGAAGAAATTATGTATGGATTGCTAACAGTTGAATAAGGTAACGATTGAGAACAAGTGTCCACTTTCAGGAATAGATAACTGGAATGGTTTGGCCGAGGTTGAGTGAACTTGCGATTGTTTGGAATGTTTGATAAGAGTGGTGAATTGTGTGGGTTGAGGCTTTGATCGATTTAATCTGACTGGTTAGGTTTGTTATCCTCGGAATAGGCTGTTATTTACTCAGTTAAGCTTGTATGTGAGTAACCAGTTACCCAGGGAAAAGAATTTTGCAAAAGCTTTAAGGATTTATATCTTTTGGATTTTGGTTGGGAATTGCAACGTACAGTGATGGTATTTGGTGTTAGTAACGCGTCTCTAGTGTTTATGGAGTAGAGGGATCGTATCTTCCATATTTAATTGGATAAGTTCGTAGTGGTTTCGATTGAGGATTTATGGATTTGTTATAAACTCAGAGGAAGAATGAGTAAAGTGTTTGAGATTTGAATTACAAGTGTTGAAAAGAGACAAAGTTTTATGCTAAGTTATTCGAGTGAGAATTTTGTTTGAAAAGGGTTAGTTTATTGGGTATGTTATTTCAGATGAGAGTATGATTGTGGATCCATCGGAAGTAGATGCAGTTCAACATTGAAAGGTATTATTTTAAGGGTTTTAGGTTCAAGGTGTTTGGATGGAGGAATGGACGGTTTTGGATGAGTAACAAGACTGTTGTAATTCTGAGTTTTCGTGGGTTCGCCTAGCGAACGATTCAGCGAAGGGTAGCGAAGGTTCGCTACGGGTATTCGCCTAGCGAAGGCGTGAGCGAAGGTTCGCTAGAGTGTTCGCCTAGCGAACTTTGGGTGTTTTTGGCTCTGTTTGGTTCTGACTTGGTTCGCTGGAACATTCGCCTAGCGAAGGAGCTAGCGAATGCTCGCGAGGGATGCTCGCCTAGCGAAGCCGCTAGCGAATGCTCGCGAGAAGGTTCGCCCAGCGAATAGTGCTGTTTGTGTAATTTTGTTTTCTGCATAACTTTTGATTTGTAACTCGGAGTAAGGCACGGTCGGATGGTTGGAATTCCTGATTAGTTATGACTTAGGCTCGAATTATCCTATTGGTAAAGTTTATGTCGTGCGTGATGAGTTAAGTCGAAAGTTTTACTTATGTTTGCTTTGATGGTTAAAGAGTGGGAACTTTTGGGAGGATTTAGAGGTTTGGGTTGGTGTGTGAATTGGCGTTTGATAGTGTGCAGTTGGATATATTAACAGTGAACAGTGATTTTTGGTGAATATGAGAGAGAGTTAGACTTTGGACGTGAGATTGGTAGTTTTGATGGTTACGAGTAATCAGAGTGCGCAGCGGAAGCGTGATATGGTACATTTCGTATATACGTGTGGGACTGGTAAGAGTTCATAGGTTGAACATTGGGAACATGTAGGAGTGTTGAGACCATTGAACGCTTCAGGATGGAAGTCATATGTGAAAAGTTTAACTGTTATCCGTGGGCTGCTATGTAGTTGGGTGTTTTGGTTATATGTTCGATTGGTGAATTATAGCATTGTTGTAGTATGGTTGTGTGACAAGGATGTTGGTGTTCTGGTTTTGTTGATGTTGTGGAGACCTTGTGGTGTCGTGGAACTTTATGTTCTTGTTTGTGTTGTTGTCTCGTTTCCATTGTGTTGGTATCTTGGCTTTTCTTTGAATCGTGAGTTAGTCGTCAAGTGCATTGTATGGGCTTTGCATCTTGTCGTCGTTGTGGTCGTCGTTGTCGTGTCGTTGTTGTATCTGCTATTGGCAAGGTGGTTTGCCAGTTGTGTTATTCGTGGTGTACCTTTTGTTGGCATGTTGGGTTGTTAGTCGGATGCGGGAGTCGCGTCCGGAGTTGTTCGTCTCGATATATTTTCGAGGACGAAAATGTCTAAGTGGGGGAGAATTGTAACGCCCCGGTTTTGTTAGATTTATTTAATATAGTAGATTTAATTGGTTTTGGTTTTATATTATTTTATTATTGACTTTTATTTGACAAAATGTTATTTTTCATCATTGTTTATGTTTTATCGCATTTTGAGGGCGTTTGCGAGATATTTGAGTTTGAGGGGTAAAATAGTCTTTTAGGGGTTTAGATATTTTATATAAATAGGAAGTGGAAAGAAAAAGAGAGAAAAGAAAGAAAAAGGAAAGAAAGAGAAGGGAAGGAAAGGAAGAGGAGAGAAAAGAGGAGAAAAGAGGAAAATCGCGGGAACTCCGTTTCGAGCGCGAATAATCGGGTAAGGGTGAGAAGTTTCAATTATATCTTGCTTGTGTATGTATATGTGTTGTTTGTTGTAATTGTTTTGATTGTCTCATGACTTTTCGTATCGATTGGAATTAGGAGCGATTGATAGAAATCGATGTTTTCACGGATGAAATTCGATATAAACCGCGTAGAATACTCGTTGATTATGTCTAAACATGTTTTGGTTGTTCTGGTATGAATTAGAAGTGTTTGGGTGGTAAAAATGATGTATTTTGGTCCCATATGACCTAGGTTGACGCTGCTGCGAATTCTAGGTTTCGCAGGTTCGCCTAGCGAACCCCAGCGAAGGAACTGGCGAATGTTCGCTAGAAGGTTCGCCTAGCGAACTTTATGTCTGTTTTCCACTGCCTTGGTTCGCTAGGGTTCGCCTAGCGAATACTGGAGCGAACATGATATTTTCCAATTTTGTTTTCGTCGTAATTTTCAAACCGTAAGTCCGTTTTGGTCGCCGTTCGAAGCGTTGGGAAGCTAATGAAAAGATATTTCTTTTTAAAATGGTTTGGAGGGCAGTAGATGAATTATTTAAGTCGTGATTTTGAAAAAGTGTTGGTTTGTCGGATTTTCACCGTCGTATTGGTGTGAGAATGATGTGTTATCATGCTATATGCTTTTAATATGTATCGTATGGCTTGTGTGCTGGTATATTATGTGAATATATGTGATAAGTGTTGGTGATGATGGTTTGTGGTGTTATGGAGGAATAAATGTGTGTTTTGGGTTTTGATTTCAATGTGTGATAATGATGTGTTGTGAGTAGCATTTGATATGTAAATCCCTTGTGTGAGGAACTATGATGTTGTTGTGATTTGTGGTATGTGATATGATTGTGGTATTTTATGGCTTGTGATGAAGTGCATTGTTTATGTGAAATTTCAATGTATGTTGTGTGGTGGCATTTAGGGTTGAAATGCATTGTTTGAATTGCTTTGCAATGCATGAATGTGATGATGTGGAAGCATGTGATAAGTTGTTGTAATTGTTGTGGTTGTGATTTGTGGCCGAAAGGCAAGAAAATGCCAAGTGTTGTATTTGATGATTTATGCATGATTATGAATGTGTGCATGGATGCAATGTGAGTGTCATGAGTCATTGTATGCCAAGCATCATAATGTGCATTGTGAAAACGTCCTGAGTGACGGTTTGATTCCTGAGGGAATATGCTATACCATCGTGTGCCTCGAAAATATGAGGCGATGCCTGAGGACTTAAAGCGATGGGTATAGACGATTGTGGGCTCCTTTGGAGACTTAAAGCAATCCTTAACGTCGTGGGCCTCGAAAATATGAGGCGATGCCTGAGGACTTAAAGCGACGGGTGAACATTGTAGGCCCGACGGGGAGTTACTTGCGATTCTCAGTAACGAGCGATGGTTCCAATAGTTCCTGAGTGGACTAATGACGTGACAAATGACGTGACAATGGAAGTCGGTACCGCATGGCATGTGCATAGAGTCGTTGTGTCGATCTATGTGCATTTGCATAAATCATGAATTAATTATGCATGGAAATGTGATTGTGATTGATGAGATGAAATATGTACAATCGAATTGAATGGTATATGTTTGATTGGAATATGTGATTATGTGTGAGAAATGTGAATGGATGCATTATGTGTGAAAAATCATGATTTGATTGATTATGTGTGGAAATTGTGCATTGATTTGTTATGTGTTGAGATTGTAATAGCATTGGTAATTTGATGTGCATATGTGATAAATGCTATGACTTGGTATGCCTTATGTGCAAATGTGTAATTATGTTGGTATAATTGTTATATGCTATGTGGTTGGATTGTTAGAAATATGTTATACATCTATGGCTTGCTATATGTATTGGTATGTGACGTGTGGGGTGAGAATAACTGTGTATGTGATTTTATGTGTTTTTGCATATTATTATGCAATCTTGGTTTAGTTGTTATTTCTCACCCTTCTGCTGGAATATGCTTTTTATGGCATAGTGCAGATTGTCAGCTTTAGAGGCGTGGAGGCAAGTGGAAGAGTTAGATCTTCGTTTGCTTAGGTCTTGGTGTCTGCTCTGATACGTAGCACGGGAGTCGGGGAAACGCTTTAAGTTATTTGTATACAATTGTTGAATATGTTTTGTATGATCTTTGTATGTATATTTTGATGTTCTAAAACGATTCATTTTGTAAAACAAGTCGGTTATGGATCTTTCCGCTTTATTCCATAATTGACATTCATTTTATATGGAAAAAGGCTCCCTATGGGGTTATCCTATTTTGTGCTATGTATCAAAATAATTGAGCAGGGTTTGTATTTTCTTTCTTTAAGTATGACATCCCTGTTTCCTGTCGGAAAAATAAATTTTTAGTTACTCTGATTTATATTTGTATTATTTATTCGCGAGGGGAATTGGGGTGTTATATTAACCGGTGCCGCACTCAAATGGTACATGGGTTTAAACCGTGCTATGATTAGTACTTTCAGAGATCTTGGTACTGCCTTCGTCCAACAATACAAATACAATTTGGACATGGCACCCGACAGAGATCAACTCAGATCAATGTCGCAAAAGGACAAGGAAACCTTTAAGGAGTATGCTCAAAGGTGGCGTGAAATTGCCGCTCAAATTTGTCCACCTCTTGAGGAAAAAGCGATGACCAAGATCTTCTTAAAGACCTTAAGCTCATTTTACTATGACCGAATGGTTGCCAGTGCACCTAGTGATTTCACCGAAATGGTGTGCATGGGTGTACGTCTTGAGGAAGCCGTCCGAGAAGGACGTTTGGTAAAAAACACTGGATCGACGAGCGGTACTAAAAAATATGGTAGTGTTCTCCCTAAGAAGAAAGAACAAGATATTGGGAATATCTCTCTCGGAAAGCAAAGGCGACGTTATCAACCAGTAGCAGCTGTGACTCCTGCTATTGGTCCTACACCTATTCCTACGTATCAACCTCAGGTTGCGCAGAGCCAACCTGATCAGCAAAGGACACAACAGCCTCTTCAGCAGGCTCGTCCCCAATACAACAACAACTGCACAACACGACCACCAGGATTTGATCCTATACCCGTAACGTACGCAGAGCTATTTCCATTACTACTAGCCAAGGGGCACATTCGGACTAAGTCCCCTCTTACAGTACCGGAAAATCCACCTTTTTGGTTTAAGGTGGATCAGACGTGCCCTTATCATCAAGGAAGTCCAAGGTATAACATAGAAACTTGTCTTAATTTCAAGTCCGACGTGTAAAAGCTTGTTAGGAGCGGGCTCTTATCTTTCAAAGATACGAATCCTAATGTTCTTACGAACCCGCTGCCTCAACATGAGAAAGCTACAGTCAATCTGATTGAGAAAGAGACTAACGATGTCTATCAAATTCATGATGTACTCTTGTTAAAGACCAATCTGGTCAAGATGCATTGTAGACAGAGTGGATATGGCCATGTGCCACCTCACAATTATCACCAGTGTGATATCTGCTCTAAAGACAACCAAGGATGTTCTGTGGTACAAGCAGCTCTACAGGAACAAATGGATCTCAGATGGATCCAAGAACACCGAGTTCGTGGAGTTAACATGGTTTACACGAATTCCAATGTCATTCAGAATCACGATATCTGTGCGATGAATGTCAACTTGGTGGCGATGCACTCAAGGTAAAGCCAGTATCATAATCTGCCACGGCACGATTACAGTTCCTATTTGACTTGCTCGGTAAACAAACAAGGTTGCTTTTTCATACAAGAGGCCCTCCAGCGTCAGATGGATCTTGGATGGATCCATGACTACCATGATAGGAATTCCTATCAGATCAACATGGTTCAGATCTTTGACATTCGCGTGTTGAATACCAACCTGGTAGAGTTACATGCTGAGCAGGTCCGACTTGGATTCTTAATATCACATGACTATCAAAGCTGTAAAGCGGGTTGCGAAAATGATCGAGGTTGTACCGTTGTCCAAGAGGCACTTCAGCACTTGTTAAATCACTGGTGGATGCCAATCTACATGGATGAAGATACTCAGCAAATTAGTATCAATAACAGGAATCCTACCCGGCGTCAAAGTCAGGATGCCCGATCAATGGAAGGTAACCTAGTGAGGTTACATTGTATTCAAAGTGGGCGTGGCCAGGTGCCACTACACAATTATGACCGTTGTAGCGTCTGTTCGGAAAATAACCAAGCGTGTTACCTTGTGCGAGCGGCTCTTCAGGGTCAGGTGGACCGTGGAGAAATTCGTCCATATCCGGGTTAAGGACCTATCGACTGGACGCCAAACTACCTTGCTAGTCAGATCGAGGATGTTGTCACCATTTCTAGTCATCACAGGACCAGAGATGTTTTTGCCATCATTCCTCTACTTGACGAATCTAAAGTTCCCAACCAGGAAGGGATCGAGATTACTTACGATGGTCAGAAAAATAAGAAGGTTCCCATAGTCATCTATCTGCCGGGACCACTACCGTATGAATCAACTAAGGCTATCCCTTACAAATACGGTGCAACGATAATTGAGAATGGAAAGGAAATTCCATTACCCTCCGTTGTGAACATTGCAGACATCAGTCGAGTAACACGGAGTGGTAGAATCTTCAACCGAGGGGTCGGGGAAGTTAACAAAGAAAAGGAACTTCAGACAGAAGCTCCTGATCCACCAGTCGGTCAATCTAGTAATCCCGACATTTCGAAAAATGATGAGATGCTGAAGCTCATCCAAAGGAGTGAATACAACATTGTTGATCAACTGTTACAAACTCCTTCAAAGATCTCAGTATTATCACTGTTACTCAGTTCAGAAGCCCACAGGGAGGCTCTACAGAAATTCTTGGAGCAAGCCTTTGTGGAACAAGATGTAACAATCAGACAGTTCGATAGTATTGTCTCTAACATCACTTCTTGCAATAATTTGGGATTTAGTGATGAGGAGTTACCTGAAGAAGGTCACCTTCATAACATGGCGCTCAATATCACAGTAAATGCCAGGACGATGCTTTAGCCAGCGTACTGGTAGACACAGGGTCAGCCCTGAATGTTATGCCGAAGTCTACTTTGATGTAGTTATCATTCAAAGGTCCTCCGATGAGAATCAGCGAGGTTGTCATCAAAGCATTCGACGGATCGAGAAAAATAGTTATCGGTGAAGTTGATCTTCCCATAACTATTGGTCCTCACACTTTCCAAGTCACTTTCCAGGTCATGGACATTCGGGCAACATACAGTTGTTTATTAGGAAGACCTTGGATACATCAGGCTGGAGCGGTTACGTCAACCCTCTAACAAAAGCTAAAGTTCGTTAAGAACGATCAACTTGTCACGGTTTGTGGGGAACAGGCCTTGCTCGTAAGCAACTTGTCATCATCTACTGGTATAGAACCCGAGGAGGTTATTGGAACACAGTTCCAAGCACTGTCGGTGAGCAAGGACAATCAATTCAAAGGAGGAACCTAGATTTCCTCATACAAAGATGCTATCAAAGCGGTCGAGAGTACCGATACAACCGGGTGGGGACAGCTTGTCATTCCCACTGACAATAAGGCAAAGGAGGGTCTTGGTTTTTCTGCAACCTGTACCCAGACAGCTGCCAACGATGAAAGTCTTCGTCCACTTCAAAACTTCTTCCACAGTGGAGGTTTCCTTCATCCGGTGTCTCAGACAGTTTGTAACACCCCCTTTCTATACCCCCAAATAATCAAATAAATCATTTAGGCACGTACTGGAAATTTCATCAGAGTATAATTGTAAACACGACATAAAAAGGCATGTCACATTATGCTTGAAATTAAAACATACAACACCTGCTCAACAAATGATATGCAACAGTGGGGTAACTTTCAATGTAGGAACTCAGTCCTTACACCCACATCTCAATATTTAGAATGAAAGCGGAAAATCTAAACATTGATAACTTCAAACATATATACATTATATATATATATATATATATATATATATATATATATATACATCAACAAGTATGATACAACAACATCATTCATGTTTATGTACACAAATTCATCAGCAAGATACATACACGAATGTATCACAAAAAGGAATCAAACATAAGCATCCTAGCTACCCGGTGCTACATATCAGAGCCAACCGACCAAAAAGGTATGAAGACACGCTTCACAAAAGACCACCAGATACCTAATCTGCAATGCCTCGTAGAGCATCATAAAACAGAAGAAGGGTGAGAAATATTATCATAATAACAATGCATATAATCATATATCTCAACACAAAAGTATACACATAACACATTCTCACCATTCTACCATTCCACATAAACATACATATTATATTCATTCTTCCATGCATCATTACAACGATACAATTCTTATCACAATTCATCACACCTCATTCAATATACTTCGTAAGGCATATATATATATATATATATATATATATATATATATATATATATATATATATATATATATATACAAAACCAAGCATATTCATCACAATGCTTATCATTCAACATAAACACACATATTCATTTTTATCCATCCATGCACACCTGCACCATTCTACTCATTCCACATCAATATATACATCATGCATAATTCACCAATCCAATCAAGACCCGACAATACCACGCATCACATAACTGGGAATGACAGCATAGTCATTCTACCCCAATACATACCTCACTAGGAACGACAACATAGTCATTCTACCCTAGTGCACCTCTCATTAGGAATGACAACATCGTCATTCTACCCCAATGAATATCCCACTAGGAATGACAACATAGTCATTCTACCCTAGTGGACACCACACTAGGAACGACATCAACGTCATTCTACCCCAGTGCACACCTCATTAGGAATGACAACATAATCATTCTACCCCAATGAGTATCCCACTAGGAACGACAACATAGTCATTCTACCCCAGTGGACACGACAACTCAATTGTACATCACTAGGAATGACATCAAGTCATTCTACCCTAATGATTACTCCACCAGGAACGACATATAATCGTTCTACCCCAATGGACCCAACGACACTCTCGCACTTCACTAGGAATGACATAAAGTCATTCTACCCTAATGAGCACAACAACAACACTAGGAACAACACACAGTCATTCTACCCTAATGTGTTCGACCAAAACATTAATACCTCACTAGGAATGACATATAAGCCATTCTACCCCAATGAGTATTCTAACACAATTGGATAATCAAACATATATAATCAAATACTACACATTGCATATTCTTGTCCTTAGGCCACAATTCAACAACCACAACAATTACAACAACTTGTCACATGCTTCAACATCATCACATTCATGCATTGCAAAACAAATCAAACAATGCATTTCACCACAAACCACAAACCACAACAATCATGCCATCACAATTACTTCCACAAGGGATTCACACCACAAAGGCTACCCACACACATCATAACAACATACATTGATATTCAATCAAACAATGTGTTTTACCACACAACAACATCATTAATCACGCATCGAAGTCTAATCCAAAACAATGCACATACTTGCCATAAGGTCACAAACCATCATCACAACATTTCATCATGTATATTCACCTCATATAACAACACACAAGCTATACGTTATATAACAAAAGCATATCACACGGTAAAACACCGACCGCACGCATTTAACGCGAGAAAAACCCGACAACCCGACTATTTTTCAAAAACACAAATTAATTAAATCATATTTTACCATCCAAACCATTTTTAATAGAAAGAGCTTTTCATTAGCTTTCCAACGCTTCAAACGGGGGTCAAAACGGACTTACCGTTCAAAAGTTATGAAGAAAACAAAATCGGACATTTTGGAAAATTTTCGTCACGCGCGGGTATGCACAGGTCGCGTCTATAGGTCGACGCAGGGCACTTTAGGTCGACGCAAAAGCCCTTCAGGTCGACGCATACTGCGTAGAATTTGATAAAAACTCAGTTTTCGATCGTTAAATGACTTCCGGACCTCCGATTTCGATTCCGTAAAAAGCTGCGGTCTCAGAATTCAACATACTACAATATTTTCACTATTAAAAAGGACGGTTATATGTCTCTGACACGGACGAAGATCCCTCTGACACGGATGAAGAATGGAAGTCCTATCACAACAAGGACGGTTATATGTCTCAAGAAGAGGTTCCTATGCCTTTTTGCTTTCCTATAGAAAGTCCGAGATTTATACCAAGATCAGATGTCGAAATGATATATGGAGATTGTGATCCGGAAGGATGCCGTGCTCCGCCAAATTCATTAGAGGAAGACACTCCGATGAAAGACAACTTTGATCACAACTACTATGGCCCAATGGATGGTCTGCCAATGTGGCAACCTTACCCAGGAAACTTGGGGCAAGAAAGTCAGCCGAACAATGAAAATCAGCTGACCGTCATTGAACAGAATACCTGTGTCCCCACCATGTCATGAGATCAACACTCAGGTCAGTCAGAAACTACTTAACATGAAGATGAATTCGCAACGTTCACAGGACTTGAATTCATCAACTATGCTTTTCCCGAGGTCAACGTCATCGAGAGAGATGACTCCTCCAGTTCCAAAGAAGTGTGGGACACCCTGGGACAACCAAGTGGAAAATACGACTTTATGGTCAAGTACACTGCTCCCGAAAGCTCTCGTATCAGGCTCGAAGATATCCAGCCTACTGGATGGGGAGATACAGCTGAGAGCACCAATGCTATGCAAAATACAACTGAGGAATTCTCCTACGACAATTCTTCCTGGGAGACAGATTCCAACGATCCTGCTCCACCAGGAATCAGCGTTATTCCTGAAGACAAATCGAGGAAGGTGCCAGACTTTGTGATTCACCGAGGAGTTCGCCGCCAATGGGTTGCCGTCGAGGTTCCGGAGGTCGTTTGTCAGTCAAAGTGATTGCCATATTTTAACCTTTCACCCTGCCCAGGTGAAACAGATGTTTTGATAGGGCTCGCTTTCTGTAAATTTCCCTCTTCGCTTCGCCCAAAGCGACAGAGTTTTGTTTTATAGGGCTGTAGTTTCAAGATTCGACTTGTTCATTAATAAAATAACGTCGTTCTATAATTTCCGCATTAATTGCTGTTTTCTCTTTTTGCTTTTTCAGAAAATGGTAATCCTAAAAAACATTTAAAAATAAAAACAAGCAGTAATAAAATAATACACTGCACACACTTGCATTTTCTCTATTTCTTCTAAACACGAATCATCACGTCATGCAGATTGCTTGTTTTAAACCCTGTTGAAACATACGATCCGACGCCTTCGCCCAACTTTGAGTTCCCGATATTCGAGGCTGAAGAAGAAGTTGACAATGAAATTCCAGAAGAAATCTCCCGATTATTCAGACAAGAGGAAAGGTCCATCGAACCTCACAAAGAACCGTTAGAAACGGTAAACTTGGGTTCAGAGCAAGAGAGAAAAGAAATCAGGATTGGGGCACTGCTCAGTCCAACTGCCAGAGAGAGTTTGATAAAGCTTCTCAAAGAATTCCTCGATGTATTCGCTTGGTCCTATCAGGATATGCCAGGGTTGGATACCAGCATCGTGCAACATCATTTACCATTAAGATTGGAATGTCCGCCAGTAAAGCAGAGGTTGAGACGCACTCACCCGGACATGGCCATCAAAATCAAAGAGGAGGTACAGAAACAGATTGACGCAGGTTTCCTCGCCACATCTGAATATCCTCAATGGTTAGCCAACATCGTACCCATTCCCAAAAAGGACGGAAAGGTCAGAATGTGTGTTGATTACAGAGATCTGAACAAGGCAAGTCCAAAGGACGACTTTCCTTTACCACACATTGACATGCTGGTAGACAGTACATCAAAGTTCAAAGTATTTTCCTTCATGGATGGATTCTCGGGCTATAAGCAGATCAAAATGGCGCCGAAAGACATGGAGAAAACTTCGTTCATTACCCCATAGGGCACCTTTTGTTACAAGGTTATGCCTTTCGGTTTGAAGAACGCCGGGGCAACCTATCAAAGGGCCATGACTACTCTGTTTCATGACATGATACACAAAGAAATCGAGGTATATGTCGATGACATGATTGCAAAATCAAAAACAGAGAGTGAGCACGTTGAACATCTGTCAAAATTGTTCAAACGTCTAAGAAAATTCAAGCTCCGATTGAATCCCAGCAAGTGCACCTTCGGTGTCCGTTCAGGGAAACTACTAGGGTTCATCGTCAGCCAGAAAGGATTTGAAGTTAATCCTGACAAGGTCAAGGCCATTCAAGAAATGCCTTCTCCGAAAACTGAAAAACAAGTCAGAGGATTCCTGGGACGTTTGAATTACATCTCCAGATTCATATTCCTTATGACCGCGACATGCGCGCCGATCTTCAAATTACTCAAAAAGAATCAGGATTGCGTTTGGACAAAAGATTGCCAAACCGCCTTCGACAGTATTAAGGAATACCTGTTGAATCCTCTGATTCTATCACCTCCAGTGGAAGGAAGACCACTGATCATTTACCTCACAGTTCTAGAGGACTCAATGGGATGTGTACTTGGCCAACAAGACAAAACCAAAAGGAAAGAGTCTGCCATCTAGTATCTGAGCAAGAAATTCACCGACTGTGAAACTCGGTACACGATGCTCGAGAAAACTTGCTGTGATTTGGCTTGGGCAGCCAAACATCTTCGCCAGTACATGATTCGTTATACTACTTGGTTGGTCTCCGAAATGGATCCAATCAAGTACGTTTTCGAAAAACCTGCTCTCACGAGAAGGATTGCCCGTTGGCAGATGTTGTTATTAGAATATAACATAGAGTACCACGCTCAGAAAGCCGTTAAAGGAAGTATTTTAGCCGATCATTTGGCTCATCAACCGATTGACGATCAGGAATCATTCGGGTTTGACTTCCCAGACGAAGTTGTCATGTATCTAAAAATGAAAGATTGCGATGAACCGCTACCCAGTGAAGGGCCAGAACCAGGTTCCCAGTGGGGACTTATCTTTGACGGAGCAGTTAATCATTATGGAAACGGAATTGGGGCAATCATTGTTACCCCTCAGGGTACCCACATTCCTTTCACCGCCTGACTAACGTTCAAATGTACAAACAACGAGGCCGAATACGAAGCTTGTATTATGGGTCTCGAAGAAGCGATTGATTTAAGGATAAAAAACTTGGACGTATACGGCGACTCAGCCTTGGTTATCAATCAGATAAAAGGAGATTGGAACACATACCAATCAGGATTGATTCCTTACAAAGACTACGCAAGAAGGTTGCTACCTTTCTTCGACAAAGTTGAGTTTCATCACATCCCTCGTGATGAGAATCACATGGCTGATGCATTAGCCACTATCTCTTCCATGATTAGTGTAGGTCATTGGAATTACATACCTAAGATTGACATCATGCGCCTTGAACGGCCCGTTTACATCTTCACGATTGAAGCAGTTCTAGACGACAGACCTTGGTATCACGATATCAAATGCTTCCTTCAGAAACAAGAGTACCCATCTGGGGCACTCAGAAAAGACAGAAAAACCCTCAGAAGATTGGCTAGAAACTTCTTCCTGAGCGGTGACACTCTCTATAAGTGGAATTTTGACTTGGTCTTGCTCCGATGCGTAGACAGACCAGAAGCAGACATGCTTATGAAAGAAATTCATGAAGGATCCTTTGGCACTCATGCCAACAGACACACAATGACGAGAAAAATTCTAAGAGCAGGGTACTATTGGTTGACCATGGAATCCGACTGCTACAAGTACATGAGGAGGTGTCATAAATGTCAGATATACTCTAACAAAATTCATATACCTCCATCACATCTCAAATTTCTTTCTTCCCCATGGCCATTCTCGATATGGGGAATCGACATGATTGGCATGATTGAGCCTAAGGCTTCAAACGGACATCGGTTTATCCTTGTAGCCATTGATTACTTCACCAAGTGGGTCGAAGCAGCGTCATTAGCTAATGTAACCCGACAGGTGGTGATCCGATTTATCAAAAACAATATCATCAGCCGTTATGGTGTTCCGAGCCAGATCATTACTGATAATGGATCTAACTTGAACAACAAGATGATGAAAGAGTTGTGTGCTGAGTTCAAGATCGAACACCATAACTCATCCCCCTACCGACACAAGATGAACGGAGCGGTAGAGGCGGCTAACAAGAACATCAAGAAGATCATTCAAAAGATGGTTGTAACCTACAAAGATTGGCACGAAATGCTACCCTTTGCTCTTCACGGTTATTGAACATCTGTCCGCACTTCAACAGGGGCAACCCCTTTCTCTCTAGTGTATGGCATGGAAGCAGTGCTCCCCATAGAAGTAGAGATCCCATCAATCCGAGTACTGATGGAAGCTAAGCTCACCGAAGCTGAATGGTGTCAAAGTCGACACAACGAACTGAATATGTCGAAGAAAAGCGAATCACGGCACTATGCCACGGTCAGTTGTATCAACAAAGAATGAAAAGGGCGTTCGACAAAAAGGTCCGACCCCGAATCTTCAAGAAATGAGACCTTGTGCTCAAAAAGATACAATTATTTCTCACTGATTCTCGGGGCAAGTGGACCCCAAATTATGATGGCCCCTATGTGGTCACGAAAGCTTTCTCAGGCGGTGCATTGAGACTTGCAACCATGGACGGAGAGGAATTTGCCTACCCCACGAATGTTGATGTAGTCAAGAAATACTTCGCCTAAAAAAAAAAAAACAAACGTCTCGGTGGATTGAAAACCCGAAAGGGCGGTCCAGGCAAAAATTAGAGACATGAAAAAATCATCCCGGTGGATTGGAAACATCAAAGTACAATCCAGGCAAAATTAGGGATAATGGCAAGTAACTATGTTCAACAGAGGCAAGTCCCTCAGCAGCAGCAGTTACATCATCTGTCAGAAAACTCCAGTCAAGGTCATCTTCGACAGAAGCTCAGGATGCCCCGAATTCAAAGATGGTAGAAGGATAGTGGTCGTTATGTTTCAACGTAGCCCTTTTCCCTGTAAATTACCATTTTCTAACTTTGTAATTACTCTTTGGAATCACGCATTTGGCTGATCTCCATCCTATCAATAAAATTTTAGCCTTTGTGCTTTTGTTTGTAATTCTTATTTGTTTTAGCTTTACAGAACGACGTTGTTAACATGATTAAGGATTCTTGAAATAAAACAAAAATGAATTTACTTGTAAAACTTTTTCTGCTTTTAAAGTAAAGACGGCAATTTCTTTTGACTGTTGCACATCAGAAGAACATCGGTCGCTTCTCCAAGAAGTAATCGAACCTCAAAGTGCAGAATCAAAGTACGCCTTCTACGCCAGTACGCCTGAATGAAGGACCAGCTGTATCAGATGCGGCTTTCCCATCTGATACCCTCGGCCGAGTTCTCATCTCCTAAGCCCGATCAACGATATTCCCCGCAGGGACTATCTCTCCTAAGCAAGGTGGAATTGCTATCTTGAACCAGCGATATTTTTATACGCCCCGCGATGGCCGAGTATCCAGTTGTGTTCACCCGTCAGTTTGTATGTCGCGCCTGTTTTGTTAGCATAAACATACATGCATCATGCATTATTAATTTGCATTCACATTTCATATTGCATCACTATCACTTTAGTCGGTCTTGTCCCCTAGTGATAGAAGTTCTCTCAATCGAGTTGGCAGTCCTTGCCTCGTCCGAAAATGCTGCGTCTGAACAGCCTCGCTTCCAGTTTATTTCTGGAAAGAAGCTGGTCCTTGACCACTTTGATAACTTGAACCTCTGAAAAGCCAGAGAAAACTTTCAACAAATGTCACTCTTTGCCATCAAAGACGATATCCTTGCTTTCCTGGATTAAGGAAAATCCCCAGGGAAAGCCTCGTAATCAGAGATTTGGCAGCATGCCAGTCTCGCTCCGAAAAGATCGCTGATGAAAAGGTCATCGACACCTCAAAATTGGACCCCATCATATGGAATTTCTCCGGGAAGATCCCGAGAAAAGTATGATGTAAGATCCCAAGTGATAGCAGTCTCTCAAGAGACCTGCTTTCCTCCAGTAGGGACAAATGGCGTCTCCAATAGAGAAGTTTGTGCAACTTTACAACTCAGACGACTGGGTTCCCCAGCGAGTTTGACGTCAATACTTTTTCCACTCAAATGGCATCTCCCCAGGAAAATTCGGCGAGAAGTTTGAGGGAAAACCGCTACTAATAGTGTTCCTTGTCAAGAAAGTTTATTTCAGAAACTAAGACCAGTTCCTTGGTAGGAAACCAGGATCGAGGGGAAGTTGACAAAAGAAACTAAGACCAGTTCCTTGGTAGGAAACCAGGAACGAGGGGAAGTTTAAATCAGAAAATAAGACCAGTTCCTTGGTAGGAAACCAAGAACGAGGGGAAGTTTATTTCAGAAACTAAGACCAGTTCCTTGGTAGGAAACCAGGATCGAGGGGAAGTTGACAAAAGAAACTAAGACTAGTTCCTTGGTAGGAAACCAGAATCGATGGGAAGTTGAGAAAAGAAACTAAGACCAGTTCCTTGGTAGGAAACCAGGATCGAGGGGAAGTTTACTTTTTATAAGCATCATTGCTTAGCTAAAGAAGATGAATACGTAAGCTACCATTCATAACCACCATCAAAATTTCGGGTATTTTGATATTTAATCCTCTTGCAGCCCGAATGCCCGAATACCTTCGTCATTCACACCTTCGGGTCCAAGAAGATTAAATAGGGGCATCTGTCATACCCCAAATTTTGACCACTAAGATTTCCCATCATTGTGCAAATCATCATCACAATATGGAGGAACCATTTTATTTCATCAGTCTCCCCAAAGATGGGTGAGCACCCACTATAATCAAAATTAGGGTTTGAAGCCCTCTCTGATTGTTTAGACAAAGGATCAATCAAGAAATGACATGATCTTCAACTTGTCTAACCTCTCAAATATCCACAATGGATCAAAAGGACTCCCACTCCAAGGATTAAGCACAAAGCTGCTCCCTTATAAGTGGATCAAGTCTCAAGATCAACAGGGTCACCAAATTAAGGTTTTGGTCGACCAGGGCCTCCAGATGGGAAATTTTCATCTGGGAACAAGCCAATGACCCAAAACATAACCTAATATACTCCATGGAACCTCATGGACCCATTCACCAAGTCAATTTGACCTCAGGGGATGCATTCATCAAAAATCAGGAATTAGGGTTTCTTGACCTAATTCACCCCTAAGTTGACTTTTGGGACAAATCATGAACCAAGACCTCAAGAGAGAGTTTGAGGGTCTCTAATGAACTATATTGATCCATTTGGAACAATGGATTAATCCAAGAAGCTTGAGCAACAAGTCTCAATTTCATCTGCACCACAATTAGGGTTTCAAGGGAAAAGTCAACTGTAACTTTGACTTTTGACCTAGACATGCTCCCAAACCCTAGGACATACATCAATATACCCTATGACACCCATGGAACATGTCCATCAAGTTTGATTTAGGTCAAGGACATGATTTTATGAAGAATTGCACAGTTTGGAATTCATCTGATAAAAAGTCAATTGTGCATAAAAGTCAACTTTGACTTTTTGAGATTTTTCACCAAAATGGATTTTTAACCCTAAAATGATGTTTATGTATGATTTGAATCATCATTCATCAAGAAAAATCAAGAAAAGTTGGATAACTTGTAAAAGGGGTAACCATAAAAACTTAGAAAATTTTCTAAGTTAAAAATAAAGTGACAAAGGTACCAACTTTGGAGGACCGTAACTCCTAAACCACATGGCCATTTTCTCTCATCCAAAGATTGATTTGTAGCTCTCATTACCCTCTACAAAAACTTCAACTAGACCTAACTCTAATTCATTAAGGATTTTGAGTTATGGAGTGATCAAAATGGCTGAAAAGTGAAAATGGCACTTTTTCCAACACTCAGTGAAATTTTCACTAAGTCAGAATCTGCCTTCACTTTTTGCCAAATGTAGGGGAATTTTTCACTTGGATTCAAAAGAGATCAAAACCAAACATGTTCCAACAGTTGTTGTATGATGTAGGGACTTTCCAAAATGACCAAGAACATTGCCAAATTCCATTTGAGTCATGAGATATGACATTGGAAAGTTTCCTTGCTGAAATCTGTCAAGGCAAGGCAGAATTTGCAACTTTGCTCGATTTGCCAAAATCAGCCAAATCCAATTGCTCCTATCCACTTGGACACCGCAGAGGATTGAATCTAAAGGGGACAATCACTGAGCCAAGCCTCCAAAGTCCATGGAACAAGAAATAGCATGTTGAACCTAGAAAGGCCAAAATAGGGACAAGACTTCAAATTTGGATTGGAGCATTCAATGGAAGCATCAAGGTGGCATGGACTAAGCCATTCTCATCTAAAATCAGTCAAGACTTATCCAAGACCAAGGGAACCAAAGCTCTGTGCCCTAACCTCTAGTCAATGGCTAGAGGAGACTTGAAATTCCATTGGACAACATTGAACAAACACCTGTTGCAGTTGCCATTCACTGTGGATCCCAAAACAAACTTGCTCTACTATAAATAGAGCTCAATTGTGATCAGTTTGAGTACACCAAAGCCATCTAACAGATTCTTTCCTCAAAATCTCTTTCTCTTGGCAAAAATGCCTTTCTTAGCAAGGTAGCTATCGGGTTTTGAGTTTGAGAGCTTTTCCAATCAAACCAATCACTCACACGCCTCACATACATCACATATGAGCTGATCAAACACTTAGATCACTTCTGAAACACCAATTTCACAAAATCACCAGCTGGTTGCTCAAATTTTCAAACAAGGTGCAGCTGAGGTACCACAAAGTGATCCAGCCAATTTCCATCAAGTCCAAGCATTCAAACACAATCCATAGGGTGTAGGGAAGCTGTTCAGATCATCACCACTCATTTGTAACACCTCCAAATCAAAAATCACATTGCACTTGCTGTCACGACCGAGAGGTAAGCACATACTTGGTCATCTCTCAATCTATACATATTTCCTCGCACAATAATTTGGCCATATGTTCATAATCATGCATGGAATGTTTCCCCTCAATAAATTGCATTGTTTGAATCGTGAATCAAAAATCCTAGCCTTCATGCAGAAATTAGGGTTCTTGAGGTTTCTTTGTGATTTCATGTTTTATGTTTAATTTAAATGAAATTAAGTGTTATAGACATGATCGTGAGGTTGAAATGAGCATAATGATATGTGGATTGCATGTTATAATCAAGTATTCAGTGAGATTGAGGAGAAAATGCAAATCAGCCAAACCCAGAACACGCGCGTGTTCTTGGTGTGTTCTTGGCGCCATTTTTGAATAATTTGAATATTTGAATTTTGTTATTTTGTTTAATTGATTCAAAAATTAATTTCTCTCTGAGTTTTAATGATTTTGAGTTGATTCTTTTTTTAATAATTCACAAAAATGTTAAAATATTTTATTTTCCCAAAAAATTCCAAAAATATTATTTATTTCATATAATTGATATTTTTGAAAAGAATTAATATTTTAATTGTTTTTGACATTTTAAATATTTTTTCTACATTGATTTTGCAACTTTTAATGCTTTCTAATTATTTTGTAGGTCAATACTCAATTTTTGAAGCATTAATCCAAGATCACAATTTGTTTTTCATATGTTAAACAATTTGGATCATTTTAATTAAATTTTTATTCAATTAAATACATTTTTGAAAACAAATTAGGGTTTTTGGATTAATTCAACCCTCATCAATCATTTTCAAAACATTTGGGCCTCTTGAGAGAGTGTAAGACTCAATATTTTTTGACCAAATCATTTTTTGGGCCTCAGTGTATTGTATAAGTCCCGATACCGTCAAAAACAAACGGCGCGATCGTCGCCTTTTCAAAATAACCTTGGGCCTCTCCTCGAGCTATAAGACCCATTCAAAACACTTTTGGGCCTCTATTAGAGTGTAAGACCCAATCCCCTTTTAACCAAAACATTTTGGGCCTCACTTATTGTATAAGTCCCTTTGCGTTAAAAGAAAACCTCGGCGCGATCACCATTTTTAAACGAAAAATCATCAGGGCCTACCCTCGTGTTATAAGCCCCACTCTTTTTCTTTAAACTTTTTGGGCCTCTTGAGAGAGTGTAAGACCCATCCCTTTTGTACAAAAAACCTTTTGGGCCTCAGTCACTTGTATAAGTCCCTCTGTACAAATTCAACAGTGCGCTCACTGATAAAACCCTGGGTCACTCCTTGAGCTGTAAGCCCCAAATCTTTCTTTTTCAAAGCACTTTCTCCTTTGATTTTGAATATACTTTTGTTTTCAATCTTTCTTTGTTGAACAACTAACCAAACAGCATGGAAGCTCTACAACCGAGTAAGTGGTTATTGCTTTCGTTTACCGCTTTCATATACATATAACTGTATTGTGGGGCTGTTTCACTGTATGTCTTCTTTCATAAACTCATATCAACTGTGTAATAATAGTATAGATATTTCGAGTTTTCCCGACAACTACGTCTAGAACTAGGTGACGCCGTTTCGTTTATTCGTAGAAATAGACAACTAGATCCCCAATAGGATCACCAGATACAGTCTTCTCTTCGGCTGTCCTCATTAGGAATCGTCAAGAAACTCTACTCCCCAAGATGAATGTCTTCTCCGTGAATGGCATCTTTGAGTTTCTTCCAAATTCTCGAATTTCCTGACTTGATGTATTCCTTGTGAATAGCTTGCCTTGAATTTCTCAGGGTTTGGGGACCCACGGGCTTCCTAAAAGCATCGGCCTCCTCTTGGGCATCGTACAAGGACCCACAGGCTTCCTAAAAGCAACCTAGCCTCCTATTGGGCTTAGTACAAGGACCCTACGGCTTCTTAGAAGTATTCACAACCTCCTCTTAGGCTTCGTATAATGATCTCTTCCTCCGGGAATGACAGCCTCCTCTTGGGCTTAGTACAAAGACCTGTCGGCTTCTTAAAAGTTTGCAGCCTCCTCTTGGGCTTCGTATAAATTGTCCCAACGACCTCCTAAAGGTATAGAAACAGAACCTAGTCACCTTTATAGAACAGTCCTTTCAAGAGTCTACTACTGTTTCTCAAAGCATAGTACAGAAGACGAAACTCTAGACTCGGACAGTCTGATTTCCTTGAGTCTCAAAGACATTCTCAAGCACCCCTTCGTTAAATAGGAAGGAAACCCATAGACTCGTACAGTCTCAATACCATTCGGATTTCCCGCTTCCTTAAAGAACAGGAATAACCCGGATCCTTAAATCAAATCCATGATTACAGTGTTGCTCATATAAGAACTGATTTTCTCCTTTAAATCAGTATATTGGACCTGTCACTCAACTGAAATAGTCACCATAGCCTCCTCTTGGGCTTTATACAATGATTCTCCCCAGCAGAGCAAACAATTTTAGCCTCCATCTCGGGCTTTATACGAGATACCAAAAGACTTCATCGTCGAGTTAAAACCTTTTAGCCTCTCTCTCGGGATTTGTACGAGACACATATTAGCCTCCTCTTAGGCTTTGTATAAGACAACCACTGGTTGATCCAATCAACCTTTTAGCACCAAAGTTGTGCCTCGTTCACAGTACACAAACATCAACAACTCCTTCCCCTTCATCTAATCGCTGTTAGCGGCAAGCCTCTAGATCATCTACATCCTTGCCACTATCCCTCTTTTAGCATGAGAAATTCCTAAGGAAAGATAGCATTGCTCTACACTGAGTTAAAGTCTTCTCCTTCAGGTTAAAGGCCCCTTATAAAGGAAATTATTGCATTGCTAGGATCCGCGTATCCCGGTTAAAGTAATCCTCCCTTTATAATCAGTCACCTAACGGTTGTGACAAACAACCCCCTCTTTAGAGGTGACAAATTCTTTCTAAAGTCAAACTCTTTTAGCTTCATACCTTGGGCTTTGAACAAGAAACAAATAGACTTATCAGCTTCACATCTTGGGCTTTGAACAAGATACAAATCACCTTTCGCTTCACGTCTTGGGCTTTGAACAAGACACCAAAAACACCCATTTCCTCCCATAGAATAGGAGGAACTACGAACGCTCTGATTTCCTTGTTTCGGTAAACGGGAATACGTAGGCATAAGATTGAAAGAAAAATCTTAGCGAGCACAATCAACAAAAAACCCAAATCCCATACTCTCACATCAAAAAGCATCAATCCTAACATCCTAACCCTTGTTCCCCGCTAGAAAGTCCTAGAAAGAAAGAAAACCGTATTGGCGAAAATACAAATAACCAGTACAAAGGCCCCCCCACATTGATAGCATTCGTAACCTAACAGACCGCTGTTTAAACTCAGTATGCAAGCAGGGTTAATTGAAGACATCTATTTCCCTTCCTTATTCAGCTCACAATTGGATAAAAAATGAACCGACCTATAGTCTAAGCTCAAACCGCAGAGAGCGACCAGCGCTTAAGAACCGCGTCCAAAATCGCTCGCTACACTATGCTTTGAGAAACAGTAGTAGACTCTATGAAAGGATTGTTCTATGAAGATGACTAGGTTCTGTTCCTATACCTCTAGGAGGTCGTCGGGACAATTTGTACAAAGCCCAAGAGGAGGCTGGAAGCTTTTAAGAAGCCGACGGGTCCTTGTACTAAGCCCAAGAGGAGGCTATCATTCCCGGAGGAAGAGATCAATATACGAAGCCTAAGAGGAGGCTGTGAATACTTCTAAGAAGCCGTAGGGTCCTTGTACTAAGCCCAAGAGGAGCCCGGGTTGCTTTTAGGAAGCCTGTGGGTCCTTGTACGATGCCCTAGAGGAGGCCGATGCTTTTAAGAAGCCGATGGGTCCCCAAACCCCGAGAAATTCAAGGCAAGCTATTCACAAGGAATAGATCAAGTCAGGAAAGTTCGAGAATTTGGAAGAAACTCAAGAGATGCCATTGACGGAGAAAAGATCATCCCTGGGGAGTAGAGTTTCTTGACAAGTGCTTTTAAGAAGCCTGTGGGTCCCCAAACCTCGAGAAATTCAAGGCAATGCTATTCACCGAGAATAGATCAAAGTCAGGAAAGTTCGAGAATTTGGAAGAAACTAAAGAGATGCCATTCACGGAGAAAAGATCATCTCTCGGGAATAGAGTTTCTTTGACAACTTCTAAAGGTGACAGTCTATGAAAGGGTTCATAGAGAATGCTGCCTTTCATATCTCCATATTGTTTAACCCCAAGAGGAGGGAAGACTGTGTCTGGTAATCCTATGGGGATCTAGTTTTGACTATTTAAGAGTGATTGAAACGGCTTTACCTAGTGCTAGACGTAGTTACCGGGGAAACTCTAAATATCTATACTATTATTACACAGTTGATATGAGTTTATGAAAGAAGACTTACGGCGAAACAGCCCCACAATACAGTTATAAGTATATGAAAGCAGTAAATGAAAGCAATAACCACTTACTCGGTTGTAGAGCTTCCATGCTGTTTGGTTAGTTGTTCAACAAAGAAAGATTGAAAACAACAGTATATTCAAAATCAAAGGAGAAAGTGCTTTGAAAAAGAAAGATTTGGGGCTTACAGCTCAAGGAGAGGCCCAGGGTTTTATCAGTGAGCGCACTGTTTGAATTTGTACAGAGGGACTTATACAAGTGACTGAGGCAAAAAAAAAAGGTTTTCTGTACAAAGGGATGGGTCTTACACTCTCTCAAGAGGCCCAAAAACTTTTAAAGTAAAAGAGTGGGGCTTATAACACGAGGGTAGGCCCAGATGATTTTTCGTTTAAAATGGCGATTGCTCCGAGGTTTTCTTTTAACGCAGAGGGACTTATACAATAAGTGAGGCCCAAAAATGTTTTGGTTAAAAGGGGGTTGGGTCTTACACTCTATTAGAGGCCCAAGTGTTTTGAATGGGTCTTATAGCTCGAGGAGAGGCCCATAGTGTTTTTTAAAAGGCGACGATCGCACCGTTTGTTTTTGACGGTATCGGGACTTATACAATACACTGAGGCCCAAAATGTTTGGTCAAACAAAGGTTTGGGTCTTACACTCTATTAGAGGCCCATGAGTGTTTGACAATGATTTGTTTGAGTGAAAAATCAAAGAAACCCTAATTTTATTCTTTAAAAGTAAATATTTAAAGAAAATCAATGAAAAATACCAAATAGGTTTGAATAAACCACTTGTGATTTTTGTTTAAGGTTTGAAAAATGAGGTATAAATCACAAGAGATATTAAAACTCATTTGGCGTTGATTTGTCAAGATGAATACTCATTTTAAAATGCTTAAAAACAAATAAAAATGAATTTATTCACAAAAATACTAATTATATTAAATAAATAAAATAAACTCAATTTTTTTGGGGAATAAAAAATTTCAACATTTTTGTATTTTTTGCAAAAAGAACCAACAAAAAATAATTAAAATTGAAAGAGTTATTAATTTCCCAAATAATTAACAAAACATGAAAATAGTTGGAAAAATAGCAAAAATGTGAAAAATCACAAAATGGCATGGGTGGGGTTTGAACCCACGACCTCAAGCATACAAGGCGCGCGTTTTACCGCTGGGGTGGTGATACATCCATTGTTTGAAATGAAACAACAAATATACAAGGTATGACTTGGTTTTGGCTTGCCCAAGGCAAGTTTTGGCTCCAAAACGTGAAGGTCATAACCTTCTCAATTCTTAATGGTTTGAGACAAAATTTATATGTATCTGGGCCAGAATTTCACAAGGAATCCAATGGTAGTGGTGGTTTTTTCAGATCACACTCCCTCCTCAAAACCCGATGGTGGTTTTGAAAATGACCTATAATTGCATTTTCTATGCTACACTTTGATACAGGCATGAATTACATGATCAATTGGCACAAACACAACACATATGATATGTATAATAGATGCATACTCAGTGGACTTCAAATGCACACATGTTTTGGTGAGTGCAAGTTGAGAGGCTTACCCTTCTTTGGGATTTTGGAGTTTTCTCTACAATCTACCAACCCTTTTGCTCCAGATATGAATTTATGCCTTGAACCACCTCAAATGATCCCTTGGATGCTTTTAGGATGGTTGGAATCAGCTGGTACCTCCAAAAACACAAACAGTCCCTTTCTTGCAAAAGGGGTCAAAAGTGACCAAAATAACAACTCTCTCAAATGGTGTTCCAGATGGGGGGAACCATTTGGGATAGTTCAAGGATGATATTTGGAGTGTGTTTGAGGTTTTATATGGTTTGGAAAGTGACTGAATCAAGACATGGCTTGAAAAATACAAAAAAAAGCCTATTTTGAGGTTTTGAGAGGTGACTTTGTAATTTTGTGATTACAGGTCACTTGTGATAGTTTGCACAGCTTACATATGATATATATGAGGTGTGTGTGTGATTGATTGTTATGGAATTGCTCTCTAGCTCAAAAACTCAATGTTACTTGCTTTGGAAGGTAAATTTGAGGTGAAAGAAGAGGTTTTGAGGAAAGCATCTGTTTGATGGCTTTGGTGTACTCAAACTGAACACAATTGAGCTCTATTTATAGTGGAGCAAGTTTGTTTTGGGATCCACAGTGAATGGCAACTGCAGCAGGTGTTTGTTCAATGTTGGCCAATGGAAATGCAAGTCTCCTCTAGCCATTGACTAGAGGTTAGGGCACAGGGTTTTGGTTCCCTTGGTCTTGGATAAGTCTTGACTGATTTCAGATGAGAATGGCTCAGTCCATGCCACCTTGATGCTTCCATTGAATGCTCCAATCCAAATTTGAAGTTTTGTCCCTATTTTGGCCATTCTAGGTTCAACATGCTTTTTCTTGTTCCAAGGACTTTAGAGGCTTGGCTCAGTGATTGTCCCCTTTAGATTCAATCCTCAGATGTGTCCAAGTGGATAGGAGCATTTGAATTTGGCTGATTTTGGCAAATCGAGCAAAATTGCAAATTCTGCCTTGCCTTTAACCGATTTCAGCAAGGCAATTTTCCAATGTTATATCTCATGACTCAAATGGAATTTGGCAATGTTCTTGGTCATTTTGGAAAGTCCTTACATGATACAACAACTGTTTGAACATTTTGGTTTTGATCTCTTTTGAATCCAAGTGAAAAACCCCCCTACATTTGGAAAAAAATGAAGACGGATTCTGACCTAGTGAAAATTTCACTAAGTGTTGGAAAAAGTGACATTTTCAATTTTCAGCCATTTTGATCACTCCATAACTCAAAATCCTTAATGAATTGGACTTAGGTCTAGTTGAAGTTTTTGTAGAGGGTAATGAGGGCTATAAATCCATCTTTGGATGAGGAAAAATGACCTTGTGGTTTAGGAGTTATGGTCCTCCAAAGTTGGTACCCTTGTCACTTTATTTTTAACTTAGAAGATTTTCTAAGTTTTTATGGTTACCCCTTTTACAAGTTATCCAACTTTTTTTTATTTTTCTTGATGAATGATGATTCAAATCATACATTTACATCATTTTAGGGTTAAAAATCCATTTTGGTGAAAAATCTCAAAAAGTCAAAGTTGACTTTTGGGCACAGTTGACTTTTTATCAGATGAATTCCAAACTGTGCAATTCTTCAGGAAATCATGTCCTTGACCTAAATCAAAATTGATGGACATGTTTCATGGATGTCATAGGGTGTATTGAATCATGTCTTAGGGCTTGGGAGCATGTCCTGGTCAATAGTCAAAGTTACAGTTGACTTTTTCCTTAAAACCCTAATTGTGGTGCAGATGAAATTGAGACTTGTTGCTCAAGCTCCTTGGATTAATCCATTGTTCCAAATGGATCAATATATTTCATTAGAGACCTTCAAACCCTCTCTTGAGGTCTTGGTTCATGATTTACACCAAAAGTCAACTTAGGGGTGAATTAGGTCAAGAAACCCCAATTCCTGATTTTTGATGTATGCATCCCCTGAGGCAAAATTGACTTGGTGATTGGGTCCATGAGGTTCCATGGAGTATATTAGGTTGTGTTTTGGATCATTGGCTTGTGCCCAGATGAAATTTTTCGATCTGGAGGCCCTGGTCGACCAAAACCCTAATTTGGTGACACTATCGATCTTGAGGCTTGATCCACCTAGAAGGGAGTAGCTTTGTGCTTAATCCTTGGAGTGGGAGTCCTTTTTGATCCTTTGTGTATATTTGAGAGGCTAGACAAGTTGAAGATCATGTCATTCCTTGATTGATCCTTTGTCTAAGGCTCAGAGAGGGCTTGAAACCCTAATTTTGATTGTAGTAAATGCTCAACAACCCTTGAGGAGATTGATGAGGCATGATGGTTCATCCATATTGTGATGATGATTTGCACAATGATGGGAAATCTTAGTGGTCAAAATTTGGGGTATGGCAGATGCCCCTATTTAATCTTCTTGAACCCGAAGGTGTGAATAACGAAAGTATTCAGGCATTCGGGGTGCAAGAGGATTAAATATCGGAATACCCGAAATTTTGATGGTGGTTATGAATGGTAGCGCACGCATTCATCTTCTTTTGCTAAGCAATGATGCTTAGAAAAGGTAAAACTTCCCCTCGATCCTGGTCTTCAGCCAAGGAACTGGTCTCAGTTGCGGAAACAAACTTCCCCTCGATCCTGGCTTCCTACCGAGGAACTGGTCTTAGTTTCTTAAGTAAACTTCCCCTCGATTCTGGTTTCCTACCAAGGAACTGGTCTCAGTTTCTTTTGTCTATAAACTTTCTTGACAAGGAACGCTATTCGTAGCGGTTTTCCTCAAACTTCTCGCCGAATTTTCCTAGGGAGATGCCATTTGAGTAGAAAATGTTTTGATGTCAGACTTGCTGGGGAACCCAGTCGTCTGAGTTGTAGAGTTGCACAAACTTCTCCGTTGGAGACGCGATTTGCCGACTCTATCTGGGGAAAGCGAGTCTCTTGAGAGGCTGCTTCTGCGTGGGATCTTACATCATACTTTTCTCAGGATCTTCCCGGAGAAATGCCATATGATGGGGTCCAATTTTTAGGTGTCGATGACCTTTTTATCAGCGGCTTTTTTTAGAGAAAAACTATTGTACTGCTGAATCTCTGATTATGAGGCTTTCTCTGAGGATTTTCCTTAATCCGGGAAAGCAAGCATATCATCTTCAATGGCGAAGAGTGATGCTTATTGAACGTTCTCTGGTCTTTCAGAGGTTCA
The DNA here is from genome assembly GCA_022829125.1 of Lathyrus tuberosus. Classification (NCBI taxonomy): domain Eukaryota; kingdom Viridiplantae; phylum Streptophyta; class Magnoliopsida; order Fabales; family Fabaceae; genus Lathyrus; species Lathyrus tuberosus. Next base: position 2,569,109 of record JALAZF010000431.1, on the reverse strand, counting down.
AGTTATCAAAGTGGTCGAGTGCCGACCCTAATCTAGAGATACACTGGAAGCGAGATTGTCCAAACATAGCATTTCCTAACGAGGCAAGAACTAACAACTCGATTGAGAGGACTGTTATCACTAGGGGACAAGGCCGACTAGAGTGATAGTGATGCAATATGAAATGTGAATGCAAATCAATAATGCATGATGTATGTATGTATATGCTGACAAAACCGACGCGACATACAAACTAAAAGATGAACATGACTGGATACTCGACCATCGCGGGGCTTGTAGAGATATCGCTAGTTCAAGATAGCAATTCCACCTTGCTTAGGAGAGATAGTCACTGTGGGGAATATCGTCGAACGGGCTTAGGAGATAAGAACTCGGCCGAGGTGTGTCAGACGAAACAAGGTCTCTGACACAGTTGATCCCTTCATTTAGGCGTAATGGGCCTAGAAGGAGTACTTTGATTCTGCACTTTGAGGTTCGAACACCTTTAGAGACGCGATTGATGTTCTTTCGATGTTTAACAGTCAAAAGAAATTGCCATCTCTATTTAAAAAAGCAGAAAAAATTTTATCAAGTAAATTCATTTTTGTTTTATTTCAAGAATCGTTAATCATGTTAAAAACGTCGTTCTGTAAAGCTAAAACAAATAAGAATTACAAACAAAAGCACTAGGGCTCAAATTTTATTGATAAGATGGAGATCAGCCAAACGCGTGATTCCAAAGAGTATACACAAAGTTTGAAAATGGTAATTTACAGGGAAAAGGGCTACGTTGAAATATAATGACCACTATCCTTCTACCAACTTTGAATTTTGGGCATCCTGAGCTTCCGTCGAAGATGACCTTGACCAGAGTTTTCTGACAGATGATGTAACTGCTACTGCTGAGGGATTTGCCTCTGTTGAACATAGTTACTTGCCATTATCCCTAATTTTTGCCTGGATTGTACTGTGATGTTTCCAATCCACCGGGATGACCTTTTTTTTCTTTTTTATTTTTTTTTATGTCTCTAATTTTGCCTGGACCGCCCTTTCGGGTTTTCAATCCACTGAGACGTTTTTTTTAGGCAAAGTATTTCTTAACTACATCAACATTCGTGGGGTAGGGAAATTCCTCTCTGTCCATGGTTGCAAGTCTCAAGGCGCCGCCTGAGAAAGCTTTCTTGACCACATTAGGGCCGTCATAATTCAGAGTCCACTTGCCCCGGGAATCAGTGAGAAAAGATTGTATCTTCTTGAGCACAAGGTCTCCTTTCCTGAAGATTCGGGGTCGGACCTTTTTGTCGAACGCCTTCTTCATTCTCTGTTGATACAACTGACCATGGCATAGAGCCGTGATTCGCTTCTCTTCGATCAGATTCAGTTCGTCGTGTCGGCTTTGAGACCATTCAGCTTCTGTAAGCTTAGCTTCCATCAATACCCGGATTGATGAGATCTCTACTTCTATGGGGAGCACTGCTTCCATGCCATATACTAGAGAAAAAGGGGTACCCCCTGTTGAAGTGCGGACAGACGTGCGATAACTGTGAAGAGCAAGGGGTAGCATCTCGTGCCAGTCTTTATAGGTTACAACCATCTTTTGAACGATCTTCTTGATGTTCTTATTGGCCGCTTCTACTGCTCCGTTCATCTTGGGTCGGTAGCGAGATGAGTTATGGTGTTCAATCTTGAACTCTGCACAACTCTTTCATCATCTTATTGTTCAAGTTAGATCCATTATCATTAATGATCTCGCTTGGAACACCATAACGGCAGATGATATTGTTTTTGATAAATCGGGCCACCACTTGTTGGGTTACATTAGCGTATGACGCTGCTTCGACCCACTTGGTGAAATAGTCAATGGCTACTAGGATGAACCGATGTCCGTTTGAAGCCTTGGGCTCAATCATTTCAATCATGTCGATTCCCCATATCGAGAATGGCCATAGGGAAGAGAGAACTTTGAGATGTGATGGCGGTACATGAATTTTTTCGGAGTATATCTGACACCTGTGACACCTCCTCATGTACTTGTAGCAGTCGGATTCCATTGTCAACCAATAGTACCCTGCTCTTAGAATTTTTCTCGCCATTGCGTGTCCATTGGCATGAGTGCCAAAGGATCCTTCATGAATTTCTTTCATAAGCATGTCTGCTTCTGGTCTGTCGACGCATCGGAGCAAAACCATGTCAAAATTTCTCTTATAGAGAGTGTCACCGCTCAGGAACAAGTTTCCAGCCAATCTTCTGAGGGTCTTTCTATCTTTTCTTAGTGCCCCAGGTGGGTACTCTTGTTTCTGAAGGAAGCATTTGATATCGTGATACCAAGGTTTGTCGTCTATGACTGCTTCAATCGTAAAGATGTAGGCGGGCCGTTCAAGGCGCGTGATGTCAATCTTAGGTATGTCATTCCATTGACCTACACTAATCATGGAAGAGATAGTGGCTAATGTATCAGCCATGTGATTCTCCTCACGAGGGATGTAATGAAACTCAACTCTGTCGAAGAAAGGTAGCAACCTTCTCGCGTAATCTTTGTAAGGAATCAATCCTGATTGGTATGTGTTCCAATCTCCTTTTATCTGATTGATAACCAGGGCTGAGTCGCCGTATACGCCCAAGTTTTTGATCCTTAAATCAATCGCTTCCTCGACACCCATAATACAAGCTTCGTATTCGGCCTCATTGTTCGTACATTTGAACATAAGTCTGGCAGTGAAAGGAATGTGGGTACCTTGAGGGGTAACAATGATTGCCCCAATTTCGTTTCCATAATGATTAACTGCTCCATCAAAGATAAGTCCCCATAGGGAACCTGGTTCTGGCCCTTCACTGGGTAACGGTTCATCGCAATCTTTCATTTTTAAATACATGACATCTTCGTTTGGGAAGTCAAACCCAATTGATTCTTGATCATCAATCAGTTGATGAGCCAAATGATCGGCTAAAATACTTCCTTTAACGGCTTTCTGAGCATGGTACTCTATGTCATATTCTGATAACAGCATCTGCCAACGGGCAATCCTTCCCGTAAGAGCAGGTTTTTCGAAAACATACTTAATTGGATCCATTTCGGAGATTAACCAAGTAGTGTGACGAATCATATATTGGCGCCATTTTAATCTGGTTATAGCCCGAGAATCCATCCATGAAGGAGAATACTTTGAACTTTGTTGTACTGTCTACCAGCATGTCAATGTGTGGTAAAGGAAAGTCGCCCTTTGGACTTGCCTTGTTCAGATCTCTATAATCAACACACATTCTGACCTTTCCGTCCTTTTTGGGAATGGGTACGATGTTGGCTAACCATTGAGGATATTCAGATGTAGCGAGGAAACCCGCGTCAATATGTTTTTGTACCTCCTCTTTGATTTTGATGGCCATGTCCGGGTGAGTGCGTCTCAACCTTTGCCTTACTGGCGGACATTCCGATCTTAACGGTAAGTGATGTTCCACGATGCTGGTATCCAACCCTGGCATATCCTGATAGGACCAAGCGAACACATCGGGGAATTCTTTGAGAAGCTTTATCAAACCCTCTCTGGCAGTTGGACTGAGCAGTGCTCCGATCCTGATTTCGTTTCTCTCTTGCTCTGAACCCAAAGTTTACCGTTTCCAACGTCTCTTTGTGAGGTTCAATGGACCTTTCCTCTTCTCTGAGTAGTCGGGAGATCTCTTCTGGAATTTCGTTGTCATTTTCTTCTTCAGCCTCGAATACCGGGAACTCAAAGTTGGGAGAAGGCATCGGATCGTATGTTTCAACTGGGTTTAAAACAAGCAATCTGCATGACGTGATGATTCGTGTTTAGAAGAGATAGAGGAAAATGCAAGTGTTTGCAGTGTATTTATTCTATTACTGCTTGTTTTTATTATTTAATTATTTTTTAGGATTACCATTTTCTGAAAAAGCAAAAAGAGAAAACAGTAATTAATGCGGAAATTACAGAACGACGTTATTTTATTAATGAACAAGTCGATTCTTGAAACTACAGCCCTATAAAACAAAACTCTGTCGCTTTGGACGAAGCGAAGAGGGAAATTTGCAGAAAGCGAGCCCTATCAAAACATTCGTTTCACCTGGGCAGGTTGAAAGGTTAAAAGATGGCAATTACTTTGACTGGTGAACGATCTTCGGAACCTCGACGGCAATCCATTGGCGGCGAACTCCTTGGTGAATCACAAAGTCTGGCACCTTTCTCAATTTGTCTTCAGAAATAACACTGATTTCTGGTGGAGCAGGATCATTAGAATCTGTTTCCCAGGCAGAGTTGTCGTAGGAGAATTCCTCAGTTGCATTTTGCATAGCATTTGTGCTCTCAGCTGTATCTCCCCATCCAGTTGGCTGGATGTCTTCGAACCTGATACGAGAGCGTCCAAACGCAGTGTACTTGACCATAATGTTGTATTTTCCACTTGGTTCTCTCAGAGTGTCCCAAACTTCTTTGGAACTGGAGGAGTCATCCCTCTCAATGACGTTGACCTCGGGAAAAGCATAGTTGATAAATTCTAGTCCGACGAACGTTGCAATTTCATCTTCATGTTGAGTAGTTTCTGAATGACCTGAGTGTTGATCCCATGACATGGTGGGCACACAGGTATTCTGTTCAATGACGGTCAGCTGAGTTTCATTGTTCGGCTGACTTTCTTTCCCCAAGTTTCCTGGGTAAGGCTACCACATTGGCAGACCATCCATTGGGCCATAGTAGTTGTAGTCAAAGTTGTCTTTCATCGGAGTGTCCTCCTCTAATGAATTTGGCGGAGCGCGGTATCCTTCCGGATCACAATCCCCGTATATCATTTTGATGTCTGACCTGGGTATAACTCTCGGACTCTCTGTAGGAAAGAAAAAAGGTATAGGAACCTCTTCTTGAGACATATAACCGTCCTCGTAAAGATATGACTTCCATTCTTCATCTGTGTCAGAGGGATTTTCCTCATTGATAGCATGTACCGCTTGAGACACTGGGTGAAGGAAACCTCCACTGTGGAAGAAGCTTTGAAGTGGATGAAGACTTTCATCGTTGGCAGCTGTCCGGGTATAGGTTGCAAAAAAACCAAGACCCTTCTTTGTTTTATTATCAATAGGAATGACAAGCTGTCCCCATCCTGTCGTATCGGTACTCTCGACCGCTTTGAGAGCATCTTTGTATGAGGAAATCGAGGTTCCTCCTTTGAACTGATTGTCTTTGCTTATCGACAGTGCTTGGAACTGAGTTCCAATAACCTCCTCGGGTTCTATACCAGTAGATGATGATAAGTTGCTTATAAGCAAGGCTTGTTCTCCACAGACTGTGACAAGTTGATCGTTCTGAACGAACTTTAGCTTTTGGTGGAGGGTTGAAGTAACCGCTCCAGCTTGATGTATCCAAGGTCTTCCTAATAAACAACTGTATGTTGCCCGGATATCCATGACCTGGAAAGTGACTTGGAAAGTGTGAGGACCAATAGTTATGGGAAGATCAACTTTGCCGATAACTGTTTTTCTGGATCCGTCGAATGCCTTGGCGACGACCTCGCTGATTCTCATCAGAGAGCCTTTAAATGATAACTGCATCAAAGTAGACTTCGGCATAACATTCAGGGTTGACCCTGTGTCTACCGGTACGCTGGCTAAAGCATTGTCCTGGTAGTTAACTGTGATATTGAGCGCCATGTTATGATGGCGACCCTCTTCGGGTAATTCCTCATCACTAAATCCCAAATTATTGCAGGAAGTGATGTTAGAGACAATTCTATCGAACTGTCTGATTGTTACATCCTGTTCCACAAAGGCTTGCTCCAAGACTTTTTGTAGAGCCTCCTTATGCGCTTCTGAACTGAGTAACAGTGATAATACCGAGATCTTTGAAGGAGTCTGTAACAGTTGATCAACAATGTTGTATTCACTCCTTTGGATGAGCTTCAGCATCTCATTATTAGTTTTCGAAAGGTAGGGATTACTGGATCGACCGACTGGTGGATCGGGAGCTTCCATCTGAAGTTCCTTTTCTTTGTTAGGTTCCCCAACTCCTCGGTTGAAGATTCTGCCACTCCGTGTTACACGACTGATGTCTGCAATATTCACGACGGAGGGTAATGGGATTTCTTTTCCATTTTCAAGGGTTGTTGCACCGTATTTGTAAGGAATTTCCTTAGCTGATTCATACGGTAGTGGTCCCGGTAGATAGATGACTACGGGAGCCCTCTGATTTTTCTGACCATCATAAGTAATCTCGATCCGTTCCCGGTTGGGAACTTTAGATTCGTCAAGTAGAGGGATGATGGCAAAAACATTCCTGGTCCTATGATGACTAGAGATGGTGACAACATCCTCAACTTGATCGGCAAGGTAATTCGGCGACCAGTTGGTGGGTCCAGAATCCGAATATGGACGAATTTCTCCACGGTCCACCTGCCCATGGAGACCTGCTCGCACAAGGTAGCACCCTTGGTTACTTTGCGAACAGACGCTACAACGGTCATAATTGTGTGGTGGCACCTGGCCACGCCCACTTTTAGTACAATGTAACCTCACTAGGTTAGCTTCCACTGATCGGACATCCCAACTCTGACGTCGAGTAGGATTCCCGTTACTCATACTAATTTGCTGAGTATCTTCATCCATATAGATTGGCATCCACCAGTGATTTAACAAGTGCTGAAGTGCCTCCTGGACGAGGGTACAACCTCGATCGTTTTCGCAACCCGCTTTACAACTTTGATAGTCATGTGATGTTAAGAATCCGAGTCGGACCTGTTCAGCATGTAACTCTACCAGGTTGGTATTCATCACGCGAATATCGAAGATCTGAACTATGTTGATTTGATAGGGATTCCTATCTTGGTAGTCTTGGATCCATCCAAGATCCATCTGACGTTGGAGGGCTTCTTGTACAAAAGAGCAACCCTGTTTGTTTACCGAGCAAGTCAGACAGGAATTGTAATCGTGACGCGGCTGATTATGATACTGGCTTTGCCTTGAGTGCATTGCCACCAAGTTGACATTCATTGCACGAATATCGTGGTTCTGAATGATGTTAGAATTCGTGTAAACCATGTTAACTCCACGAACTCGGTGCTCTTGGATACATCAGAGATCCATCTGTTCCTGTAGAGCTGCTTGCACTACAGAACATCCTTGGTTGTCTTTAGAGCAGATATCACATTGGTGATAGCTATGAGGTGGCACTTGGCCATATCCACTCTGTCTACAATGCATCTTGAATAGATTGGTTTTCAACAAGAGTACATCATGAATTTGATAGACGTTGTTAGTCTCCTTCTCAATCAGATTGACTTCAGCTTTCTCATGTTGAGGTAGCGGGTTCGTGAGAACATTGGGATTCGTATCCTTGAATGATAAGAGCCCGCTCCTAACAAGTTTTTGCACGTCAGACTTGAAATTGAGACAAGTCTCTATGTTATGACCTGGACCTCCTTGATGATAAGGGCACGTCTGATCCACCTTAAACCAAAAAGGTGGATTTTCCGGTACTATAAGAGGGGACTTAGTCTGAATGTGCCCCTTGGCTAGCAGTAATGGAAACAGCTTTGCGTACGTCACGGGTATAGGATCAAACCCTGATGGTCGTGTTGTACGGTTGTTGTTATATGGAGGACGAGCCTGCTGAAGAGGCTGTTGTGTCCTTTGCTGATCAGGTTGGCTTTGCAAAACCTGAGGTTGATAAGTGGGAACAGGCACAGGGCTAATAGCAGGAGTTACAACTGCTACTGGTTGATATCGACGCCTTTGATTTCCGAGAGAGATATTCCCAATATCTTGCTCTTTTTTCTTAGGAAGAGCACTACCGTATTTTTTAGTACCGCTCGTCGATTCAGTGTCTTTTACCAAACGTCCTTCTCAGACGGCTTCCTTAAGATGGACACCCATGCCGACCATCTCGGTGAAATCACTGGGTGCACTGGAAACCATTCGGTCATAGTAAAATGAGCTTAAGGTCTTTAAGAAGATTTTTGTCATCTCTTTTTCCTCAAGTGGCGGACAAATTTGAACGGCCATTTCACGCCACCTTTGAGCATACTCCTTAAAGGTTTCCTAGTCCTTTTGCGACATTGATCTGAGTTGATCTCTGTCGGGTGCCATGTCCAAATTGTATTTGTATTGTTGGATGAAGGCAGTACCAAGATCTCTGAATGTCCTGATCGTAGTACGGTTTAAACCCATGTACCATTTGAGTGCGGCACCAGTTAAACTATCCTGGAAGTAGTGAATCAGTAGGTCCTGATTCTCAGTTTGAGCTGACATCCGTCGAGCGTACATCACCAGATGGCTTTGAGGGCAAGAGTTACCCTTGTACTTTTCAAAGTCGGGAACCTGGAATTTGTGCGGAACTTTCACATTAGGGACCAAGCAGAGGTCTGCGGCATCCTTTCCAAATAGATCCTGACCGCGAATGGCTTGCAGTTCTTTCTGCATTCCGAGGAACTGTTCCTGGAATTCATCCATTCTATCGAACATAGTTTCCTTCTTACCAGAAGGTGTTGGTGGAATCTGTCCTTCCGGGACAGTGTGCACCACAGGGGGTGGTACCGTGACTACGGTGGCGAATCTTGGCATTTCCCGAAGTTTGTAACCTTCAGGAGTCTTCAGTATGCCCCTGGCATCTTCGTTTTCCCGAAGTTTGTAACCTTCAGGCCCAGCGGCTTCTATTGTGATTCCCTGATCTTCAGTGATCGGCGGAACATATCCTTCCGGGATATAGTTAACAGGCATGCCCCAAGGACGATCTTTCGGTATTTGATACCTAGGATCATACTTCTCCACTATGGGCGTTGAGGTGATCTCCTAGATCACAGTCCTTTGTAGCTGAGCTTCTGCCATGGCTTGCATGTCGTTACGAAGCTTTCTCATATCCTCTCTCATAGCGTCGATCTCTTCTTTCAACTCTCTGTTTTCTTCCTCAAGATCATCCATCTTTTTCTGACGATTGGCCCGAGTATTATACAAATGAGACAGTTTGACTCTAGAATCGAGACACAAATGTGAGATTCGTAGGGAAGAATAATGCGTTACGTGAGAATGATGAATGCAATGATTATATTAATTGTTTTTTTTGGTTTAATCAAAATAAACTTCGACAATTAGATTGCAAATATCAAACAGTGGGGAAGCCCCTTTTTATTGAATTTAAAGGATTACAGAAATGGAAATACAGTAGATTACAAGGTGCAGAAATAGAAACCTAAGCTAATGGGTCCCGAGTCCTCTCTAAAGAGAAATCGGGTGCTGATTCTGGTATCTTCCTTTCCTTTGACCGGGGCTCTTGGGCCGTTGTCGGGTTATCATTCCTTTGCCAGGTGAAAGGAGCGAACAAATTCCTTTGGTCATCTTGATTTTCTACAGCATGTTGCTCTAAAATCTCAATCAGAACATCCTTTTCTTTTAGTAATTGCTGTATTTTGATGCACTCTACGTCGAGGGTGCAGTACTTGTTCTTCAAAGACCTTCTTTCCCGTTGAACTTTGTTGAGAGTAACCTGAAGCTTTTCAGTCTCAGTCATGAAGTACATGACAGATTCCCTCGGCGGGAGATTTCCATAACGAGGATAAGGCATTTTTAGCTTGAGAGCTCTAGTTTGTACCCAATGGAGATAAGGCTCCACCGAGACACAGTCCGGTTTTCCTAGAGACTCTCGTCCTTTCTTATGAACGTGTTTCCAAGCTTGTACTATTTCCATCTTTAGTGCTCTGTCGTTTTCTCCTTCTTTGAAGAAAAGACCTTCCAGATGAACACCTAGTGGGACTTGGCTCATCGGGTATCCAAATTGACGGCGAACCAATACCGGATGGTAGTTGATTCCTCCTTTAGTTCCTATAAGGGATACATTGGGGAAGTTTCCACAACGGTCTATGATCCTGATTCCCTCATAAATCCTATTACACCAATCTATATCAGAGTTGGTAAGAGACATGATCTTCTGCGACCAACGTAAGGCACTCTTACAATCCCAAAAAGCAACAGACTTGGGCAAGTGAGAGATAAACCATTTATAAAGCAGAGGTACACAGCATGTGATCTCCCCTCCACTGTACAAATTTCCCAAGTGTACAGAATGAAACGCATCTGCGAGCAAATTCGGTACCGGGTTTCCAATGAGAAAAACCTTAATGGCGTTAATATCGACGAAGTTATTGATGTTGGGAAACAAAAATAACCCGTAGGTGAGCAAGACAAAGATGCTTTCAAAAGCAGTCACGTTTTCTATACTGGCAAAATACAGGGCTTTCTTTGTCAAGAACTGGGCTGGCAAACCTTGGATGCTACCCTTAGTAGTTAGGTAAGCCCTAACCTCAGACTCGCCCAAAACAATTACTCTTGCAATGGTCTGATTCTTTGGAATTTCTTCCAGTCCAGAAAATGGGGCTCGATCGGTGATATGTAGATCGATCAAGTGAGAATATTCCTCCAGCGTTGGTGCGAGCTGGTAATCTGAGAATGTGAAACAGTGATAAACCAGATCGTAAAACTGAATGAGCACATCCATGATTCCCTCAATCACACAGACTCTTAACAATGGTAGTAGACCTCCGTGCTTGGCTCTGAAAGCCTCAGGGTTAGTGATAATCTTTTCTAACCTTCTCAAATCCTCTAACTTTGGAACCTTGAAGGTATACCTATGGGTTCTCCTTCTACCGAAATCCATTAGCGTAATCCTTTTCTCTGATATTTGCAATCACAGTCTTAGTTTAATTTGAAAAACAGAGAGACTAGAAGAGAAGTTTTTTGAATGTTTTAATGTTTTTTAAATGAATGCATGAATGCAGCACACAAAAACATAGAAAAAACATGGGGTCAAAGGGTCGTTGTCATGAAGTCAAGGCTCTACCCATCCCCAAAGGTTTATACTAGGGTGATTTTTGTACCTGTACTCATTATTATCAGCTCCTCCCAGGAAATAAAAACAACAAACGGATCGCCAACGAGTTGTAGTGCAATCTTATAGTAAGTGCCATTCACCAAGAATAGATCACCAGCCTCAAATGAGGGTAGTATCGCGTAATAACTATTCCCGATAGTTTCCGCACTACGAAAGGGTTTAGCTCCTCAGCTTCTCAGACTTAACAATCAGCCCATTGTCTAGGTGAGAGAATGGGTTGCATTGGTCAGCCTCCACTGAGGTTGATGGTCGACCCCGTCGCCATCACTTATCTTAAGTGTATACTCAATCTTTCCACATACGGCATCACCCGCATTCCCATTAGCAGAAAAATAAACACGTATAGCAATTAGGAAAAGCAGTATATATATTTGTCCTAAACATCTTAGACCTCTAAAGCTATGAATCCTAAGTTCCTGACAGAAAATGGGTTCCCCGGCGGAAGCCCCAATCTGTGGTTTTCACATAAGGGGTGAAAAGGAAAAAGGCCGTGCCTAGATCTAACTTTGAAAGGCCCCACGGTGGGCACCATTTTTCTGTAGCGAGCGATTTTGGACGCGGTTCTTAAGCGCTGGTCGCTCTCTGCTGTTGAGCTTAAACTACAGGTCGATTCATTTTTTATCCTATTGAAGCTGATGAAGGAAGGGAAATAGATGTCTCCAATTAACCCTGCTTTGCATCCTGAGTTTAAACAGCGGTCTGTTAGGTTACGAATGCTATCAATGTGGGGGGGCCTTGTACTGGTTATTTGTATTTTCGCCAATACGGTTTTCTTTCTTTCTAGGACTTTCTAGTGGGGAATAAGGGTTAGGATGTTAGGACTGATGTTTTTGAATTACTGCTTTTGATTGATGGAGATGTGGGATTTGGGTTTTTTGTTTAGGGTGCTCGCTGAGATTTTTCTTTCAATCTTATGCCTACGTATTCCCGTTTACTAAAACAGGGAAATCAGAGCGTTCGTAGTTCCTCCTATTCTATGGGAGGAAATGGGTGTTTTTGGTGTCTTGTTCAAAGCCCAAGACGTGAAGCGAAAGGTGGTTTGTATCTTGTTCAAAGCCCAAGATGTGAAGCTGAAAAGTCTATTTGTATCTTGTTCAAAGCCCAAGATATGAAGCTGAAAGGGTTGGACTTCAGAGAGAATTTGTCATTTCTAAAGAGGGTCTGTTTGTCACAATTGTTGGGTGACTGGTTTATAAAGGAGAATTACTTTAACTGGGATTTGTGAATCCGGCAATGCCATAATTTCCTTTAAAGGAGGTTTTAACCTGTAGGAGAAGACTTTAACTCAGTGTAGAGCAATGCCATCTTTCCTTAGAATTTTCTCATGCTAAAAGAGGGACAGTGGCATGGATGTAGATGATCCAGAGGTTTGCCGCTTACAGCGATTAGATGAAAAGGAGTTGTTGATGTTTGTGTACTGTGAACGAGGCACAGCTTTGATGCTAAAAGGTTGATTGGATCAACCAGTGGTTTTCTTATATAAAGCCTAAGAGGAGGCTAATATGTGTCTCGTACAAGGCCCGAGAGAGAGGCTAAAAGGTTTTGACTCGGTGACAGAATCTTTTGGTATCTCGTATAAAGCCCGAGATAGAGGCTGTTGTTTGTTTGGCTCAATAAGAACCTTTTTGTATCTCGTATAAAGCCCGAGATGGAGGCGAAAGGGGAGATTGACTCAACGAGGGAATCTTTTATGTGTCTCGTACAAAGCCCGAGAGAGAGGCTAAACATTGTTTGACTCCGCTGGGGAGAATCATTTGTACAAAGCCCAAGAGGAGGCTAACTTCGCTGAAGAAGGATCATTATACAAAGCCTAAGAGGAGGCTATGGTTACTGTTTCAGTTAAGTGACAGGTCCAGTATACTGATTTTGAAAGAGAAAATCAGTTCTTATATGAGCAACACTGTACTCAAGGATTTGATTCAAGGATCCGGGTTATTCCTGTTCTTTAAGGAAGCGGGAAATCTGAAGGGTATTGACTGTCCTAGTCTGTGGGTTTCCTTCCAATTTAACGAAGGGGTCACTTGAGAATGTCTTTGAGACTCAAGGAGATTAGATCGTCCAAGTCTAGAGTTTCATCTTTTGTACTATGCTTTGAGAAACAGTAGTAGACTCTATGAAAGGACTGTTATATGAAGATGACTAGGTTCTGTTCCTATACCTCTAGGAGGTCGTCGGGACAATTTGTACGAAGCCCAAGAGGAGGCTGGAAGCTTTTAAGAAGCCGACGGGTGCTTGTACTAAGCCCAAGAGGAGGCTATCATTCCCGGAGAAATAGATCATTATACGAAGCCTAAGAGGAGGCTATGAATACTTCTAAGAAGCCATAGGGTCCTTGTACTAAGCCCAAGAGGAGGCGGCGTTGCTTTTAGGAAGCCTGTGGGTCCTTGTACGATGCCCAAGAGGAGGCCGATGCTTTTAAGAAGCCGATGGGTCCCCAAACCCCGAGAAATTCAAGGCAAGCTATTCATAAGGAATAGATCAAGTCAGGAAAGTTCAAGAATTTGGAAGAAATTCAAGAGATGCCATTCACGGAGAAAAGATCATCCCTGGGGAGTAGAGTTTCTTGACAAGTGCTTTTAAGAAGCCTGTGGGTCCCCAAACCCCGAGAAATTCAAGGCAATGCTATTCACCGAGAATAGATCAAAGTCAGGAAAGTTCAAGAATTTGGAAGAAACTCAAGAGATGCCATTCACGGAGAAAAGATCATCTCTTGGGAATAGAGTTTCTTTGACAACTTCTAAAGATGACAGTCTATGAAAGGGTTCACAGAGAATGCTGCCTTTCATATCTCCATATTGTTTAACCCCAAGAGGAGGGAAGATTGTGTCTGGTAATCCTATGGGGATCTAGTTTTGACTATTTAAGAGTGATTGAAACGACTTTACCTAGTGCTAGACGTAGTTGCCGGGTAACTCTAAATATCTATATTATTATTACACAGTTGATATGAGTTTATGAAAGAAGACTTACAGCGAAACAGCCCCACAATACAGTTATATGTATATGAAAGCAGTAAATGAAAGCAATAACCACTTACTCGGTTGTAGAGCTTCCATGCTGTTTGGTTAGTTGTTCAACAAAGAAAGATTGAAAACAACAGTATATTCAAAATCAAAGGAGAAAGTGCTTTGAAAAAGAAAGATTTGGGGCTTACAACTCAAGGAGAGGCCCAGGGTTTTATAAGTGAGCGCACTGTTTGAATTTGTACAGAGGGACTTATACAAGTGACTGAGGCAAAAAAAAAAGGTTTTCTGTACAAAGGGATGGGTCTTACACTCTCTCAAGAGGCCCAAAAAGTTTTAAAGAAAAAGAGTGGGGCTTATAACACGAGGGTAGGCCCAGATGATTTTTCGTTTAAAATGGCGATCGCGCCGAGGTTTTCTTTTAACGCAGAGGGACTTATACAATAAGTGAGGCCCAAAAATGTTTTGGTTAAAAAGGGGTTGGGTCTTACACTCTATTAGAGGCCCAAGTGTTCTGAATGGGTCTTATAGCTCGAGGAGAGGCCCATAGTGTTTTTTAAAAGGCGACGATCGCGCCGTTTGTTTTTGACGGTATCGGGACTTATACAATACACTAAGGCCCAAAATGTTTGGTCAAAAAAAGGATTGGGTCCTACACTCTATTAGAGGCCCATGAGTGTTTGACAATGATTTGTTTGAGTGAAAAATCAAAGAAACCCTAATTTTATTCTTTAAAAGTAAATATTTAAAGAAAATCAATGAAAAATACCAAATAGGTTTGAATAAACCACTTGTGATTTTTGTTTAAGGTTTGAAAAATGAGGTATAAATCACAAGAGATATTAAAACTCATTTGGCCTTGATTTGTCAAGATGAATACTCATTTTAAAATGCTTAAAAACAAATAAAAATGAATTTATTCACAAAAATAGTAATTATATTAAATAAATAATATAAACTTAATTTTTTTGTGGAATAAAATATTTCAACATTTTTGTGATTTTTTGCAAAAAGAACCAATAAAAAATAATTAAAATTGAAAGAGTTATTAATTTCCCAAATAATTAACAAAACATGAAAATATTTGGAAAAATAAAAAAAATGTGAAAAAACGCAAAATGGCATGGGTGGGGTTTGAACCCCACGACCTCAAGCATACAAGGTGCGCACTTTACCAGAGGGGTGGTGATACATCCATTGTTTGAAATGAAACATCAAATATACAAGGTATGACTTGGTTTTGGCTTGCCCAAGGCAAGTTTTGGCTCAAAAACGTGAAGGTCATAACTTTCTCAATTCTTAATGGTTTGAGACAAAATTTATATGTATCTGGGCCAGAATTTCACAAGGAATCCAATGGTGGTGGTGGTTTTTTCAGATCACACTCCCTCCTCAAAACTCGATAGTGGTTTTGAAAATGACCTATAATTGCATTTTCTATGCTACACTTTGATACAGGCATGAATTACATGATCAATTGGCACAAACACAACACATATGATATGTATAATAGATGCATACTCAGTGGACTTCAAATGCATACATGTTTTGGTGAGTGCAAGTTAAGAGGCTTACCCTTCTTTGGGATTTTGGAGTTTTCTCTGCAATCTACCAACCCTCTTGCTCCAGATATAATTTTATGCCTTGAACCACCTTAAATGATCCCTTGGATGCTTTTAGGATGGTTGGAATCAGCTGGTACCTGCAAAAACACAAACAGTCCCTTTCTTGCAAAAGGGGTCAAAAGTGACCAAAATAGCAACTCTCTCAAATGGTGTTCCAGATGGGGGGAACCACTTGGGATAGTTCAAGGATGATATTTGGAGTGTGTTTGAGGTTTTATCTGGTTTGGAAAGTGACTGAATCAAGACATGGCTTGAAAAATACAAAAAAAGCCTATTTTGAGGTTTTGAGAGGTGACTTTGTGATTTTGTGATTACACGTCACTTGTGATAGTTTGCACAGCTTACATATGATATATATGAGGTGTGTGTGTGATTGATTGTGATGGAATTGCTCTCTAGCTCAAAAACTCAATGTTACTTTCTTTGGAAGGCAAATTTGAGGTGAAAGAAGAGGTTTTGAGGAAAGCATCTGTTTGATGGCTTTGGTGTACTCAAACTGAACACAATTGAGATCTATTTATAGTGGAGCAAGTTTGTTTTGGGATCCACAGTGAATGGCAACTGCAGCAGGTGTTTGTTCAATGTTGGCCAATGGAAATGCAAGTCTCCTCTAGCCATTGATTAGAGGTTAGGGCACAGGGCTATGGCTCCCTTGGTCTTGGATAAGTATTGACTGATTTCAGATGAGAATGGCTCAGTCCATGCCACCTTGATGCTTCGATTGAATGCTCCAATCCAAATTTGAAGTCTTATCCCTATTTTGGCCATTCTAGGTTCAACATGCTTTTTCTTGTTCCAAGGACTTTGGAGGCTTGGCTCAGTGATTGTCCCCTTTAGATTTAATCCTCAGATGTGTCCAGGTGGATAGGAGCATTTGAATTTGGCTGATTTTGGAAAATCGAGCAAAATTGCAAATTCTGCCTTGCCTTTGACAGATTTTAGCAAGGCAACTTTCCAATGTCATATCTCATGGCTCAAATGGAATTTGGCAATGTTCTTGGTCATTTTGGAAAGCCCTTACATGATACAACAACTGTTTGAACATGTTTGGTTTTGATGTATTTTGAATCCAAGTGAAAAATCCCCCTACATTTGGAAAAAAATGAAGACAGATTCTGACTTAGTGAAAATTTCACTAAGTGTTGGAAAAAGTGACATTTTCAATTTTTAGCCATTTTGATCACTCCATAACTAAAAATCCTTAATGAATTGGACTTAGGTCTAGTTGAAGTTTTTGTAGAGGGTAATGAGGGCTACAAATCCATCTTTGGATGAGGAAAAATGGCCTTGTGGTTTTGGAGTTATGGTCCTCCAAAGTTGGTACCCTTGTCACTTTATTTTTAACTTAGAAAATTTTCTAAGTTTTTATGGTTACCCCTTTTACAAGTTATCCAACTTTTCTTGATTTTTCTTGATGAATGATGATTCAAATCATACATTAACATCATTTTAGGGTTAAAAATCCATTTTGGTGAAAAATCTCAAAAAGTCAAAGTTGACTTTTGGACACAGTTGACTTTTTATCAGATGAATTCCAAACTGTGCAATTCTTCAGGAAATCATGTCCTTGACCTAAATCAAACTTGATGGACATGTTCCATGGATGTCATAGGGTGTATTGAATCATGTCTTAGGGCTTGGGAGCATGTCCTGGTCAAAAGTCAAAGTTACAGTTGACTTTTTCCTTCAAACCCTAAATGTGGTGCAGATGAAATTGAGACTTGTTGCTCAAGCTCCTTGGATTAATCCATTGTTCCAAATGGATCAATATAGTTCATTAGAGACCTTCAAACCATCTCTTGAGGTCTTGGTTCATGATTTACACCAAAAGTCAACTTAGGCGTGAATTAGGTCAAGAAACCCCAATTCCTGATTTTTGATGTATGCATCCCTTAAGGCAAAATTTACTTGGTGATTGGGTCCATGAGGTTACATGGAGTATATTAGATTGTGTTTTGGATCATTGGCTTGTGTCCAGATGAAAATTTTCCATCTGGAGGCCCTAGTCGACCAAAACCCTAATTTGGTGACACTGTCGATCTTGAGGCTTGATCCACCTAGAAGGGAGCATCTTTGTGCTTAATCCTTGGAGTGGGAGTCCTTTTTGATCCTTTGTGTATATTTGAGAGGCTAGACAAGTTGAAAATCGTGTCATTCCTTGATTGATCCTTTGTCTAAGGCTCAGAGAGGGCTTGAAACCCTAATTTTGATTGTAGTAAATGCTCAACAACCCTTGAGGAGATTGATGAGGCATGATGGTTCATCCATATTGTGATGATGATTTGCACAATGATGGGAAATCTTAGTGGTCAAAATTTGGGGTATGACAACTGCTTGTTTTTATTTTTACATGTTTTTTAGGATTACCATTTTCTGAAAAAGCAAAAAGAGAAAACAGCAATTAATGCGAAAATTACAGAACGACGTTATTTTATTAATGGACAAGTCAATTCTTGAAACTACAGCCCTATAAAACAAAACTCTGTCGCTTTGGGCGAAGCAAAGAGGGAAATTTACAGAAAGCGAGCCCTATCAAAACATCTGTTTCACCTGGGTAGGATGAAAGGTTAAAAGATGGCAATTACTTTGACTGGTGAACGATCTTCGGAACCTCGACGGCAATCCATTGGCGGCGAACTCCTAAGTGAATCACAAAGTCTGGCACCTTTCTCGATTTGTCTTCAGAAATAACACTGATTTCTGGTGGAGCAGGATCATTAGAATCTGTCTCCCAGGCAGAGTTGTCGTAGGAGAATTCCTAAGTTGCATTTTGCATAGCATTTGTGCTCTCAGCTGTATCTCCCCATCCAGTTGGCTGGATGTCTTCGAACCTGATACGAGAGCTTCCGGGCGCAGTGTACTTGACCATAAAGTCATATTTTCCACTTGGTTCTCCCAGAGTGTCCCAAACTTCTTTGGAACTGGAGGAGTCATCCCTCTCAATGACGTTGACCTCGGGAAAAGCATAGTTGATGAATTCTAGTCCGGCGAACGTTGTAAATTCATCTTCATGTTGAGTAGTTTCTGAATGACCTGAGTGTTGATCCCATGACATGGTGGGGACACAGGTATTCTGTTCAATGACGGTCAGCTGTGTTTCATTGTTCGGCTGACTTTCTAGCCCCAAGTTTCCTGGGTAAGGCTGCCACATTGACAGACCATCCATTAGGCCATAGTAGTTGTAGTCAAAGTTGTCTTTCATCGGAGTGTCCTCCTGTAATGAATTTGGCAGAGCGCGGCATCCTTCCGGATCACAATCCCCGTATATCATTTTGACGTCTGACCTGGGTATAAATCTCGGACTCTCTGTAGGAAAGCAAAAAGGTATAGGCACCTCTTCTTGAGACATATAACTGTCCTCGTTAAGATAGGACTTCCATTCTTCATCCGTGTCAGAGGGATCTTCCTCATTGATAGCATGTACCGCTTGAGACACTGGGTGAAGGAAACCTCCACTATGGAAGAAGCTTTGAAGTGGATGAAGACTTTCATCGTTGGCAGCTATCCGGGTACAGGTTACAGAAAAACCAAGACCCTACTTTGTTTTATTGTCAATAGGAATGACAAGCTGTTCCCATCCTGTCGTATCGGTACTCTCGACCGCTTTGAGAGCATCTTTGTATGAGGAAATCGAGGTTCCTTCTTTGAACTAATTGTCTTTGCTTACCGACAGTGCTTGGAACTGAGTTTAAATAACCTCCTCGGGTTCTATACCAGTAGATGATGATAAGTTGCTTATGAGCAAGGCTTGTTCTCCACAGACTGTGACAAGTTGATCGTTTTGAACGAACTTTAGCTTTTGGTGGAGGGTTGAAGTAACCGCTCCAGCTTGATGTATCCAAGGTCTTCCTAATAAACAACTGTATGTTTACCGAATGTCCATGACCTGGGACATGACTTGGAAAGTGTGAGGACAAATAGTTAAGGGAAGATCAACTTCGCCGATAACTGTTTTTCTGGATCCGTCGAATGCCTTGACGACGACTTCGCTGATTCTCATCGGAGAGCCTTTAAATGATAACTGTAACGCCCCAGTTTTTGTCAGTTTTATTTAATTGAGTCTATTTGATTATTTTATTATTATATTATTGTTTTATTTTTTACTTTAATTTGGATATATATTATTTTTCATCACTGTTTATGTTTTATTGCGTTTTGAGAGCGTTTGCGAGATATTTGAGTGTAGGGGTATTTTGGTCGTTTGGGTAGTTAAATATTTTGTTATAAATAGAAATAGAGAGAGAGAAATAGAAAGAAAAGAGAAAGAAGAGAAAGAAAAGGAAAAGAAGAGAAAAGGGAAGAAAGAAAAGATAGAAGAGGAAAAAGAGGAGAAAATGGAAAAACTCGAAGATTCTCCGTTTCACTCGCGATTAATCGGGTAAGGGTGAGAAGCTTCAATTATATCTTGCTTGTGTATGTATATGTGTTGTTTGTTGTGATTGTTTTGGTTGTTTCTCGACTTTTTCTTATCGATTAAAATTAGGAGCAATTGATAGAAATCGATGTTTTCACGGATGAATTGATGAAATGTATGCCTAAACGTGTTCTAACATGTTGTTTTGGGTCATTGGGTGTAATACTATCATGTGGGTTGAAGATTTGGATCATTTTTGGGTCCCAAACCCGTTTTGGAGAAATTCTGGTTCGTCCAGATTCGCCAGGCGAGTTGGTGGCGAGTCCGTTTCGCCAGGTATTTGCCAGGCGAATTTGTCTGGGACAGCAAAAACAATATTTTCGTATTTTCGCCATAACTTTTGATCCGTAAATCGGATTGAGGCACGGTCGGATGCATTGGAAAGCTCTTTCAATGCTCTTTGTGATAGTGGAATAGGATCATATGTTTAAGCTTTGGATTGATAAGAAAAACATGGAAAAGTAATGTATGTGTGGAAAGAGCGGTTTATGTTTTTACCATAACTCCCGAATCGCGAGTCCGATTGATGTGGGACTTGAGGCCATAGATAGATAACCTAATATGCTATTAAATGGTGATGTGATACCATGTGTTAACTAAGAATATTTGGTAGGGGATGATTAGTGGTTTGTGGGTTTTGTTGTGTTGTTTGTGTTCGATGTGATAATGATGTTGTTGTGTAGTAAAATACATTGTTTGATTGAATATCAATGTATGTTGTTATGATGTGTTGTGGGTAGCCTTTGTGGCGTGAATCCCTTGTGAAAGAAATTGTGGTTGTATGATTGTTGTGGTTTGTGATGATATCCATTGTTTATGTGAAATTCAATGTGTGTTATTTGGTGGCCTTTATGGTTTGAAATGCATTGTTTGAATTGGTTTGCAATGCATGAGTGTGATGATGTTGATTAATTCATATGGTTGAATTTTACTTGTATGAGATGAATGCATGAATATATTGTGAATATGTATGCATTTCAAGAATGTCTTGAGTCATTTTGTATGTGAAACATAATGATGTACATTCTTGTGTTGAGTGATTCTAATGAGAATCCGTTGTAACGTCGTGTGCCTATGTGAGGTGTGAGCGATGATTACAAGCGATCGTGTGCCCTTGTGGGGTGTGGACGATCAGATCGTGTGCCAGTGTGGGGTGTGAGCGATCCAGAAATGTCGTGTGCCTATGTGGGGTGTGAGCGACGGATTGGTTCCAGAGGGAATCCGCTATAACGTCGTGTGCCCATGTGGGGTGTGAGCGATGATTATAGACGATCATGTGCCCATGTGGGGTGTGAGCGATCGGGTCGTGTGCCCGTGTGGGGTGTGAGCGATCCATAAACGTCGTGTTCCCGTGTGGGGTGTGAGCGACGGGGAACATCGTATGCCCGACGGGGAGTTACATTGGTAACGAGCGATGGTTCCAATAAGTTCCTGAGTGAACTTGAGATGATTGAGTCGGTAACGCATTGCATTTGCATAGATTCGTGAGTCGGCCTCTATGATTTGCATTTATCATCTTTATAATGGTGCATTGATGAATAAACATGAATATGTATGTTTATGTAGAATGATCAGAATTGTGAAAGTGTGCATGATAAATATGCTTGGCTTTATATATATATATACATTGTGATGTATATGAGTGAGTTGTGATGAATTGTGGTGAGAATTGTGAATGGATGCGTTATGTGTGGAAAAATCATGATTTGATTTATTATGTGTGATATGTTTTGTATTAGTGGCATGCTATATGTGTTAGTATGTGATGGTATGGGTTAGATGATTTATGCATGTGTTTGAATGTGTGTTGGCATATTATTATGCAATCTTGATTTAGTTGTTATTTCTCACCCTTCTGCTGTTTTATGATGCTCTATGAGGCATTGCAGATTAGAGTTGCTGAAGGTCTTTTGTGGAGACTAGCCCTCCGTTCTGTTGTCGGTCTTGGTGTCTTCTCTCATACGTAGCACGGGAATCGGGGAAACGATTATGTTATTTATGTATATAATTCTTGAATATATTTGGTATTACCTTTATATGGAAAAGTTTCCCAATTGAGGGTAATCTATTTTATGCTATGTATCAAATTTATGAGCAGGGATGATGTTTTGTTTATGTAAATGTGACATCCTTGTTTCTGTTGGAAAAATAAATTTTTAGTTACTCTGATTTTATTTATGTATTATTTATTCGCGATTGGAATTGGGGTGTTACATTAGTGGTATCAGAGCAGGTCGGTCCGTCCGGCCAAGTTGTTGAGTCAGTTGGTGTGACAGTTGAATACTGTGGTTATTGGTTGTCCCTTGGTACATGATATGTGTGTGGAGCACTGTCGGTACTTTCTGGTTTCCTAATCTTTTGTCTTCAGGTGTTAGAATGAGATAAGTGGGGGAGAAGCTAGAACTTCTCCAAGTTGCTTCAGTTGTGGAGTGTTGGCTCAGTGTGCCGTTGGTTGCAAGAGTGTAAGTGTTGTTTGGACAGTGTTGTTCCCAGTTCTGGAGGGAATGCGGAGGTAAGGTTTATGTCAACTAAGGAATTGTGCCTTAGGTAGTTTTGTGCATGAGATGTAAGGAATGCTATTATAGTTTGGTAACGACGGTTTATGCCCCATCATGATTGTCGGCTGTCTATTGACAAATTGAGGAACTGATCACCATTAATCTCTTGTTGATAGCAGAAGGGAATTATGTTGGATGGAATAGACGTGTCTTTCCGGCTTTGATAGTGTGTGTAATGAATTCCTTGGAAATTAAATATGTGTCGGCTTGGAAAAGTTGGATTTGGAGGTGTGGAAACCATGGAAATGTAGCAGGAAATTCTGGTTCTGGTGTGATTCGCCAGGCGAATTGAGAATTCGCCAGGCGGATTAGGTCTCGCCAATAGTTCGCCAGGCGAGGTGCTGGCGACGGGAGATTCGCCAGGCGAAATAGAAAGTCGCCAGGCGAAATCGGAAAGACAGAAATGTGTTAGCTACTGGAAGTTTGAGTTTTCAGAAAAATCAGGTTTCGCCGCTGGTTTGCCCGGCGAAGGCCTGGCGAAGAGGTATTCGCCAGCCGAAAGTCTTACTCGCCAGGCGGATCTGGCTGTTTTCCAATAATTGACTTTCCTTCAAAAATTCATATCTTTTGATTCGGGTGTCTGATTTAAGCGTTCTTTATATTGATATGAAGCTAGGAAAGTGTTCTATCCTATGGAAGGTGAAATTATTGTTTGTACGGTGGAATAGAGGCTTTGGTATGTTGGTCAAGTTAGGAAGTTATTGAGAAAGGACGATTGGGTATCGTTAATGGTTGTTCTCAGAGAGTAGAGTGTGAACTCAAATTTGACGAAGGTTAAGATTTGAGGGTTGGATCTGCTAAGTAAGTAGAAAACTCTTAGTAGATGGGACTAAGATGTTTGTTTGGTCTGTGATGATAGTGTTCTGGAAATTGGCAGGAAGTCACAGTGATGGGCCATCAGTTGTGCATGGTTTTCGGATGTGTTTTTGGATGGAACATTAAGGTGTTGACTTAGAGAGCTCCAGCTTTGTTAGTAACAAAAAGGGAATGATGATTGAATGGAATAATAAGTATGATACGTATGATGTTATTGGTATTGAGACTATGGAAAGCGGAACTTAGAGTTCTGGTGAGGTTTAGAGTCTTTGGAATTTTATATAATTAATGGAAATTTTGAGAAAACCTTAAGCGTGGATGTAATATTTGAGAGTTCTTTTGGGATGGTTGTTGCTGCACGTGGGGATTTATGGAATTTGGACTGTTAAGAGAAGAAATTGTGTATGGATTACTGGCAGTTGAATAAGGTAACGATTGAGAACAAGTGTCCACTTTCATGAACAGATGACCGAAATGGTTTGGTTGAGTTTGAGTGGAGTTGCAAGTGTATGGAATGTTTGATAAGAGTGGTGAATTGTGTGAGTTAAGGCGTTGATCGATTTGATGTGACGGGTTATGTTGTTATCATCAGAATAGGCTGTTAATTACTCGGTTAAGCTTGTGTGTGAGTAGCCAGTTACCCAGTGCAAGGTTTTGCAAAAGCTTTGAGAATTTATATCTTTTGGAATTTGGTTGGGCATTACAACGTACGGTGATGTTGCTTGGTGATAGTAATGCGTCCGTAATGTTTGTGGAGTATATGAATCGTATCTTCCATATTTAATTGGATAGGTTTGTGGTGGTTTTGATTGAGGATATTCGAATCTGTTATAAACTCAGAGGAAGAACAGGTAGAGTGTTTGAGAATTGAATTGCAAGTGTTGAAAAGAGACGAAGTTTTATGCTAAGTTACTCAAGTGAGAATTCTGGTTAAAAAGGGTTAGTTTTCTTGGAGATGTTATTTCATATGAGAGTATTGTTATGAATCCATCGGAAGTAGATGTAGTTCTACAATGAGAGGTTCCGAAGTTGGTTAAGGAGATTATAAATTTTTGGGCTTAGTTGGTTGTTACTGCAGGCTATGGAAGACTTTGCTAAGTTCGTACTTCGGTTATCTCAGTTGACTTGCAAAGGGTGAGTCGTTTGTTTTGGATGTTCGTTATGAGTGAGTTTTGGTGAGCTGAAGTAGAAGTTGTCTAGGGCTTCAGTTTTGATTCTGGATGATCCTAATAAACCGTTTGTGAGGTGTTGGGATGTATCTTTGAGGAGTTTAGATAGTGTGTAATGCAAGAGAGTAAAGTCATGGCTTATGCTTTACGACCATTGAGGATTTATAAAAGGATCTATACTCTTTTGGGTTTGGATTTGGTCGCGGTTATATGGTGGTTGGAATAATTGGAGGTATTATCTTTATGGTTCTAGATTCGAAGTGTTTAGTAATCACAAGGATATGGAGCACTGGTTTGGTCTGAAGGAATAGAGGGTGAGACGGCGAGGATGGTTAAAATTCGTGACGAGTTATGAATTTGGCTCAGATTATCCTATTGGTAAAGTTAATGTCGTGCGTGATGAGTTAAGTTGGAAGTTTTTATACTTGGTAGTTTTGATGGTTACGAGTAATCAGAGTGCGCAGCGGATGCGTGGTGTGGCACAATTTGTATTTGCATGTGGGACTTGTAAGAGTTCATAGGTTGAACATTGGGAACATGTAGGAGTGAAGAGACCATTGGATGTTTCAGAATGGAAGTGTTAGGTGAAAGGTTTAAATGTTATCCATGGGCTACTATGTAGATGGATGTTTGGTTGCATGTTCGATTGGTGAATCGTAGTATTGTTGTTGGTGTTCTGGTTTTGTTGATGTTGTTGAGACCTTGTGGTGTCGTGGAACTTTATGTTCTTGTTTGTGTTGTTGCCTCGTTTCCATGGTGATGGTTCGAGTGTGTGTGGCTAATTCCTGTGTGGGGAATTAGGGGAGTGTTACCTAGGGTAGGGTAACGATCTTGTTGTGTTTCAGTTCTAGAGTGAACTTGTGTGTTGGTATCTTGGCTTTTCTTTGAGTCGTGAGTTTGTCGTCAAGTGCATTGTATGGGCTTTGCATCTTGTCGTTGTAGCTGTCGTCGTTGTCGTGTCGTTGTTAAGGTTGCTATTAGCAAGGTGGTTTTCCAGTTTGTATTATTCGTGGTGTGCTTTTGTTGGAATGTTAGTTTGTTAGTCGGATGCGAGAGTCGTGTCCGGAGTTGTTCGTCTCAGTATATTTTCGAGGACGAAAATGTCTAAGTGGGGGAGAATTGTAACGCCCCAGTTTTTGTCAGTTTTATTTAATCGAGTCTATTTGATTATTTTATTATTATATTATTATTTTATTTTTGACTTTTATTTGGATATATATTATTTTTCATCATTGTTTATGTTTTATTGCGTTTTGAGAGCGTTTGCGAGATATTTGAGTGTAGGGGTATTTTGGTCGTTTGGGTAGTTAGATATTTTGTTATAAATAGAAATAGAGAGAGAGAAATAGAAAGAAAAGAGAAAGAAGAGAAAGAAAAGGAAAAGAAGAGAAAAGGGAAGAAAGAAAAGAGAGAAGAGGAAAAAGAGGAGAAAATGGAAAAACTCGAAGATTCTTCGTTTCACTCGCGATTAATCGGGTAAGGGTGAGAAGTTTCAATTATATCTTGCTTGTGTATGTATATGTGTTGTTTGTTGTGATTGTTTTGGTTGTTTCTCCACTTTATCTTATCGATTAAAATTAGGAGCAATTGATAGAAATCGATGTTTTCACGGATGAATTGATGAAATGTATGCCTAAATGTGTTCTAACATGTTGTTTTGGGTCATTGGGTGTAATACTATCATGTGGGTTGAAGATTTTGATCATTTTTGGGTCCAAAACCCATTTTGGAGAAATTCTGGTTCGTCCAGATTTGCCAGGCGAGTTGGTGGCGAGTCCGTTTCGCCAGGTATTCGCCAGGCGAATTTGTCTGGGACAGCAAAAATAGTATTTTCGTATTTTCGCCATAACTTTTGATCCGTAAATCAGATTGAGGCACGGTCGGATGCGTTGGAAAGCTCTTTCAATACTCTTTTTGATAGTGGAATAGGATCATATGGTTAAGCTTTGGATTGATAAGAAAAACATGGAAAAGTAATGTATGTGTGGAAAGTGCGGTTTATGTTTTTACCATAACTCCCGAATCGCGAGTCCGATTGATGTGGGACTTGAGGCCATAGATAGATAACCTAATATGCTATTAAATGGTGATGTGATACCATGTGTTAACTAAGAATATTTGGTAGGGGATGATTAGTGGTTTGTGGGTTTTGTTGTGTTGTTTGTGTTCGATGTGATAATGATGTTGTGTTGTTATGATGTGTTGTGGGTAGCCTTTGTGGTGTGAATCATTTGTGGAAGAAATTGTGGTTGTATGATTGTTGATAATTGTGATGATATGCATTGTTTATGTGAAATTCAATGTGTGTTATTTGGTGGCCTTTATGGTTTGAAATGCATTGTTTGAATTGGTTTGCAATGCATGAGTGTGATGATGTTGATTAATTCATACGGTTGAATTGTGATTTTATGAGATGAATGCATGAATATATTGTGAATATGTATGCATTTCAAGAATGTCTTGAGTCATTTTGTATGTGAAACATAATGATGTACATTCTTGTGTTGAGTGATTCTAATGAGAATCTGTTGTAACGTCCTGTGCCTATGTGACGTGTGAGTGATGATTACAAGCGATCGTGTGCCCTTGTGGGGTGTGAGCGATCGGATCGTGTGCCCGTGTGGGGTGTGAGCGATCCAGAAATGTCATGTGCCCATGTGGGGTGTGAGCGACGGATTGGTTCCAGAGGGAATCCGCTATAACGTCGTGTGCCCATGTGGGGTGTGAGCGATGATTATAGACGATTGTGTGCCCATGTGGGGTGTGAGCGATCGGGTCGTGTGCCCTTGTGGGGTGTGAATGATCCATAAACGTCGTGTGCCCGTGTGGGGTGTGAGCGACGGGGAACATCGTATGCCTGACGGGGAGTTACATTGGTAACGAGCGATGGTTCCAAAAAGTTCCTGAGTGAACTTGAGATGATTTAGTCGGTACCGCATTGCATTTGCATAGAGTCGTGAGTCGGTCTCTATGATTTGCATTTATCATC
The DNA here is from genome assembly GCA_022829125.1 of Lathyrus tuberosus. Classification (NCBI taxonomy): domain Eukaryota; kingdom Viridiplantae; phylum Streptophyta; class Magnoliopsida; order Fabales; family Fabaceae; genus Lathyrus; species Lathyrus tuberosus. The sequence goes on along the minus strand of JALAZF010000431.1, from coordinate 2,541,719 downwards.
TTTATAATGGTGCATTGATGAATAAACATGAATATGTATGTTTATGTAGAATGATAAGAATTGTGAAAGTGTGCATGATGAATATGCTTGGCTTTATATATATACATTGTGATGTATATGAGTGAGTAGTGATCAATTGTGGTGAGAATTGTGAATGGATGCGTTATGTGTGAAAAAATCATGATTTGATTTATTATGTGTGATATGTTTTGTATTAGTGGCATGCTATATGTGTTAGTATGTGATGGTATGGGTGAGATGATTTATGCATGTGTTTGAATGTGTGTTGGTATATTATTATGTAATCTTGATTTAGTTGTTATTTCTCACCCTTCTGCTGTTTTATGATGCTCTATGAGGCATTGCAGATTAGAGTTGCTGGAGGTCTTTTGTGGAGACTAGCCCTCCGTTCTGTTGTCGGTCTTGGTGTCTACTCTGATACGTAGCACGGGAGTCGGGGAAACGATTATGTTATTTATGTATATAATTGTTGAATATATTTGGTATTACCTTTATATGGAAAAGTTTCCCAATTGAGGGTAATCTATTTTATGCTATGTATCAAATTTATGAGCAGGGATGATGTTTTGTTTATGTAAATGTGACATCCTTGTTTCTGTCGGAAAAATAAATTTTTAGTTACTCTGATTTTATTTATGTATTATTTATTCGCGATGGGAATTGGGGTGTTACAATAACTGCATCAAAGTAGACTTCGGCATAACATTCAGGGCTGACCCTGTGTCTACCAGTACGCTGGCTAAAGCATCGTCCTGGCAGTTAACTGTGATATTGAGCGCCATGTTATGATGGCGACCCTCTTCGGGTAATTCCTCATCACTAAATCCTAAATTATTGCAGGAAGTGATGTTAGAGACAATACTATCGAACTGTCTGATTGTTACATCCTGTTCCACAAAGGCTTGCTCCAAGAGTTTCTGTAGAGCCTCCCTATGCGCTTCTGAACTGAGTAACAGTGATAATACCGAGATCTTTGAAGGAGTTTGTAACAATTGATCAACAATGTTGTATTCACTCCTTTGGATGAGCTTCAGCATCTCATCATTAATTTTCAAAAGGTCGGGATTACTGGATTGACCGACTGGTGGATCGGGAGCTTCCATCTGAAGTTCCTTTTCTTTGTTAGGTTCCCCAACTCCTCGGTTGAAGATTCTGCCACTCCTTGTTACACGACTGATGTCTGCAATATTCACGATGGAGGGTAATGGAATTTCTTTTCCATTTTCAATGGTTGTTGCACTATATTTGTAAGGGATAGCCTTAGTTGATTCATACGGTAGCGGTCCCGGTAGATAGATGACTACGGGAGCCCTCTGATTTTTCTGACCATCATAAGTAATCTCGATCCGTTCCCGGTTGGGAACTTTAGATTCGTCAAGTAGAGGGATGATGGCAAAAACATTCCTGGTCCTATGATGACCAGAGATGGTGACAACATCCTCAACTTGATCGGCAAGGTAATTAGGCGACCAGTTGGTAGGTCCAGAACCCGAATATGGATGAATTTCTCCACGGTCCACCTACCCCTGGAGAGCTGCTCGCACAAGGTAGCACCCTTGGTTACTTTCCGAACAGATGCTACAACGGTCATAATTGTGTGGTGGCACCTGGCCACGCCCACTTTGAATACAATGTAACCTCACTAGGTTAGCTTCCACTGATCGGACATCCCGACTCTGACGTCGAGTAGGATTCCCGTTACTGATACTAATTTGCTGAGTATCTTCATCCATATAGATTGGTATCCACCAGTGATTTAACAAGTGCTGAAGTGCCTCTTGGACGAGGGTACAACCTCGATCGTTTTCACAACCCGCTTTACAGCTTTGATAGTCATGTGATATTAAGAATCCGAGTCGGACCTGTTCAGCATGTAACTCTACCAGGTTGGTATTCATCACACGAATATCGAAGATCTAAACCATGTTGATTTGATAGGGATTCCTATCATGGTAGTCTTGGATCCATCCAAGATCCATCTGACGTTGGAGGGCTTCTTGTACAAAAGAGCAACCCTGTTTGTTTACCGAGCAAGTTAGACAGGAACTGTAATCGTGACGCGGCAGATTATGATACTGGCTTTGCCTTGAGTGCATTGCCACCAAATTAACATTCATTGCACGGATATCGTGGTTCTGAATGACGTTAGAATTCGTGTAAACCATGTTAACTCCACGAACTCGGTGCTCTTGGATCCATCCGAGATCCATCTATTCCTGTAGAGCTGCTTGCACCACATAACATCCTTGATTGTTTTTAGAGAGATATCATATTGATGATAGTTATGAGGTGGTACATGGCCATATCCACTCTGTCTACAATGTATCTTGACCAGATTGGTTTTCAACAAGAGTACATCGTGAATTTGATAGACGTCGTTAGTCTCTTCCTCAATCAGATTGACTACATCCTTCTCATGTTGAGGCAGCGGGTTCGTGAGAACATTGGGATTTGTATCCTTGAAAGATAAGAGCCCGCTCCTAACAAGTTTTTGCACGTCAGACTTAAAATTGAGACAAGTCTCTATGTTATGCCCTGGACTTCCTTGATGATAAGGGCAAGTTTGATCCACCTTAAACCAGAAAGGCGAATTTTCTGGTACTGTAAGAGGGGACTTAGTCTGGATGTGCCCCTTGGCTAGCAGTAATGGAAACAACTCTGCGTACGTTATGGGTATAGGATCAAATCCTGGTGGCCGTGTTGTACGGTTGTTGTTGTATTGAGGATGAGCCTGCTGAAGAGGCTGTTGTGTCCTTTGCTGATCAGGTTGGCTTTGCGCAACCTGAGGTTGATAAGTGGGAATAGGCGCAGGGCTGATAGTAGGAGTTACAGCTGCTACTGGTTGATATCGACGCCTTTGCTTTCCGAGAGAGATATTCCCAATATCTTGCTCTTTTTTCTTAGGAAGAGCACTACCGTATTTTTTAGTACCGCTCGTCGATCCAGTGTCTTTTACCAAATGTCCTTCTCGGACGGCTTCCTCAAGACGGACACCCATGTCGACCATCTCAGTGAAGTCATTGGGTCCACTGGCAACCATTCAGTCATAGTAAAATGAGCTTAAGGTCTTTAAGAATATTTTTGTCATCTCTTTTTCCTCAAGAGGCGGACAAATTTGAGCGGCCATTTCACGCCACCTTTAAGCATACTCCTTAAAGGTTTCCTTGTCCTTTTGCGACATTGATCTGAGTTGATCTCTGTCGGGTGCCATGTCCAAATTGTATTTGTATTGTTGGACGAAGGCGGTACCAAGATCTCTGAATGTACTGATCGTAGTACGGTTTAAAAACATGTACCATTTGAGTGCGGCACCGGTTAAACTATCCTGGAAGTAGTGAATCAGTAGGTCCTGATTCTCAGTCTGAGCTGACATCCGCCGAGCGTACATCACCAGATGGCTTTGAGGGCAAGAGTTACCCTTGTAATTTTCAAAGTTGGGCACTTGGAATTTGTACGGAACTTTCACATTGGGGACCAAGCAGAGGTTTGCGGCTTCCTTTCCAAATAGATCCTGACCGTGAATGGCTTACAGTTCTTTCTGCATTTCCAGGAACTGTTCCTGGAATTCATTCATTCTATCGAACATAGTTTCCTTCTTACCAGAAGTTGTTGGTGGAATCTGTCCTTTCGGGACAGTGTGTACCACAGGGGGTGGTACCGTGACTACGGTAGCGAATCTTGGCGTTTCCCGAAGTTTGTAACCTTCAGGAGTCTTCAGTATGCCCCTGGCATCTTCGCTTTCCCGAAGTTTGTAACCTTCAGGCCCAACGGCTTCTGTTGTGATTCCCTGATCTTCAGTGATCGGCGGAACATATCCTTCCGGGATATAGTTAACAGGCATGCCCCAAGGACAATCTTTCGGTATTTGATACCTAGGATCATACTTCTCCACTATGGGCATTGAGGTGATCTCCGAGATCACAGTCCTTTGTAGCTGAGCTTCTGCCATGGCTTGCAAGTCGTTACGAAGCTTTCTCATATCCTCTCTCAGAGCGTCGATCTCTTCTTTCAACTCTCTGTTTTCTTCCTCAAGATCATCCATCTTTTTCTAACAATTGGCCAGAGTATTATACGAATGAGACAGTTTAACTCTAGAATCGAGACACAAACATGAGATTCGTATGGAAGAAGAATGCGTTACGTGAGAATGATGAATACAATGATTATATTAATTGTTTTTTTGGTTTAATCAAAATGAACTTTGACAATTAGATTACAAATATCAAACAGTGGGGAAACCCCTTTTTATTGAATTTTAAGGATTACTGAAATGGAAATACAGTAGATCACAAGGTGCAGAAACAGAAACCTAAGCTAATGGGTCCCGAGTCCTCTCTGAAGAGAAATCGGGTGCTGATTCTGGTATCTTCCTTTTCTTTGACCAGGGCTCTTGGGCCGTTGTCGGGTTGTCATTCCTTTGCCAGGTGAAAGGAGTGAGCAAATTCCTTTGGTCATCTTGATTTTCTACAGCATGTTGCTCTAAAATCTCAATCAGAGCATCCTTTTATTTCAGTAATTGCTGTATTTTGATGCACTCTACGTCGAGGGTGCGGTACTTGTTCTTCCAAGACCTTCTTTCACGTTGAACTTTGTTGAGAGTAACCTAAAGCTTTTCAGTCTCAGTCATGAAGTACATGACAGATTCCCTCGGCGGGAGAATTCTGTAACGAGGATAAGGCATTTTTAGCTTGAGAGCTCTAGTTTATACCCAATGGAGATAAGGCTCCACCGAGACACAGTCCAGTTTTCCTAGAGACTCTCGTCCTTTCTTATGAACGTGTTTCCAAGCTTGCACTATTTCCATCTTTAGTGCTCTGTCGTTTTCTCCTTCTTTGAAGAAAAGACCTTCCAGATGAACACCCAGTGGGACATGTATCATCGGGTATCCAAATTGACGGCGAACCAATACCGGATGGTAGTTGATTCCTCCTTTAGTTCCTATGAGGGACACATTGGGGAAGTTTCCACAACGGTCAATGATCCTGATTCCCTCATAAATCCTATTACACCAATCTATATCAGAGTTGGTAAGAGACATGATCTTCTGTGACCAACGTAAGGCACTCTTACAATCCCAAAAAGCAGCAGACTTGGGCAAGTGAGAGATAAACCATTTATAAAGTAGAGGTACACAGCATGTGTACTCCCCTCCACTGTACAAATTTCCCAAGTGTACAGAATGAAACGCATCTGCGAGCAAAGTCGGTATCGGGTTTCAATGAGAAAAACCTTAATGGCGTTAATATCGACGAAGTTATTGATGTTGGGAAACAAAAATAACCCGTAGGTGAGCAAGACAAAGATGCTTTCAAAAGCAGTCATGTTTCCTATACTGGCAAAATACAGGGCTTTCTTTGTTAAAAACTGGGCTGGCAAACCTTGGATGCCACCCTTAGTAGTTAGGTGAGCCCTGACCTCAGACTCGCCCAAATGAATTACTCTTGCAATGGTCTGATTCTTTGGAATTTCTTCCAGTCCAGAAAATGGGGCTCGATCGGTGATATGTAGATCGATCAAGTGAAAATATTCCTCCAACGTTGGTGCGAGCTGGTAATCCGGGAATGTGAAACAGTGATACACTGGATCATAGAACTGAATGAGCGCATCCATGATTCCCTCAATCACATGGACTATTAACAATGGTAGCAGACCTCCGTGCTTGGCTCTGAAAGCCTCAGGGTTAGTGATCATCCTCGCCAACCTTCTCAAATCCTCTAGTTTTGGAACCTTGAAGGTGTACTTATGAGTTCTCCTTCTACCGAAATCCATTAGTGCAATCCTTTTCTCTAATATTTGCAATCACAGTCTTAGTTTAATTTGAAAAACAGAGAGACTAGAAGAGAAGTTTTTTGAATGTTTTAATGTTTTTTAAATGAATGCATGAATGCAGCACACAAAAACATAGAAAAAACCTGGGGTCAAAGGGTCGTTGTCATGAAGTCAAGGCTCTACCCATCCCAAAAGGTTTATACTAGGGTGATTTTTGTACCTGTACTCATTATCATCAGCTCCTCCCAAGAAAGCAAAACAACAAGCGGATCGCCAGCGAGTTGTAGTGCAATCTTAGAGTAAGTGCCATTCACTGAGAATAGATCACCAGCCTCAAATGAGGGTATTATTGCGTAACAACTATTCCCGATAGTTTCTGCACTACGAAAGGGTTTGGCTCCTCAGCTTTTCAGACTTAACAATCGGCCCATTGTCTAGGTGAGAGAATGGGTTGCATTGGTCAGCCTCCACTGAGGTTGATGGTCGACCTCGTCGCCATCACTTATCTTAAGTGTATACTCAATCTTTCCACATACGGCATCACCCGCATTCCCATTAGCAGAAAAATAAACACGTATAGAAATTAGGAAAGGCAGTATATATATTTGTCCTAAACATCCTAGACCTTTAAAGCTATGAATCCTAAGTTCCGGAAAGAAAATGGGTTCCCCGGCGGAAGCCCCAATCTGTGGTTTTCACATAAGTGAAGAGAAACAAGGAAAACAGAGATCGGCCCCACGGTGGGTGCCATTTTTCTGTAGCGAGCGATTTTGGACGCGGTTCTTAAGCGCTGGTCGCTCTCTGCGGTTGAGCTTAAACTACAGGTCGATTCATTTTTTATCCTATTGAAGCTGATGAAGGAAGGGAAATAGATGTCTCAAATTAACCCTGCTTTGCATACTGAGTTTAAACAGCGGTCTGTTAGGTTACGAATGCTATCAATGTGGGGGGGCCTTGTACTGGTTATTTGTATTTTCGCCAATACGGTTTTCTTTCTTTCTAGGACTTTCTAGCGGGGAATAAGGGTTAGGATGTTAGGACTGATGTTTTTGAATTACTGCTTTTGATTGATGGAGATGTGGGATTTGGGTTTTTTGTTTAGTGTGCTCGCTAAGATTTTTCTTTCAATCTTATGCCTACGTATTCCCGTTTACCAAAACAGGGAAATCAGAGCGTTCGTAGTTCCTCCTATTCTATGGGAGGAAATGGGTGTTTTGGTGTCTTGTTCAAAGCCCAAGACGTGAAGCGAAAGGTGGTTTATATCTTGTTCAAAGCCCAAGATGTGAAGCTGAAGGGTCTATTTGTATCTTGTTCAAAGCCCAAGATGTGAAGCTAAAGGTGTTGTCTTTAGAGAGAATTTGTCATCACTAAAGAGGGGTCTGTCTGTGACAAATGTTTATAAAGGAGAACTACTTTAACCGGGATACGCGGATCCTAGCAATGCCATAATTCCCTTTATAGGGGATTTTAACCTAGAGGAGAAGACTTTAACTCAGTGTAGAGCAATGCCATCTTTCCTTAGGAATTTCTCATGCTAAAAGAGGGACAGTGGCATGGATGTAGATGATCCAGAGGCTTGCCGCTTATAGCGATTAGATGAAAGGGAAGGAGTTGTTGATGTTTGTGTACTGTGAACGAGGCACAACTTTGATGCTAAAAGGTTGATTGGATCAACTAGTGGTTTTCTTATATAAATCCTAAGAGGAGGCTAATATGTGTCTCGTACAAGGCCCGAGAGAGAGGCTAAAAGGTTTTGACTCGGTGACAGAATCTTTTGGTATCTCGTATAAAGCCCGAGATGGAGGTTGTTGTTTGTTTGGCTCAATAAGAACCTTTTTGTATCTCGTATAAAGCCCGAGATAGAGGCGAAAGGGGAGATTGACTCAACGAGGGAGTCTTTTATGTGTCTCGTACAAAGCCCGAGAGAGAGAGGCTAAACATTGTTTGACTCCGCTGGGGAGAATCATTTGTACAAAGCCCAAGAGGAGGCTAACTTCGCTGAAGAAGGATCATTATACAAAGCCTAAGAGGAGGCTATGGTTACTGTTTCAGTTAAGTGACAGGTCCAGTATACTGATTTTGAAAGAGAAAATCAGTTCTTTTATGAGCAACACTGTACTCAAGGATTTGATTCAAGGATCCGGGTTATTCCTGTTCTTTAAGGAAGCGGGATATCCAAAGGGTATTGATTGTCTGAGTTTGCGGGTTTTATAACACCCCAATTCCCCTCGCGAATAAATAATACAAATATAAATCAGAGTAACTAAAAATTTATTTTTCCGACAGAAAACAGGGATGTCATACTTAAAGAAAGAAAATACAAACCCTGCTCAATTATTTTGATACATAGCACAAAATAGGATAACCCCATAGGGAGCCTTTTTCCATATAAAATGAATGTCAATTATGGAATAAAGCGGAAAGATCCATAACCGACTTGTTTTACAAAATGAATCGTTTTAGAACATCAAAATATACATACAAAGATCATACAAAACATATTCAACAATTGTATACAAATAACTTAAAGCGTTTCCCCGACTCCCGTGCTACGTATCAGAGCAGACACCAAGACCTAAGCAAACGAAGATCTAACTCTTCCACTTGCCTCCACGCCTCTAAAGCTGACAATCTGCACTATGCCATAAAAAGCATATTCCAGCAGAAGGGTGAGAAATAACAACTAAACCAAGATTGCATAATAATATGCAAAAACACATAAAATCACATACACAGTTATTCTCACCCCACACGTCACATACCAATACATATAGCAAGCCATAAATGTATAACATATTTCTAACAATCCAACCACATAGCATATAACAATTATACCAACATAATTACACATTTGCACATAAGGCATACCAAGTCATAGCATTTATCACATATGCACATCAAATTACCAATGCTATTACAATCTCAACACATAACAAATCAATGCACAATTTCCACACATAATCAATCAAATCATGATTTTTCACACATAATGCATCCATTCACATTTCTCACACATAATCACATATTCCAATCAAACATATACCATTCAATTCAATTGCACATATTTCATCTCATCAATCACAATCACATTTCCATGCACAATTAATTCATGATTTATGCAAATGCACATAGATCGACACAACGACTCTATGCACATGCCATGCGGTACCGACTTCCATTGTCACGTCATTTGTCACGTCATTAGTCCACTCAGGAACTATTGGAACCATCGCTCGTTACTGAGAATCTCAAGTAACTCCCCGTCGGGCCTACGATGTTCACCCGTCGCTTTAAGTCCTCAGGCATCGCCTCATATTTTCGAGGCCCACGACGTTAAGGATTGCTTTAAGTCTCCAAAGGAGCCCACAATCGTCTATACCCATCGCTTTAAGTCCTCAGGCATCGCCTCATATTTTCGAGGCACACGATGGTATAGCATATTCCCTCAGGAATCAAACCGTCACTCAAGACGTTTTCACAATCCACATTATGATGCTTGGCATACAATAACTCATGACACTCACATTGCATCCATGCACACATTCATAATCATGCATAAATCATCAAATACAACACTTGGCATTTTCTTGCCTTTCGGCCACAAATCACAACCACAACAATTACAACAACTTATCACATGCTTCCACATCATCACATTCATGCATTGCAAAGCAATTCAAACAATGCATTTCAACCCTAAATGCCACCACACAACATACATTGAAATTTCACATAAACAATGCACTTCATCACAAGCCATAAAATACCACAATCATATCACATACCACAAATCACAACAACATCATAGTTCCTCACACAAGGGATTTACATATCAAATGCTACTCACAACACATCATTATCACACATTGAAATCAAAACCCAAAACACACATTTATTCCTCCATAACACCACAAACCATCATCACCAACACTTATCACATATATTCACATAATATACCAGCACACAAGCCATACGATACATATTAAAAGCATATAGCATGATAACACATCATTCTCACACCAATACGACGGTGAAAATCCGACAAACCAACACTTTTTCAAAATCACGACTTAAATAATTCATCTACTGCCCTCCAAACCATTTTAAAAAGAAAGAGATTTTCATTAGCTTCCCAACGCTTCGAACGGCGACCAAAACGGACTTACGGTTTGAAAATTACGACGAAAACAAAATTGGAAAATATCATGTTCGCTCCAGTATTCGCTAGGCGAACCCTAGCGAACCAAGGCAGTGGAAAACAGACATAAAGTTCGCTAGGCGAACCTTCTAGCGAACATTCGCCAGTTCCTTCGCTGGGGTTCGCTAGGCGAACCTGCGAAACCCAAAATTCGCAGCAGCGTCAACCTAGGTCATATGGGACCAAAATACATCATTTTTACCACCCAAACACTTCTAATTCATACCAGAACAACCAAAACATGTTTAGACATAATCAACGAGTATTCTACGCGGTTTATATCGAATTTCATCCGTGAAAACATCGATTTCTATCAATCGCTCCTAATTCCAATCGATACGAAAAGTCACGAGACAATCAAAACAATTACAACAAACAACACATATACATACACAAGCAAGATATAATTGAAACTTCTCACCCTTACCCGATTATTCGCGCTCGAAACGGAGTTCCCGCGATTTTCCTCTTTTCTCCTCTTTTCTCTCCTCTTCCTTTCCTTCCCTTCTCTTTCTTTCCTTTTTCTTTCTTTTCTCTCTTTTTCTTTCCACTTCCTATTTATATAAAATATCTAAACCCCTAAAAGACTATTTTACCCCTCAAACTCAAATATCTCGCAAACGCCCTCAAAATGCGATAAAACATAAACAATGATGAAAAATAACATTTTGTCAAATAAAAGTCAATAATAAAATAATATAAAACCAAAACCAATTAAATCTACTCTATTAAATAAATCTAACAAAACCGGGGCGTTACAATTCTCCTCCACTTAGACATTTTCGTTCTCGAAAATATATCGAGACGAACAACTCCGGACGCGACTCCCGCATCCGACTAACAACCCAACATGCCAACAAAAGGTACACCACGAATAACATAACTGGCAAACCACCTTGCCAATAGCAGATACAACAACGACACGACAACGACGACCACAACGACGACAAGATGCAAAGCCCATACAATGCACTTGACGACTAACTCACGATTCAAAGAAAAGCCAAGATACCAACACAATGGAAACGAGATAACAACACAAACAAGAACATAAAGTTCCACGACACCACAAGGTCTCCACAACATCAACAAAACCAGAACACCAACATCCTTGCCACACAACCATACTACAACAATGCTATAATTCACCAATCGAACATATAACCAAAACACCCAACTACATAGCCACCCACGGATAACAATTAAACTTTTCACATATGACTTCCAACCTGAAGCGTTCAATGGTCTCAACACTCCTACATGTTCCCAATGTTCAACCTATGAACTCTTACCAGTCCCACACGTATATACGAAATGTGCCATATCACGCTTCCGCTGCGCACTCTGATTACTCGTAACCATCAAAATTACCAATTTCACGTCCAAAGTCTAACTCTTTCTCATTTTCACCAAAAATCACTGTTCACTGTGAATATACCCAACCGCACACTATCAAACGTCAATTCACACACCAACCCAAACCTCTAAATCCTCCCAAAAGTTCCCACTCTTTAACCATCAAAGCAAACATAAGTAAAACTTTCGACTTAACTCATCACGCACGACATAAACTTTACCAATAGGATAATTCGAGCCTAAGTCATAACTAATCAGGAATTCCAACCATCCGACCGTGCCTTACTCCGAGTTACAAATCAAAAGTTATGCAGAAAACAAAATTACACAAACAACACTATTCGCTGGGCGAACCTTCTCGCGAGCATTCGCTAGCGGCTTCGCTAGGCGAGCATCCCTCGCGAGCATTCGCTAGCTCCTTCGCTAGGCGAATGTTCCAGCGAACCAAGTCAGAACCAAACAGAGCCAAAAACACCCAAAGTTCGCTAGGCGAACACTCTAGCGAACCTTCGCTCACGCCTTCGCTAGGCGAATACCCGTAGCGAACCTTCGCTACCCTTCGCTGAATCGTTCGCTAGGCGAACCCACGAAAACTCAGAATTACAACAGTCTTGTTACTCATCCAAAACCGTCCATTCCTCCATCCAAACACCTTGAACCTAAAACCCTTAAAATAATACCTTTCAATGTTGAACTGCATCTACTTCCGATGGATCCACAATCATACTCTCATCTGAAATAACATACCCAATAAACTAACCCTTTTCAAACAAAATTCTCACTCGAATAACTTAGCATAAAACTTTGTCTCTTTTCAACACTTGTAATTCAAATCTCAAACACTTTACTCATTCTTCCTCTGAGTTTATAACAAATCCAAAAATCCTTAATCGAAACCACTACGAACTTATCCAATTAAATATGGAAGATACGATCCCTCTACTCCATAAACACTAGAGACGCGTTACTAACACCAAATACCATCACTGTACGTTGCAATTCCCAACCAAAATCCAAAAGATATAAATCCTTAAAGCTTTTGCAAAATTCTTTTCCCTGGGTAACTGGTTACTCACATACAAGCTTAACTGAGTAAATAACAGCCTATTCCGAGGATAACAAACCTAACCAGTCAGATTAAATCGATCAAAGCCTCAACCCACACAATTCACCACTCTTATCAAACATTCCAAACAATCGCAAGTTCACTCAACCTCGGCCAAACCATTCCAGTTATCTATTGCTGAAAGTGGACACTTGTTCTCAATCGTTACCTTATTCAACTGTTAGCAATCCATACACAATTTCTTCTCTTTGCAGTCAAAATTCCATAAATCCCACGTGTAGCAACAACCATCTCAAAAGAACTCTCAAACATTACATCCACACCTAGGGTTTTCTCAAAATTTCCTTTAATGCTCTAAAACTCCAAAGACTCCAAACCTCACCAGAACTCTCAGTTTTGCTTTCCATAGTCTCAAAACCCATACCATCATATGCATCATACTTGTTATTCCATTCAATCATCCTTCCTTTTTGTTACTAACCAAACCGGAGCTCCCTAAGACAACACCTTAATGTTCCATCCATAACACATCTGAAAACCATGCACAACTGACGGCCCAACACTGTGACTTCCTACCCATTTCCAGAACACTATCATCACAGACCAACCAAACATCTTAGTCCTATCTACTAAGAGTTTTCTACTTACTTAGCAGATCCAAACCTCAAATCTTCACCTTCGTCAAATTCGAGTTCACACTCTTCTCTCTGAGAACCACCTTTGACAATACCCAATCGTTCTCTCCCAATGACTTCCCAACTTGACCAACATACCAAAAACCTCTAATCCGTCTTATCTTCTAGTATAAGAGTCTTCATTAACTCATCGAAACAATCCGTAATCATCTCCTTAAATTCCAAACAATTCATTTCACAGACTATCAAAGCTGGAATGACATGCCTATTCCATCCAACATAATTCCCGTCTGCTATCAACAAGTGATTAAGGGTGATCAGTTCCTCAATTTGTCAATAGACAGCTGACAATCATGATGGGGCATAAACCATCTTTACCAAACTATAATAGCGTTTCTTGCATCCTGTGCACCAAACTTCCTAAGGCACAAATCCTTAGTTGACATAAACCTTACCTCCGCATTCCCTCCGGAACCGGGAACCACAATGTCCAAAGAGCACTTACAATCTTGCAATCAACAGCACACAACCAAAGCAACTGGGAGAAGTACAAGCTTCTCCCCCACTTATCTCAAACTCACACCTGAAGACAGAGGATTAGGAAACCAGAAAGTACTGACAGTGCTTCCACACATATCACGTACTAAGGGACAAACAACAACGACAGTATTCCACTGTCACACCGACTGACTCAACAACTTGGTCGGACGGACCGACCTGCTCTGATACCACTAATATAACACCCCAATTCCCCTCGCGAATAAATAATACAAATATAAATCAGAGTAACTAAAAATTTATTTTTCCGACAGGAAACAGGGATGTCATACTTAAAGAAAGAAAATACAAACCCTGCTCAATTATTTTGATACATAGCACAAAATAGGATAACCCCATAGGGAGCCTTTTTCCATATAAAATGAATGTCAATTATGGAATAAAGCGGAAAGATCCATAACCGACTTGTTTTACAAAATGAATCGTTTTAGAACATCAAAATATACATACAAAGATCATACAAAACATATTCAACAATTGTATACAAATAACTTAAAGCGTTTCCCCGACTCCCGTGCTACGTATCAGAGCAGACACCAAGACCTAAGCAAACGAAGATCTAACTCTTCCACTTACCTCCACGCCTCTAAAGCTGACAATCTGCACTATGCCATAAAAAGCATATTCCAGCAGAAGGGTGAGAAATAACAACTAAACCAAGATTGCATAATAATATGCAAAAACACATAAAATCACATACACAGTTATTCTCACCCCACACGTCACATACCAATACATATAGCAAGCCATAGATGTATAACATATTTCTAACAATCCAACCACATAGCATATAACAATTATACCAACATAATTACACATTTGCACATAAGGCATACCAAGTCATAGCATTTATCACATATGCACATCAAATTACCAATGCTATTACAATCTCAACACATAACAAATCAATGCACAATTTCCACACATAATCAATCAAATCATGATTTTTCACACATAATGCATCCATTCACATTTCTCACACATAATCACATATTCCAATCAAACATATACCATTCAATTCAATTGCACATATTTCATCTCATCAATCACAATCACATTTCCATGCACAATTAATTCATGATTTATGCAAATGCACATAGATCGACACAACGACTCTATGCACATGCCATGCGGTACCGACTTCCATTGTCATGTCATTTGTCACGTCATTAGTCCACTCAGGAACTATTTGAACCATCGCTCGTTACTGAGAATCTCAAGTAACTCCCTGTCGGGCCTACGATGTTCACCCGTCGCTTTAAGTCCTCAGGCATCGCCTCATATTTTCGAGGCCCATGACGTTAAGGATTGCTTTAAGTCTCCAAAGGAGCCCACAATCGTCTATACCCATCGCTTTAAGTCCTCATGCATCGCCTCATATTTTCGAGGCACACGATGGTATAGCATATTCCCTCAAGAATCAAACCGTCACTCAGGACGTTTTCACAATGCACATTATGATGCTTGGCATACAATGACTCATGACACTCACATTGCATCCATGCACACATTCATAATCATGCATAAATCATCAAATACAACACTTGGCATTTTCTTGCCTTTCGGCCACAAATCACAACCACAACAATTACAACAACTTATCACATGCTTCCACATCATCACATTCATGCATTGCAAAGCAATTCAAACAATGCATTTCAACCCTAAATGCCACCACACAAAAAACATTGAAATTTCACATAAACAACGCACTTCATCACAAGCCATAAAATACCACAATCATATCACATACCACAAATCACAACAACATCATAGTTCCTCACACAAGGGATTTACATATCAAATGCTACTCACAACACATCATTATCACATATTGAAATCAAAACCCAAAACACACATTTATTCCTCCATAACACCACAAACCATCATCACCAACACTTATCACATATATTCTCATAATATACCAGCACACAAGCCATACGATACATATTAAAAGCATATAGCATGATAACACATCATTCTCACACCAATACGACGGTGAAAATCCGACAAACCAACACTTTTTCAAAATCACGACTTAAATAATTCATCTACTGCCCTCCAAACCATTTTAAAAAGAAAGAGCTTTTCATTAGCTTCCCAACGCTTCGAACGGCGACCAAAACGGACTTACGGTTTGAAAATTACGACGAAAACAAAATTGGAAAATATCATGTTCGCTCCAGTATTCGCTAGGCGAACCCTAGCGAACCAAGGCAGTGGAAAACAGACATAAAGTTCGCTAGGCGAACCTTCTAGCGAACATTATCCAGTTCCTTCGCTAGGGTTCGCTAGGCGAACCTGCGAAACCCAGAATTCGCAGCAGCGTCAACCTAGGTCATATGGGACCAAAATACATCATTTTTACCACCCAAACACTTATAATTCATACCAGAACAACCAAAACATGTTTAGACATAATCAACGAGTATTCTACGCGGTTTATATCGAATTTCATCCGTGAAAACATCGATTTCTATCAATCGCTCCTAATTCCAATCGATACGAAAAGTCACGAGACAATCAAAACAATTACAACAAACAACACATATACATACACAAGCAAGATATAATTGAAACTTCTCACCCTTACCCGATTATTCGCGCTCGAAACGGAGTTCCCGCGATTTTCCTCTTTTCTCCTCTTTTCTCTCCTCTTCCTTTCCTTCCCTTCTCTTTCTTTCCTTTTTCTTTCTTTTCTCTCTTTTTCTTTCCACTTCCTATTTATATAAAATATCTAAACCCCTAAAAGACTATTTTACCCCTCAAACTCAAATATCTCGCAAACGCCCTCAAAATGCGATAAAACATAAACAATGATGAAAAATAAAATTTTGTCAAATAAAAGTCAATAATAAAATAATATAAAACCAAAACCAATTAAATCTACTCTATTAAATAAATCTAACAAAACCGGGGCGTTACAGGTTTCCTTCCTATTTAACGAAGCGGTCTCTTGAGAATGTCTTTGAGACTCAAGGAGATTAGACCGTCCAAGTCTAGAGTTTCATCTTTTGTACTATGCTTTGAGAAACAGTAGTAGACTCTATGAAAGGACTGTTCTATGAAGATGACTAGGTTCTGTTCCTATACCTCTAGGAGGTCGTCGGGACAATTTGTACGAAGCCCAAGAGGATACTGGAAGCTTTTAAGAAGCCGACGAGTCCTTGTACTAAGCCCAAGAGGAGGCTATCATTCCCAGAGGAAGAGATCATTATACGAAGCCTAAGAGGAGGCTGTGAATACTTCTAAGAAGCCGACAAGTCCTTGTACTAAGCCCAAGAGGAGGCAGGGTTACTTTTAGGAAGCCTGTGGGTCCTTGTACGATGCCCAAAAGGAGGCCGATGCTTTTAAGAAGCTGATGGGTCCCCAAACTCTGAGAAATTCAAGGCAAGCTATTCTCAAGGAATAGATCAAGTCAGGAAAGTTCGAGAATTTGGAAGAAACTCAAGAGATGCCATTGACGGAGAAAAGATCATCCCTGGGAGTAGAGTTTCTTGACAAGTTCTTTTAAGAAGCCTGTGGGTCCCCAAACCCCGAGAAATTCAAGGCAATGCTATTCACCGAGAATAGATCAAAGTCAGGAAAGTTCGAGAATTTGGAAGAAACTCAAGAGATGCCATTCACGGAGAAAAGATCATATCTGGGGAATAGAGTTTCTTTGACAACTTCTAAAGGTGACAGTCTATGAAAGGGTTCACAGAGAATACTGCCTTTCATATCTCCATATTGTTTAACCCCAAGAGGAGGGAAGATTGTGTCTGGTAATCCTATGGGGATCTAGTTTTGACTATTTAAGAGCGATTGAAACGGCTTTACCTAGTGCTAGACGTAGTTGCCGGGGAAACTCTAAATATCTATACTATTATTACACAATTGATATGAGTTTATGAAAGAAGACTTACAGTGAAACAGCCCCACAATACAGTTATATGTATATGAAAGCGGTAAATGAAAGCAATAACCACTTACTCGGTTGTAGAGCTTCCATGCTGTTTGGTTAGTTGTTCAACAAAGAAAGATTGAAAACAACAGTATATTCAAAATCAAAGGAGAAAGTGCTTTTGAAAAAGAAAGATTTGGGTCTTACAGCTCGAGGAGAGGCCCAGGGTTTTATCAGTGAGTGCACTGTTTGAATTTGTACAGAGGGACTTATACAAGTGACTGAGGCCCGAAATGGTTTTCTGTACAAAGGGATGGGTCTTACACTCTCTCAAGAGGCCCAAAAAGTTTTAAAGAAAAAGAGTGGGGCTTATAACACGAGGGTAGGCCCAGATGATTTTTCGTTTAAAATGGCGATCGCGCAGAAGTTTTCTTTTAACGCAGAGGGACTTATACAATAAGTGAGGCCCAAAAATGTTTTGGTTAAAAGGGGATTGGGTCTTACACTCTATTTGAGGCCCAAAGTGTTTTGAATGGGTCTTATAGCTCGAGGAGAGGCCCATAGTGTTTTTTAAAAGGCGACGATCACGCCGTTTGTTTTTTACGGTATCGGGACTTATACAATACACTGAGGCCCAAAATGTTTGGTCAAAAAAGGATTGGGTCTTACACTCTATTAGAGGCCCAAGAGTGTTTGACAATGATTTGTTTGAGTGAAAAATCAAAGAAACCCTAATTTTATTCTTTAAAAGTAAATATTTAAAGAAAATCAATGAAAAATACCAAATAGGTTTGAATAAACCACTTGTGATTTTTGTTTAAGGTTTGAAAAATGAGGTATAAATCACAAGAGATATTAAAACTCATTTGGCCTTGATTTGTCAATATGAATACTCATTTTAAAATGCTTAAAAATAAATAAAAAATGAATTTATTCACAAAAATACTAATTATATTAAATAAATAATATAAACTCAATTTTTTTTTGTGGAATAAAATATTTCAACATTTTGGTGATTTTTTGCAAAAAGAACCAATAAAAAATAATTAAAATTGAAAGAGTTATTAATTTCCCAAATAATTAACAAAACATGAAAATAGTTGGAAAAAAAGCAAAAATGTGAAAAATCACAAAATGGCATGGGTGGGGTTTGAACCCACGACCTCAAGCATACAAGGCGCGCGCTTTACCACTGGGGTGGTGATACATCCATTGTTTGAAATGAAACAACAAATATACAAGGTATGACTTGGTTTTGGCTTGGCCAAGGCAAGTTTTGGCTCAAAAACATGAAGGTCATAACTTTCTCAATTCTTAATGGTTTGAGACAAAATTTTTATGTATCTGGGCCAGAATTTCACAAGGAATCCAATGGTGGTGGTGGTTTTTTCAGATCACACTCCCTCCTCAAAACCCGATAGTGGTTTTGAAAATGGCCTATGATTGCATTTTCTATGCTACACTTTGATACAGGCAAAAATTACATGATCAATTGGCACAAACACAACACATATGATATGTATAATAGATGCATACTCAGTGGACTTCAAATGCACACATGTTTTGGTGAGTGCAAGTTAAGAGGCTTACCCTTCTTTGGGATTTTGGAGTTTTCTCTGCAATCTACCAACCCTCTTGCTCCAGATATGATTTTGTGCCTTGAACCACCTCAAATGATCCCTTGGATGCTTTTAGGATGGTTGGAATCAGCTGGTACCTGCAAAAACACAAACAGTCCCTTTCTTGCAAAAGGGGTCAAAAGTGACCAAAATAGCAACTCTCTCAAATGGTGTTCCAGATGGGGGGAACCATTTAGGATAGTTCAAGGATGATATTTGGAGTGTGTTTGAGGTTTTATCTAGTTTGGAAAGTGACTGAATCAAGACATGGCTTGAAAAATACAAAAAAAGCCTATTTTGAGGTTTTGAGAGGTGACTTTGTGATTTTGTGATTACAGGTCACTTGTGATAGTTTGCACAGCTTACATATGATATATATGAGGTGTGTGTGTGATTGATTGTGATGGAATTGCTCTCTAGCTCAAAAACTCAATGTTACTTGCTTTGGAAGGCAAATTTGAGGTGGAAGAAGAGGTTTTGAGGAAAGCATCTGTTTGATGGTTTTGGTGTACTCAAACTGAACAAAATTGAGCTCTATTTATAGTGGAGCAAGTTTGTTTTAGGATCCACAGTGAATGACAACTGCAGCAGGTGTTTGTTCAATGTTGGCCAATGGAAATGCAAGTCTCCTCTAGCCATTGACTAGAGGTTAGGTCACAGGGTTGTGGTTCCCTTGGTCTTGGATAAGTCTTGACTGATTTCAGATGAGAATGGCTCAGTCCATGCCACCTTGATGCTTCCATTGAATGCTCTAATCCAAATTTGAAGTCTTGTCCCTATTTTGGCCATTCTAGGTTCAGTATGCTTTTCTTGTTCCAAGGACTTTGGAGGCTTGGCTCAGTGATTGTCCCCTTTAGATTCAATCCTCAGATGTGTCCAAGTGGATAGGAGCATTTGAATTTGCCTGATTGTGGCAAATCGAGAAAAATGGCAAATTCTGCCTTGCCTTTGACAGATTTCAGCAAGGCAACTTTCCAATGTCAAATCTCATGACTCAAATGGAATTTGGCAATGTTCTTAGTCATTTTGGAAAGCCCTTACATGATACAACAACTGTTTGAACATGTTTGGTTTTGATCTCTTTTGAATCCAAGTGAAAAATCCCCCTACATTTGGCAAAAAATGAAGACATATTCTGACTTAGTGAAAATTTCACTAAGTGTTGGAAAAAGTGACATTTTCAATTTTCAACCATTTTGATCACTCCCTAACTCAAAATCCTTAATGAATTGGACTTAGGTCTAGTTGAAGTTTTTGTAGAGGGTAATGAGGGCTACAAATCCATCTTTGGATGAGGAAAAATTGCCTTGTGGTTTAGGAGTTATGGTCCTCCAAAGTTGGTACCCTTGTCACTTTATTTTTAACTTAGAAAATTTTCTAAGTTTTTATGGTTACCCCTTTTACAAGTTATCCAACTTTTCTTGATTTTTCTTGATGAATGATGATTCAAATCATACATTAACATCATTTTAGGGTTAAAAATCCATTTTGGTGAAAAATCTCAAAAAGTCAAAGTTGACTTTTGGGCACAGTTGACTTTTTATCAGATGAATTCCAAACTGTACAATTCTTCAGGAAATCATGTCCTTGACCTAAATCAAACTTGATGGACATGTTCCATGGATGTCATAGGGTGTATTGAATCATGTCTTAGGGCTTGGGAGCATGTCCTGGTCAAAAGTCA
Organism: Lathyrus tuberosus; assembly: GCA_022829125.1. NCBI lineage: Eukaryota > Viridiplantae > Streptophyta > Magnoliopsida > Fabales > Fabaceae > Lathyrus > Lathyrus tuberosus. The sequence continues at coordinate 2,520,930 of JALAZF010000431.1, read as the reverse complement.
AAGTTACAGTTGACTTTTTCCTTAAAACCCTAAATGTGGTGCAGATGAAATTGAGACTTGTTGCTCAAGCTCCTTGGATTAATCCAGTGTTCCAAATGGATCAATATAGTTCATTAGAGACCTTCAAACCCTCTCTTGAGGTCTTGGTTCATGATTTACACCAAAAGTCAACTTAGGGGTGAATTAGGTCAAGAAACCCTAATTCCTGATTTTTGATGTATGCGTCCCCTGCGGCAAAATTGACTTGGTGATTGGGTCCATGAGGTTCCATGGAGTATATTAGGTTGTGTTTTAGATCATAGGCTTGTGTCCAGATGAAAACTTTCCATCTGGAGGCCCTGGTCGACCAAAACCCTAATTTGGTGACACTGTCGATCTTGAGGTTTGATCCACCTAGAAGGGATCAGCTTTGTGCTTAATCCTTGGAGTGGGAGTCCTTTTTGATCCTTTGTGTATATTTGAGAGGCTAGACAAGTTGAAGATCATGTTATTCCTTGATTGATCCTTTGTCTAAGGCTCAGAGAGGGCTTGAAACCCTAATTTTGATTGTAGTAAATGCTCAACAACCCTTGAGGTTTTTGATGAGGCATGATGGTTCATCCATATTGTGATGATGATTTGCACAATGATGGGAAATCTTAGTGGTCAAAATTTGGGGTATGACAGGTTGGAGTTAGTTACACTTCACTGAGTCAAGGCGGTTAACTCTGTTAGTTAGGATCAACTCGGTAACAATCCCAATGCAAGCTTCCACATCCAAAGGTTGACATGCTTGTAAATTAAGTAACATGGTGCTCTTAATTTAAAGGGATGCATTGAATAAATGAAAGGGAAATGTCTTGAATGGTCTTGAATTGTCTAGAATGTTCCACATGCTTCTAGAACTATGTAGAATCCAAGAACAAAATGAGTGCAGAGTTGTTGTCCCAAAAATGCAGTAAAATCTGCAACTTTGTACAGAGTAACCGGTTACAGCATATCTGCTAACCGGTTACTTGCTTGAAAATCTGTGTTTCTGGTGAAATTTACACTGTGTAACCGGTTATCAGTTATGCTGTAACCGGTTACTTCAGCCAAACTTTCCCAAATTTGCCAAAAAATGATGCTGAGTCCAGTTATTGATCGGGCTTGGAAAACCTGCAGATCCTGCAACAAGAAACACATAGAGAAAAATGTGAATGTGTATGCCAACGATGCGAATGTACATGCTTATGCAAAAAGGCAAAGGAGGGAGGTCAAATTTCGGGTTACGACAATAATACATTGGAAATTAATGACCTTTTGCCATCTTTCCTCATAATCAGAACATCACCAATACCTTCAGCTGCTAGAGTATTGTGATTTGCAAATTTCACCGTGTTCTTCATTGAGAGCTTTAAGTTGACAAACCAATCTTTCCTACTAGTCATGTGTGAAATTAATTTAATACATTAAATTCATTAATTATACACTCATCTAAGATAAAGTTAATAAATAAATATTGTTTTATATTAAAAAAAGTATTTTAAATATGTATATATTATATATATATATATATATATATATATATATATATATATATATATATATATATTGTTCTATATTTTGTAATCAAATATTAAAAAAAAGTATATATATATATATATATATATATATATATATATATATATATATATATATATATATATATATATATATTATTTTTAATATTAAATAAACATGTTATAACATTAATTATTTTAGATAACATTAATTATTATAATAGCATATAAGAAAATTTGAAAAGATATAAAAAGTTATGTAATTTAATTATGTTAAACGGTATATCTAGTATCCAAGTTTAGAAAATAAAAAAAAATAGTCAAAATAAATAACACTCATGCTTATTAGAATTTAATAGAAGAGTTGTGTTTTTTTGTATGAATATCTCTAAGACTCAAGAAGGCAAATTCAGTTTGTAAGATGTGTATCCCTTGGGAGATGTTTTGTGTTTTGAAAATTAACTTGGTTAAATTTCTAAATACTAACAACTATATTGCAGCAATTGAAAATATATCTTCTTAATGAGATGATAAATGACCGATTAATGAACCAATATACACGCGCCACTTCGGTTGGGTAAAGTTACCCAACTATTTGTGTTGGGTAATGAACTTGGCACCTTATGTTATTCTGTTCGGAGCTGAGAGAAGTGATTGAGTTGGCTATGATGAATTAATTGAATGAGAGAGAGAAGGAAGAACATAAGCATGATATTTATAGAGAGATTTGTTTTTTTAGGGGTGAATTTTTATCTACCTACTTCAAAAAGTTGAGTTCAAAAAGTTGGGTAAAGTTATCCATAGAGTAAATTAGGCTACATTGCATTGAAAATCTATAAAATTTAAATCATTAAATAAATAATTAAGTATAATAAAATAATATGACATTAGTGGATTTGTTGAAGGTAGACTACCCAACTTTTTGTGATGGGTAACAAAGTTGTTCCCTTTTTTAGGGAACACTCCTTTGAATTTAATTGGGTATTAATATCTACATCCAATGAATTAATTACAATCAATGTCATGTCATTTTTTATATATTTATCCTAAAGATACGGGTACCAACTACTTATCAAATGTACTTAAGAATTTGTGTTTTGTAATTGTATATATACTCTTGCCATGTGTTTAGAAGCAATTGGTTGATTTTTATGAATTTAAAAATTTATGCTTTCTCTCTTTGCACAAAAAAGACGCCCCTATGAATTTAAAAATTTATGCTTTCTCTCTTTGCACAAAAACGACGCCCCCCCCCACCCCCCCCCCCCCCCCCCCCCCCCCCCTTTTTTTATAAGCAAAATATTGTATTGATGGGAGTACTAGGGGTACTCCAACCCAAATACAAAGCAAACAACCAAAACACTACATTACAAGAAATTCAAAGGGTGCGAAGCCCAATCGTAATAACTACACCCGAAATTCCTCTTTTTCTTACCCAAAGCCAACCACCACCAAGATATAAAAACAATTCTAAGGAAAATCGACTCCAAATAAAAAAAATCTCCATTAAAAATAATGCTATTTCTTGACTGCCATATTATCTAGCAAGTAGGATACCAAACCATACATGCATTATTAACGGAACAAACCTTAGAAGTCCTCCCGAACCACTCCTTCACAAAGTCGGTGCAATCGCCATGAACAAGCGGATTAATACCAATCTACTTCCCGACTCTATTCCAAATTAGCAGAGTTTTCAGACAGTGGCAAAACACATGATTATTATCTTCCATGACTAAAAAACAAAACACACAAACACAATCATGTGGGTTGGAAATTATACTTCTACTAAACAAATTGGCCCTAGTAGGAAGTCTATCAACCAATAACCGCCAACCAAAAATTTTGACTTTCAGCGGAATCGACGTTTTCCATAAAATTTCTAAAGCAACACTCAAGTTCTGATTTGAAACAATTGAGTTATCTTCTTCCATATACCTATGATAAAAAGAATCAATTGTGTACACTTTTGATGAGCTCCACCTCCAGCTTATTTCATCATTTCCTTCCAGCACAGGCCGCAAAGAATCCAAAACCTTCGCTAATTGCTACCACTCATTAGTCTCAGTAGCAGATAAAGTTGAACAACCTGAAAACGAAGCAAAATCATTCCACAATGTTTTTGTCGACATCAGCCTCGAACAACAATGGAAAAGAAGTACTTAAAGGGCCTACATCCGACCAACCATGCTTCCAAAACAGACAGGAATTCCCCCTTCCCAAATTAAACCCGATACCGTCTAGAAAACTGCCCCTGTGCGTGTCATCCTTTAACTTGAGGATATCACGCCACCAAAGCGAGTGAAACTTGTTACCCTATGGTGTATCCCTAAACAGCAGATCCAAACTGACATCACCATATTTTTCTCTTATAATTCTAGACCATATTGCTTCTCTATCTTTTATTAAACACCATAGCCATTTTGCAACCAAAGCTTTGTTGAAAACACTAATGTCCCGAATCCCAAGACCACCCTTCTCTTTCTCTCTGCTGACGATATTCTAACTCACCCATGCAACAGTTCCTTTATCAGTTGTTCCTGACCATAAAAAATTTTGCTGGATCGCAAGAATCTTATTAATTACAACCTTAGGCGCCAGAAAAAACGAAAACTAATCGATAGGTAAATTCGCAAGAACCGAATTAATGAGCGTCACCCTTCCCCCTATTGATAACATCTTTCCTCTCCAAGTTGCTAGTTTGCTTCTGAAAATATCAATTAAAGGCCTCCAAAACGACTCCTTCTTATGATTTCCCCTACTGATAAACCTAGAAATTGGAAAGGAGTAACACCAACCCTGCATGAAAGAAACTGAGATGCTGCACTAATAAACTCAGGATTCACTCCTATCCCTAAAATACAACTCTTCCAAGCATTAATTTTAAGGTCCGATACCAATTAGAAACCCCGAATAACAGTTTTCAGACCCCAAAAGTTAAGTTAGCCCAAGATGCTTCACATAAAATCATGGTATCATCCGCGAACTGTAACAAATTGTAATCGACATTGTTACTTACCGAAAAACCTGTTAGTTTATCCAACCTGCTGCTTCTGCGGGCCAATAGGGCCAGACCTTCTGTTACCAAAGCAAATAAAAACAGCAACAGCGGATCCCCCTGACGTAAACCCTTCGACGCCTTAAAATCAACCGTAGTACCCCCATTCACCAGAATCGAAAGAAAATTGTTTAACATGCTACCTTTCATCCATTTAATCCACCTAGAACCAAAGCCCGTGGCTTTCATCAACGAAATTAAGAATTCCCAGTCGACACAATCATACGCTTGCGCAAAGTCCAGCTTCAACATAAGACAAGACTTATTCTTACGCTTCACCAAATCAATTAACTCATTGAGAACTAACACTCCGTCAAGAATGTTTAGACCAGGAATAAAAGCAGTTTGAGAATGGGCAACTACTTTACCAATGACCTTCTTCAAACGAGCAGCTAATAGTTTCGAAAGGATTTTATAAATACACCCAATCAAACAAATCGGCCTGTAATCTTTAAGCCCTTGGGGATTCTCCACTTTTTCTATCAGAGCTAAAAAGGAAGAAGCCATCGACTTGGGTAACTTGGCAGTATAATGAAATTCGACAATACAATTCACGACTTCAGCACCAATAATGTCCCAACTCCTTTTGATAAATTCAAGGCTAAAACTGTCCGGTCTGTAGCGAGCGATTTTGGACGCGGTTCTTAAGCGCTGGTCGCTCTCTGCGGTTGAGCTTAAACTACAGGTCGATTCATTTTTTATCCTATTGTGAGCTGATTAAGGAAGGGAAATAGATGTCTCCAATTAACCCTGCTTGCATATTGAGTTTAAATAGCGGTCTGTTAGGTTACGAATGCTATCAATGTGGAGGGGCCTTTGTACTGGCTATTTGTATTTTCGCCAATACTGTTTTCTTTCTTTTTATCTAGGCATAAGGTTTCTAGCGGGGAACAAGGGTTAGGATGTTAGGACTGATGCTTTTTGATAGATATATGAGAGTATGGGATTTGGGTTTTTTTGTTGATTGTGCTCGCTAAGATTTTTCTTTCAATCTTATGCCTACGTATTCCCGTTTACCGAAACAAGGAAATCAGAGCGTTCGTAGTTCCTCCTATTCTATGGAAGGAAATTGGTTTTTGGTGTCTTGTTCAAAGCCCAAGACGTGAAGCGAAAGGTGATTTGTATCTTGTTCAAAGCCCAAGATGTGAAGCTGAAAAGTCTATTTGTATCTTGTTCAAAGCCCAAGATATGAAGCTAAAAGGGTGTTGACTTTAGAGAGAATTTGTCATCTCTAAAGAAGGGTTTGTCCGTCACAACTATTGTGTGACTGGTTATAAAGGAGAATTACTTTAACCGGGATACGCGGATCCTTGCAATGCCATAATTTCCTTTAAAGGGGATTTTAACCTGAAGGAGAAGACTTTAACTCAGTGTAGAGCAATGCCATCTTTCCTTAGGAATTTCTCATGCTAAAAGAGGAACAGTGGCATGGATGTAGATGATCCAGAGGCTTACCCCTTATAGCGATTAGATGATGGGGAAGGAGTTGCTGATGTTTGTATACTGTGAACGAGGCACAACTTTGATGCTAAAAGGTTGATTGGATCAACCAGTGGTTTTCTTATACAAAGCCTAAGAGGAGGCTAATATGTGTCTCGTACAAAGCCCGAGAGAGAGGCGAAAAGGTTTTGACTCAACGAGGGAATCTTTTCGTATCTCGTATAAAGCCCGAGATGGAGGTTATTGTTTGTTTGGCTCAATAAGAACCCCTTTATATCTCGTACAAAGCCCGAGATGGAGGCGAAAGGGGTAATTGACTCAACGACGGAGTCTCTTATGTGTCTCGTACAAAAGCCCAAGAGAGAGTCTAAATGGGTGATTGACTCAACGAGGGAGTCTCTTATGTGTCTCGTACAAAGCCCGAGAGAGAGGCTAAATGTTGTTTGACTCCGCTGGGGAGAATCATTTGTACAAAGCCCAAGAGGAGGTTATTGTAACTATTTCAGTTGAGTGACAGATCCAATATACTGATTTTAAAGAGAAAATCAGTTCTTATATGAGCAACATGTACTCAAGGATTTGATTTGAGGATCCGGGATATTTCCTTCTCTTTGAGTAAACGGGAAATCCAAAGGGTATTGAGAGTGTCCGAGTCTGCGGGTTTCCTTCCTATTTAACGAAGGGGTCACTTGAGAATGTCTTTGAGACTCAAGGATATTAGATTGTCCAAGTCTAGAGTTTCATCTTTTGTATTATGTTTTGAGGAACAGTAGTAGACTCTATGAAAGGACTGTTCTATGAAGATGACTAGGTTATGTTCCTATACCTCTAGGAGGTCGTCGGGACAATTTGTACGAAGCCCAAGAGGAGGCTGGAAGCTTTTACAAAGCCGATCGGTCCTTGTACGAAGCCCAAGAGGAGGCTATCATTCCCGAAGGAACAGATCATTTTACGAAGCCTAAGAGGAGGTTGTGAATACTTCTAAGAAGCCGTAGGGTCCTTGTACTAAGCCCAAGAGGAGGCAGGGTTGCTTTTAGGAAGCTTGTGGGTCCTTGTACGATGCCCAAGAGGAGGCCGATGCTTTTAAGAGCCCGTGGGTCCCCAAACCCCGAGAAATTCAAGGCAAGCTATTCACAAGGAATAGATCAGGTCAGGAAAGTTCGATAATTTGGAAGAAACTCAAAGATCCCATTCACGGAGAATACATTCATCTTGGGGAGTAGAGTTTCTTGACGATTCCTAATGAGGACAGCCGAAGAGAAGACTGTATCTGGTGATCCTATTGGGGATCTAGTTGTCTATTTCTACGAATAAACGAAACGACGTCACCTAGTTCTAGACGTAGTTGCCGGGGAAAATCGAAATATCTATACTATTATTACACAGTTGATATGAGTTTATGAAAGAAGACTTACAGCGAAACAGCCCCACAATACAGTTATATGTATATGAAAGCGGTAAATGAAAGCAATAACCACTTACTCGGTTGTAGAGCTTCCATGTTGTTTGGTTAGTTGTTCAACAAAGAAAGATTGAAAACAACAGTATATTCAAAATCAAAGGAGAAAGTGCTTTGAAAAAGAAAGATTTGGGGTTTACAGCTCAAGGAGAGGCCCAGGGTTTTATCAGTGAGCGCACTGTTGAATTTGTACAGAGGGACTTATACAAGTGACTGGGGCCCAATAGGTTTTCTGTACAAAGGGATGGGTCTTACACTCTCTCAAGAGGCCCAAAAAGTTTTAAAGAAAAAGAGTGGGTCTTACTACACGAGGGTAGGCCCAGTTGGTTTTTCGTTTAAAACGACAATTGCGCCGAGGTTTTCTTTTAATGCATAGGGACTTATACAATAAGTGAGGCCCAAAATGTTTTGGTTAAAAGGGGATTGGGTCTTACACTCTATTAGAGGCCCAAAGAGTTTTAAATGGGTCTTATAGCTCGAGGAGAGGCCCAAGGTTATTTTGAAAAGGCGACGATCGCGCCGTTTGTTTTTGACGGTATCAGGACTTATACAATACACTGAGGCCCAAAAATGATTTGGTAAAAAAGGATTGGGTCTTACACTCTCTCAAAAGGCCCAAGTGTTTTGAAAATGATTTATGAGGGTTGAATTAATCCAAAACCCTAATTTGTTTCCAAAAATGTATTTAATTGAATAAAAATTCAATTAAAATGATCAAAATTGTTTAACATATGAAAAACAAATTGTGATCTTGGATTAATGCTTCAAAAATTAAGTATTGACCTACAAAATAATTAGAAAGCATTAAAAGTTGCAAAATCAATGTAGAAAAAATATTTAAAATGTCAAAAACAATTAAAATATTAATTCTTTGCAAAAATATCAATTATATAAAATAAATAATATTTTTGGGATTTTTGGGGAAAATAAAATATTTTAACATTTTTGTGAATTATTAAAAAAATAATCAACTCAAAATCATTAAAACTCAGAGAGAAATTAATTTTTGAATCAATTAAACAAAATCACAAAATTCAAATATTTGAATTTGTGAAAAAGGCGCCAAGAACACAAGTAAGAACACGCGCGTTTTTCTGGGTTTGGCTAATTTGCGTTTTCCATCCAATCTCACTGAGTACGTAATCATATCATGCAATCCACATATCATTATGCTCGTCTCAACCTCACGATCATGTCTATAACACTTAATTTCATTTAAATTAAACATAAAACATGAAATCACGAAGAAACCTCAAGAACCCTAATTTCTGCATGAAGGCTAGGATTTTTGATACACGATTCAAACAATGCAATTAATTGAGGGATAACATTCCATGCATGATTATGAACATTTGGCCAAAATATTGTGCGAGGAAATATGCATAGATTGAGAGATGACCAAGTATGTGCTTACCTCTAGGCCGTAACAGCAAGTGCAATGTGATTTTTGATTTGGAGGTGTTACAGATGAGTGGTGATGATCTGAACAGCTTCCCTACACCCTATGGAGTGTGTTTGAATGCTTGGACCTGATTGAAAATGTCTGGAACAATTTGTGGTACCTCAGCTGCAACTTGATTGAAAATTTGAGCAACCAGCTGGTGATTTTGTGAAATTGGTGTTTCAGAAGTGATCTAAGTGTTTGATCAGCTCATATGTGATGTATGTGAGGTGTGTGAGTGATTGGTTTGATTGGGAAAGCTCTCAAACTAAAAACCCGATAGTTACCTTGCTAAGAAAGGCATTTTTGCCAAGAGAAAGAGATTTTGAGGAAAGCATCTGTAAGATGGCTATGGTGTACTCAAACTGATCACAATTGAGCTCTATTTATAGTAGAGCAAGTTTGTTTTGGGATCCACAGTGAACGGCAACTGCAGCAGGTGTTTGTTCAATGTTGGCCAATGAAGTTTCAAGTCTTCTCTAGCCATTGACTAGAGGTTAGGGCACAAAGCTTTGGTTCCCTTGGTCTTGGATAAGTCTTGACTGATTTCAGATGAGAATGGCTCAGTCCATGCCACCTTGATGCTTCCATTAAATGCTTCAATCCAAATTTGGAGTCTTGTTCCTATTTTGGCCATTCTAGGTTCAACATGCTATTTCTTGTTCCATGGACTTTGGAGACTTGGCTCAGTGATTGTCCCCTTTAGATTCAATCCTCTGAGGTTTCCAAGTGGATAAGAGCATTTGGATTTGGTTGATTTTGGCAAATCGAGCAAAGTTGCAATTTCTGCCTTGCCTTGACAGATTTCAGCAAGGCAACTTTCCAATGTCATATCTCATGACTCAAATGGAATTTGGCAATGTTCTTGGTCATTTTGGAAAGCCCTTACATCATACAACAACTGTTTGAACATGTTTGGTTTTGATCTCTTTTGAATCCAAGTGAAAAATCCCCCTACATTTGGCAAAAAGTGAAGACAGATTTGGACTTAGTGAAAATTTCACTAAGTGTTGGAAAAAGTGACATTTTCATTTTTCAGCCATTTTGATCACTCCATAACTCAAAATCCTTAATGAATTGGAGTTAGGTCTAGTTGAAGTTTTTGTAGAGGGTAATGAGGGCTACAAATCCATCTTTGGATGAGAAAAAATTGCCTTGTGGTTTAGGAGTTATGATCCTCCAAAGTTGGTACCCTTGCCACTTTATTTTTAACTTAGAAATTTTTTTAAGTTTTTATGGTTACCCCTTTTACAAGTTATCCAACTTTTCTTGATTTTTCTTGATGAATGATGATTCAAATCATACATTAACATCATTTTAGGGTTAAAAAACCATTTTGGTGAAAAATCTCAAAAAATCAAAGTGGACTTTTGTGCACAGTTGACTTTTTATCAGATGAATTTCAAACTGTGCAATTCCTTAGGAAATCATGTCCTTGACCTAAATAAAACTTGATGGACATGTTCCAAGGGTGTCATAGGGTATATTGAGGTATGTCCTAGGGTTTGGGAGCATGTCCTGGTCAAAAGTCAAAGTTACAGTTGACTTTCCTCGCGAAACCCTAATTGTGATGCAGATGAAATTGAGACTTGTTGCTCAAGCTTCTTGGATTAATCCATTATTCCAAATGGATCAATATAGTTCATTAGAGACCCTCAAACCCTCTCTTGAGGTCTTGGCTCATGATTTGCCCTAAAAGTCAACTTAGGGGTGAATTAGGTCAAGAAACCCTAATTCCTGATTTTTGATGTATGCATCCCCTGAGGAAAAATTGACTTGATAATTGGGTCCATGAGGTTCCATGGAGCATATTATGATATGCTTTGAAGCATTGGCCCATGCCCAGAGGAAAATTTCCAACTGGAGGCCCTGGTCGACCAAAACCCTAATTTGGTGACACTGGCGATCTTGAGGCTTGATCCATCTAGAATGGAGCAACCTTGTGCTTAATCCTTGAAGTGGGAGTCCTTTTTGATCCTTTGTGAATGTTTGGGAAGTTAGACAAGTTGAAGATCATGTCATTCCTTGATTGATCATTTGTCTAAGCACTCAGAGTGGGCTTGAAACCCTAATTTTGATTGTAGTGGAGGCTCACCCATCTTTGGGGAGACTGACAAGGTAGGATGGTTCCCCCATATTGTGATGAGGATTTGCACAATGATGAGAAATCTTAGTGGTCAAAATTTGGGGTATGACAGATGCCCTTATTTAATCTTCTTGGACCCGAAGGTGTGAATGACGAAGGTATTCGGGCATTCGGGGTGCAAGAGGATTAAATATCGGAATAACCGAAATTTTGATGGTGGTTATGAATGGTAGCTTACGCATTCATCTTCTTTAGCCAAGCGATGATGCTCAGAAAAGGCAAAACTTCCCCTCGATCCTGGTCTTCAGCCAAGGAACTGGTCTCAGTTTCTTTTGTTAACTTCCCCTCGATCCTGGTTTCCTACCAAGGAACTGGTCTTAGTTTCTTTTGTCAACTTCCCCTCGATCCTGGTTTTCAGCCAAGGAACTGGTCTCAGTTTCTTTTTTCAACTTCCCCTCGATCCTGGTTTCCTACCAAGGAACTGGTCTCAGTTTTTGATATTAACTTCCCCTCGATCCTGGTTTCCTACCAAGGATCTGGTCTCGGTTTCTGCTATAAACTTCCCCTCGATCCTGGTTTCCTACCAAGGAACTGGTCTGAGTTTCTTTTGTCAATAAACTTTCTTGACAAGGAACGCTATTAGTAGTGGTTTTCCTTCAAACTTCTCGCCGAATTTTCCTGGGGGAGATGCCATTTGACGATTCTACTGGGGAAAGCGAGTCTCTTGAGAGACTTTTTTCACTTGGGGTCTTACATCATACTTTTCTCGGGATCTTCTCGGAGAAATGCCATATGATGGGATCCAATTTTGAGGTGCCGATGACCTTTTCATCAGTGGTCTTTCGGAGAAAGGCAGCTGCACTGCCAAATCTCCGCTTAGGAGGCTTTCTCTGTGGATTTTCCTTAATCCGGGAAAACAAAGACATCATCTTCAATGGCGAAGAGTGACATTTGTTGAAAGTTTCCACTGGCTTTTCAGAGGTTCAAGTTATCAAAGTGGTCAAAGACCAACTTCTTTCCAGAAATAAACTGGAAGCGAGGTTGTTCAGACACAGTACTTCCTGACGAGGCAAGAACTGACAACTCGATTGAGAGAACTTCTATCACTAGGGGACAAGACCGACTAGAGTGATAGTGATGCAATATGAAATGTAAATGCAAATCAAAAATGCATGATGTATGTATGTTTATGCGGACAACACTGACGCGACATACAAACTAACGGGTGAACACGACTGGATACTCGGCCATCGCAGGGCGTATAGAAATATCGCTGGTTCAGAATAGCAATTCCACCTTGCTTAGGAGAGATAGTCCCTGCGGGGAATATCGTTGATCGGGCTTAGGAGATAAGAACTCGGCTGAGGTGTGTCATACGAACCAAGGTCTCTGACACAGTTGATCCCTTCATTCAGGCGTACTGGGCCTAGAAGGAGTACTTTGATTCTGCACTTTGAGGTTCGAACACCTTTGGAGACGCGATTGATGTTCTTTCGATGTTTAACAGTCAAAAGAAATTGCCATCTCTTATTAAAAAGCAGAAAAAGTTTTAACAAGTAAATTCATTTTTGTTTTATTTCAAGAATCGTTAATCATGTTAACAACGTCGTTCTATAAAGCTTAAAACAAATAAGAATTACAAACAAAAGCACAAGGGCTCAAATTTTATTGATAAGATGGAGATCAGCCAAACGCGTGATTCCAAAGAGTATATACAAAGTTTGAAAATGGTAATTTACAGGGAAAAGGGCTACGTTGAAACATAACGACCACTATCCTTCTACCAACTTTGAATTCGGGGCATCCTGAGCTTCTGTCGAAGATGACCTTGATTGGAGTTTTCTGACAGATGATGTAACTGCTGCTGCTGCTGAGGGACTTGCCTCAGTTGAACATAGTTACTTGCCATTATCCCTAATTTTTGCCTGGATCGTACTATGAGATTTCCAATCCATCGGGATGATTTTTTTTCATGTCTCTAACTTTTGCCTGGACCGCCCTTTCGGGTTTTTAATCCACCGAGACATTTTTTTTTATTATTTTTTTATTTTTTTAGTTTATGAGAAGTATTTCTTGACTACATCAACATTTGTGGGGTAGGCAAATTCCTCTCCGTCCATGGTTGCAAGTCTCAAGGCGCCGTCTGAGAAAGCTTTTGTGACCACGTAGGGGCCATCATAATTCGGAGTCCATTTTCCCCGGGAATCAGTGAGAAATGATTGTTTCTTCTTGAGCACGAGGTCTCCTTTCCTGAAGACGCGGGGTCGAACCTTTTTGTCGAACGCCCTCTTCATTCTCTGTTGATACAACTGACCATGGCATAGCGCCGTGATTCACTTCTCTTCGATCAGATTCAGTTCATCGTGTCGACTTTGACACCATTCAGCTTCAGTAAGCTTAGCTTCCATCAATACCTGGATTGACGGGATCTCTACTTCTATGGGGAGCACTGCTTCCATGCCATACACTAGAGAGAAAGGGGTAGCCCCTGTTGAAGTGCGAACAGATGTGCGATAACCGTGAAGAGCAAAGGGTAGCATCTCGTGCCAATCTTTATAGGTTACAACCATCTTTTGAATGATCTTCTTGATGTTCTTATTGGCCGCTTCTACCGCTCCGTTCATCTTGGGTCGGTAGGGAGATGAGTTATGGTGTTCGATCTTGAACTCTGCACATAACTCTTTCATCATCTTATTGTTCAAGTTAGATCCATTATCAGTAATGATCTGGCTTGGAACACCATAACGGCAGATGATATTGTTTTTGATAAATCAGACCACCACTTGTCGGGTTACATTGGCGTATGACACTGCTTCACCCACTTGGTGAAATAATCAATGGCTACCAGGATGAACCGATGTCCGTTTGAAGCCTTGGGCTCAATCATGCCAATCATGTCGATTCCCCATATCGAGAATGGCCATAGGGAAGAAAGAACTTTGAGATGTGATGGCGGTACATGAATTTTGTCGGAGTATATCTGACACTTATGACACCTCCTCATGTACTTGTAGCAGTTGGATTCCATGGTTAACCAGTAGTACCCTGCTCTGAGAATTTTTCTCGCCATTGTGTGTCCGTTGGCATGAGTGCCAAAGGATCCTCCATGAATTTCTTTCATAAGCATGTCTGCTTCTTGTCTGTCGACGCATCGAAGCAAAACCATGTCAAAATTTCTCTTATAGAGAGTGTCACCGCTCAGGAAGAAGTTTCCAGCCAATCTTCTGAGGGTTTTCCTGTCTTTTCTGAGTGCCCCAGATGGGTACACTTGTTTCTGAAGGAAGCATTTGATATCGTGATACCAAGGTTTGTCGTCTATGACTGCTTCAATCGTAAAGATGTAAGCGGGCCGTTCAAGGCGCATGATGTCAATCTTAGGTATGTCATTCCATTGACCTACACTAATCATGGAAGAGATAGTGGCTAATGCATCAGCCATGTGATTCTCATCACGAGGGATGTGATGAAACTCAATTCTGTTGAAGAAGGGTAACAACCTTCTTGCATAATCCTTGTAAGGAATCAGCCCTGATTGGTATGTATTCCAATCTCCTTTTATCTGATTGATAACCAAGGCTGAGTTGCCGTATACGTCCAATTTTTTGATCCTTAAATCAATCGCTTCCTCGAGACCCATAATACAAGCTTCGTATTCGGCCTCGTTGTTCGTACATTTGAACGTAAGTCTGGCGGTGAAAGGAATGTGGGTACCCTGAGGGGTAACAATGATTGCCCCAATTCCGTTTCCATAATGATTGACTGCTCCGTCAAATATTAGTCCCAATTGGGAATCTGGTTCTGGCCCTTCACTGGGTAGCGGTTCATCGCATTCTTTCATTTTTAAATACATGACATCTTCGTCTGGGAAGTCGAACTTGATTGATTCTTGATCGTCAATCGGTTGATGAGCCAAATGATCAGCTAAAATACTTCCTTTAACGGCTTTTTGAGCATGGTACTCTATGTCATATTCTGATAACAGCATCTTCCAACGGGCAATCCTTCCCGTAAGAGCAGGTTTTTCGAAAACGTACTTGATTGGATCCATTTCGGAGACCAACAAAGTAGTATGACGAATCATGTATTGGCGAAGACGTTTGGCTGCCCAAGCCAAAGCACAGCAAGTTTTCTTGAGCATCATGTACCGAGTCTCGCAGTCGGTGAATTTCTTGCTTAGATAGTAGATGGCAGACTCTTTCCTTTTAGCTTCGTCTTGTTGGCCAAGTACACATCCCATTGAGTCCTCTAGAACTGTGAGGTAAATGATCAGTGGTCTTCCTTCCACTGGAGGTGATAAAATCGGCGAATTTAACAGATATTCCTTGATACTGTTGAAGGCGGTCTGGCAGTCTTCTGACCAAACGCAATCCTGGTTCTTTTTGAGTAATTTGAAAATCGGCGCACATGTGGCGGTCATAAGGAATATGAATCTGGAGATGTAATTCAAACGTCCCAAGAATCCTATGACTTGTTTTTCAGTTTTCGGAGAAGGCATTTCTTGAATGGCCTTGACCTTGTCAGGATCAACTTCAATTCCTTTCTGGCTGATGATGAACCCTAGTAGTTTCCCTGAACGGACACCGAAGGTGCACTTGTTGGGATTCAAGTGGAGCTTGAACTTTCTTAAACGTTCGAACAATTTTGACAGATGTTCAACGTGCTCACTCTCTGTTTTTGATTTTGCAATCATATCATCGACATATACCTTGATTTCCTTGTGTATCATGTCATGAAACAGAGTAGTCATGGCCCTTTGGTAGGTTGCCCCGGCGTTCTTCAAACCGAACGGCATAACCTTGTAACAAAAGGTACCCCATGGGGTAATGAACGAAGTTTTCTCCATGTCTTTTGGCACCATTTTGATTTGATTATAGCCCGAGAATCCATCCATGAAGGAGAAAACTTTGAACTTTGTTGTACTGTCTACCAGCATGTCAATGTGTGGTAAAGGAAAGTCTTCCGTTGGACTTGCCTTGTTCAGATCTCTGTAATCAACACACATTCTGACCTTTCCGTCCTTTTTGGGAACGGGTACGATGTTGGCTAACCATTGAGGATATTCGGACGTAGCGAGGAATCCCGCGTCAATTTGTTTCTGTACCTCCTCTTTGATTTTGATGGCCATATCCGGGTGAGTGCGTCTCAATCTTTGCTTTACTGGCGGACATTCCGATCTTAACGGTAAGTGATGTTCCACGATGATGGTATCCAACCCTGGCATATCCTGATAGGACCAAGCGAATACATCGGGGAATTCTTTGAGAAGCTTTATCAAACCCTCTCTGGAAGTTGGACTGAGCAGTGCCCCAATCCTGATTTCTTTTCTCTCATGTTCTTAACCCAAGTTGACTGTCTCTAGCAACTCTTTGTGAGGTTCAATAAACCTTTCCTCTTGTTTGAGTAATCGGGAGATCTCTTCTGGAATTTAGTTGTCATTTTCTTCTTCAGCCTCGAATACCGGGAACTCAAAGTTGGGAGAAGGTATCGGATCGTGTGTTTCAACGGGGTGTAAAACAAGCAATCCGCATGATGTGATGATTCGTGTTTAGAAGAGATAGAGAAAATGCAAGTGTGTGCAGTGTATTATTTTACTGCTTGTTTTTATTTTTAAATTTTTTTTTTAGGATTACCATTTTCTGAGAAAAAAGCAAAAAGAGAAAACAACAATTAATGCGGAAATTACATAACGACGTTATTTTATTATTGAACAAGTAGATCCTTGAAACTACAGCCCTATAAATCAAAACTCTGTCGCTTTGGGCGAAGTGAAGAGGGAAATTTACAGAAAGCGAGCCCTATCAAAACATCTGTTCCACCTGGGCAGGGTGAAAGGTTAAGAGACGACAATTACTTTGACTGATGAACGACCTTCGGAACCTCGACAGCAACCCATTGGCGGCGAACTCCTCGGTGAATCACAAAGTCTGGCACCTTCCTTGATTTGTCTTCAGAAATAATGCTGATTTCTGGTGGAGCAGGATCGTTGGAATCTATTTCCCAGGCAGAATTGTCGTAGGAGAATTCCTCAGTTGTATTTTGCATAGCATTGGTGCTCTCAGCTGTATCTCCCCATCCAGTTGGCTGGATGTCTTCGAACCTGATACGAGAGCTTTTAGGAGCAGTGTACTTGACCATAAAGTCGTATTTTCCACTTGGTTATCCCAGAGTGTCCCACACTTCCTTGGAACTGGAGGAGTCATCCCTCTCGATGACGTTGACCTCGGGAAAAGCATAGTTGATGAATTCAAGTCCTGCGAACGTTGAGTATTCATCTTCATGTTGAGTAGTTTCTGAATGACCTGAGTGTTGATCCCATGACATGGTGGGGACACAGGTATTCTGTTCAATGACGGTCAACTGAGTTTCATTGTTCGGCTGACTTTTTTGCCCCAAGTTTCTGGGGTAAGGTTGCCACATTGGCAGACCATCCATTGGGCCATAGTAGTTGTAGTCAAAATTGTCTTTCATCGGAGTGTCTTCCTCTAATGAATTTGGCGGAGCACGACATCCTTCCGGATCACAATCTCCATATATCATTTCGACATCTGATCTTGGTATAAATCTCAGACTTTCTATAGGAAAGCAAAAAGGCATAGGCACCTCTTCCTGAGACATATAACCGTCCTTGTTAAGATAGGACTTCCATTCTTCATCTGTGTCAGAGGGATCCTCCTCATTGATAGCATGTACCGCTTGAGACACTGGGTGAAGGAAACCTCCACTGTGGAAGAAGTTTTGAAAGTGATGAAGACTTCCGTCGTTGGTAGCTGTCTGGGTACAAGTTGCAGAAAAACCAAGACCCTTTTTTTGTTTTATTGCTAGTATGAATGACAAGTTGTCCCCATCCTGTTGTATTGGTACTCTCGACCGCTTTGACAGCATCGTTGTATGAAGAAATGGAGGTTCCTTCTTTGAATTGATTGTCCTTGCTCACCGACAGTGCTTGGAACTGAGTTCCAATAACCTCATCGGGTTCTACACATGTAGATGATGACAAGTTGCTTACAAGCAAGGCTTGTTCTCCACAAACTGTGACAAGTTGATCGTTCTTGACGAACTTTAGCTTTTGGTGGAGGGTTGACGTAACCGCTCCAGCCTGATGTATCCAAGGTCTTCCTAATAAACAACTGTTTGTTGCCCGGATGTCCATGACCTGGAAAGTAACTTGGAAAGTGTGAGGACCGATAGTTATGGGAAGATCAACTTCGCCGATAACTGTTTTTCTGGATCCGTCGAATGCTTTGACGACGACCTCGGTGATTCTCATCGGAGGCCCTTTGAATGATAATTGCATCAAAGTAGACTTTGGCATAACATTCAGGGTTGACCCTGTGTCTACCAGTACGCTGGCTAAAGCATCGTCCTGGCAGTTAACTGTGATATTGAGCGCCATGTTATGACGGCGACCTTCTTCAGGTAATTCCTCATCACTAAATCCCAAATTATTGCAGGAAGTGATATTAGAGACAATACTATCGAACTGTCTGATTGTTACATCCTGTTCCACAAAGGCTTGCTCCAAGACTTTCTGTAGAGCCTCCCCGTGGGCTTCGGAACTGAGTAATAGTGATAATACCGAGATCTTTGAAGGAGTTTGTAACAGCTGATAAACAATGTTGTATTCACTCCTTTGGATGAGCTTCAGCATTTCATCATTATTTTTTGAAAGGTCGGGATTACTGGATTGACCGACTGGTGGATCGGGAGCTTCCATCTGAAGGTCCTTTTCTTTGTTATGTTCCCCAACCCCTCGGTTGAAGATTCTACCACTCCGTGTTACTCGACTGATGTCTGTAATATTCACGACGGAGGGTAATGGAATTTCTTTTCCATTTTCAATGGTTGTTGCACCGTATTTGTAAGGGATAACCTTAGCTGATTCATACGGTAGTGGTCCCGGTAGATAGACGACTACGGGAACTTTCTGATTTTTCTGACCATCGTAAGTAATCTCGATCCGTTCATGGTTGGGAACTTTAGATTCGTCAAGTAGAGGGATGATGGCAAAAACATCCCTGGTCTGGTGACAACCAGAGATGGTGACAACATCCTCAACTTGATCGGCAAGGTAATTCGGTGTCCAGTTGATGGGTCCAGAACCCGGATATGGACGAATCTCTCTGCGATCCACCTGACCCTGAAGAGCTGCTCTAACAAGGTAACACCTTTGGTTACTTTCCGAACAGACGCTACAACGGTCGTAATTGTGTAGTGGCACCAGGCCACACCCACTTTGAATACAATGTAACCTCACTAGGTTACCTTCCTTTGATCGGACATCCTGATTTTGACGTCGAGTAGGATTCCTGTTATTGATACTAATTTGCTGAGTATCTTCATCCATGTAAATTGGCATCCACCAGGATTTAACAAGTGCTGGAGTGCTTCCTGGACAAGGGTACAACCTCGATCGTTTTCGCAACCCGCTTTACAGCTTTGATAGTCATGTGATGTTAAGAATCCGAGTCGGACCTGCTCAGCATGTAACTCTACCAAGTTGGTATTCAACACGCGAATGTCAAAGATTTGAACCATATTGATCTGATAGGGATTCCTATCATGGTAGTCTTGGATCCATCCAAGATCCATCTGATGTTGGAGGGCCTCTTGTATGAAAGAGCATCCCTGTTTGTTTACCGAGCAAGTCAGATAGGAATTGTAATCGTGCCACGGCAGATTATGATACTAGCTTTGCCTTGAGTGCATTGCCACCAGATTGGCATTCATCGCACGGATGTCGTGGTTCTGAATGACGTTAGAGTTCGTATAGACCATGTTAACTCCACGAACTCGGTGCTCTTGGATCCATCCGAGATCCATTTGTTCCTGTAGAGCTGCTTGCACTACAGAACATCCCTGGTTGTCTTTAGAGCAGATATCACACTGGTGATAGCTATGAGGTGGCACATGGCCATATCCACTCTGTCTACAATGCATCTTGACCAGATTGGTCTTTAACAAGAGTACATCGTGAATTTGATAGACATTGTTAATCTCTTCCTCTATCAAATTGACTGCAGCTTTCTTATGTGGAGGCAGCAGGTTCGTGATAACATTAGGATTCGTATCTTTGAAAGATAAGAGCCCGCTCCTAACATGCTTTTGTACGTCAGACTTGAAATTGAGACAAGTCTCTATGTTATGCCCTGGACCTCCGTGATGATAAGGGCACGTCTGATCCACCTTAAACCAAAAAGGTGGATTTTCCGGTACTGTAAGAGGGGACTTAGTCTGAATGTGCCCCTTAGCTAGCAGTAATGGAAATAGCTCTGCGTACGTCACGGGTATAGGATCAAATCCTGGTGGACGTGTTGTGCGGTTGTTGTTGTATTGGGGACGAGCCTGCTGAAGAGGCTGGTGCGTCCTTTGCTGATCAGGTTGGCTCTGCGCAACCTGAGGTTGATACGTAGGAATAGGCGCAGGATTGATAGCAGGTGTCACAGCTGCTACTGGTTGATAACGTCGCCTTTGCTTTCCGAGAGAGATATTCCCAATATCTTGCTCTTTCTTCTTAGGGAGAGCACTACCGTATTTTTTAGTACTGCTCGTCAATCTAGTGTCTTTTACCAAACGTCCTTCTCGGACGGCTTCCTCAAGACGTACGCCCATGCCGACCATCTCAGTGAAATCACTGGGCGCACTGGCAACCATTCGGTCATAGTAAAACGAGCTTAAGGTCTTTAAGAAGATCTTTGTCATCTCTTTTTCCTCAAGAGGCGGACAAATTTGAGCGGCAATTTCACGCCACCTTTGAGCATACTCCTTAAAGGTTTCCTTGTCCTTTTGCGACAATGATCTGAGTTGATCTCTGTCGGGTTCCATGTCCAAATTGTATTTGTATTGTTGGACGAAGGCAGTACCAAGATCTCTGAATGTACTGATCGTAGTACGGTTTAGACCCATGTACCATTTGAGTGCGGCACCGGTTAAACTATCCTGAAAGTAGTGAATCAGTAGGTCCTGATTCTCCGTCTGAGCTGACATTCGCCGAGCGTACATCACCAGATGTCTCTGAGGGCAAGAGTTACCCTTGTACTTTTCAAAGTCGAGCACTTGGAACTTGTGCGGGACTTTCACATTGGGGACCAAGTAGAGGTCTGCGGCGTCCTTTCCAAATAAATCCTGACCGCGAATGGCCTGCAGTTCTTTCTGCATTTCCAAGAACTGTTCCTGGAATTCATCCATTCTATCAAACATAGTTTCCCTTTTACCAGAAGGTATTGGTGGAATTTGTCCTTCCGGGACAGTGTGCACCACAGGGGGTGGTACCGTGACTACGGCCGTAAATTTTGGTGTTTCTCGAAGTTTGTAACCTTCAGGAGTCTTTAGTATGCCCCTGGCATCTTCGCTTTCCCGAAGTTTGTAACCTTCAGGCCCAGCGGCTTCTGTTGTGATTCCCTGATCTTCAGCGATCGGCGGAACATATCCTTCCGGGATATAGTTAACAGGCATGCCCTAAGGACGATCTTTCGACATTTGATACCTAGGATCATACTTCTCCACGATAGGCATTGAGGTGATCTCTGAGATCACAGTTCTTTGTAGCTGAGCTTCTGCCATGGCTTGCATGTCGTTACGAAGCTTTCTCATATCCTCTCTTAGAGCGTCGATCTCTTCTTTCAACTCTCTGTTTTCTTCCTCGAGATCATCCATCCTTTTCTGACGATTGGCCCGAGTATTGTACGAATGAGACAGTTTGACTCTAAAACCGAGACACAAACCGAGACAGTGGGGAAACCCCTTTTTATTGAATTCAAAGGATTACAGAAATGGAAATACAGTAGATTACAAGGTGCAGAAACAGAAACCTAAGCTAATGGGTCCCGAGTCCTCTCTGAAGAGAAATTGGGTGCTGACTCTGATATCTTCCTTTTCTTTGACTGGGGCTCTTGGGTCGTTGTCGGGTTGTCATTCCTTTGCCAAGTGAAAGGAGTGAGCAAATTCCTTTGGTCATCTTGATTTTCTACAGCATGTTGCTCCAAAATTTCAATCAGAGCATCTTTCTCTTTCAATAATTGCTGTATTTTGATGGACTCTATGTCGAGGGTGCAGTACTTGTTCTTCCAAGACCTTCTCTCCTTCTGAACTTTGTTGAGAGTAACCTGAAGCTTTTCAGTCTCAGTCATGAAGTACATGACAGATTCCCTCGGCGGAAGAATTCCGTAATGAGGACAAGGCATTTTTAGCTTGAGAGCTCTAGTTTGTACCCAATGGAGATAAGGCTCCACCGAGACACAGTCCGGTTTTCCTAGAGACTCTCGTCCTTTCTTATGAACGTGTTTCCAAGCTTGCACTATTTCCATCTTTAGTGCTCTGTCGTTTTCTCCTTCTTTGAAGAAAAGACCTTCCAGATGAACACCCAGTGGGATGTGTCTCATCGGGTATCCAAATTGACGGCGAACCAATACCGGATGGTAGTTGATTCCTCCTTTAGTTCCTATGAAGGGTATGTTGGGGAAGTTTCCACAACGATCAATGATCCTGATTCCCTCATAAATCTTATTACACCAATCTATATCAGAGTTGATAAGAGACATGATCTTCTGTGACCAACGTAAGGCACTCTTACAATCCCAAAAAGCAGCAAACTTGGGCAAGTGTGAGATAAACCATTTATAAAGTAGAGGTACACAGCATGTGATCTCCCCTCCACTGTACAAATTTCCCAAGTGTACAGACTGATACGCATCTGCGAGCAAAGTCGGCACAGGGTTTCCAATGAGAAAAACCTTAATGGAGTTACTATCGACGAAGTTATTGATGTTGGGGAACAAAAATAACCCGTAGGTGAGCAAGACAAAGATGCTTTCGAAAGCAGTCATATTTCCTATACTGGCAAAATACAGGGCTTTCTTCGTCGAGAACCGGGCTGGTAAACCTTGGATGCCACCCTTGGTAGTTAGGTGAGTCCTGACCTCAGACTCGTCCAAATGAATTGCTCTTGCAATGGTCTGATTCTTTGGAATTTCTTCCAGTCCAGAAAATGGAGCTCGATCAGTGATATGTAGATCAGTTAGATGAGAATACTCCTCCAGCGTTGGTGCTAGCTGGTAATCCGGGAATGTAATACAGTGATAAATCGGATCGTAGAACTGAATGAGTACATCCATGATTCCCTCAATCACATGGACTCTTAGCAGTGGTAGCAAACCTCCGTGTTTGGCTCTAAAAGCCTCAGGCTTAGTGATCATCCTCGCTAACCTTCTCAAATCCTCAAGTTTTGGAACCTTGAAGGTGTACCAATGGGTTCTCCTTCTACTGAAATCCATTAGTGCCATCTTCTTCTCTGATATTTGCAATCACAGTCTTAGTTTAACTTAAAAAACAGAGAGACTAGAAGAGAAGTTTTTTTAATGTTTTAATGTTTTTTAGATGAATGCATGAATGCAGCACACAAAAACATAGAGAAAACATGGGGTCAAAGGGTCGTTGTCATGAAGTCAAGGCTCTACCCATCCCCAAAGGTTTATACTAGGGTGATTTTTGTACCTGTACTCATTATCATCAGCTCCTCTTAGGAAAGCAAAACAACAAGCGGATCGCCAGCGAGTTGTAGTGCAATCTTAGAGTAAGTGCCATTCACCGAGAATAGATCACCAGCCTCAAATGAGGGTAGTATCGCGTAACAACTATTTCCGATAATTTCCGCACTACGAAAGGGTTTGGCTCCTCAGCTTCTCAGACTTAACAACCGGCCCATTGTCTGGGTGAGAGAATGGGTTGCGTTGGTCAGCCTCCACAGAGGTTGATGGTCGACCCCGTCGCCATCACTTATCTTAAGTGTATACTCAGTCTTTCCACATATGGCATCACCCACATTCCCATTAGTAGAAAAATAAACACGTATAGCAATTAGGAAAAGCAGTATATATATTTGTCCTAAACATCCTAGACTTCTAAAGCTAAGGATCCTAAGTTCCTGACAGAAATGGGTTCCCCGGCGGAAGCCCCAATCTGTGGTATTCACACAAGAGATGAAAAGGAGAAAAAAGTTTGACAAAGGCTGGCCCCACGGTGGGCGCCACTTTTCTGTAGCGAACGATTTTGGACGCGGTTCTTAAGCGCTGGTCGCTCTCTGCGGTTGAGCTTAAACTACAGGTCGATTCATTTTTTATCCTATTGTGAGCTGATTAAGGAAGGGAAATAGATGTCTCCAACTAACCCTGCTTGCATACTGAGTTTAAACAGCAGTCTGTTAGGTTACGACTGCTATTAATGTGGGGGGGCCTTTGTTCTGGTTATTTGTATTTTCACCAATATTGTTTTCTTTCTTTTTATCTGGGCAGAAGGTTTCTGGCGGGGAACAAGGGTTAGGATGTTAGGACTGATGCTTTTTGATAGATACATGAGAGTATGGGATTTGGGTTTTTTTGTTGATTGTGCTCGCTAAGATTTTTCTTTCAATCTTATGCCTACGTATTCCCGTTTACCAAAACAGGGAAATCAGAGCGTTCCTAGTTCCTCCTATTCTATGGGAGGAAATTGGTTTTTGGTGTCTTGTTCAAAGCCCAAGACGTGAATCGAAAGGTGATTTGTATCTTGTTCAAAGCCCAAGATGTGAAGCTTAAAAGTCTATTTATATCTAGTTCAAAGCCCAAGATATGAAGCTAAAAGGGTGTTGACTTTAGAGAGAATTTGTCATATCTAAAGAAGGGTTTGTCCATCACAACTATTGTGTGACTGGTTATAAAGGAGAATTACTTTAACCGGGATACGCGGATCCTAGCAATGCCATAATTTCCTTTAAAGGGGATTTTAACCTGAAGGAGAAGACTTTGACTCAGTGTAGAGCAATGCCATCTTTCCTTAGGAATTTCTCTTGCTAAAAGAGGGACAGTGGCATGGAAGTAGATGATCCAGAGGCTTGCCGCTTATAGCGATTAGATGATGGGGAAGGAGTAGTTGATGTTTGTATACTGTGAACGAGGCACAACTTTGATGCTAAATGGTTGATTGGATCAACCAGTGGTTTTCTTATACAAAGCCTAAGAGGAGGCTAATATGTGTCTCGTACAAAGCCCGAGAGAGAGACGAAAAGGTTTTGACTGAACGAGGGAATCTTTTCGTATCTCGTATAAAGCCCGAGATGGAGGCTATTGTTTATTTGGCTCAATAAGAACCCTTTTATATCTCGTACAAAGCCCGAGATGGAGGCGAAAGGGGTAATTGACTCAACGAGGGAGTCTCTTATGTGTCTCGTACAAAGCCCGAGAGAGAGGCTAAATGGGTGATTGACTCAACGAGGGAGTCTCTTATGTGTCTCGTACAAACCCCGAGAGAGAGGCTAAACGTTGTTTGAGTCCGCTGCGGAGAATCATTTGTACAAAGCCCAAGAGGAGGTTATTGTAACTGTTTCAGTTGAGTGACAGATCCAATATACTGATTTTAAAGAGAAAATCAGTTCTTATATGAGCAACATGTACTCAGGGATTTGATTTGAGGATCCGGGATATTTCATTCTCTTTGAGGAAACGAGAAATCCAAAGGGTTTTGAGACTGTCCGAGTCTGCGGGTTTCCTTCCTATTTAACGAAGGGGTCACTTGAGAATGTCTTTGAGACAAAAAGGATATTAGACTGTCCAAGTCTAGAGTTTCATCTTTTGTACTATGTTTTGAGGAATAGTAGTAGACTCTATAAAAGGACCGTTCTATGAAGATGACTAGGTTCTGTTCCTATACCTCTAGGAGGTCGTCGGGACAATTTGTACGAAGCCCAAGAGGAGGCTGGAAGCTTTTACGAAGCCGATCGGTCCTTGTACGAAGCCCAAGAGGAGGCTATCATTCCCGAAGGAAGAGATCATTATACGAAGCCTAAGAGGAGGCTGTGAATACTTCTAAGAAGCCGTAGGGTCCTTGTACTAAGCCCAAGGGGAGGCGGGGTTGCTTTTAGGAAGCCTGTGGGTCCTTGTACGATGCCCAAGAGGAGGCCGATGTTTTTAAGAAGCCCGTGGGTCCCTAAACCCCGAGAAATTCAAGGCAAGCTTCACAAGGAATAGATCAAGTCAGGAAAGTTCGAGAATTTGGAAGAAACTCAAAGATGCCATTCACGGAGAATACATTCATCTTGGGGAGTAGAGTTTCTTGATGATTCCTAATGAGGACAGCCGAAGAGAAGACTGTATCTGGTGATCCTATTGGGGATCTAGTTGTCTATTTCTACGAATAAACGAAACTGCGTCACCTAGTTCTAGACGTAGTTGCCGGGGAAACTCGAAATATCTATACTATTATTACACAGTTGATATGAGTTTATGAAAGAAGACTTACAGCGAAACAGCCCCACAATACAGTTATATGTATATGAAAGCGGTAAATGAAAGGAATAACCACATACTCGGTTGTAGAGCTTCCATGCTGTTTGGTTAGTTGTTCAACAAAGAAAGATTGAAAACAACAGTATATTCAAAATCAAAGGAGAAAGTGCTTTGAAAAAGAAAGATTTGGGGCTTACAGCTCAAGGAGAGGCCCAGGGTTTTATTAGTGAGCGCACTGTTGAATTTGTACAGAGGGACTTATACAAGTGATTGGGACCCAAAAGGTTTTCTGTACAAAGGGATGGGTCTTAAACTCTCTCAAGAGGCCCAAAAAGTTTTAAAGAAAAAGAGTGGGTCTTACTACACGAGGGTAGGTCCAGTTGGTTTTTCATTTAAAACGGCGATCGCGCCGAGGTTTTCTTTTAACGCAGAGGGACTTATACAATAAGTGAGGCCTAAAATGTTTTGGTTAAAAGGGGATTGGGTCTTACACTCTATTAGAGGCCCAAAGAGTTTTAAATGGGTCTTATAGCTCGAGGAGAGGCCCAGGGTTATTTTGAAAAGGCGACGATCGCCCCGTTTGTTTTTGACGGTATCGGGACTTATACAATACACTGAGACCGAAAAATGATTTGGTCAAAAAGGATTGGGTCTTACACTCTCTCAAGAGGCCCAAGTGTTTTGAAAATGATTTATGAGGGTTGAATTAATCCAAAACCCTAATTTGTTTCCAAAAATGTATTTAATTGAATAAAAATTCAATTAAAATGATCAAAATTGTTTAACATATGAAAAACAAATTGTGATCTTGGATTAATGCTTCAAAAATTAAGTATTGACCTACAAAATAATTAGAAAGCATTAAAAGTTGCAAAATCAATGTAGAAAAAATATTTAAAATGTCAAAAACAATTAAAATATTAATTCTTTGCAAAAATATCAATTATATAAAATAAATAATATTTTTGGGAATTTTTGGGAAAATAAAATATTTTAACATTTTTGTGAATTATTAAATAAAGAATCAACTCAAAATCATTAAAACTCAGAGAGAAATTAATTTTTGAATCAATTAAACAAAATCACAAAATTCAAATATTTGAATTTGTGAAAAAGGCGCCAAGAACACAAGCAAGAACACGCGCGTTTTTCTGGGTTTGACTGATTTGCGTTTTCCATCCAATCTCACTGAATACGTAATCATATCATGCAATCCACATATCATTATGCTCGTCTCAACCTCACGATCATGTCTATAACACTTAATTTCATTTAAATTAAACATAAAACATGAAATCACGAAGAAACCTCAAGAACCCTAATTTCTGCATGAAGGCTAGGATTTTTGATACACAATTCAAACAATGCAATTAATTGAGGGAAAACATTCCATGCATGATTATGAACATTTGGCCAAAATATTGTGCGAGGAAATATGCATAGATTGAGAGATGACCAAGTATGTGCTTACCTCTAGGCCGTGACAGCAAGTGCAATGTGATTTTTGATTTGGAGATGTTACAGATGAGTAGTGATGATCTGAACAGCTTCCCTACACCCTATGGAGTGTGTTTGAATGCTTGGACCTGATTGAAAATGGCTGGAACAATTTGTGGTACCTCAGCTGCAACTTGATTGAAAATTTGAGCAACCAGCTGGTGATTTTGTGAGATTGGTGTTTCAGAAGTGATCTAAGTGTTTGATCAGCTCATATGTGATGTATGTGAGGTGTGTGAGTGATTGGTTTGATTGGGAAAGCTCTCAAACTCAAAACCCGATAGTTACCTTGCTAAGAAAGGCATTTTTGCCAAGAGAAAGAGATTTTGAGGAAAGCATCTGTTAGATGGATTTGGTGTACTCAAACTGATCACAATTAAGCTCTATTAATAGTAGAGCAAGTTTGTTTTGGGATCCACAGTGAATGGCAACTGCAGCAGGTGTTTGTTCAATGTTGGCCAATGGAGTTTCAAGTCTTCTCTAGCCATTGACTAGAGGTTAGGGCACAGAGCTTTGGTTCCCTTGGTCTTGGATAAGTCTTGACTGATTTCAGATGAGAATGGCTCAGTCCATGCCACCTTGATGCTTCCATTAAATGCTTCAATCCAAATTTGGAGTCTTGTCCCTATTTTGGCCATTCTAGGTTCAACATGCTATTTCTTGTTCCATGGACTTTGGAGACTTGGCTCAGTGATTGTCCCCTTTAGATTCAATCCTCTGAGGTGTCCAAGTGGATAGGAGCATTTGGATTTGGATGATTTTGGCAAATCGAGCAAAGTTGCAAATTCTGCCTTGCCTTGACAGATTTCAGCAAGGCAACTTTCCAATGTCATATCTCATGACTCAAATGGAATTTGGCAATGTTCTTGGTCATTTTGGAAAGCCCTTACATCATACAACAACTGTTTGAACATGTTTGGTTTTGATCTCTTTTGAATCCAAGTGAAAAATCCCCCTACATTTGGCAAAAAGTGAAGACAGATTTGGACTTGGTGAAAATTTCACTAAGTGTTGGAAAAAGTGACATTTTCATTTTTCAGCCATTTTGATCACTCCATAACTCAAAATCCTTAATGAATTGGAGTTAGGTC
The DNA here is from genome assembly GCA_022829125.1 of Lathyrus tuberosus. Lineage (NCBI taxonomy): Eukaryota > Viridiplantae > Streptophyta > Magnoliopsida > Fabales > Fabaceae > Lathyrus > Lathyrus tuberosus. Next base: position 2,492,084 of record JALAZF010000431.1, on the reverse strand, counting down.
TAGTTGAAGTTTTTGTAGAGGGTAATGAGGGCTACAAATCCATCTTTGGATGAGAAAAAATGGCCTTGTGGTTTAGGAGTTATGATCCTCCAAAGTTGGTACCCTTGCCACTTTAATTTTAACTTAGAAAATTTTCTAAGTTTTTATGGTTACCCCTTTTACAAGTTATCCAACTTTTCTTGATTTTTATTGATGAATGATGATTCAAATCATACATTAACGTCATTTTAGGGTTAAAAAACCATTTTGGTGAAAAATCTCAAAATGTCAAAGTTGACTTTTGTGCACAATTGACTTTTTATCAGATGAATTCCAAACTGTGCAATTCCTTAGGAAATCATGTCCTTGACCTAAATCAAACTTGATGGACATGTTCCAAGGGTGTCATAGGGTATATTGAGGTATGTCCTAGGGTTTGGGAGCATGTCCTGGTCAAAAGTCAAAGTTACAGTTGACTTTCCTCGCGAAACCCTAATTGTGATGCAGATGAAATTGAGACTTGTTGCTCAAGCTTCTTGGATTAATCCATTGTTCCAAATGGATCAATATAGTTCATTAGAGACCCTCAATCCTCTCTTGAGGTCTTGGCTCATGATTTGCCCTAAAAGTCAACTTAGGGGTGAATTAGGTCAAGAAACCCTAATTCCTGATTTTTGATGTATGCATCCCCTGAGGAAAAATTAACTTGATAATTGGGTCCATGAGGTTCTATGGAGCATATTATGATATGCTTTGAAGCATTGGCCCATGTCCAGAGGAAAATTTCCAACTGGAGGCCCTGGTCGACCAAAACCCTAATTTGGTGACACTAGCGATCTTGAGGCTTGATCCACCTAGAAGGGAGCAACCTTGTGCTTAATCCTTAAAGTGGGAGTCCTTTTTGATCCTTTGTGAATGTTTGGGAGGTTAGACAAGTTGAAGATCATGTCATTCCTTGATTGATCATTTGTCTAAGCACTCAAAGAGGGCTTGAAACCCTAATTTTGATTGTTGTGGAGGCTCACCCATCTTTGGGGAGACTGACAAGGTAGGATGGTTCCCCCGTATTGTGATGAGGATTTTCTCAATGATGAGAAATCTTAGTGGTCAAAATTTGGGGTATGACACGGTCCAGGGCTCTTCGTACCGTCACAATTGAAAACAGCCTCACGAATTTCATCAGCAATAAAATCCTTCTCTAAAAACCTTCTATCATCTGAGTTTAACTTTGGTAAGTCATCAACCTTCAATCTGGGTCTTCTCATAACAACTTTGGAAAACCTAGACTGATAAAATTCTTGATAAAGTCCTTCACTTCCTGCATCTCTTCAATCATACCACATCAGTTTGAAAAACAGAAATAGTATTTCTACGGTTGCGAGATTTCAACAGAGTATGGAAATATCGCGAAATAATGTCACCGTTTCTCATCCATTTCACTGTAGCCTTTTGATTCAACATACTTTCTTGCAAAATCAATTTTTTCCATAATTCTTCTTTAGCTATCCTATAACTCTCAGCAGTAAAGATTTTTGGCTTTGATCTTGTAAGTCCTTTTGTGATCACACCTCATACTAATCCATGCACCTTTATTGTTTTATTATTATATTTTTATTTGATTAATTTTAATTAGTAGTTTATTATTGAATTTAATTAATATTTGCTTATTGATAATGAGATTTTATTTGTTTAGTCAATTTCCATGTGCTTAATTGATTTAATTAAGATGTCTTTATTCATGTTCATGTGGCGAAGTAAACAACTTTGCACTACTTTTTATTGCTCTGCAAATTTAGAATTGAAATCCAATTTAACTTTTGAAAACCACTTGGACGCATAAAGTGTTGCTCGGCTTCTTATAGAGTGATTCATCATGAGTTTCATCTAAGTTAGTTTCAGAGCTAAATTCAGTTGCTTTCAATTTCAGTTGCATGATGAATAAATTTGAAACCCTAAAGCATACTTGATCCCTATATCAAGCCATATCCAACTCTTGTAAGTCAATTTCCTTATGCATCACCATCAACCTTACCCTATACACAATTAGGACCTCCTTTTCACTTAGTTCAAATCCTTGCACCTTTTCAAACGTAAACTCAAACCTCGATCAGAATCGAGTATTTCCTTTGTGTCAAATTCATCAACTTAATCAATCTTAGACCTTATTTTATTAAAAGATGAAAAGGGAGTTGGACTGGAGCCTTCAATCCTCTCCTCGATTTTTTGCGTACGAGGAACCTTCCTTACTACTCGAACAATTGTCTTCTCTAAAAAAATCATAATCTATTTCATATCAAACTATTTTCATAACAAATCCAATCAAATCTTTTTTCAAATCATTTAAGGTTAAAAAAGATAGAGTCGAGCCTTCGATTCGCTTTCCCGATTGTTTGGATACGAGGAGCTTTCCTTGGCATCCGAGTGATCTTCATCCGCTTAAAACACTTCAACTATATCAAACCCTTTTGCAATTAAGGTTGAAAAGATAGAGAGTCAAGCATTGGATTCATTGTCCTGATTGTTTGGATACGAGGAGCCTTCCTTGGCGTCCGAATGGTTGTCATCCAAATAAAGCATCAATACATTAATTCAGCTTCTCGCCGCCATGCGATTAAAACTTTATTCTCAAAAGAACAACGTTTAGTTCCTTCTAATGAGCTTGTAAACAAAATGTTTAAGCCTCCGCTGAATGTAGAAAAGCTAACGTTTCGCCCTTAGAATGCGGCGACCTAAACATTTGTTCGGTAAAAAGAACTAACAACCCGTAGTTCCATGAACTACAGATGCTCTTATTCTCCATTTCTTCAAATATAGATACGTAGGCACAAGGACCCCAATCCTTGGCGAGCAACCTAATAAAAACCATCCATTTTTCCCCTTAGCAATCTAAACCCTTTTAATTTACCATTTCGCATTATTAACATAGAAGAAAACAAACAACCTTAGCTAACGATCATCACAAATTAAATTAAGAGGTTCCCGTTGAGGACAACGAACGTGAGGGTGCTGATAACTTTCCCTTGCGTAATCGACTCCCAAACCTAGAACTTGGTTGCGATGACCATGTTCTTTCCTTAAAGGTTTTATCGATATTTCCATATTCCTTCATTGGAATGAATAATGTTCGGTGGCGACTCTATTCAAACAATTTTTCGCGACCATTCACGAAGGATCGTAGTTTTTATTGAAGTACGACACTATTTAATGAAACACACATTTAACATCGTATCTACCGACATTGTTGATTCGTGGGATCAGGTATATAAAAAGTCATGAAATGTTTACAATAACATATTAATGTTAAACTAATTTTCTATTATAAATAAAATCATGTGATGTTTAATTTTTTTAAATTGTTTATGTACACGTTTAACGACAAACCAACTTTCTCTCTGGATGACTTAAACGACGTGCGTAGACGTTGGGTATTTATTTTCATTGCGTTAATTGAAAATGGGGGGTGGTACTGTATGACTTTGTCTTTGATGGTTGTAAATATATTTTTATTGCTTAATTTGATATTTTGTAAATATTTAGCTAATATGTGTATAATATACAGGTAAAAAAAAATACAAGTTTGTAATATATGAAAAATAAAATAAAGTTTAAAAAAATAAAGTATTTAATCAAGGTTATCTATACCAACCGTTTTTATGGGTAGAGTGCAAAATATTCTAAACCATACAATCATTGAGTTTCGAACCCATGACCTTTCGCTTTATATCACAATGGTTGTATACTTTAACCGCTGTAATATATTGCGTACTACCTAGTTTATCACAACGGTCCAATGCTTGTGGTGGAAAGCATCATACATACAATCACACCATACCTCACAATGATTGGTTGAACGTGGTTGTATTCTTTTTCCAATTGTTATGATGGATGTTTTTCGTAGTAGTGTGAGGTCAATAGAATTTATAATCTAATTCATAATCTAATTGATACTATGTACAATTGATATTGAAAAAAAAGAGTTAACCCATCATGACCAATTTTAGAGGGATAAAGCCCGTAATCAAAGGTTCATTCATGGTGATAGAAATCTTTTCAAATTCCAAATAGTTGCAAAGATTAATACCTCCTCACAACTTATTTCAGTTATTCAAAACGGGAACAAAGTGCTAGTAACATTTAAAGCTATTGAACATCACATTCTGGAATTTTTAAGGGCATTTTTAGTGATGTGAACTCATCTTTGCCTGATCAATTAGCTACATAAGTTATTCCCTCCCTTGTAGTACTGTATGCGTCATTTCAAAAAATGGTAAAATATTGTTGTTGAGTATCGAATCCTTAACCATGCCATTTTACATCTCGATCGGGCAATCTAATCGTGCTAAAAAAATAGGGTGCAATCCGTTTTTCACCTAAGCCAATAGCTCGAAGGGAAATCTAATGCAGTTTCTATCACACCCTTTGTTATCACCGAAGTGATATATTCTTGTTGTAGTATTGTGAGCTTCACATACATCTTACTTGTTATTGTAAGTATTTAGTGCAATCTCGGGAGAAGGAGGGGGGGGGGGGGGGGGGGGAATAAGATTTTTCGATATTTTAGACTTATTAGGAGTTGATTCTTATGTTCCTTATTTTTCTAAAAATATGTGTATGACATTTGACTCACTACAACAAATAACGGTTTTTATGATGAAGCTTTCACCTCGAATAATAGAAAACTAAGGTATAATGTCAAGGCGCACTAATTTTTATTATTTAAACAAAACACATAAATTCTCTTGGCTTTTCATAAAATTAAGGTGAAAAAACAAATCATTACAAGCTTCAATTTCCATATAACGCAATTTATGATTCTATTTGTTTATAAGTATAAACAAAATGTTCTAATGCTTCAGTTTTCTATTTAACCGAGACATAAAATAATAAGATTTTACTATAAAAGCACTCGGTAAACATAATTTACCCTAATTCTTACTAATATGACGCCTCCCCAAGCATCATTCTTTGGGATGAATTGCAAGACAGAAAAAATCTTCAAAGTTCTTATATCTTGAACAAAACTTTTTTTCTTCCCTTGCAATCTGTCTCACATAATCGTGTTAATATTGACGTTGTTGTATTTTTTGGATTAACCCTTAGTTAAATAATGGTACTCAGTTGATAGATTGCAAGTGCAGAAAATCATTCATGCTTCAAGTTAATCAAAGAATGAAGCTTAACCAATAATGAAGGAAGCTCAACCTTTGAAAAGAGCCCAGTTGATAGATTGCAAGTGCGAAAAAATTATTCTTGCTTCAAGTTAAACGATGAATGGAGCTTAACCAACAAAAAAAGGAGCTCAGCCTTTGAAGAGTACTCAGTTGATAGATTGCAAGTGCATAAAATCATTCTTGTTTCAAAAATTTTTGTTTTAATGGGTATGCAACAAAATATGGATATCACCGACGATTTGTTGTAAACAATGTTTTTTAATATTTTGTGTAAACTATGTATTTTCAAAAATAACATAAAAGAAAAGAAATAGTCACCTCAAATTTTTTTAAAATTGAGGTGGTAGTTAATATAACACCACGATTTTATAGTAAAACCGAGGTGGTTAATAAATCATATATTATTATAAAAGCACTCGTTAAACAAATTTTACTATAATACTAAATTATATGTAGTTGTACTAAAGAGATGATATATTCACCACCATCAATTTCTATCATGAGTTGCTACTACAGATCTCTGGGATGAATTGCAAGTTCAGAAAATAAAAATGCTCATTGGAAAATAGAGCTCTAGCATCTTGTATTGGACCTGGACTTGTAAAATAAAATTTCTCATTTGGAAACAGATTTTACTATGTATTTTTAATATTATGTGTAAACAATGTATTAAAAAAAAAAAAAGCTTATTCACCTCGGTTTTCTTCTTGGCTGAGGGAATAGTTAAGCATTTTTTTAAATATATTCAACGCCCTTAAACAATTCTCTGTTGTCCATTTAATGTTTATCAATCTGCCAATAGTGATCCGCGTGAAACTTAAGGAACATCCATTATAAAAGCTTGCTGAATATTGAAAATCTAACCTATATGGAACATGAAACACTTGAAATATTAAGACGTTTGGAAAAGTTCTCTAAGATGGATTGCAAGAGTAGAAAATTACTTGGGTTTAAGGTTTATTTTCTTAAATATTTATTTGAGCACAAACTCATATAATTGAATATTGTTTTTGTTTATCTATCCCTTATTTTGTTTTGCTTCAGAATCAAATGCATGCATGATCCGGAGAGAATAACCTTGCACCCAACATTTGATCTTCCCCAAGATTCAATAATTGGAAGATCTAAAATCTAGATGTTTAGGGAATTTGATTGTTACCTTTTTCTCTAGGGAATTTGATTTTTATTTTAAACAATGCAATATTCTGTGTAAATAATGTACTATTCTGGGTAAACCACTACTACGAAAAACCCATTTAACAACGGTTGGAAATGACATATAATGACGCGGGCGAAGGCGTTGTTATGTAGATTGTCGTTGTAAGTTAGTTGTTTCTACAATGGGCTGGAAACCGTTATTGAAAGGTAGGGCGCGAGCCATATATCACAACGGTTATGATAATAAACCATTGTGATACATATACTTAGGTTCTGGATTCGAAACCCATCAGCAGTGAAATTATATAAAACACAAATTACTTATGATATCGGTTACAATAGATAACCGTTGTTGTACGTACCCTAAGTTTATTATATTAAATATAGATTGCTTGTATTCCAAACACCTCGCTAAATAAATATACATGGATTCAATTTGATGAAGATGTCTATAATCCGCAAATTAAACTGTTCTTGAAAACCAACTTAAACAAACCAATGTTGTTTTCTGATTGCATTCGTCTCATGGTGCATTTCACGCTCTTTTACATATATTATGGTTTATTGATCTGACTCCTTCGATATATCGCTATATTCGATTATAGTTAAATTTCCATAAGATCAACAAGACATTGGATAATCTGCCTCATCTTTGATTTAACTATAATGGAAGCTAGCGATGCATCTAAGGAGCCAGATCATTGTACCATAATCTATATATAAAAGAACTTGAGATAAATGATGAGAGGCATACAATCAGAAAACAACAATGGTTTGTTTAAGTTGGTTTTCAAATACAACTTAATTTACAGATTATAAGTATCTATGTCAAATTAACTGAATGTATTTTAAGTGAGGGTTAGTGAAACAAACAATCTAAATAGAATATAATAAACTTAAACAACATTCTATACCAGATCCAGATATTATAAACTCATATAATACGCTTGCTACCACCAGCAAACTTTAAGTGAGGGTTAGTTAAACAAACAATGTTAATAGAATATAATAAACTCAAACAACCTTCTATACCAGATCCAGAAATTATAAACTAATATAATACGCTTGCTTCCACCAGCATCATCACCCTGTATCATCCCCTTAACCTAAAAGGAAACAAAGCAAACTTAAAAAATGAGCATCCTCAGTTGAAAACAAACCCTAAAACCATAATTCAGTGAAGAGTAAAGAGAGGAACAGGAATAACGCACCTTTTAATGAAACTAATCACGGAACAGGAATCAATTATGATGTTGAACTAGTTTGGGAAGCAATGAAAAAGAAATATAAGGAGGAAGAAGCTTACACAAAAGCTTCATACTTCTTATACTTCTTTTCATTGTTTCTAAAACTAGATAAAGTTTGCTTACAGTGTTGATTCTTCATTTACTAACATCTTGTTCATGAAGCTATAAAGAAAAAGTACAAGGTGGATGAAGTTTCTATCATAACTTCATGCTTCTTGTACTTTTTTCCATAGCTACGCAAACATTATGAAGTTTCCAAAGCATGGTATTTGTTAAGGCAGTGAAAATGAATCTGAAAAAATGAGAACAATCAACAAAAACAACAATCCACAAACGAGATAATGGGAAATATCTAACAATAGATGGAAGAAGAAGAATACCTTAATGTATGATTCACAGCTAGTGGTGAAAATGAAGAGAAAAAATTAGTTCTAGGGTTTCACTTTGAAGGTAACGGCGTTACTGTCAATTAAGTGAAAATTATTTTGCTTATACATGGGTAAACTATTTCACAACCGTTAGCAATAACAACCGTATAGATAGGTATTTATTTATTATAAATATATCACTACGGTTAACTAGAATAACTGTTGTGATAACCCTTTTATCTGTGAATTTTAAAATAAATAAAAACCCTATAGATAGGTATTTATTTATTATAAATATATCACTACGGTTAAGCAGGAGAACCGTAGTGATAACCCTTTTATTTGTGAATTTTAAAATAAATAAAAAAGAAAAGGTGCGCCTTAACTTCTCACTTAATGCATTTGCAGTTTAAACATCAACAATATAATTCACAATGGATCTGCAGTTTAAACATCAACAATGTAATTCTAACCCTAATTCAACTATTACATTTCATAACAAAGTAAACATTAAACATAAAGGAGACAAGAAAACATAACATATTGATATTTCCAGAAAATATCTCTGATTTCAGTTTGTTCTTCAAATTCTTGTTCTTTTTCTTTAAATCCTAATACATAACCTTCAGATAGCCCACAGCTTCCAACTTTGACTTCATAATTCTCTCATCGTCATTTCCATCTCTTTCTCCCACGTCTTCATCCCATATGAACAAATTACATGTTTCATCACTCCTCCAAAATGGACATCTCCAAAAAAGCCTTCCTTTATTTTGTCCCTTCTTGCATTGATACGAAACCATACGACCATCACAACCACAAAAATTTCCAGATTGATATTTTACACTGGAAGAAGATGTAGAAACACCTTTGGATGATTTTGTCTTCAAATGTGACATTGCAACACCTTAAAGTAGAACACTTTCTTGTTGTTGTTGTCTTCTTCCCGACAATGGTGACAGCGTTGGTGTTAGGGTTGTTTCGTCTTGTTTCTTTTTTCAATGGATAAATTGATATATACTTGGTGTTTAAAATACATAACAGTTTGTAACAACAGTTTAAAGAAAAATCCGTCGTGATATCATTATTATTTTTTAGTTAAATATTAATAAAACTTAAAAAGGGAGCATTTACGTCAAAGGGATAAACTATTTGAGGGCGATGAGGTTCGAACCCATGATAGATAGATTGTATCACCACGGTTTCCATAACAACCGTTATTATACCCTTGAGATTTCTAATTAAAATAATGCGCGCGCATCCAGTACGCACTATAAGAACGGTGTATAGGATGTCATTGTAAACCTCGCGTTGTTGTTTGGGCGTTTTGTAGTAGTGAACAATGTAATATTTTGGGTAAAAAATTTAATAATTTTTTATTAAAAAAAAGAAATAATATTAACCCTCGACTTTCAAGATAAATCGAGCTGAAAGATACACTAGTTTTGAAAATAATAAAAGTGTTGCAAATGGGGTTCGAACCCATGTGCATTTAACTTTACTTCTCGATTTGAATACCACTGAGGTGATACGTGGCTAGTTTTCATGTCGCCCTTCGTTACCCCGCTTTTATAGCCGAGGTAATACGCATTTCCCGTCTGAAGTAATAAGCGTTTTTTGTAGTAGTGACTGAAAATGCCGAATTTAAATGCAGAAAAATAAAGAATAAAATGATGTATAATAGTTCCCCTTAATACTAGTCCCCTCACACTCTGTGAGAGATTTTCACTATTGTTAGATCTTTGTACAACTCTCAAACCAAGACTGCTCATACAATGTTCCAATAATAATAAATAAGCAAACCACTTACTTGATTTCAAAAACACCAAACCTATGGTGGACTAAAACCTTTTACAACTATCACCAAAGCCCTTTGATAATCACAAAAATTAGAAAGCACCTCACTTTCTGTTTACAAAACAAGTCACCACACACTTGGTGATTAAATACAACTTTTGAACAAATATGAATATATATGATAAGAATTGTTGCACTTGAATCAATTTCTATATAAAGATTGATCTTCCCTTCCAATGAACAATTCAAAAATAATATATCTAGATTGCTCAGAAACTTTTCTTATTGATATGAAAGTTATGCAGAAAAAGTGTCATGTAAAACAAAATTTGAATTGATGTAATATTTTGAGTGTAAACGGTAATTTGAAATATTAATTTTCTTCCTTTCAATACAATGTAAGATGCCTATTGAATGAGTAGAATTAATTGGAAAATATTTATGATTCATTTAGCAATAATTTGAAAAATACATGACGAATCATTGCATTGAAGACATATCATTAAAGTTTTAGAACTTTCAAAAAGTATCACGTGTAACCGGTTGTATTAAAAGCTCAACTAGTTGCATTATGAAAAAATGCATTGAAAATATGAATGTTGAAGACCGTGCAACCGGTTGCACAATTTTGTCAGCAGTTGCACTTTTGAAAAATTCTTTGAAAAGACTTAGACAAATCTAAAATGCAATTGGTTGCACAATTATGTTAATCTGTTTCATCCTGTTGCAGTTTTATGTCAACCCATTGCACTTGTGTAATATTTTTGAAAATTTTCATTTAAATGTACGATTTGAAATAACATGCAAAATTGAGAAATCTTTAGACAAGATGAGATGAAGTTTTTTTAGCATCTAAAAATTATAAAAACCAATGAATTGCCATTAAAGTACCTTGACCAATCATCTAATTTTTTATATTCTAAACCTTAAGAAATTTTGATATATTTGAATTTTATTTTTTCGTCTTTGATCTTTATTCTACAATAAATTTTTGTCTTTATAAAAACCAAGCTAAAAAAGATTTTTTTTTAGTAAGCAAGGAATTCATTAAACCGAGAACAACGGGTTCTCGAACCCACTTACAAAAAGCGAGGCGAAGCTCAGTAAAAGAAAAATTACAAACCAATTAGGCCTTAAAACAAATAGTACAAAGGAAGCTTACTAAAATCATAAAAGCTATAATTGGAATTGGTAATTTTCCCGATAAAATACCATCTCCAAATTAACAACTTGACATTCCACACCACATCTATAATATTCCAAACAACATTCCTAAAAATAATGCCATTTCTCAACAACCACAAAGACCAAGATGTCGCCAACCATATAACACTTTCCTTACCACTCTCCACCTTATTCCTTTTACCAAAGGAGAACCACTTTAAGAAACTCTCATTAAGCACACTAGTTCCAACCTCCTCAAAACCAACCCAATCGGCCACTTCCTTCCAAACCATTCTAACCACCGGACAACCCAACAAAATATGATTTAAAGATTTGATTCTGGACAAGCAAAAAACACAATTCAAATCACTATTCGGAAAGACACAACCTCTAATAGAAAGAGAATCCTTAGTGGGGAGCCTATTTAAAAAACACCTCCACCCAAAAGCTTTGATGTTAAACGGAACAATCCCATTCCACGCCAAAGAAAAGGCTTCATCATAATTCTCCCTAGGACCGAAAGGGATTCAAATAAAACTAATAAGCGAGTAAAAAGAACTAACCGAATAAGTCTCATAATTTCCTGCAGACCAACAGACCGAATCTGGCGCCAACGAAATCGGCCAGAAGTGCTGCAAAACCGACCGCATCTCCAATAAATCGGTGGTAGCTCCACCCTCAACATTAACTCTAATGCCAAAATCCCCCCAATACCATCCTTCACTACTAAAACCACCCATACAAGCCACCGATACTTCTTTAAGGCAAGATAAATCATAAAGAAGAGGAAATTTATCCTTAAAACAAACATTAATACACCAACAAGAGTGCCAAAAAGAGGAAGTGTGCCCGTTTCCAATTGTAAATCTACAATTAGAAATAAATAAATTTTCCGACATACCTTTCTCCAAGCCGATGACATCCATCCACCAAAAGGAACAACATATCTTCTTTTTAATGCAATTCCCAGAATCCACAATCCTCAAATTGATATCACCGTACATCTCCTTTAGAAATGTGTACCATAAATCTTTATTTTCCGAGAGAATCCTCCATCTCCACTTATTAAGGAGAGCCAAATTAAAATCTTCCACCCTACGCAAACCTAATCCCCCTTATCAATCGGAAGGCACACCTTCTTCCAACTAACCCAATGAATTTTCCTCTCACCCTCCTTCCCTCCTCAAAGAAAATTACTTTGGATATTAGATATCTCTTATAGAATCTTCACCAGAGTTTTATAGAAAGAAAGCATGAAAATGGATAAACTTGAAAGAACTGATTTTAACAAAGTTATCCTCCCTTCGAAACTAAGAAACCGGTTATTCCAACTAGATAGCCTCCTTTTCAATTTTAACACCAAATTCGACCACAAAGAAGGACCATTAGACTTGAAGCCAATAGGTATTCCCAAAAAAGTGAAAGAACAATCCTCTCTTCTACAAGAGAGAAAAAAAGAAGCCAATTCCATGAACCGATCACTAATATTAATTCCAATGAGTTTTCTCTTGTGGAAGTTAATTCCCAAGCTGGAGACGATTTCAAAACCCCTTAACACCGCTTTGATTGCCCACACATGCTTCCAACTCCTTTCCCCTACAAGTAAAGTATCATCCGCGAATTGAAGGATATCAACAAAACACCTCTTTATGTTAAAACCCTCAAACTCCTCATTCTCCATCGAATTTGAAACCATACCCCTCAACCCTTCCGCCATAATCACATAAAGAAAAGGAGAAAGTGGATCTCCTTGTCTCAAACCTCTCTCATCAACAAACTCCTTCTTGGGACTTCCGTTAACCAACACCGACATTTTACTATTAAAAAGTAGAGCTTCCATCCACTTCATCCAAACTTCCCCAAAGCCCATTTTTCTTAACATAAATCTAAGAAAATTCCAACTAACCTTATCATATGCCTTCTCGAAGTCAACTTTGAAGAGCAAGCAACTTCTTCCCTCCTTTTTAGCAAAGTCCACCAATTCATTAGCCACCACAACTCCATCTAACAATTATCTTCCCGACACAAAAGCACTTTGAGAATCCAAAATAATCGAATTCAACACTACTTTAAGTCTAGCCGCCAAGAGTTTGGATATAGTCTTATACACACAATCCACAAGACAAATAGGCCTATAATCATCCAAACATAACGGGTTAGGGGATTTAGGCACTAAAGTCAAGAAAGAGGAAATGAAAGCTTTCGAAAACAAAGCACCAGAATGAAACTATGGAAGCAACCAATAAACTCCTCCTCCATGAAATTCCAACACTTTTTAATAAAAAAGAAAGAATATCCATCGGGTCCCAGGCTTTTAGATCCCTCACAACTCCAAATCGCATCCCTAATCTCTTCTTCCGAAAAAGGAGCTTCAAGAAGAGATCGTTCCATGCCATTAATACTTTTAAACTCAAGACCTCCAAGGACGGGTTTCTCTACATCCGGCTCAATAAAGCCAAAAAATGACTCCTAACCTCCTCCACATTGTCCACTATTCCGTTGTCTGTGACAATGGAACCTAAAAAGTTGTGCCTCCTCATCTCCTTCATAACTCTATGAAAAAATTTACTATTGGTATAACCATCATTTAAACACTTTAGTCTCGACTTTTGAATGATCATATTTTCCTTAATCTTAAGATTAAGCTAAAACTTCCCACTTGCCAACTTATTCTTCAACACCAACTCCTCCGTCCCCTCCACATCCCCGAAATCCGCTTCCACATCATCAACTATATTCAACTCCCTCACCCCAAAAATATTTGTGTTCCACCATTTAAGACTATCTTTTAAAAGGCGTAATTTCTCCTTCAGAACAAAATATTTCCTCCCCTCCACAACAAGATTTTTCCATTCTTTTTCAACAAAAGGAGTAAATCGCCTATCGGAGAACCACTCGTTATTCACTTTAAAAGGTTTCGGTCCTAATCCGCTTTATCCACCACCAACCAAATCGGACAATGATCCGAAATATCCCTCATGCCAATCAATTGCCCCACCACACCCCATCTATCTAAAATACTATTCGATACCAAAAAGCGATCAATCCTACTTTTAGCCTTACCATCCCCCATACCAACTAAACTTCTTCCCCTTGCAAGGTAAATCCACCAAACTACCCTGTTTAATGAACTCTTCAAATTCTTTCCATTTCATCCTCGAATTAATAGCGGTTCTCCCCCTTCGTTCGTGAGCCTTCTTAACCGCATTAAAATCTCCTCCAACTACCCACTCACCATCTGTCGAGGCCACCTTTAACTCCAACAAACTCCTCCAAAAGTTTCTTTTTAACTCTAGAGAACAAGGCGAATAGATATTCACAATATAATACAAATTGTTTTTCCACGTAACCTTAACTCCCAAATAACCAACACCTCTAAAACTACTTAGAACCTCAACAGTGTGGACTTTCCAAAGAATTATCATGCCTCCCGACAACCCTTCCGAATTAGAAAAAGAATACTCTACATCTTCGTTCCACCAAAAGCTCCGAGCCACCTTATCGGACAGGTCTTGAATCTTTGTCTATTGTAATAAAAAATCATCCGCCTTGCCTTTTGAAATAATTTGAGTTATTCTACTTCTCTTAACTCTACTACCCCCCCCCCCCTCCCCCTCTAATGTTCAAAGATCCCACAATTATCAAAAAAAATTCTTTTGCTCCTTCCTTCCTAACAATTTAGCTTTATCTCTTCTTTCAATTTCAGCAATTCTCCTTTGATAATCTCCCTTGGACTCCCTCTTCTCAACTCCTAAATTAGATAATGCATTCCAAAGCTTCACACCCAAGTTGGAGTCAAGATTCTCCCTAATCCTCTGATTACACCTATCCATTCCCGACACATCCGATTGCTCGTTGTGAAAAGTTTTCCTCATTACCGAACCAGAAATATGCTAACAATCTACTACAATAGATGAAAAAGAATTCCCACCAACAGCCTCTACAAAATTTGATCTCACTGCGACTTCCTTACTAAACCTCCCCTTTCTATTAGAATGGTTTTATTTGACTTATAAAGTCCTCTGTGGGACCCACTAACACCATAATTTTTTTAATTTAATGCTCTTCAAAGCCTTTTTCCTACTTATACAGCTTTTCGGGTCAGTGAGAGGGTCCACTGGTAAACCTCCTACTGCCACATTAGCGTTCTTCATTCCCTCATTATACGACTTAGAGCAAGGAACAAAAGAGTCATTATTATGACTAAGAATTGGCCCACCTGCCTTATTCCCGTCTGACACCACAAGTTGACAAGCATTGCCTTTTAAAGCCAATAGCGTCGTCTTAAATACCCCACCCTCTGACTCATTTTCTACAACCCTCCTCTTGTCACTATCTAGGTCAGAAAAAGCATGCACCGAGGCAGAGACTTCGTTATCTGAAGAATAAACCGAAGGACTCTCCATCACTCCGATCACCGCCTCACCACCCTCCTCCCTAGCTGGAGATAAAACTTCTTCACTTGACCCTTTGAATGCTCCAATGGTGTCATCTTCAGTTTCAGCATAGAAGAAACTCCTCTCTTTATCCTCCGATCCATGCGAATACGAACTCGAGGCATCATAATAGGATTTGTGCACCTGCTTGTTCAAAGGTCCAAATAAGTCTTCTTTGATGCAAATCTCATACCTCACCTTATCAATCACAACCTGCATAGAAGCATCAAAAACCTTTAAACTTGGAACCATCACCCTAAGTCTAGCAACGTCTTTACACGAACCCGCCTGAGTATGCTCATCCACTGCAATGAAAACACCAATAGAGTTCGCTAACTTCGTAAAAAAGTTTAGATTCCATGCATGGAATGGAACACCATGGATACGGATCCAAGCCTCCCTTTCGGAATCCCCATCTGATTCTTTCCAAGGTCTAATGGCTTTGGACCAGTGGTGCCACCAAGCTTCACCATCCACAATTAAATCATGTATAGCTCCCTCCTCGTCTTCTTCAAGAAAACAAAGGTTTGGACCTAGAGGCGTAGCTTTGATAGAGAAATGCCCTTCAGTTTCAAGTTTTGTTTGAATATCATAAGAAGTCCCTGGTGATAACATAACACCAATATATGCCTTGCGAAGCTTATCTAACTCCCATATTTCTAATTCATATTCCAACGACACCTTATTACCCTCGAGATGCTCCTTCTATATATTCCCTTCTTTCCTACAAACTACTTAAGCAAATGTCCTTACAACACCACCCTCCAAAGGGCGCATGTAACACCCCGGTATTGTTAGATTTATTTAATAGAGTAGATTTAATTGGTTTTGGTTTTATATTATTTTATTATTGACTTTTATTTGACAAAATGTTATTTTTCATCATTGTTTATGTTTTATCGCATTTTGAGGGCGTTTGCGAGATATTTGAGTTTGAGGGGTAAAATAGTCTTTTAGGGGTTTAGATATTTTATATAAATAGGAAGTGGAAAGAAAAAGAGAGAAAAGAAAGAAAAAGGAAAGAAAGAGAAGGGAAGGATAGGAAGAGGAGAGAAAAGAGGAGAAAAGAGGAAAATCGCGGGAACTCCGTTTCGAGCGCGAATAATCGGGTAAGGGTGAGAAGTTTCAATTATATCTTGCTTGTGTATGTATATGTGTTGTTTGTTGTAATTGTTTTGATTGTCTCGTGACTTTTCGTATCGATTGGAATTAGGAGCGATTGATAGAAATCGATGTTTTCACGGATGAAATTCGATATAAACCGCGTAGAATACTCGTTGATTATGTCTAAACATGTTTTGGTTGTTCTGGTATGAATTAGAAGTGTTTGGGTGGTAAAAATGATGTATTTTGGTCCCATATGACCTAGGTTGACGCTGCTGCGAATTCTGGGTTTCGCAGGTTCGCCTAGCGAACCCCAGCGAAGGAACGGGCGAACGTTCGCTAGATGGTTCGCCTAGCGAACTTTATGACTATTTTCCACTGCCTTGGTTCGCTAGGGTTCGCCTAGCGAATACTGGAGCGAACATGATATTTTCCAATTTTGTTTTCGTCGTAATTTTCAAACCGTAAGTCCGTTTTGGTCGCCGTTCGAAGCGTTGGGAAGCTAATGAAAAGCTCTTTCTTTTAAAAATGGTTTGGAGGGCAGTAGATGAATTATTTAAGTCGTGATTTTGAAAGAGTGTTGGTTTGTCGGATTTTCACCGTCGTATTGGTGTGAGAATGATGTGTTATCATGCTATATGCTTTTAATATGTATCGTATGGCTTGTGTGCTGGTATATTATGTGAATATATGTGATAAGTGTTGGTGATGATGGTTTGTGGTGTTATGGAGGAATAAATGTGTGTTTTGGGTTTTGATTTCAATGTGTGATAATGATGTGTTGTGAGTAGCATTTGATATGTAAATCCCTTGTGTGAGGAACTATGATGTTGTTGTGATTTGTGGTATGTGATATGATTGTGGTATTTTATGGCTTGTGATGAAGTGCATTGTTTATGTGAAATTTCAATGTATGTTGTGTGGTGGCATTTAGGGTTTGAAATGTATTGTTTGAATTGCTTTGAAATGCATGAATGTGATGATGTGGAAGCATGTGATAAGTTGTTGTAATTGTTGTGGTTGTGATTTGTGGCCGAAAGGCAAGAAAATGCCAAGTGTTGTATTTGATGATTTATGCATGATTATGAATGTGTGCATGGATGCAATGTGAGTGTCATGAGTCATTGTATGCCAAGCATCATAATGTGCATTGTGAAAACGTCCTGAGTGACGGTTTGATTCCTGAGGGAATATGCTATACCATCGTGTGCCTCGAAAATATGAGGCGATGCCTGAGGACTTAAAGCGATGGGTATAGACGATTGTGGGCTCCTTTGGAGACTTAAAGCAATCCTTAACGTCGTGGGCCTCGAAAATATGAGGCGATGCCTGAGGACTTAAAACGACGGGTGAACATCGTAGGCCCGACGGGGAGTTACTTGAGATTCTCAGTAACGAGCGATGGTTCCAATAGTTCCTGAGTGGGCTAATGACGTGACAAATGACGTGACAATGGAAGTCGGTACCGCATGGCATGTGCATAGAGTCGTTGTGTCGATCTATGTGCATTTGCATAAATCATGAATTAATTGTGCATGGAAATGTGATTGTGATTGATTATGTGTGGAAATTGTGCATTGATTTGTTATGTGTTGAGATTGTAATAGCATTGGTAATTTGATGTGCATATGTGATAAATGCTATGACTTGGTATGCCTTATGTGCAAATGTGTAATTATGTTGGTATAATTGTTATATGCTATGTGGTTGGATTGTTAGAAATATGTTATACATCTATGGCTTGCTATATGTATTGGTATGTGACGTGTGGGGTGAGAATAACCGTGTATGTGATTTTATGTGTTTTTGCATATTATTATGCAATCTTGGTTTAGTTGTTATTTCTCACCCTTCTGCTGGAATATGCTTTTTATGGCATAGTGCAGATTGTCAGCTTTAGAGGCGTGGAGGCAAGTGGAAGAGTTAGATCTTCGTTTACTTAGGTCTTGGTGTCTGCTCTGATACGTAGCACGGGAGTCGGGGAAACGCTTTAAGTTATTTGTATACAATTGTTGAATATGTTTTGTATGATCTTTGTATGTATATTTTGATGTTCTAAAACGATTCATTTTGTAAAACAAGTCGGTTATGGATCTTTACGCTTTATTCCATAATTGACATTCATTTTATATGGAAAAAGGCTCCCTATGGGGTTATCCTATTTTGTGCTATGTATCAAAATAATTGAGCAGGGTTTGTATTTTCTTTCTTTAAGTATGACATCCCTGTTTCCTGTCGGAAAAATAAATTTTTAGTTACTCTGATTTATATTTGTATTATTTATTCGCGAGGGGAATTGGGGTATTATATTAGTGGTATCAGAGCAGGTCGGTCCGTCCGGCCAAGTTGTTGAGTCAGTCGGTGTGACAGTGGAATACTGTCGTTGTTGTTTGTCCCTTAGTACGTGATATGTGTGGAAGCACTGTCAGTACTTTCTGGTTTCCCAATCCTCTGTCTTCAGGTGTGAGTTTGAGATAAGTGGGGGAGAAGCTTGTACTTCTCCCAGTTTCTTTGGTTGTGTGCTGTTGATTGCAAGATTGTAAGTGCTCTTTGGACATTGTGGTTCCCGGTTCCGGAGGGAATGCGGAGGTAAGGTTTATGTCAACTAAGGATTTGTGCCTTAGGAAGTTTGGTGCACAGGATGCAAGAAACGCTATTATAGTTTGGTAAAGATGGTTTATGCCCTATCATGATTGTCGGCTGTCTATTGACAAATTGAGGAACTGATCACCCTTAATCTCTTGTTGATAGCAGACGGGAATTATGTTGGATGGAATAGGCGTGTCTTTCCGGCTTTGATAGTGTGTGAAATGAATTGTTTGGAATTTAAGGAGATGATTACGGATTGTTTCGATGAGTTGATGAAGACTCTTATACTGGAAGATAAGATGGATTAGAGGTTTTTGGTATGTTGGTCAAGTTGGGAAGTCATTGGGAGAGAACGATTGGGTATTGTCAAAGGTGGTTCTCAGAGAGAAGAGTGTGAACTCGAATTTGACGAAGGTGAAGATTTGAGGTTTGGATCTGCTAAGTAAGTAGAAAACTCTTAGTAGATGGGACTAAGATGTTTGGTTGGTCTGTGATGATAGTGTTCTGGAAATGGGTAGGAAGTCACAGTGTTGGGCCGTCAGTTGTGCATGGTTTTCAGATGTGTTATGGATGGAACATTAAGGTGTTGTCTTAGGGAGCTCCGGTTTGGTTAGTAACAAAAAGGAAGGATGGTTGAATGGAATAACAAGTATGATGCATATGATGGTATGGGTTTTGAGACTATGGAAAGCGAAACTGAGAGTTCTGGTGAGGTTTGGAGTCTTTGGAGTTTTAGAGCATTAAAGGAAATTTTGAGAAAACCCTAGGTGTGGATGTAATGTTTGAGAGTTCTTTTGAGATGGTTGTTGCTACACGTGGGGATTTATGGAATTTTGACTGCAAAGAGAAGAAATTGTGTATGGATTGCTAACAGTTGAATAAGGTAACGATTGAAAACAAATGTCCACTTTCAGGAATAGATAACTGGAATGGTTTGGCCGAGGTTGAGTGAACTTGCGATTGTTTGGAATGTTTGATAAGAGTGGTGAATTGTGTGGGTTGAGGCTTTGATCGATTTAATGTGACTGGTTAGGTTTGTTATCCTCGGAATAGGCTGTTATTTACTCAGTTAAGCTTGTATGTGAGTAACCAGTTACCCAGGGAAAAGAATTTTGCAAAAGCTTTAAGGATTTATATCTTTTGGATTTTGGTTGGGAATTGCAACGTACAGTGATGGTATTTGGTGTTAGTAACGCGTCTCTAGTGTTTATGGAGTAGAGGGATCGTATCTTCCATATTTAATTGGATAAGTTCGTAGTGGTTTCGATTGAGGATTTTTGGATTTGTTATAAACTCAGAGGAAGAATGAATAAAGTGTTTGAGATTTGAATTACAAGTGTTGAAAAGAGACGAAGTTTTATGCTAAGTTATTCGAGTGAGAATTTTGTTTGAAAAGGGTTAGTTTATTGGGTATGTTATTTCAGATGAGAGTATGATGGTGGATCCATCGGAAGTAGATGCAATTCTACATTGAAAGGTATTATTTTAAGGGTTTTAGGTTCAAGGTGTTTGGATGGAGGAATGGACGGTTTTGGATGAGTAACAAGACTGTTGTAATTCTGAGTTTTCGTGGGTTCGCCTAGCGAACGATTCAGCGAAGGGTAGCGAAGGTTCGCTACGGGTATTCGCCTAGCGAAGGCGTGAGCGAAGGTTCGCTAGAGTGTTCGCCTAGCGAACTTTGGGTGTTTTTGGCTCTGTTTGGTTCTGACTTGGTTCGCTGGAACATTCGCCTAGCGAAGGAGCTAGCGAATGCTCGCGAGGGATGCTCGCCTAGCGAAGCCGCTAGCGAATGCTCGCGAGAAGGTTCGCCCAGCGAATAGTGCTGTTTGTGTAATTTTGTTTTCTGCATAACTTTTGATTTGTAACTCGGAGTAAGGCACGGTCGGATGGTTGGAATTCCTGATTAGTTATGACTTAGGCTCGAATTATCCTATTGGTAAAGTTTATGTCGTGCGTGATGAGTTAAGTCGAAAGGTTTACTTATGTTTGCTTTGATGGTTAAAGAGTGGGAACTTTTGGGAGGATTTAGAGGTTTGGGTTGGTGTGTGAATTGACGTTTGATAGTGTGCGGTTGGGTATATTCACAGTGAACAGTGATTTTTGGTGAAAATGAGAAAGAGTTAGACTTTGGACGTGAAATTGGTAATTTTGATGGTTACGAGTAATCAGAGTGCGCAGCGGAAGCGTGATATGGCACATTTCGTATATACGTGTGGGACTGGTAAGAGTTCATAGGTTGAACATTGGGAACATGTAGGAGTGTTGAGACCATTGAACGCTTCAGGATGGAAGTCATATGTGAAAAGTTTAACTGTTATTCGTGGGCTGCTATGTAGTTGGGTGTTTTGGTTATATGTTCGATTGGTGAATTATAGCATTGTTGTAGTATGGTTGTGTGACAAGGATGTTGGTGTTCTGGTTTTGTTGATGTTGTGGAGACCTTGTGGTGTCGTGGAACTTTATGTTCTTGTTTGTGTTGTTTTCTCGTTTCCATTGTGTTGGTATCTTGGCTTTTCTTTGAATCGTGAGTTAGTCGTCAAGTGCATTGTATGGGCTTTGCATCTTGTCGTCGTTGTGGTTGTCGTTGTCTTTTCGTTGTTGTATCTGCTATTGGCAAGGTGGTTTGCCAGTTGTGTTATTCGTGGTGTACCTTTTGTTGGCATGTTGGGTTGTTAGTCGGATGTGGGAGTCGCGTCCGGAGTTGTTCGTCTCGATATATTTTCGAGGACGAAAATGTCTAAGTGGGGGAGAATTGTAACGCCCCGGTTTTGTTAGATTTATTTAATAGAGTAGATTTAATTGGTTTTGGTTTTATATTATTTTATTATTGACTTTTATTTGACAAAATGTTATTTTTCATCATTGTTTATGTTTTATCGCATTTTGAGGGCGTTTGCGAGATATTTGAGTTTGAGGGGTAAAATAGTCTTTTAGGGGTTTAGATATTTTATATAAATAGGAAGTGGAAAGAAAAAGAGAGAAAAGAAAGAAAAAGGAAAGAAAGAGAAGGGAAGGAAAGGAAGAGGAGAGAAAAGAGGAGAAAAGAGGAAAATTGCGGGAACTCCGTTTCGAGCGCGAATAATCGGGTAAGGGTGAGAAGTTTCAATTATATCTTGCTTGTGTATGTATATGTGTTGTTTGTTGTAATTGTTTTGATTGTCTCGTGACTTTTCGTATCGATTGGAATTAGGAGCGATTGATAGAAATCGATGTTTTCACGGATGAAATTCGATATAAACCGCGTAGAATACTCGTTGATTATGTCTAAACATGTTTTGGTTGTTCTGGTATGAATTAGAAGTGTTTGGGTGGTAAAAATGATGTATTTTGGTCCCATATGACCTAGGTTGACGCTGCTGCGAATTCTGGGTTTCGCAGGTTCGCCTAGCGAACCCCATGAAGGAACGGGCGAACGTTCGCTAGATGGTTCGCCTAGCGAACTTTATGACTGTTTTCCACTGCCTTGGTTCGCTAGGGTTCGCCTAGCGAATACTGGAGCGAACATGATATTTTCCAATTTTGTTTTCGTCGTAATTTTCAAACCGTAAGTCCGTTTTGGTCGCCGTTCGAAGCGCTGGGAAGCTAATGAAAAGCTCTTTCTTTTAAAAATGGTTTGGAGGGCAGTAGATGAATTATTTAAGTCGTGATTTTGAAAAAGTGTTGGTTTGTCGGATTTTCACCGTCGTATTGGTGTGAGAATGATGTGTTATCATGCTATATGCTTTTAATATGTATCGTATGGCTTGTGTGCTGGTATATTATGTGAATATATGTGATAAGTGTTGGTGATGATGGTTTGTGGTGTTATGGAGGAATAAATGTGTGTTTTGGGTTTTGATTTCAATGTGTGATAATGATGTGTTGTGAGTAGCATTTGATATGTAAATCCCTTGTGTGAGGAACTATGATGTTGTTGTGATTTGTGGTATGTGATATGATTGTGGTATTTTATGGCTTGTGATGAAGTGCATTGTTTATGTGAAATTTCAATGTATGTTGTGTGGTGGCATTTAGGGTTTGAAATGCATTGTTTGAATTGCTTTGAAATGCATGAATGTGATGATGTGGAAGCATGTGATAAGTTGTTGTAATTGTTGTGGTTGTGATTTGTGGCCGAAAGGCAAGAAAATGCCAAGTGTTGTATTTGATGATTTATGCATGATTATGAATGTGTGCATGGATGCAATGTGAGTGTCATGAGTCATTGTATGCCAAGCATCATAATGTGCATTGTGAAAACGTCCTGAGTGACAGTTTGATTCCTGAGGGAATATGCTATACCATCGTGTGCCTCGAAAATATGAGGCGATGCCTGAGGACTTAAAGCGATGGGTATAGACGATTGTGGGCTCCTTTGGAGACTTAAAGCAATCCTTAACGTCGTGGGCCTCGAAAATATGAGGCGATGCCTGAGGACTTAAAGCGACGGGTGAACATCGTAGGCCCGACGGGGAGTTACTTGAGATTCTCAGTAACGAGCGATGGTTCCAATAGTTCTTGAGTGGGCTAATGACGTGACAAATGACGTGACAATGGAAGTCGGTACCGCATGGCATGTGCATAGAGTCGTTGTGTCGATCTATGTGCATTTGCATAAATCATGAATTAATTGTGCATGGAAATGTGATTGTGATTGATGAGATGAAATATGTGCAATTGAATTGAATGGTATATGTTTGATTGGAATATGTGATTATGTGTGAGAAATGTGAATGGATGCATTATGTGTGAAAAATCATGATTTGATTGATTATGTGTGGAAATTGTGCATTGATTTGTTATGTGTTGAGATTGTAATAGCATTGGTAATTTGATGTGCATATGTGATAAATGCTATGACTTGGTATGCCTTATGTGCAAATGTGTAATTATGTTGGTATAATTGTTATATGCTATGTGGTTGGATTGTTAGAAATATGTTATACATCTATGGCTTGCTATATGTATTGGTATGTGACGTGTGGGGTGAGAATAACTGTGTATGTGATTTTATGTGTTTTTGCATATTATTATACAATCTTGGTTTAGTTGTTATTTCTCACCCTTCTGCTGGAATATGCTTTTTATGGCATAGTGCAGATTGTCAGCTTTAGAGGCGTGGAGGCAAGTGGAAGAGTTAGATCTTCGTTTACTTAGGTCTTGGTGTCTGCTCTGATACGTAGCACGGGAGTCGGGGAAACGCTTTAAGTTATTTGTATACAATTGTTGAATATGTTTTGTATGATCTTTGTATGTATATTTTGATGTTCTAAAACGATTCATTTTGTAAAACAAGTCGGTTATGGATCTTTCCGCTTTATTCCATAATTGACATTCATTTTATATGGAAAAAGGCTCCCTATGGGGTTATCCTATTTTGTGCTATGTATCAAAATAATTGAGCAGGGTTTGTATTTTCTTTCTTTAAGTATGACATCCTTGTTTCCTATCGGAAAAATAAATTTTTAGTTACTCTGATTTATATTTTTATTATTTATTCGCGAGGGGAATTGGGGTGTTATAGCGCACACGGCTATCATCAGCGACAGATTGAAGAAGAGGGCGAGGCCTAGCAACCTCCCTAAACCCACCTGCAGCGAGTGATTTTTGTCGGTGACGCGACCACCTTATTGCTGAAGTCTGGGTTTTCCTCCTCGAGGAGAAAGGGTGCTACTTTCTGATTTCTTATTTATCCCATGAAGCTGGAAGGGAAAGGGAAGCTATCTAAAACTAACCTTGCACGCGGTTGTTTAACTGAACAAATGCTTTAAAGAGATTGGGGAGTCCGGGGTCAGGTTATACAATGGGTAGTTGTCAATTACCCATCCTATATGTGGTTATCCACAGGATATTAGCTTTAGGGTTTCACTTTGTAATTGATGGTGTTTATCTAGTAATGGGTTGGGAAAGTTTCTTGGGAAAGTATGACAGGGTGAGTGAGTTTTTGTTGATGTTCGGGTTTTCCCGATGTTTTTGGTAAGGTACTGGACCTATTGTTTGATTGATGTATGAAGGTGCTGGACCTAGAGATTTTGATTAGTATGCTCGCTAAGATTTCGCAATCTTATGCCTACGTATTCCCATTTAAACGAAATAGGGAAATCAGAGCAATCATAGTTCCTCCTATTCTAAGGGAGGAAAAATATGTTTTGGTGTCTTGTTCAAAGCCCAAGATTGAAGCTAAAAGGTTTGTTGACTCATCTAGGAGATTTGTATGTGTCTTGTACAAAGCCCAAGACAGAGGCTGAATGAGAAATTTAATCGACTCGACTGAGGATATTTTGAGTGTCTTGTACAAGGTCCAAGACGGAGGCTACACAAATTTGACTCTGCTGGAGAGTGTTATCTATCATGTACAATGCCCAAGATGGAGGCGGAAAAGAGTTTCACTCGGCTTGGGAGTTTGTTCCTCAAAGTCTAATGAAGGCTCTGAGGAATTGACCTCACTAGGGGAAATGTTTATCCCAAACTTATGAAGGTTTATATCTTGTATAAAGCCCAAGATAGAGGCTAAAAGGGTTTGACTCAACAAGAGAGTGCTTTTATGTGTCCTGTATAAAGCCCAGGATTGTGGCTGAACAAGCTGGAGAAATCAATCTACACAACTCGAGAGGAGGCTAACTCCTGCTAGGGGAAATCATTATACAAAGCCTAAGAGGAGGCTATAAACTCAACAAGAGATTGTTTTTTTTGTCTCGTACAAAGCCCGAGATAGAGGCTGAAAGGGTCGACTCAACAAGAGGTGCTTGACTCAACAAGAGAGTCTAAAAAGTGATTGACTCAACAAGAGATTCTGAAAAGTGATTGACTCTACAAGAGAGTCTGAAAAATGATTGACTCAACAAGAGAATCTGAAAAGTGATTGACTCAACGAGAAAGTCTAAAAAGTGATTGACTCAACAAAAGAGTCTGAAAAGTGATTGACTCAACAAGAGAGTCTGAAAAGTGATTGACTCAATAAGAGAGTCTGAAAAGTGATTGTCTCAACAAGAGAGTCTGTAAAGTGATTGACTCAACAAGAGAGTCTGAAAAGGTTAGCTCTACTGGGGAGATTCATTTGTACAAAGCCTAACAGGAGGCTGACTTTGCTGAGGAAATGATCATTATACAAAGCCTAAGAGGAGGCTAGCTTCTGCGGGGAGATCATTGAGATCCCAAGGCAGGTCCAAATGAGGGAATCAACTCTTGCTGGGGATTACAGAAGAGTTGAGGTATCAGATCCCTTGAGGTTTTGATTTGAGATAGTGTTATCCTGATGATAAACTGACCCTGGTTGGAGAATTTTAGGAGAGAGACGGGGTTTTAGAACCCACAAGTTCTAACTCTTATCGGAGATTAATCCAGAATCCTGGGTTTCTCCTATGTTTTGTAGGGAACTTGAGAATGTCTTTGAGACTCAAGGGTATTTAGACCGTCCAAGAGGAGGCCAACTCCTTTTAAGAATCCTGGAAGAGTTTTATCTTTTGTATGATGCCCAAGAGGAGGCCGACTCCTTTTAAGGGATGAGTATCAACCCTAAAATCGGTCTACGGGTTTTGACTCCTTTTAGAAAGACAGCTTTAACGAAGGATGACTAAGTTCTGTCATATACCTTTAAGAGGTCTTCAGGGTCCTTGTATTAAGCCCAAGAGAAGGCATGAGAACTTCTAAGAAGCCGAAGGGTCCTTGTATGAAGCCCAAGAGGAGGCGGGGATGCTTTTAGGAAGCCTGTGGGTCCCAAACCAAGAAAAGTTCAAGAAATGCTATTCACCGAGAATAGATCATTTAGTGAAAGTTTTGTGATTTGAAGAAACTCAAGAGATGCTATTCACCGAGAATAGATCAACTCTGGGGAGTAGAATTTCTTTGACAATTTCTAGGGGTAACAGTCTGAGAAAAAGTTCACAAAGAATACTGCCTTTCTCTTTGTTCCATATTGTTTAAGCCCAAGAGAAGGCAAGACTGTATCTGGAAATCCTATGGGGGATCTAGTTTTGTTTGTATTTAAGAGTGACCAACAGGCTTTACCTAGTTCTAGACCTAGTTGCCGGGGAAAACTCTAAATAACTATACTAGTATATATACAGTTGATATATGACAAGTATTTAAAAGGATATGAAAGAAGACTAACCATACGCAGCTTCCCACAATATAGTTTATATATATATTTGACATGTATTTAAAAGAGATGAAAGAAGCCTAACCGTGCGCAGCTTCCCACAATACAGTTATATATATTAAAGCGAATAAATGAAAGCTGTTAAAACTTACAGGTGAGCGAGCTTCCATGCTGTATTGTTAGTTGTTCAGAGAATTAAAGAATGTTTTGATAACAACTTTATATCTGAACCTAAATTAAAAGGGAGTTGTTTGAGAAAAAATTGTTGGGGCTTATACTCAAGGAGAGGCCCAAGGTTTGAACCGTGATTGTACTGTTGTTTTGAATATCGTATCAGGACTTATACAACGACTAAGGCCCAAAAAGTTTTATGTACCAAGGGATGGGTCTTATAACTCAAAGAGAAGCCCAAAGGTTATTTAAAGAAAAGAAATGGGACTTACAACATGAGGGTAGGTCCAGTTGAAAATAGTTTGAAAACGACGAATCTCGTAGGAGTTTCTGAAACTGTATCGGGACTTATACAATACACTGAGGCCCAAAAATAGTTTTGGTAAAAAGGGGATTGGGTCTTACACTCCATTAGAGGCCCAAAGTTTATTTTTGTACAGGAGATGGGGTTTACAACTCAAGGAGAGGCCCAGATGATTTTGAAAAGGCGACGATCACGCCGTTGTTTTGAAAATATACAAAGGGACTTATACAATATGTGAGACCCAAAAATGTTAATTTACAAAAAGGGGTTGGGTCTTACACTCTATTAGAGGCCCAAAGTGTTTGAAAAATAGTTTGTTAGGGTGAAATCAAAGAAACCATAATTTCATCATTTTTAAAAGTAATCCTTTTAATAAAATGAATAAAATGATAAAAATACGAAATAATTCTAAATATACTACTTATGATTTTTGGTTAAGGTTTGAAAAATGAAGTTTTAATCATAAGATGATTTAGAACTCATTTGGTTTTGTTTTTTCAAGGTGAATATTCATTTTTAAAAGGTTTAAAAACAATAAAAATGAATTTATTTACAAAAATATCAACTATATTAAATAATTAATATAAATCTGATTTTTTTGTGGAATAAAATATTTTAACATTTTTGTGATTTTTGGCAAAAAGAACCAATAAAAAATAATTAAAATTGAAAGAGAAATTAATTTTCCAAATCATTTAAAATATAACAAAATATATAAAAAAATGGAAAAAAGTGGTAAAAAGAGGATCTAGGGCGAGGGGGATTCGAACCCCAGATCTCTAGGGTGCAGCGCGCGCCTTCTACCACTAGGGTAGTGATACATCAGTGTATCAAAACCACCCCATGAATATATGAGGCATGCCTTGTTTTTTGCCTGTCCAAGGCAAGGCAAGGCAAGGTTTTGGCCAAAAACGTGAAGCTTGTAACTTTCTCATTTCTCCATGGATTGGGACAAAATTTAGGTCTAGCCTGCCTAGAATTTCACAAGGAATCCAATGGTGGTGGTGGTTTTTTCAGATGAGGCTCCTATTTCAAAACCCGATGGTGTTCTTGAAATAGGCCTATAATTGCATTTTCTATGCTACCTCTTGTTACAGGCATGAATTGGTTCAAACACAAAATATATAACATGTATGAGATGTTCATGATCAGTGGACTTCAAAGCAATGCATGTTTCAAAGAGTTCAAGTTGTGATGCTTACCTCTTTAGGAGATTTTTGGGCTATCTGCCAAGTTTCTTGTGCCATAACTAATTTGATGCTTTAGACACTCTTAATGGATCCCTTAGAAGCTTTTAGAATGGTTGGAACCAGCTGGAATCCTCAAGAACAAGTTTGAGCTCTTTCTTGCAAAAGGGGAAAAAGTGACCAATATAGCAACTCTCTCAAAAGGTGTTCCAGATGTGGGGAACCATTTAGGATAGTTCAAGGATGATATTTGGAGTGTGTTTGAGGTATTATCTGGTTTTAAAAGTGACTGAATCAAGACATGGCTTGCAAAATGCAAAAAAAAGTCCAATTTTGAGGTTTTGAGAGGGGACTTTGTGATTTTGGTGTTACAGGTCACATATGAGAGTTTGGATAGCTTAGATATGACATATTGGATATGTTTGGATCTTGAGTTGTGGTGGAAATGCTCTCTAACTCAAAAATCAGAGTTACCTTGCAAAAGAAGGCATTTTGGCCTAGAGAAAGGGATTTTGAGGAAAGCGTCAGTTTGGTTGCTTTCGTGTACTTAAACTGAGCACAAATGAGCTCTATTTATAGTAGAGCAATTTTATTTTGCATGCAATAGTGAATGGTGGCTGCAGCAGGCCTTTGGCCAATTGGATCACTTTGGAATCTCAAATCTCCTCTAGCCATTGAGTAGAGGTTAGAGCACAGGCCTATGGTTCTTTGGTTCAGAGCTTATCCTTGACTCATTCAGTTGGAATAGGTTCAGTTCATGCCACCTTGGTGCATCCATTGAATGCTTGGAAACAAAATTGGAGCATTGGCCTCTTTTAGGCTTTTTTAGGGTTGGCATGCTACTTGTAGATTCATGGACTTGTGAGGCTTGGAGATCAGATCATCCCCTTGGATTTGATCCTCAGATGTGTCCAAAATGATGACAAGGCTTGGATTTTTCAGATTTGATCAAATCGAGCAAAATGAATCAAATCTGCCAAACCTGTCTTGGAAAAAATCAGTTCATGAGGATATGTTTCAAGGGTTGTATCTCCTTGCTCAAATGGAATTTGGATATGATATGGTACTTTTTAGAAAGCCCTCATGGCATACTTTAACTTTGATGTCCACCCCTAGACCTGGCTTGACTTGGATCAAGGTGAAAAATGTCCCTACATTTTGGAAAAAGTATGGCAGAATCTGACTTTGTGAAAATTTCACTATGTGTTGGAAAAATGTCATTTTCATGTTTTTAGCCATTTTGATCACTCCATAACTTAAAATCCGTGAGGAATTGGAATGAGATGTAGTTGACACTTTTAAAGTATGACATGAGAGCTACAAATCCATCTTTGGACCATTCAAAATGGTTGCTTGGCTCTCAAGTTATGATCCTTGGAACCCTTTTACAAGTTATCCCACTTTCTTTGATTTTTCTTGATGAATGATGATTCAAATCACACATTAACATTGTTTTAGGGTCAAGGAACCATAATTGTGAAAAATTCCAAAAAGTCAAACTTGACTTTTGTGCACAGTTGACTTTTTATCCGGTGAACTCCAAACTGTGCGATCCTTGGTGAAATCAAGTCCTTGACCTAAATCAAACCTAATGGATATGTTCCATAGGTGTTTTAGGGTGTATTGAATTATGTCCCAAGGTTTGGGAGCATGTCCTGGTCAAAAGTCAAAGGCACAGTTGAATTTACCCACAAAACCCTAATTGTGGTCCTGATGAAATTGAAACTTGGGGATCAAGCTTCTTGGATCAATCCATTATTGCAAATGGATCAATCCATTGTTGCAAATGGATCAATGTAGTGTATTGGAGACCCTCAAATCATGTATTGAGGTCTTGGCTCATGCTTTGTCCCAAAATTCAACTTAGGGGTGAATTAGGTTAAGAAACCCTAATTCCTGATTTTTGGTAAATGCATCCCCTGAGGCTAAATTGACATGGTGATTGGGTTCATGAGGTCCCTTGGAGTATCTTGAGTTTTGTTTTGAAGCATTGGCACATGCCCAGATGAAGATTTCCATCTGGAGGTCCTGGTCGACCAAAACCCTAATTTGGTGACACTGGCGATCTTGAGGCTTAACCTACTTGGAATGTTGCAACTTTGTGCTTGATTCTTGATGTGGGAGTCCTCTTGATTCCTTTATGAATGTTTGAGAGGTTAGAAAAGTTAAAGATCATGTCATTTCTAGATTGATTCTTTGTCTAAGTGCTCTGAGAGGGCTCAAAACCCTAATTCTTAGCTGTAGTGAATGCTCACCCATCTTTGAGGAGATTGATGAGGCATGAAGGTACATCCATATTGTGATGATGATTTACACAATGATGGGAAATCTTAGTGGTCAAAATTTGGGGTATGACAGATGCCTCTATTTAATCTTCTTGGACTCGAAGGTGTGAATGACAAAGGTATTCGGGCATTCGGGGTGCAAGATGATTAAATAACGGAATACCCGAAATTTTTAGGGTGGTAATGAATGGCTGCTTCCCCATCCATCTTCTTTTGCTAAGCAATGATACTTAGAAAAGGTAAAAACTTCTCCTCGATCCTGGTCTTCATCCAAGGAACTGGTCTCAGTTTCTGATATAAACTTCCCCTCGATCCTGGTTTCCTACCAAAGAACTGGTCTCAGTTTCTGATATAAACTTCCCCTCGATCCTGGTTTCCTACCAAGGAACAGGTCTCATTTTCATTTGTCAATAAACTTTCTTGACAGGAAACGCTATTCGTAGCGGTTTTTCCTCAAACTTTTCGCCGAATTTCTTTTACTGGGGAGATTTCATTTGATGGAAAAGGGTTGAGGTCAGACTTGCTGGGGAAACCCATTGGTCTGAGCTATAGAGGTGTACAAACTTCTCTGTTGGAGATGCCATTTGTTGACTCTACTGGGGAAAAACGAGTCTCTTGAGAGACTGCTTTCTGCTTGGGGATAGTACATCATACACTTCTTCGAGGCCTTCTCGGAGAAATGCCATACAATGTACCCCAATTTTGACATGCTGATGACTTCATTAACATTGATTTTCTGGAGAGAAGAACCACTGTGTTGCTGAGAGTCTTTAGTTGGGAGGCTCTCTCTGGGATTTT
The DNA here is from genome assembly GCA_022829125.1 of Lathyrus tuberosus. Taxonomy (NCBI): domain Eukaryota; kingdom Viridiplantae; phylum Streptophyta; class Magnoliopsida; order Fabales; family Fabaceae; genus Lathyrus; species Lathyrus tuberosus. The sequence goes on along the minus strand of JALAZF010000431.1, from coordinate 2,460,249 downwards.
CCTTAATCCGGGAAAGCAAAGATATCATCTTCAATGGAGAAGAGTGGCGTTTGTCGAGAGTTTTCTTGTTTTTCAGAGGTTCAAGTTATTAAAGTGGTCAAGGGCCTTCTCCATCCTAGAAATAAACAGGAGGAGAAATCACTCACATGAGGCATTTCCGGACGAGGAAATAATTGACAACTCGATTGAGAGGACTTTTATCACTAGGGGGTAAGACCGACTAGAGTGATAGTGATCCAATATGAATATGAATGTAAATCAATAATGTATGATGTATGTATGTATATGCTAACAAAACTAACGTGACATACAGACTAGTGGATGAACACGACTGGATACTCGGCCACTGCTGGGGACGAAGAAGCACCATTCGTTCAAGATAGCAATTCTGCCTTGCTTAGGAGAGATAATATGTAATACCGCATACTATTTAAATACACAATTGGATATCAGATGAGTATCTATGTGCTCTATCTTTGGTAAATTGGATTAATGGAATCCTCTAAGTACTTTAAGTATTATTAATTGGGATCAATAGAGCAACTGACGAACTATGAAGAGATCAATGAGTTTAATTCAAGAAAATATTTTAAGGTAACTTTAATAACTGATCAATTGGTTGAGACGACAAAATATCAATTGGAGATATTTTACCCTGTTGGATTATATTATATAATAATAGTATTATATATATATATATATGTTAGAAAATAAAAAGAAAAGTTAGTAAAGAAGAAGAAGAAAAGAGAAAGAAGGGAAAGGAAGAGAAGAAGAGGGAAATAAGTTGGATGAAGAAGAGAAGTTCATGGATCATAATCATCTTCTTCAAACTCCTCTTCGATTATCAGGTGGGTTCTAGTTAGACGCTCTAAGTTCAAGAATTAAGGATTTAGAACTTTGGTTAGATTTGCGAGAAAATGATTAAACGGATGAATCAATGAAATCTAACGGATGAAATTCGATATAAATTGTGTAGTGTAGTCGTATTATGCATGTGATCATTTGATAATACTTTCTTTGATGTTTGGGAATGATTTGGGTGAGGAAATCATGGATTTGGCCCAAGGGTTTCTGGTTTCTCACTGCTGCGAATTTATGAACTTTGCATTGTTCGCCTAGCAAACCCTGGAGCGAACGGAAGGCGAATGTTCACCTAGAGCTCGCTTAGCAAACTTTATATCCTTTTTCTACTGACTTGGTTCGCTGAGTACATATTTTTCCATATTGTTTCCTCCATAACTTTCAATGCCCTATGTGATGGTGAGGTAGATACATGGTTGTATGCTATGGATTGATAATAAAATAGGGAAAAGGATTGTATGCGTGAATATTGTAGTCCTTGTTTCCACCAAATTCATGAATCGGGAAGCCGGTTGATATGGGACTTAAAGCCTTGGAAAGAGAATCCAATGTGCTTTTAAATGGTATGTGAGACCATGATTTAACCAAGGATGCTTGGTAGAGGATAGTAGTGGCTTGTATGCTTTAAAAATGTGTGTGAATTACTATGTGGTTTATGTTTGACATGTTATGCTATCTTGTGTGTCTTATGATTGATGTTGTAATATGCTTGTCTAATATTTTTGTTGAACATAATTGAGAGAATATGCATGCTTAAAATGAATTAGGAAGATGTGGAAACCTTTGTGTTTTATGAGAAAAGGTAAAAGAGGCCTTATGGCGAATGTGGCCTTGTGATTGTCAAATACAATCACGTTGTGTATATGATCACGTAATTGTAACCATTTATCTTGAGGTGTAGTTTCATGAGTCTCGAGCTCCTCCTCTGAAACGTATGCACAATTACCTTGCAGGTTTGATTCCCACGTGTAGTACGAATGAAGCCTATATGGTAAAGAGACTTGCAATGGTTAACAGGCCATGTGAAGTGATGGATCATGGTTAACAGGCCGATGATCCTGAATGCATTTCGTATGCCAAGTAACTACAAGGATCCATGACTCGAGTCGACTTCTAGACGTAGAAACGGACGGGAAAAGGGGATTCCTTGGTAAGGTTATCGATTAGTGAGATTCTTGAGTTAACAGGCTCAGGACATATTCCATTCGTGGGATTTATGAGTTAACAGACTCATGACATGTTTCCATATAGTGTGAGAATTGAGATTGTGTACTCAAGGTCATTTTCCCTTCCCCTTGACTTGAGTTAGGATTGGCTAGAACCTTGTAAAGCCGAGAGAATCCATAAGATAGGGAACTCACTGAGATTTGATGTATCTCACCCCACTATTGTTGATTATTTTCAGGAGGTATTTGCAGGTTTGATTTACAAGTGGATCTATGCTTGGATGTTTCAATAGAAGCTTAGTTAAGCTTATTACGCTGTGCATTATTTGTTGTATACAATTGAGGATATTGTATATTGATCTTAGTTTTTATTGTTTTGGCTAATTTCCATATCTTGTACCATAGATTGTATTTATGTTTTAGAAATGGTCAAGTATGTGAATTACGCCATTAGGCACTTATGACGATGTCAGTATCAAATAAAATGCGTGTATTATATTATTCGAGATATATATTATACAGGGCATTACAGTTGGTATCAGAGCAGGTCGTGTCCTCGACCTAGCCTTGAAACATCATAAGTAAATCTATTCCTGCCTCTTAAGTGTGTCTTGCCATCATGAAAATTAATATCATACTATGTAATGTTGGGCCTGATCAACCCGATACTATGTATGTGATAGGTAGAGTCGTGGTTGAGCGACCACGAGGACTACGAAGTGTTGTCGGAACTTGTGCTGTGAGGGTAGGCTTAAGCCAAGAGTTAGTAGTGAGGAGTTTTGGTCAGCTCAGTTGAGGTTTTGGTAGAAGTTGTGCTTGGGTAGCATGAAAATTAAAGAGAGGTGTGTTGTTCAAGTAAATCCTTTGGATGAGTAGAGTCTGAAAGTTAAGGATCTCGATTGGACGATTGGTTAAGGTATTGGGGAATATGTAAAATCGTAAGTAGAGCTGGATTGACCACTAGTACGGATAATGATTTCAAGTAATCTCATTCTGTGGAAAAGAAAAGTATTTTTGTGGAACATGTGAGGTAAGGTCCGGAAGTGAGATAAGTATTGGTGCTTCAGTTTCTAGGGTCACTATAGTATCTTGAATGAACGAGAGTACCTTAAGGAATGTGTTTAGAAAAATATCTTCCAATTGGTTTAAAATTTGAAAGCTAAGGACGTTTGGCTTTTATGGGAGCTTAAAGTAGTAGAGAAGCATGTGAAGAAACACAAGGATGTGTTTACATGCTTCAAGTCAAACAAGTAGGTGCCGGACGAAGAGTGGGTGATGAATTGTGTATATTCAGTTGTGTAGAGAGATTAAGTTCGAGATATTACATCCGGATTTTTCTGTATTTGATGGGAGACCAATTTGGAATTTGGAAATGTTAAGTTACCCAAGGAACCGTATAAGGTATTATGTTGGAGAAAGAATGAACTTCATTTAGTAACGGAAGAAGTGTGTGTTAAGGAATAAAGTAAGTATCTTAGAATTTAAGGGAATCTTAGTAAGATGGTTTTATATTTGGACCTAAGAGGATTACAAAGGAAAGCCAAGTAAACGCGGTGTGGAAAGCGATATCGATGGTATGTTAAGAGGAAGCAACAAAGAAATGTATTTTGGACGAGTGTGCGATGGAATTTTAAGGTGTTGATGAACCTATAGTTAAGGAAGTGTAATTACGGGTGGTTCACCTAAGAGGAACTCTAATAGTATGACGTGGAATGAGAAAAGTTACACTTTGATATTAAGAACAAGCGTAGTAGTAGCACCGCTGTCACAAGTGTACATGTTGGATTCTCATTCTTGAGACAAGTGTGAAGGGACGTACTGTGTGGAACAGTGAATATTGTATTTTAAGAAGTAAGATTGTGGTAAAACAACGAAAAGCAATTAAGGACTTATTACGGACTAAGTGTAAATCCTGGAACGATTTATACCGGAAGGTTTTGTAAATAGTTGTTAAGAATTGTCGGTTGTGAATTTTCTATTAAGTAACTTGGTGTAAGTGGGATGTGTAATGGATAGTGAATGGTAAGAAATCCCGGTTAGTGTGCACGTAGTGATGGAAAGGTTCTTCAAGAGGATGCATTGCCCCGGTTTAGTTACAAGTATAGAGAAACTTATGTATTTGTGAATAATCGGAATATTCGGAATCTACCTTTTGTTGGACTAAGAAGGTTGTTGTATTAATTCTCTCCAAGGAAATTCAAGTGGAAGGACAAATTGGTTGTATGAGTAGAAAATGAATTATCCTGTTGATGTTTTGGCGTGTGACCGCGTCAAAATTGTAATTTCTACCTTGTCACTTGGTTAGAGTGTGTTATCTGCATGTTTTAACTTTGTTCTGTATTACTTTGAGTTGGTCATGGTTGGTGAATGTTATATAAGTTAAACAACCACGAGTTGAGAATGATATTCCAAGATAGAGCAAGATGGATTGGTGGTTTGAGTAGGGATGGCTTTGAAAGAAGAAGAAACTGGTTTTGATTCTGCAGCGGTGTTAACAATTTAACACAGTGTGGTTAATCGATTAACATGTGTGTAAATTGTGAAATCCCTTAGGAACCATCATCTGTGTTTTGTTACCTCATGTTGCTCCGATTGGAGAGTGTTGTGTGAATGGAAAACGGGATTTCAAGTAAATGGAAGAGAATTTGTGTTTTGAAATCAAAACTTCTGAAAGGTGTTGCTTAATTGGTCATTTGTTTAGACGACGAGGGAGTTTAACTTTTGGGAGAGGTAATCTTGTGAATTGTGTTGAGTGTGAGAAAGTTGTAAGTGTATTACTACCATTACCGTTGTGAGTCTTAAATACGAAGTTGGAGAATACTCACGAAGTATTGTTCTTGTAAGGAATATTTCAGTGTGTATTAATGGCATTAGTAAGGTATGAACGGTTGGTTATAGTTGTAATTGTTATCTTCCGTGCGTTCATGGTATTGGATTTAGGCTCCGTGAGAGTGGTACCAGTTGTGTGCAGTTGTGTTTTTACCACAAGGGTTAAATTTGAAAGTTATCTTTCAAGTACGCGTAACAATTGGACGTTCCGAGGTTAAGCATATAACTTGGATTGTTTATGAAACAGAACGATTGAGAGAAGTGGATTCAATTGAGAACGTGGCATGGTCTCTGAAAGTGTGGGTGTATGAGGAGTGTTGTAAGTAAATTGGCGAGTAGCGTGGAAACTCACAGTTGTACCTTGGAGGGTTTGAGTTTTGATATGTGGTGATTCGTAAATGTTTGAAGTTCCGTGATGGTGTTACATTGTCATTAGTGGAGATTTGGTGACGACAGAAATGTTGAGTAAGTCGGAAACCATAAGAAGAATCGATTTGGAATGTGGTAACCTGAACAGGAGGTTGTTAAACTATTTTGGATATATTAGTTCGAGTTTAGAATGGACTTGGAGTTGTATATGTTATGGTTGTAGCAGTGTAACTCCTGCATCTCTATCGTCTGGAGAGTATTGGATCGATGATAAGAATATTATGTGTTGGCCAAGAAATTATTCTACCATAGGACGTCAGTAAGTTTCTTGTGCCATTGGTTAGTAAGGACCCTAATGGATAAGTGTGTTCCCCCGCAGACAGTTAGCTACCTTGTAGTACTTAAGAATTCGTGGCTTTCCGTTGTAAGACTTCGAATTGCGCAGTTGAAGGTAAAAGATGTAAGAGTTCAGTCAGAATAGTAAGAACTTGAAGATTATTGCTAGTAAGAATGGAAATAAGGAGATCTTGTTTTAAATGTGTTACCTTTGGCGTGATACGAAAGAGATGAAATATCAGATTTAACGATTACAGTGTGCAGCATCAGACCAGATGGAACTGGTAAAAGAAGTTGTTTGACAATCTATGAAGTGGCTTTGAACATTAAGGAATTTATGAAAAGATAGTCGTCGGTTATTGCATGAAGTTAAGGAATCACTGATTTACATCGCAAAGATTAGATGAGTGTTTGTTACCTTAAAACCAAGATAAGGTGTTACGGTTTTGTTGTGACTCAGTAGAGGAATATAGAAAGGTACATTTTTTCCGAAGGAAGAATGTGACCAAGTGTTTTAGTAAGAAACAACAAATGAATTGAGGAGAAGTAAGGTTGGAAGTTAACTTGATATTGGAACAAGAGTATAATTAAGGACGTGACGTTTGATAAATTGTGCAAATAAGGATTTTGATCAGAAAAGTCAAGTTGGAATTGATTACGTCAGAAATTCTAATGGAAGTAAAGTTAAGTGTGGATCTAAGACAGGGATATAAGTTGCAGTTGTTTTCGAGTAGAGGAAATTCGGGGGTGAATTTCAATTTAAGGGGGGAGAGTGTAATACCCCATACTATTTAAATACTCAATTAGATATCAGATGAGATCAGATGAGTATCTATGTGCTCTATCTTTGGTAAATTGGATTAATGGAATCCTCTAAGTACTTTAAGTATTATTAATTGGGATCAATAGAGCAACTAATGAACTATGAAGAGATCAATGAGTTTAATTCAAGAAAAGATTTTAAGGTAACTTTAATAACTGATCAATTGGTTGAGACGACAAAATATCAATTGGAGATATTTTACCCTGTTGGATTATATTATATAATAATGGTATTTTATATATATATATGTTAGAAAAGAAAAAGAAAAGTTAGTAAAGAAGAAGAAAAAAAGAGAAAGAAGGGAAAGGAAGAGAAGAAGAGGGAAAGAACTTGGATGAAGAAGAGAAGTTCATGGATCATCACCATCTTCTTCAAACTCCTCTTCGATTATCAGGTGGGTTCTAGTTAGACGATCTAAGTTCTAGAATTAAGGATTTAGAACTTAGGTTAGATTTGAGAGAAAATGATAAATGGATGAATCAATGAAATCTAACGGATGAAATTCGATATAAATTGTGTAGTGTAGTCGTATTATGCATGTGTTCATTTGATAATACTTGCTTTGATGTTTGGGAATGATTTGGGTGAGGAAATGATGGATTTGGCCCAAGGGTTTCTGGTTTCTCACTGCTGCGAATTTCTGAACTTTGCATTGTTCGCCTAGCGAACCTGGCAAACTCCAAAGCGAACCATGGAACGAACGAAAGGAGAATGTTATCCTAGAGCTCGATTAGCAAACTTTATACCCTTTTTCTATTGAATTGGTTCGCTGAGTGTTCACCTAGCGAACACAGTAGCGAACGTGACATATTTTTCGATATTGTTTCCTCCATAACTTTTGATCCGTGTCTTGGATTGACGCACGGTCGGAAGCGTTGGAAAGCTATTTCAATGCCCTATGTGATGGTGAGGTAGATACATGGTTGTATGCTATGGATTGATAATAAAATATGGAAAAGGATTGTATGTGTGAATATTGTAGTCCTTGTTTCCACAAAATTCATGAATCGGGAAGCCGATTGATATGGGACTTAAAGCCTTGGAAAGAGAATCCAATGTGCTATTAAATGGTATGTGAGACCATGATTTAACCAAGGATGCTTGGTAGAGGATAGTAGTGGCTTGTATGCCTTAAAAATGTGTGTGAATTACTATGTGGTTTATGTTTGACATGTTATGCTATCTTGTGTGTCTTATGATTGATGTTGTAATATGCTTGTCTAATATTGTTGTTGAACATAATTGAGAGAATATGCATGCTTAAAATGAATTAGGAAGAGTGAGGAAACTTTACCCCTAAACAAATGGCGTAGTTAAGATTGTTATAATTCTAGGTTGTGAATAGAATTGTGATATAAACTCTGGATGGCGACGCTCGTAAATTCATTGACGAGTTCTGGCCTGGAGTAGTTAACCTAGATGGAAAGGCTCGAGCACCTGATGTAGGAATGTACATCCGTGACGAGATTGGTCTAGGAGAGAGTGAGACACTAGTATGGAACATGTGGAAACCTTTGTGTTTTATGAGAAAAGATAAAAGAGGCCTTAAGGAGAATGTGGCCTTGTGATTGTCGTAACCATTTATCTTGAGGTGTAGTTTCATGAGTCTCGAGCTCCTCCTCTGAAAGTATGCACAATTACTTAGCAGGTTTGATTCCCGCGTGTAGTACGAATGAAGCCTATATGGTAAAGAGACTTGCGATGGTTAACAGGCCATGAGAAGTGAGGGATCACGGTTAACAGGCCGATGATCCCGAATCCATTTCGTATGCCAAGTAACTATAAGGATCCATGACTCGGGCCGACTTCTAGACGTAGAAGCGGACGGGAAAAAGGGATGCCTTGGTAAGGTTATCGATTAGTGAGATTCTTGAGTTAACAGGCTCAGGACATATTCCATTCGTGGGATTTATAAGTTAACAGACTCATGACATGTTTCCATATAGTGTGAGAATTGAGATTGTGTACTCAAGGTCATTTTCCCTTCCCCTTGACTTGAGTTAGGATTGGCTAGAACCTTGTAAAGCCGAGAGAATCCATAAGATAGGGAACTCACTGAGATTTGATGTATCTCACCCCACTATTGTTGATTATTTTCAGGAGGTATTTGCAGGTTTGATTTACCAGTGGAGCTATGCTTGGATGTTTCAAGAGAAGCTTAGTTGAGCTTATTCCGCTGTGCATTATTTGTTGTATACAATTGAGGATATTATATATTGATCTTAGTTTTTATTGTTTTGGCTAATTTCCATATCTTGTACCATAGATTGTATTTATGTTTTAGAAATGGTCAAGTATGTGAATTACGCCATTAGGCACTTATGATGGTGTCAGTACCAAATAAAATGCGTGTATTGTATTATTCTAGATATATATTATACAGGGCATTAGTTGCGAGGCTCTCTCTAGGATTTTCCTTAATCCGGGAAAACAAAGATATCATCTTCAATGGAGAAGATTGGAATTTGTCGAGAGTTTTCTTGTTTTTCAGAGCTTCGAGTTATTAAAGTGGTCAAGGGCCTTCTCCATCCTAGAAATAAACTGGAGGAGAGATCGCTCAGATGAGGCATTTCCTGACGAGGAAATAACTGACAACTCGATTGAGAGGACTTTTATCACCAGGGGGTAAGACCGACTAGAGTGATAGTGATGCAATATAAATATGAATGTAAATCAATAATGCATGATGTATGTATGTATATGCTGACAAAATTGACGTGACATACAAACTAGTGGATGAACACGACTGGATACTCGGCCACTGCTGGGGACGAAGAAGCACCATTCGTTCAAGATAGCAATTTTGCCTTGCTTAGGAGAGATAATCCTTGTGGGGAATAATCGTTGGTTGGGCTTAGGAGATAAGAACTCTGTCGGGGGTGTCGGATGGAATATTCGCATCTGACACAGCTGATCCTTCATTCAGGCGCATTGGCTTAGAAGGAGTACTTTGATTTTGCACTTTGAAGCTCGATTACTTCTAGAGAAGTGATCGACGCTCTTTTGATGTTCAACAGTCTAAAGAAACTGTCATCTTTATTTTAAAAGCAAAATAAAGTTTGACAAGTAAATTCATTTTTGTTTTATTTCAAGAATCGTTGATCATATTAAAAACATCGTTTTGTAAAGCTAAAACAAATGAGAATTGCAAAAAAAAGCACTAGGGCTCAAATTTTATTGATAGGATGGAAATAATCCAAATGCGTGATTTCATGGAGTATTTACAAAGTTAGAAAATGGTAATTTAAGGGAAAAGGGCTACATTGAAACGTAACGACCATTATTCTTCTACTAACTTTGAATTTGGGACATCCTGAGCTTCTGTCGAAGATGACCTTAACTTGAGTCTTCCTGATGGATGGCATGACTGCTGCTGAGGGATTTGCCCCTTTGCTGGACGTAGTTACTTGCCATTAATCCCTAACTTTTGCCTGGATTGTACTTTGAGATTTCCAATCCATCGGAATGATTTTTGCTCATGTCTCTAATTTTTGCCTGGATCGCCCTTTCGAGTTTTCAATCCACCGAGACGTTTTTTTTTTTAATTTAGGCGAAGTATTTCTTGACTACATCAACATTTGTGGGGCAGGAAAATACCTCTCCGTCCATGGTTGCGAGTCTCAAGGCGCCGCCAGAGAAAGCTTACTTGACCACATAAGGGCCGTCATAATTTGGAGTCCATTTACCCCGAGAATCAGTGAGGAATGATTGTATCTTCTATAGTATGAGGTCTCCTTTCCTGAAGACGCGAGGTCGGACCTTTTTGTCAAACGCCTTCTTCATTCTTTGCTGATACAACTGACCATGGCATAGTTCCGTTATTCGCTTCTCTTCGATCAGATTCAGTTCGTGTCAATTTTGACACCATTCAGCCTTTGTTAGCTTAGCTTCCATCAATACCCGGATTGATGGGATCTCTACTTCTATGGGCAGGACTGCCTCCATGCCATATACTAGAGAGAAAGGCGTTGCCCCTGTTGAAGTGTGGACATATGTGTGATAGCCGTGAAGAGCATAGGGTAACATCTCGTGCCAATCTTTGTAGGTTACAACCATCTTCTGAATAATCTTCTTGATGTTCTTGTTAGCCGCTTCTACGGCTCCGTTCATCTTGGGTCGGTAGGGAGATGAGTTATGGTGTTGGATCTTGAACTCAGTACACAACTCTTTCATCATCTTATTGTTCAAGTTAGATCCATTATCAATAATGATTTGGCTTGGAACAGCATAACGGCAGATGATATTGTATTTAATAAATCGGACCATAACTGGTCGGGTTACATTGGTGTATGACACTGCTTCGACCCACTTGGTGAAGTAGTCAATGGCTACCAGGATGAACCGATGTCCGTTCGAAGCCTTGGGTTCAATCATTGGTGTATGACACTGCTTCGACCCACTTGGTGAAGTAGTCAATGGCTACCAGGATGAACCGATGTCCGTTCGAAGCCTTGGGTTTAATCATGCTAATCATGTCGATTCCCCATAGGGAAAAAGGCCACGGGGAAGAGAGAACTTTGAGATGCGTTGGCGGTACATGGATTTTGTCTGAGTATATTTGACACTTGTGGCACGTCCTCATGTATTTCTAGCAATCAGATTCTATGGTCAACCAATAGTATCCTTCTCTTAGAATTTTTGTCGCCATTGTGTGTCCAATGGCATGAGTGCCAAAGGATCCTTCATGAATTTCTTTTATCAGCATGTTTGCTTCTGGTCTGTCTACGCATCGGAGCAAGACCATGTTGAAGTTTCTCTTATAAAGTGTCAATTCTCTGAGGGTTTTCTTGTCCTTTATGTATGTGTAACGCCCCAGTTTTAGTTATTTTTATTTAATTGAGTCGTTTTGATTAATTTATTATTATATTATTTTATTTTTGACTTTTATTTGGAAATATGTTATTTTTCATCGAGATTATATTTTATCGTGTTTTGGGAACGTTGCGAGATATTTGAGTGTAGGGGTATTTTGGTCTTTTGTTTGGGTAGATATTATATTTTTCATATATAGAAATAGAAAGAGAGAAAAATAGAAAGGAAAGAAAAATAGAAGAAGAAAAAGAGGAAGAAAGAAAAGAAGAGAAGAAATAGAGGAAACTTGTGGATTTAGGAACCGATTCAACCGACTTTTCAAATGCGATTTAATCGGGTAAGGGTGCGAAACTCGATTATACTATGTTTGTGTATGATTATGTATGTTTGTGTGGAAGTTTTATTGGTTTTCAATATAGGTCGAAATGTGATAAACGAGTAGAAATCGATGTTTTCGCAGTTGGAAATCGGTGTAAATGTTGTAGAATACTTGTTACCATGATTAGATTATGTTCTGATTGTTATGTGTTGGTTTGAAAGTGTTTTGGTGGGGAAAATATGGTTTTGGATTATGTAACAGCGCTGCTGGATTTTCTGGTTTTCACAGGTTCGCAATGTGAATCCCCTAGCGAAGGGGAAAGCGAGCATTCGCTGGCTATTCGCATTGCGAAGGTGAGGACGAGCATTTGCCAGAGACTCGCACTGCGAACTTTGTGTTGTTTTGTGTTATTTTCTTTCTGCCAATGTTCGCTTGGAGACTCGCACTGCGAAGGGGAAAGCGAGCATTCGCTGCGAGTTCGCACTGCGAACATTAGGAGTTTTTTTAGGCTATTTTCCTTTCTGACTTGGTTCGCTTGGACATTCGCACTGCGAATGAAGAAGCGAAGGACTCGCTAGGAGCTTCACATTGCGAACATGACAGCTTTTCCCAATTTGTTTTCTTTATACCTTTTGATCTGTGAGCCAGTTTGAGGCACAGTTTGATGCGTTGGGAAGCTTTTGACATGTTCTTTCTTATATTATTAGTTTTAAGACTAGTGGCCAATTTATTTATGTCGGGAATTGGAATGGTGTCGTTTTGTTAACTTGTACCATTGTAAGTGTGTGTAGTTGATGTGTATTATGCAATATCCTGTTGATATGAATGTTGTATGACTTGTGTGTTGTTGTGTGATGGAAATGTATGTGATAAATGTTGTGATGATGGTTTGTGGCCGTATGGCAATAAATGCATTGTTTTGGACTTGAATTGCAAAGCATGATCATTGTTGATTGAGATTGTTGCATATACGCGTGCATTTGAATGTCATGAGTCATTGTATGCCAAGCATCATGATAAGCATGTTGGTGATGTCGTGTGCCCTAGTGGGTGTGAGCGACGAATCGATTCCAGAGGGAATCCGCTATAACATTATGAGCGTTAAACAAAGAGGACTGAAAGCGATGATTATAGACGATCGTGAGCCTTATACAAAGAGGACCGAAAGCGATCCGATCGTGAGCCTTATACAAAGAGGACCGAAAGTGATCCATAAACATCATGACCCTTATACAAAGAGGACCGAAAGCGATGGGGTACATCGTTTGCCTGACGGGGAGTTACACTAAGTAACAAGTGATGATTCCAACAGTTCCTGAGTGAACTAGTGTTGAGAATGATGGATGGATGGTACCGCATGTGCATTGCATAGAGTCGTTGTGTCGGTCTCTGTGCATTTGCATAAATCATGAATGGATTGATTATGTGTGAGAATTGTGAATGTATGCATTATGCATGGAAAATCCTGAATGGATTGATTGTGTGTCGAATTGTGGATGAAATTGATGAGTTTATATATGTTTATATGTTGGTGTTATGTGTATTGTGCATGGTTGATATACCTTGGTGATGGATATATGAAATATACTTTTTGTTGTTTGTGTTTGAATTCTGGTATAAATGGTGGTGAGAATATTTTATATGTGTATTTCCGTGTTATTATATAATTGTATGCAATTATATTATGATTGTGTTTCTCACCCTTTTGCTGTTTTAAATGCTCTATGAGGCATTGCAGATTAGATGCTGGAGGTCTTTTTGTGAAGATTAGGTCTTCATTCTTTTGTCGGTCGGCTCTGATATGTAGTACCGGGTAGTCGGGGGGATTGAGTGTGATTATTTTGTATTATGCATATATATCTTTTGGATTGTACATGTATGATGTTGTGTATGACAGACAAACTTTTTATGATGTATATATATGAGATGCAGTGACAGATTTTCCGCTTTTATTCTGTATCTGAATTGTGGGTGTTAGGAACTAGGATCCTTTGTTATGTGCTACCTGAATTGTTGCATATCTATATGAGCACGTGTATGTGTATTTGTTTCAATTGATGTGACCCCTCGGTCTATGCGGTGAATGTTTTAAATATACTCTGATGAAATTTTGAATTCGTTACCGTTTTTATTATTTTTTGGGGGTATAGATTGGGGGTGTTACATTAAGTGGTATCAGAGCCAGTCCATGTCAGTTTGTGTCAGTCCTTGTTGGTCTTTGTGGTTCGGTGAGCTTTTTGTTTAACCATAGTTGTTGTTATTGGAAATGAACAGAATATGGCTGGTAGGAATGACGCTGCTTTAGCTGCTGCGATGCAAGCTATGGCTTGGGCTGTGCAGGGTGCACCTAATGCTGCGGGTAATGATGAGTTCAGGAAGAACAAACCGCCTGTGTTCAAAGGAAGATATGATCCTGATGGTGCTCAGATTTGGCTTCAAGAGATTAAAAGGATCTTCCGAGTGATGGATTGTGCTGAGGATCAGAAGGTGAGACTGGGTACTCACATGTTGCTGGAAGATGCTGATGATTGGTAGGTTAGTACACGTCATGTGTTGGAAGCTGCAGAGGAGGAGATCACTTGGGCTGTGTTTAGCATTGAGTTTCTGAGGAAGTATTTTCCTGAATATGTAAGAGAAAAGAAGGAAATTGAGTTCTTGGAGTTGAAATAAGGTAGTATGTCTATTGTTGACTATACTGCTAAGTTTGTGGAGCTTGTGCAGTTTTATCCACATTATGCGGAAGCGACTGCAGAGTTTTCTAAGTGTGTGAAGTTTGAGAACGGGTTACGTCCTGAGATAAAGCAGGTAATTGGTTACCAGAGGATAAGGAGGTTTTCTGATTTGGTGGATTGTTGTAGGATTTATGAGGAGGATAGTAAGGCTCGTTCTACTCACTATAAGAGTGTGAACGAGAGGAAAGGGAAACAACTGTTTCGTAGTGGTCCTTATGTGACACCAGCTGATAAGGGTAAGCAAAGGGGTAATTTTGAGAAAAGGCCAAGTGGGGGAGGGATGTCTAGTCCTCTGAGATGTTATAGGTGTGGTGACCTAGGACATCGTCAGTTTGAATGTAGGAAGGATTTGAGGAAGTGTTCTAATTGCGGAGGTTTAGGACATGTCGCAACTGATTGTGCAAGGAAGAATGTGGTGACGTGTTTCAACTATGGTGAACCTGGTCATATTAGTACGAAGTGTCCGAAACCGAAGAAAGCTCCAACTGGTGGGAAAATTTTTGCATTGGCAGGAACTCAGACTACAAGTGCAGACCGTCTGATCAGAGGTACTTGTTTTATTAATCGTACGCCTTTAGTTGCTATTATTGATACTGGAGCGACTCATTCGTTTATTTTGTCTCAGTGCGCGAAGCGTTTGAATCTTATGTTGTCTTCGATGGATGGAGAGATGGTTATTGATACTCCAGCAATGGGTCAGTAACTACTTCTTTGGTTTGTTTAAGTTGTCCTTTGCCATTTATGGTAAAGATTTTGAAATGGATTTGGTGTGTTTGCCATTGGAGGGTTTAGATGTGGTTCTGGGTATGAATTGGTTGCAGTTTAATCGGGTTCATATTGATTGTTATCATAAGCTAGTAAGATTTCCTTCTCTTGAAGAAGACGAAGAGTCGAGTTTCTTATCTACCAAAGAGTTGAAGAAACTTTTGGCGGACGCAGCTCAGTTGTTTGGGTTGTTTGCATCGTTAACTGTGGATAGTCAAGTTTCACTTGATGTGTTTCCTGTTGTGTGTGATTTTCCAGAAGTGTTTCCTGGGGATATTTCAGACTTGCCGCCAGAGAGAGAGGTGGAGTTTTCTATAGATCTAGTTCCTGGTACTAGACCTGTATCGATGGCACCATATCGAATGTCGACATCTGAGTTGGTTGAGTTAAAGATGCAATTGAACGAATTGTTGGAAAATAGGTTTGTGAGGCCGAGTGTGTCGCCTTGGGGTGCTCCAGTTTTATTGGTGAAAAAGAAAGATGGAAGTATGCGATTGTGTATTGATTATCGCCAGTTGAATAAAGTGATGATTAAGAATAAGTATCCGCTTCCGAGAATTGACGATTTGATGGATCAGTTGGTAGGTGCGTGTGTGTTTAGTAAGATTGACTTGAGGTCGGGTTATCATCAGATAAGGGTGAAAGAGGAAGATATTCAGAAGACAGCTTTTAGGACACGTTACGGTCATTATGAATATTCGGTGATGCCGTTCGGGGTTTCTAATGCGCCAGGTGTGTTTATGGAGTACATGAATCGTATTTTCCATGAGCATTTGGATCGTTTTGTTGTTGTGTTTATTGATGATATCTTGGTTTACTCTAAGTCCCGGGAGGAGCACGCGGAGCATTTGCACATTGTGTTGCACGTTTTGAAGGAAAGGAAACTTTTTGCCAAGTTGTCAAAGTGTGAATTCTGGTTGTCAGAAGTGAGTTTTCTTGGTCATGTGATTTCAGGTAACGGTATCGTTGTGGATCCATCTAAAGTAGATGCAGTTCTACAATGGGAGGCTCCTAGATCTGTTACTGAAATTCGAAGCTTTTTGGGTTTAGCCGGATATTATCGAAGGTTCATTGAAGGTTTTTCTAAGTTAGCACTTCCATTGACCCAGTTGACTTGTAAAGGGCAAGCGTTCATTTGGGATATTCGGTGTGAGGAAAGTTTTAGTGAGATGAAGAGAAGATTGACGACAGTTCCGATTTTGATTTTGCCGAATTCTACTGAACCGTTTGTGGTGTATTGTGATGCGTATTTGATTGGTCTAGGTGGTGTGTTGATGCAAGAAGGTAAGGTGGTGGCTTACGCTTCGAGGCAATTGAGGGTGCATGAGAAAAATTATCCTACTCATGATCTTGAATTAGCGGTTGTGGGTTTTGTGTTGAAGATTTGGAGGCATTATCTCTACGGTGCAAGATTCGAAGTCTTTAGTGATCATAAGAGTTTGAAATACTTGTTTGATCAGAAAGAGTTGAATATGAGGCAACGTAGATGGTTGGAATTTTTGAAGGATTACGATTTTAGCTTAAATTACCATCCTGGTAAAGCTAATGTGGTAGCCGATGCGTTGAGTCGGAAATCGTTGCATATGTCTACTTTGATGGTTAAAGAGTGGGAACTTTTGGAATCGTTTAGAGATTTGAGTTTGGTGTGTGAATTGACGTCTGGAAGTGTAAGGCTTGGTATGTTGAAGGTTACTAATGATTTTCTGCTGACGGTAAGCGAGAAACAGAAATTGGATGTGAAATTTGTGGATTTGATGACGGTTGGAGATAAAAGTGAAAATGAGGATTTAAAGTGGATAATAAAGGTGTTTTGAGGTTCCGAGGTAGAATTTGTATTCCTGATGATTCGGAGTTGAAAAGGATAATTCTGGAGGAAGGACACCGGAGTAATTTGAGTATACATCCGGGAGCTAATAAGATGTACCAAGATTTGAAGAAGATTTTCTGGTGGTCTGGATTAAAGAGAGACGTGGCTCAGTTTGTGTATTCATGTTTGACGTGCCAAAAGTCGAAGGCAGAACATCTGAAACCTAGTGGTTTGTTGCAACCGTTGGATATTCCTGAGTGGAAATGGGATAGCATTTCTATGGACTTTGTGACAGGGTTGCCGAATACACTGAGGGGACATAATGCGATTTGGGTGGTTGTGGATAGGCTGAATAAATCGGCGCATTTAATTCCGATTGACATCAGTTTTTCTTTGGAGAGGTTGGCAGAGATTTATCTCAGTGTGATTATGAAATTACATGGTGTTCCGTTGAGTATTGTTTCAGATCGAGATCCGAGGTTTACCTCGAGATTTTGGGAAAGTTTACAAAAGGCGTTGGGTTCTAAATTGAGATTGATTTTGGCTTATCATTCGCAAACGGATGGAAAGACGGAGAGAACGATTCAGTCGTTAGAAGACTTGTTGAGGACTTGTGTTCTTGAACAAGGTGGTGCGTGGGATAGTTATCTTGAGTTGATTGAATTCACATATAACAACAGTTTCCATTCGAGTATTGGAATGGCACCATTTGAAGCATTGTATGGACGAAGATGTCGAACACCGTTATGTTGGCACGAATCAGGTGAGAGTGCGGTGGTTGGACCTGAGTTAGTGCAGCAGACTACAGAAAAAGTGAAAATTATTCGTGAGAAAATGAAGGCTTCTCAGAGTAGGCAAAAAAGTTATTACGATCGAAGGAGGAAAGATCTTGAGTTTCAAGAGGGAGATCATGTATTTTTGAGAGTTACACCGGTGACGGGTGTTGGTCGTGCATTGAAGTCGAAGAAGCTTACTTCTCGGTTTATTGGTCCTTACCAGATATCTGCGAGAGTTGGTGCTGTGGCTTATAGGGTGGCGTTGCCGCCGAGTCTGTCGAATTTGCATGATGTGTTCCATGTTTCACAGCTTCAAAAGTATGTTCCGGATCCGTCACATGTGATTCTGATGGACGAGGTTGAGGTAAGGGAGATCCTTACGGTTGAGGCATTACCAGTGAGAATTTTGGATCGCGAGTTGAAGCGGTTAAGGGGCAAGGATATTGCACTTGTGAAAGTGGCGTGGGGAGGCGCTTCTGAGGGCAATTTGACTTGGGAGTTGAAGAGTCAGATGCGGGAGTCGTATCCAGAGTTGTTCGTCTCAGGTAATATTTTCGAGGACGAAAATTTCTAAGTGGGGGAGAGTTGTAACGACCCAGTTTTAGTTATTTTTATTTAATTGAGTCGTTTTGATTAATTTATTATTATATTATTTTATTTTTTACTTTTATTCAGAAATATGTTATTTTTCATCGAGATTATATTTTATCACGTTTTGGGAACGTTGCGAGATATTTGAGTGTAGGGCTATTTTGGTCTTTTGCTTGGGTTGATATTATATTTTTGATATAATAGAAATAGAAAGAGAGAAAAATAGAAAAGAAAGAAAAAGAGAAGAAGAAAAAGAGGAAGAAAGAAAAGAAGAGAAGAAAGAGAGAAAACTTGTGGATTTAGGAACCGATTCAACCGACTTTTCAAACGCGATTTAATCGGGTAAGGGTGCGAAACTCGATTATGCTATATTTGTGTATGATTATGTATGTTTGTGTGGAATTTTATTGGTTTTCAATATAGGTCGAAATGTGATAAACGAGTAGAAATCGATGTTTTCGCGGTTGGAAATCGGTGTAAATGTTGTAGAATACTTTTTACCATGATTAGATTATGTTCTGATTGTTATGTGTTGGTTTGAAAGTGTTTTGGTGGGGAAAATATGATTTTGGGTTATGTAATAGTGCTGCTGGGTTTTCTGGTTTTCGCAGGTTCGCACTACGAATCCCCTAGCGAAGGGGAAAGCGAGCATTCGTTGGCTATTCGTACTGCGAAGGTGAGGGCGAGCATTTGCCAGAGACTCGCACTGCGAACTTTGTGTTGTTTTGTGTTGTTTTCTTTCTGCCACTGTTCGCTGGGAGACTCGCATTGCGAAGGGGAAAGCGAGCATTCGCTGGGAGTTCGCACTGCAAACGTTAGGAGTTTTTTCAGGCTATTTTCCTTTTTGACTTAGTTCACTGGGACATTCGCACTGCGAATGAAGAAGCGAAGGACTTGCTAGGAGCTTCGCATTGCGAACACGACAGCTTTTCCCAATTTGTTTTCTTTATAACTTTTGATCCGTGAGCCGGTTTGAGGCACGGTTTGATGTGTTGGGAAGATTTTGACATGTCCTTTCTTATATTATTAGTTTTGAGACTAGTGGCCGATTTAATTATGTCGGGAATTGGAATGGTGTCGTTTTGTTAACTTGTACCATTGTAAGTGTTTGTAGTTGATGTGTATTATGCAATATCCTGTTGATATGAATGTTGTATGACTTGTGTGCTGTTGTGTGATGGAAATGCATGTGATAAATGTTGTGATGATGGTTTGTGGCCGTATGGCAATAAATGCATTGTTTTGGGCTTGAATTGCAAAGCATGATCATTGTTGATTGAGATTGTTTCTTATACGCGTGCATTTGAATGTTATGAGTCATTGTATGCCAAGCATCATGATAAGCATGTTGGTGATGTCGTGTGCCCTAGTGGGTGTGAGCGACGAATCGATTCCAGAGGGAATCCGCTATAACATCATGAGCCTTAAACAAAGAGGACTGAAAGCGATGATTATAGACGATCGTGAGCCTTATACAAAGAGGACCGAAAGCGATCGGATCATGAGCCTTAGACAAAGAGGACCGAAAGTGATCCATAAACATCATGAGCCTTATACAAAGAGGACCGAAAGCGACCGGTAACATCGTTTTCCTGACGGGGAGTTACACTAAGTAACAAGCGATGATTCCAATAGTTCCTGAGTGAACTAGTGTTGAGAATGATGGATGGATGGTACCGCATGTGCATTGCATAGAGTCGTCGTGTCGGTCTCTGTGCATTTGCATAAATCATGAATGGATTGATTATGTGTGAGAATTGTGAATGTATGCATTATGAGTGTAAAATCCTGAATGGATTGATTGTGTGTGGAATTGTGGATGAAATTGATGAGTTGATATATGTTTATATGTTGGTGTTATGTGTATTGTGCATGGTTGATATACCTTGGTGATGGATATATGAAATATACTTTTTGTTGTTTGTGTTTGAATTCTGGTATAAATGGTGGTGAGAATATTTTATATGTGTATTTCCGTGTTATTATATAATTGTATGCAATTATATTATGATTGTGTTTCTCACCCTTCTGCTGTTTTAAATGCTCTATGAGGCATTGCAGATTAGATGCTGGAGGTCTTTTTGTGAAGCTTAGGTCTTCATTCTTTTGTCGGTCGGCTCTGATTTGTAGCACCGGGTAGTCGGGGGGATCGAGTGTGATTATTTTGTATTATGTATATATATCTTTTGGATTGTACATGTATGATGTTGTATATGACAGACAAACTTTTTTATGATGTATATATATGAGATGCTGTTACAGATTTTCCGGTTTTATTCTGTATCTGAATTGTGGATGTTAGGAACTAGGATCCTTTTTTATGTGCTACCTGAATTGTTGCATGTCTATATGAGCAGGTGTATGTGTATTTGTTTCAATTGATGTGACCCATCGGTCTATGCCGTGAATGTTTTAAATATACTCTAATGAAATTTTGAATTCGTTACCGTTTTTATTATTTTTTGGGGGTATAGATTGGGGGTGTTACAGTATGCCCCAGGTGGGTATTCTTGTTTCTGAAGGAAGCATTTGATATCATAATACCAAGGTTTGTCCTATATGACTACTTCAATCGCGAAGATGTAGGCGGGCCTTTCAAGGCGCATTATGTCAATCTTGTGAGGGTTATTCTTCTATCTACTTTTTTTTAATGATGTCAACAAATATGTGAGAAATTAGATTGTAATGTGAGCGGTATCACTTCACGTGTCGGGCATATTGCATCTAATCATTATCATTCATGTGTCTAGATGCATAGGACTTTGTCTTTCCCATAAATAAATGTCCATTATCATTTTAGTAGTGTCTAGTATGTGTTTCTGAACTTGGTCAGGTGAAAATGCGCAGAAAATTGAATTTCCTGAAAAAATGCAGTTCATGCGCTAACCCTCCCAGTTCATGCGCTAGCCTCCCAGTTCATGCGCTAACCTAGAAAGTCCTGCGGGAAAGCGCATAACTTTAAATGACACAAAAATTTGCATCTGTGCGTCGACGCATGGGGGTTGTAGGTCGACGCATGATTTCCTGAATCAGTGTTTTTCACTTAATTTTTTCTTCTGTTATTTCTGTTATTATTTTGTGTGGGTCATTTCATTTTCCTATAAATAGTTTGGTCATCTCATTATTCACACAACAAGAAACGTGAAAATACATGCCATTTCTCTCCTCATCTTCATCTCCTTCATTGAGTAAACAAACAATCACACATAATCATCTTTGTTTGTGTCGCCCATTGATCGAAGTGATAATGTTCAGAATTTAGGAAGTGTGATCTTCATCTTCGGGGTTGAGAGCTTGGTGTAACACCTCAAAATTTGCCCTCTTACTTTTAGCACTAACTGGATTATGTTCACATTTCATATCCATTAGGTCATACTCATATTCATTCATTTGCATCGGGTTCCTAAGGCATGGGATCATGGTATTGTGTGCAAGCTCAGGATTCTCTCTTGTTGTGAGACTCTCATCTTCATTCGAGCCTGAATCCTCATCGAGCTTATCTTCTTCAAGATTCCTCAAGAGCGTCAGATGCTTAGGGTTGTTTCATTGGTTCAATTGAGAGGGTTATGGATTAGAGTTTCATCTCCTTTCAACATCTCAGACTGCTCTCTTCGTCAGTGTATATCTCAGACAGCATTTCCAAATGATTCGGTTCACAGATTCGGCTTGTGTTCAAAGATTCAATTCAAGTTAAAGATGGGAAGTGTGTGGTTATGGTTCAGTTGGAAAGTGTTGTTCAAATTCAAATTTAACTCCTTTCAAACCCAAATCTCAATTTTAAACCCATAATAAACCAAATTCCATATCTAAATTAATTGTTCATATCCAATTCTCATCTCAAATCCAAAAACATCATCTAAATTCTCATTTGTCCATTCAAAACCATTTCCTAAGTCACCTACCTAAATGCATATCTATTTTTATTTTTTAAACCACATCCATTCTTACATTCATTTTATACTCATTTCTCTAAGTTCACATTAAACCTTTTCAATACTTCCTCATGGGCTTTTATGCACACAACAATCTTGAGGACATGATACAAAGCAAGGATACCGAGTCAAGCATCAGTAAGAGAGGCGCATGGGCTGAAGAATAATCGTAATAATAAGTACTCTAAGCTGCGGTCTTTACTGGACACTCAAGTTGCAGCCTACTTTCCAAAAAGTTCACTATAATGTTGGGGATTCATGTTCGTTGGATTACACATTTTTCTATTATGTTCATCACGGAGAGTTAACAAGGATTAATTTGTTCCTGATAACTAAATCCAATTGCAACAATCTTTTTTTCGACACTAGCAGTGAATTCGGTGCAGAAATTCTTAACATGGAAATAGAATCACAGCAAACAAAATTTCCCAACTGACGTAGGAGAATCCATACTTCCAAAATTTCAGTTACAATCTAACCAACCAGTTTTCACTCCACCCTAACTAACTCCTAGTAGAACCTAACCAAAGGCGGAAAAAAAAACTATCTCATCATCAACCAAAAAAACCAACTCTTCATTCTTGAAGGCTTCACCAATATTCCTCGGCTCCATCCAATCTTCCATCATCATCTTCAATGTTCCTCTCATTAATTTCTGGAATCCTCCACATACTGATCATCACTGAAAACCTGCAAAACTAAAACACTAATCAATCTTCTCCAATCTCTAACATTTGGCTAACAAATCTCTCTAACCATATTTCTAACCGAAAAGACCTGATAACAGAATTAACATTTTCCTAACCAAAAACACTAACTGAATCACTATTCTTGAAGCTTCTTCTTCAACTTTTTTTGCTCCTCTTCTTTCGATTCACCACCTTCAATCTTCATCAACCAATCTTCGCCATGAGACTTCTGCAACAGCAGCAACAACTCTGAACCTTCAACACTTTCTTTACGGCATCACCTCAATAACCTTCATCAACACTGCTTTGAATCTTGCAAGAAATTTCAATAACCGCAACATTACCACTTCATCAAATTCACAACAATGAAGACAACAAGATTTCACAAGAACAAAGAGTTCAACGATTCAATCATCAACACTCACACAACACACGAACAGAGTTCAAAACTTGAAGGAGAAGAAGATTGAGAAATTGTAATACGAAGAAATAGAAGGGAAAGCAACCTAAATGTAACAGATTCGTACCAGAGAAGTCGTCGATATCATCACACAAACACGGTGGCATCATCTGGATTTCGCGATTGGCGTTTAGACTCAGTTTGAAAGCGTTGTCATGTTATGATATGTTCGCGATCGGTTGTTCGCGATCGGCATTTCTGATAATCCACGGCGGCTTTTCTGACCTCAATCCTGTTGAGAAATTAATGGAGATAGGTTGAGCGGCGAGGACAAGATGAGTGGAGATGCGGGTTTTCGGGCGGTTTTGTCGCCGGAGATTGAGTTCGGAGCTGATCGAGACGGCACAGGGAAAAAAACGGCGAAGGAATGGAGGAAAGACTGCTGAGGGAGGGTTGAGATTTGATGCTTTTCATTAGGTTAAACTTTAACCATTATTTTGGACCAGGCCTAGCAACTCTCCACCATGGATCTTCCGCTCACACCGCCAATATTACTCCTGCACCCCCCATGGGTGCGAGTCAAAGATCTTGGGCCAGACTGTTGTTATCCACACCACTGGATTCAATTTCTGCACCCTATCTGTTTCTCTATTATTTTTTAATTTAATTTGTGATTAATTGATGGTTTTTTTTCTTGGTGACGATTGAGATTTTGTTTCGGTTGATTGATACCTTGATTAGTTTCTTGATAATTCTAATGGGATTTTTGTTGATAATTTTTGTTAAGGTGTTAATTAATTTCGATTTAAGACGTTGACCGATTTCTATTAAAGGCTCATGGATTTTTGGATCGATGATGATCGATCTTTTGGATATCTCTTCATGGAATAATTTTGGGAGATTAGGCATTTATTTTGCCTCCAAGGTTGATTACAAGACTTGCACGAAGTTTTCGGGTTTCTTATTATGTGAAGAATCGTCTCCGACCAAGTAAGAATTCTTGAAACTTTGAGCATCATTGTAGAATGCATGTGGTTAGGATCATCGTGTAGCTGCATCTGAAGTCCTCCTACCTGAGGCAATGTTTGTGGTTAGATTTATGACGATATGCGACGATTCGAAACTTAGGGCTTATGTTAGGCGTGATAAATTTGCTTTCCTAGCACTTTCCCTTGGTCTCAATGTTTTGCTCGTTTTGTCCCAATTATTAAAAATAGTTTTGAGTGTGATAAAATTATGAAAAAATTCATGAGAGGTCTTGATTGTCTTAAATAATTTTTGGTAAATTTTAATTTCACGTTTGGGTTGTTTTGTTATTTTTGTAGTTTCGAAAAGTAATGTGTTCTTAATAGTGTATCTTGTGATGTAAGTCCTAAAATGTGATCTTCCCTTGACAATTTAGAGATAACTTTTGTTGTACATTTAGTCCTATGATTATGTGACTTAATGATATTTTATTGGTACCTTGTCCATGATTATTGAATTGCTTTTGAGCATCATCTTTGTGCCTTGTCTTGTAAGAGCATCATTGATAAATCGATCCTTGTTTGCAATTGATTGAGCATGTTTGGGTGCATGTTTTGTGTCCTATTTTTTGTATATGATTACCTACTAGACTTGAAATGACTTGGTTGATTACTAATAATTTTCAAGGTCATTTCTCTATTTTTCACCCATTTTTCAAAGTAAACATGACGTGTGGATGCATGCTTAGAAAGAAGTCATGTTTAGGAGTTGTATGAGGGCACTTTGAGCCAACTTTGAATATGAGTTTTAGCACATTATTAAGTGTATTTTGATGCACAATTGAGACACGCTTGAGTATTGCCTTTGATCATTTCATATGCCTTAAATGATGCCTACTTTGGGTGTATGTGAACTTGAATTTGTGTTTTAGTTTGGCCACTTCTTTTAATGCCGCTTGTATGACATGTTCATGATTGTTTTCGGGGATTCAATTAGGACATTTTATAGGTCATTTACCTCTAGTGTGTGAGCCTTAACATTGCCTTACCATGTCATTTCATTTGACTTACTTGAGTGACAATTTTACATACTTGTATGAGAAGTTTAAATGTGATTTTGCTCATGGAATGAATTGACTTTGGAGAGAGAGTTTAATGCAAACATTGGTGACACTTTGAGATTAGTTTTAAGCATGCGTATAAGTTGTTTCACTTCTAACCTTGGTCCATTTTCACGTTTTAATTCAATTCATCCAACTTGTAACGACTTTCTTTGGTTTACCTTTAACTTCAAAGTAGATTAGTCTTGTAGCATAGTTGTAACTTGACTTGTAACTTCATAATCCTTTAGGTCTTTCACTTTGACTAGTGTGACTCAAATGTACATAGTCATTAGACTTAGCTTTTCATATTGTGCATACCCTATCTTGTTATTACTAATGTCTTTGGTTCACATGTGCAAGGTACATAAAGGAGACATTCCAAAGGTGTTTTGACCATTTCATTTTGTAAATAAAAGCTTATTTCTAACTTGGTTTGCTATTTGTTTATAGGTGCTTTCATGACTTTCTTTCGTTGCATTTTTGTTGCTTTGCTACGGATTCATATCTGTTTGGTAGGCCCTCTTATCTCGTCACTTCTCTTTAATGCTTTCAAATGCCATGAGAAGTAGGAATAGTCAATGCCATGATAAGTAGGATTGTATGGAAAGCCCTCAAGTGAGGCCATGATTGTGCTTGTTTAATATTGTGCTGAAGACCTCCAAAGAGACATCCCATTCCCCATTTCCCCTTGTAAGACCTCCAAGAAGGCAATTGACGTAAGGTAGGGTCCACAATCGACCTCGTTATTCTAGTTGAGTCGTTCTTATCTCTCATTACATGATTGAAGCTTTGAACATCACCTACTCTGGTTATCGAGTCAGTCAAGTGGAATGAGGGTTTAACAATCGAACCCCCACGCCTTGTCTATAGCTCGCATTGACCAATGCTGATGCTTATGTGATCTGATTCACATATTCCCCTTCCTTACACTGCTCTTCATGGTTCTCGATACCATTGGATGAGCACCCTTATTTCTCACATCTAGCTTATTTTCCTCGGTTGATATGACCCCTTGGCTAAAGCTCCCCTTTTACTGTGACTGACACTGTTTACTCCTTAGTTGCTCTTATTTCATTTTGTGATTGATTCATCCTGTGTTTACTTGTCTGATGACATGATCCCATAGGATTCCTAGCTCCGCTTAATTTCTGATTAAGTCGGGGGTAGGATTGACATTAGGATAGCAATTCGTGCATGACAACATTAGGTAGACTTCCCTCTTGATCCTGACCTTAGGGCCACCTTTGCATGATAACATTAGGAACAAATTATATTCCCTTTAGTCTTTTCTTTGTAACTTGAGTCTTCTCTTCTCATCTCATAATTATTATAAAACACTTAATAAAGGTTAAACGAGTATTGCGCATGAGCCTTATATGTGGGAAGTGAATAATGGGGGGGTCTCCCTTCATTCTTCTAGGGTACTTAGTGTACGTCCTGTTGGAGACGATACGCGACGTATTCGTTCCTATGTTGTAGACTTGAACGCAGTACAAGTTACAAACAACTTCAAAAAAATACTTCTGTCTAAAAAACACAAAACAAACTCAAACCTCTTTCATCCTTCGGGATCGATAAGTTTCAAACTATTTTCAAAAAAGGGCACGTTATTTTCCGTCTCGTCACAAATAGGCATCGACCTTAACTGCCGGACGCGAACTTAACGTCGCTCATAAAAAACACACAGACTTGGTTAAGTCGAACTACGACTGCTCTGACTTCCTCTCTCTGGTCAGACTGAGGATACGTAGGCACGAGACGACGATGTCTTGGCGAGCAACCTCCCCCCATAGTTCGTGTCCGAACTACATTGACTCTGATTTTCCTATTCCCGAGGGAATACGTAGGCCTAGGACTCCGAGGACTCCTATTGAGTCACTTCTTTTTCTTTTCTTCTTCGTTTATCCGTTCTTTTCCGTTCTCGTTCCTTCTCCAGTCCAGTAGCAGTGGAGCTCCAGACGACGACACCCTTTGATCGAGACAACAAGCGTGGAGCCCACCGAGTACGATGGACGCGTGGGGTACTAACACCTTCCCTACGCGTAACCGACTCCCTTAACTGTTTCTCTTGATCGTGAGACCATGCTTTTCCTTTCCCCCAGGTTTATGCAGTGTTTCCTTTCCCTCTCTTGGGATAAATACACATTGCTGGCGACTCTGTTTCCTTGCCACTATCGCGTTTGTACTTGGATGAAAATCCTGGGAGCGACAGCTGGCGACTCTGCTGGGGATTGGAGCCCAGAATCTCTGGTTTCCTAAGCGAGTCGATCCTAGCGCTTGTTTGTTTTCGATTATAGAGTGTTTTATCTGTTTATTTTACTTGCTTTATTTATGGCATCATTGCATGTTTACTGTTTTATTGCATTTACATGCTTTTCATTTATTGTTGCCATATATTATGTGCTAGACTGTGCTGTTGTTTTCTGTTTGGTGGGCAGGGGGTTCCAAGAGATAAGCCCTCTACCCAGGCTTGAGCATACACATAGGTATTAGTGTGGGTAGACATGTCGCTCCCGTGGTGTTTGGCCACGTGTGGGTGTTCACGAGACCTACAGCCAGACGAGGTTTTATCCGGAGCTATCTGCTACTATATGTTTGATACAGGCCAGTAGATATTCTCTAGAGGAATTGTCGACTCTGGTGACCACTCCTGAGAACTCAGTAGCGGCATTCCCCCCGAGTTGTGATAATGGCAGACCAAAAATGGCAAACCCATTACGCATTCTCGATCCGAGGACCCAATGCTGGGAACTCGCTATAGGATATCCTTTTTGAAAGAGAATCAGTGGAGGCACTCCTCGACTGGCGATAGTACTGTACCCCGAGGGATGAATGTACTATTGCTTCTCGACCTCAGTGCCAGAAGTTGAGGACTTTTCATTTTGGAGAATCAATTGAGGCCTCCTCGATTGATGATGATGCCAAACCAGAAATGGTGAACGTATCATCATTGCTCGACCTGAGAGCCCAGGATACTGAGGATCTTAGTACCCACACGTGAGAATGGGCAGGTGTTTACAGGTTTGCAGGTAACCTTGACCTTCAACCTACCCGGTATTCTGATTTTCCTATCAGTGTGGACTTATCAGGCTGGTATTATGGTATTCGGACATTCTGACTATCCCGGTATTCTGATTAGGTCGGTATTCTAATTATGCCGATATTTTGGCATCCTGCTATCCTGATTATGCTAATATTCTGGTATTCTGGCATTCTGATTACTCGGATATTCTGGTATTCTGGTATTTCTCTTCAGAGCAGACCTATGAGCTTATTCAGCCATCAGCACAATAATTATTCAGAACATATGGAAGCTTTGATCCCATGTCTTATTGCATTCATATTATTGCATTGCATTGGCATCTTGCATCATTTTGCATATCTTTCTCCAAGCCAGACCAGTGAGCTCATTCATCCTTTGACTCGACTTGCAGTTGATTTCCCGACTTTCGTATTGGACTGGAATTAACTTTTGGGAGCATCATGAACTCGGAAGAGCAGAATCAGCTTGTGACTAGGGCCCATGTTGAATTGATGAAAACTCAGTTGGACCAACTAATGGAAGTTGTGGCCGCCATGACAAGGGGAGGGGCCAATATTTAGAGAATTGAGAATATCATTCCACCGCTAATGAACAATGTTGCTCAAGCTCAGCCGGTGTGAATCCCTATTGAGAATCAAGTTATGTGAGGACGTCCTCTTATCCGAGGTGGACATTCATCTTCTCTCGAGGATGCTGATTATAACAGTTTTGCATTCTCTGTGCCAGGTGTCCAAGGGGTAGTTCCAAAGATGAAGCCTAAGGATCCACTATTTGTTGATGACGAAAGATACTGTGTATTGGACGAGAAACTTAAAGCCCTGGAGAGGAGTGATACTCTTGATTTGATTGCTTCGAGCATGAGTTTGGTGCCCGGCCTGGTAATGCCTCCAAAGTTCAAAACACCGAAGTTTGAGCAGTACAAAGGGAATGCTTGTCCAAAACAACATTTGGTGATGTTTTGCCGAAGAATGACCTGTCCACAATGACAAGCTCATGATCCACTGTTTCTAGGACAGTCTAAGTGGGGCATCTTTGTACCGGTATATGCAGTTAGAAAATGGTTGCATCCAATCATGGCCAGATCTAGCCAATGCCTTCGTGAAGCAATACAACTGTAATCTTGACATAGCTCCCAGCCGAATGCATTTGCAAGACGTGTCTTAGGCGGATAATGAACCATTCAGAGGGTATGCTCAAGAGATGGAGAGAGTTAGCTACTCGTGTTTAACCACCACTTTCGGATAGAGAATTGGTATATTTGTTCATGGATACCTTGCAAGGTTCATACTTGGAAAAGATGATTGTCAATAGGGCGGCAAATTTTTCTGACCTGGTAATGGTGGGAGAACGTATCGGGAGTCTGCTCAAGTATGGAAAGATGCAAGACGTCTCGAACATCCAAGCTAATGAAAGTGCATCAGTTGTCAGTTCTCAAGAAGAATTTGAGGAAGAAAATAGTTCCATTCAGGAATCTTTACCACCTCATTCTCAACGTTCAGGCATATCAACTGTTCAAAGTCATCAATCTTCTGGGTCTTCGTATCAAGGACAACATCTTTCTCCAAGTCAGGGACATCCTCAGAATCAACGGTTATATCGTCGTCAGTCGCATCAGCACGCCCGACAAAGGACAAGAAAGCCGAAAGGCATTTCACTCAGTTGCCAATTTCGTACAGTCGGATGTTGCCAGATTTGATCAAAGGTGGATTAATAGTATCCACCAGGTTTTGATGTCAACGCCCATTGTGACTACCATACTGGGGCACAGGGGCGTTCAACTGAAGACTGTAAGGTGCTCGAGAGTAAGTCGTGCGGGTTCATCAGTCCAAGTTATGGAAGAAGGCACCGAGAGGAGTTGTGCAGATGGTTATCAGAGTGACTTCAAAGAGCAATTTTGAAGACGGCTAGCTCATTATCAAATCATGCTTGGAATATCCTAGTTCCTCGAAGCTGGCAATCATTATATCATGTCACTTCTTCGCATTTGTAGTTTTTTTCCTGGTAAAGTGCAAACTCATTTGTAAAACGTGTTTTTAAAATGATAATGATAATGAAATGAATATGCATGTTTTGATTAACTCCATTCGTGTTCACTCATACTTTCTCATTGATATCATGTGCTTGTTTACGCAGGATCCTAGGGAGGATGACGAAATTGAAGACGTAAGATTTCTGATGGTATACTTTTGAACAAAAACCCTGTTGATGATGTACAGGCATTATTTCAAATTCCCTAAACACCGGAGATATAAGGGAGTGAAACCTTTGTAAACCCCGTTGAGCCTAGTAGTAGGAGTTTATTTTTGAAAAAGAAAAACCCTCAATCTTAACCTGGGCCAGGGTAGGTGTTAGTTAATTTGACCGTGCGTTCAAATTTCAAAAGGAGTGTCCTGTTCGAGGATCAATTACATCCATGGTTATCCCTCACCGACCGAAGAGTGAGACGCTCACAACCCTTACAAGTCAAGACAAACCTGTGTCACATGATTGTTCAAAAAAAGAAGAGAGAATCAAAAGAAAAAGAAAAAGAAAGCCCGCTAAGTCAAAACTTGAAAACAAGTGACTTAGGCAAAAGTTAGGGCATCCCGCTGGACTTCAAAATCGAAAGATTCAAAAGGAATCAGTCCAGGCAAAAATCAGAGAAATAAAAAAAAACAAAAGAACGAAAAGCGAAAAGGATTACAAAAGAAAAATCCTCGAATAAAGAACAAATCATGTGAATACAGACACCAAGGACAAAAGGGATGACTGTCACTCCAAAAATTGTGCGGGTTCCTTCCACCCTCATACCGTTCATAACCTTTTTGAAAGGTGAGCGCATGTGTCGAGTTAGCCGAATATAGGACAGGAGAACATCAAGGAGAATGGGTGGGTTAAAATAAAACTTTGAGCCTTATATCCTTTCTTTCTCAAACCGTGAACCAGGCCACATTACAACCTTCAAAAGACCTATTTGAAGCAGGGTTGTTTCAAAAGCATACTTCGGTTAAAATCGCGCCAGTTCTGACTCCCAAGAGGATTTTTCTTACCATTCATGGTGTGATCGATGTGACATTCTGATAAGTGATTCGTTCGCTATATGTCACAACATTTTCCAGTGAACAGACTTGGATTTCAAAACTGTCATATGCATTACATTAAAATTGTCATCTTCAAAACGAATTCTTTTACTTGCGAGTAAGGACTTGATGTTAGGAAAGTTTCTACAATGAAAAGACTGGCCAAGATAAGATGCAAACGCCATAAGACTTCGTTGAGTATGGGCAAGTCCTCGAATGATCACGCCAAATGGAAAATTCATTCCAAGATTCAGCTAGTCTGGAGCAGCCAAGTCGAGGAATCTCTCTAAAGTGCAGCCAAACAGGGGAAATTATGTCGAGATCCGATAAATCTCTCCATAAACGTGTAATATGGGTCAGTCACGTCGAGATTAGGAAAATCTCTCGAAGTAAAATCAGTCAGGGGCAAAATCACTCCAAGACTCGTATCGGGGCAGACCACCTAAAGAGCATGAGAAGTTATCCTCCTCTAAAAGAAGGCTAATTAAAAGCACTTCTTCAAGATTCAGTATACTACGGCAGAGTATTTTCAAGTCATTACAGATCCTTTCGAGGTAATTTACTTCATGGATTATGAAGTCTGGGGCAGTTGCGTCGAGATCTGATAAATCTCTCCAAGAGTTTGAAGACCCTAGGGCAGTGTGAATGCCCGGTCTTCTATAAAATCCTCTTGAGATGATTTCTTCCTTTGGACCCGGTGATCTGGGTCAAGTGGAGAGTTCAAAGGGCCGTTTGTGACCATAGAGACAGGTCAGGCTGGGTAACAAGTTTGTTTTCCCCAGTAGCGTTACTCTCCCCAGCAATAAGAGGTCGTCATCCTCAGCAGAACTTATTCTCCTCAGCAAGAGTGCAGAGGATTGTATTCCCCAACCGAAGTCATGGCTAGTTTATTACTCCCTAGCAAGCAGTCAAAAGTGGATTGCTCCGAGGTGAATGTGGTTGTATCTCCCACAGGAAAGGTGTTAGATGTCTTTTGAAAAGGCTTTATTTTCCCCACAGAGTGTGCTACTCACTTTCCTCAGCAGGCCAGGAAGTGTAATTGCGTCAGCAACGGCATGCTCTAATCTGCAGCAGGTTAAAAACCTTTCTCCCGAGTAGATTTATTCTCCTCAGCAGGGAAATTTCATCATCCTCATCAGACTGTCACTCTCCCCAGTCAGAGTACAGAGGATTATATCCCCAGCTAGAGTGGTGGTGGGTCCATTACTCTCCTAGCAAGTAAGCAGTTGATATTTCTGCAAGAGACTGATGGGATATCTTCTTCTGACAAAGAGGTTATTTCCCCACAGAGTCTGAACTCCTATTTTCTCAGCTAGTTAGGAAATGTTTTCTCGCCAACAATGGTTCGGTCTGATCCCCAGCGGAAGATTAAGCTTGGTGGTATCCCCTAGCAGAGTGGATGTTGTCAATCCCCATTCCCCAAGCAGATTTGCTGGTGTTGGCTGATATTCCCCAGCAGGATAAGGGCGATGTCATTTCCCCAGCAGCGGGTTAAGTCCAATGGTGTCCCCTGTGGGTCTAGTAATTGTGATTTGTCTCCCCAAGTGAGGTTTGGTGGTAATCCTCGCAGCAGTTTGTTTAACGATGGTTGATATCCCCAACAGGTTTTAAGTTCAGGTGATATTTGGCACTCTTCTGATTCTGGTCTTGGTTTCCTTTTCAAAGAGTTTGTATAATCCCCAACAGAGTGGAATTTCTCTCGGGGTTTCCATCTCCAGCAGAGCTTGTGATCAGGAAGTCGTTCACGGAAGTCTTCCTCAGCAGGGTTTTATTCTCGGAGACAATTTAGTTTGTCATCCCCAGTGGAGCTGCCTTGGTCTTCAGCATTTATTTTGCTGAGACGCCTCTTTTGCATTGCATAAGCATTTTGGCATGGCATTCTCCCAAACGCGTAGCATTTCCATTTCGTATGGAGCATTACGCCATAGAAAATTCAAACATATGCATTTGAAGCATAAGCCAGGTTTGATATCTTTTACCAGTTTTTGTCCCCAGCAGAAAGAGATGTAATTCAAGAGATGTTGTTTAACATTACACCGCAACCAGTGGGCCTTTCTTACTGTTGTTCCTTCTGGTACTCCCCTGCAGAATTGTCTGTGTAGACTTCTCTTCCCCCGACGGAGTCATCTTCTTTTCAGGTCGTAAGTCCGTTGATTCTACTTCCTGTGCATTTGCGGCTGTTATCCCAACTTTTGGTTGGTATTTCATTTGTTTTCCCAACTTTTGGTTGGTATTCTCTGCTCTCACTCAATATTGGTTAGCTTCCCTCATTCCAACTTTTTGTTGGTATCCTTTCTTTATCCTAACTCTTGGTTGGTCTCTTTTGTTGAGTTCGCCTTTGGTCTGCGTTCTTATCTATCCTAACTATTGGTTAGTATCTCCTATTCCAACTTTTGGTTGGCATCCTCCTCGTTATCCCAACTTTTGGTTGGTCTTGCTTATTGTGAGTGCGCCTTTGGTCGGCATCCTCGGTATCCCAACTTTTGGTTGGTATCTTTTCCCTCATTCCAACTTTTGGTTGGTATCCTTTCTTTATCACAACTCTTGGTTGGTCTCTTTTGTTGAGTTCGCTTTTGGTCGGTGTTCTTATCTATCCTAACTATTGGTTAGTATCTCATATTCCAACTTTTGGTTGGCATCCTCTTCGTTCATCCCAACTTTTGGTTGGCCTTGCTTATTGTGAGTGCGCCTTTAGTCGGCGTCCTCGGTATCCCAACTTTTGGTTGGTATCCTTTGCTTCATTCCAACTTTTGGTTGGTATCCTTCGTTTATCCCAACTTTTGGTTGGTCTGGCTTGTTGTGAGTGCGCCTTCGGTCGCGTCCTCGTTATCCTAACTTTTGGTTGGTCTTGCTTATTATGAGTGCGCCTTTGGTCGAAGTCCTCGGTATCCCAACTTTTGGTTGGTCTTCTCTTATTTATTCCATCTTTTGGTTGGTATCCTTCCTTTATTCCAACTTTTGGTTGGTATCCTTCCTTTGTTCCAACTCTTGTTTGGTCTCTTTTGTTGAGTTCGCCTTTGGTCGGCGTTCTCGTTCATCCCAACTTTTGGTTGATATTCTCTTTATTCATCTCAACTTTTGGTTGGTCTTCTCTTGGTTATTCCAACTTTTGGTTGGTACCCTTTGTTCATCCTAACTTTTGGTTGGTCTTCTCTTGGTTATTCCAACTTTTGGTTGGTACCCTTTGTTCATCCCAACTTTTGGTTGGTCTTCTCTTGGTTATTCCAACTTTTGGTTGGTACCCTTTGTTCATCCCAACTTTTGGTTGGTCTTCTCTTGGTTATTCCAACTTTTGGTTGGTACCCTTTGTTCATCCCAACTTTTTGTTGGTATTCTCTTGGTTATTCAAACTTTTGGTTGGTACCTTTTGTTCATCCCAATGTTTGGTTGGTCTTCTCTTGGTTATTCCAACTTTTGGTTGGTACCCTTTTGTTCATCCCAACTGTTAGTTGGCCTTCGCTTAATTATTCCAACTTTTGGTTGGTACCCTTCGTTCATTCCAGCTATAGGTTGGTACCCTTTGTTATCCCAACTTTTGGTTGGTATCCTTTGCATTATCCCAACTTTTGGTTGGTATCCATCGCTTTTGAGTCCACCTTCGGTTGGCGAGCACTTTATTTTGTATCTCCCCACAGGTTGCAAATTTTCAGGTTATTTTAGTTTTCAATCTTCATGTATCCTGTTTGTCTGGAAATCTTCGCTTCCATACTCTCAGATTCAAGAAGCTTGAATAGAGGCAGCTGTAACACCTCAAAATTTGCCCTCTTACTTTTAGCACTAACTGGCTTATGTTCACATTTCATATCCATTAGGTCATACTCATATTCATTCATTTGCATCGGGTTCCTAAGGCATGGGATCATGGTATTGTGTGCAAGCTCAGGATTCTCTCTTGTTGTGAGACTCTTATCTTCATTCGAGCCTGAATCCTCATCGAGCTTATCATCTTCAAGATTCCTCAAGAGCGTCAGATGCTTAGGGTTGTTTCATTGGTTCATTTGAGAGGGTTATGGATTAGAGTTTCATCTCCTTTCAACATCTCAGACTGCTCTCTTCGTCAAAGTATATCTAAGACAACATTTCCAAGTGATTCGGTTCACAGATTCGGCTTGTGTTCAAAGATTTAATTCAAGTTAAAGATGGGAAGTGCGTGGTTATGGTTCAGTTGGAAAGCGTTGTTCAAATTCATTTTTAACTCCTTTCTAACCCAAATCTCAATTTTAAATCCACAATAAACCAAATTCCATATCCAAATTAATTGTTCATATCCAATTCTCATCTCAAATCTACAAACATCATCTAAATTCTCATTTGTCCATTCAAAACCATTTCCTAAGTCACCTACCTAAATCCATATCTATTTTTATTTTTTAAACCACATCCATTCTTACATTCATTTTATACTCATTTCTCTAAGTTCACATGAAACCTTTTCAATACTTCCTCATGGGCTTTTATGCACACAACAATCTTGAGGACATGACACAAAGCAAGGATACCGAGTCAAGCATCAGTAAGAGAGGCGCATGGGTTAAAGAATAATCGTAATAATAAGTACTCCAAGCTGCGGTCTTTACTGGACACTCAAGTTGCAGCCTATTTTCCAAAAAGTTCACTATAACGTTGGGGATTCATGTTCCTTAGATTAAACATTTTTCTATTATGTTCATCACAGAAAGTTAACAAGGATTAATTTGTTCCTGATAACTATATCCAATTGCAACAATCTTTTTTTCAACACTAGCAGTGAATTCGGTGCAGAAATTCTTAACATGGAAATAGAATAACAATAAACAAAACTTCCCAACTGACATAGGAGAATCCATACTTCCAAAATTTCAGTTACAATCTAACCAACCAGTTTTCACTCCACCCTAACTAACTCCTAACAGAACCTAACCAAAGGCGGAAAAAGAAAATTATCTCATCATCAACCAAAAAAACCAATTCTTTATTCTTGAAGGCTTCACCAATATTCCTCGGCTCTTTCCAATCTTCCATCATCATCTTCAATGTTCCTCTCATAAAATTTTGGAATCTTCCACATACTGATCATCACTGAAAACCTGCAAAACTAAAACATTAATCAATCCTCTCCAATCTCTAACATTTGGCTAACAAGTCTCTCTAACCATATTTCTAACCGAAAAGACCTGATAACAGAATTAACATTTTCCTAACCAAAAACACTAACTGAATCACTATTCTTGAAGCTTCTTCTTCAAATTATTTTGCTCCTCTTCTTTCGATTCACCACCTTCAATCTTCATCAACCAATCTTCGCCATGAGACTTCTGCAATAGCAGCAACAACTCTAAACCTTCAACACTTTCTTCACGACATCACCTCAATAACCTTCATAAACACTGCTTCGAAGCCTGCAAGAAATTTCGATAACCGCAACATTACCACTTCGTCAAATTCACAACAACAAAGACAACAAGATTTAACAAGAACAAAGAGTTCAACGATTCAATCATCAACACTCACACAACACATGAACAGAGTTCAAAACTTGAAGGAGAAGAAGATTGAGAAATCGAAATATGAAGAAATAGAAGGGAAAGCAACCAGAATGTAACTGATTCATACCGGAGAAGTCGTCGATATCATCATGCAAACGCGGTGGCATCATCTGGATTTCGCAATCGGCGTTTAGACTCTGTTTGAAAGCGTTGTCGTGTTATGATATGTTCGCGATCGGTTGTTTGCGATCGGCGTTTCTGATAATCCACAGCGGCTTTTTTGACGCCAATCTTGTTGAGAAATGAATGGAGAGAGGTTGAGCGGCGAGGAGAAGATGAGTGGAGATGCAGGTTTTCGGGCGGTTTTGTCGCCGGAGATTGAGTTCGGAGATGATCGAGACGGCACAGGGAAAGAAACTGCGAGGGAATGGAGGAAAGACTGCTGAGGGAGGGTTGAGATTTGTTGCTTTTCATTAGGTTAAACTTTAACCATTATTTTGGACCGGGCCTAGCAACTCTCCACCATGGATCTTCCGCTCACACCGCCAGTTTTACTCCTGCACCCCCCATGGGCACGGGTCAAAGATCTTGGGCCAGACTGTTGTTATCCACCCCACTGGATTCAATTTCTGCACCCTCTCTGTTTCTCTATTCTTTTTTAATTTAATTTGTGATTAATTGATGGTTTTTTTTCTTGGTGAAGATTGAGATTTCGTTTCGGTTGATTGATACCTTGATTATTTTCTTGACAATTCTAATGAGATTTTTGTTGATAATTTTTGTTAAGGTGTTAATTAATTTCGATTTAAGACGTTGACCGATTTCGATTAAATGCTCATGGAGTTTTGGATCGATGACGATCGATCTTTTGGATATCTCTTCATGGAATAATTTTGGGAGATTAGGCATTTATTTTGCCTCCAAGGTTGATTACAAGACTTGCACGAAGTTTTCGGGTTTCTAATTATGTGAAGAATCGTCTCCAACCAAGTAAGAATTCTTGAAACTTTGAGCATCATTGTAGAATGCATGTGGTTAGGATCATCTTGTAGCTGCATCTGAAGTCCTCCTACCTGAGGGAATGTTTGTGGTTAGATTTATGACGATATGCGGCGATTCGAAACTTAGGGCTTAAGTTAGGCGTGATAAATTTGCTTTCCTAGCACTTTCCCTTGATCGCAATGTTTTGCTCGTTTCGTCCCAATTATTAAAAATAGTTTTGAGTGTGATAAAATTCTGAGAAAATTCATGAGAGCTCTTGAGGGTCTTAATTAATTTTTGGTAAATTTTAATTTCACGTTTGGGATGTTTTGATATTTTGTTAGAGTTCGAAAAGGAATGTGTTCTTAATGGTGTATCTTGTGATGTAAGTCCTAAAATGTGATATTCCCTTGACAATTTGGAGCAAAATTTTGTTGTACATTTAGGCCTCTGATTTTGTGACTTAATGATGTTTGATTGGTACCTTGGCCATGATTATTGAATTGCTTTTGAGCATCATCTTTGTTCCTTGTCTTGTAAGAACATCATTGATAAATCGATCCATGCTTGCAATTGATTGAGCATGTTTGGGTGCATGTTTTGTGTCCTATCTTTTGCATGTGATTACCTACCAGACTTGGAATGACTTGGTTGATTACTAATAAATTTCAAGGTCATTTTACTATTTTTCACCCATTTTTCAAAGTAAACATGACGTGTGGATGCATGCGTAGAAAGAAGTCATGTTTAGACTTGTTTGAGGGCACTTTGAGCCAACTTTGAATATGAGTTTTAGCACATTATTAAGTGTATTTTTATGCACAATTAAGACATGCTTGAGTATTTCCTTTGATCATTTCACATGCCTTAAATGATGCCTACTTTGTGTGTATGTGAACTTGAATTTGTGTTTCACTTAGGCCACTTCTTTTAATGCCGCTTGTATGCCAAGTTCATGATTGTTTTCAGGGATTCAATTAGGACATTTTATAGGTCATTTTCCTCTTATGTGTGAGCTTTAACATTTCCTTACCATGTCATTTCATTTGACTTACTTGAGTGACAATTTTACATACTTATATGAGAAGTTTAAATGTGATTTTGCTCATGGAATGAATTGACTTTGGAGAGAGAGTTTAATGCAAACATTGGATACACTTTGAGATTGGTTTTAAGCATGCGTATAAGTTATTTCACTTCTGACCTTGGTCCATTTACACGTTTTAATTCAATTCATCCAACTTGTAACGACTTTCTTTGGTTTACCTTTAACTTCAAAGTAGATTAGTCTTGTAGCATAGTTGTAACTTGACTTGTAACTTCATAATCCTTTAGGTCTTTCACTTTGACTAGTGTGACTCAAATGTACATAGTCATTAGACTTAGCTTTTCATATTGTGCATACCCTCTCTTCTTATTACTAATGTCTTTGGTTCACATGTGCAAGGTACATAAAGGAGACATTCCAAAGGTGTTTTAACCATTTCATTTTGTAAATAAAAGCTTGTTTCTAACTTGGTTTGCTATTTGTTTATAGGTGCTTTCGTGACTTGCTTTCGTTGCGCTTTTGTTGCTTTGCTACGGATTCATATCCGTTTGGTAGGACCTCTTATCTCATCACTTCTCTTTAATGCTTTCAAATGCCATGAGAAGTAGGAATAGGCAATGCCATGATAAGTAGGATTGTATGGAAAGCCCTCAAGTGAGGCCATGATTGTACTTGTTTAATATTGTGCTGAAAACCTCCAAAGAGGCATCCCACTCCCCATTTCCCCTTGTACGACCTCCAAGAAGGCAATTAATGGAAGGTAGGGTCCGCAATCGACCCCGTTATTCTAGTTGAGTCGTTCTTAGCTCTCATTACATAATTGAAGCTTTGAACATCACCTACTCTGGTTATCGAGTCGGTCAAGTGGAATGAGGGTTTAACAATCGAACCCCCACGCCTTGTCTATAGCTCGCATTGACCAATGCTGGTGCTTATGTGATCTGATTCACATCTTCCCCTTCCTTACTCTGCTCTCCATGGTTCTCGATACCATTGGATGAGCACCCTTATTTCTCACATCTAGCTTGTTTGCCTCGGTTGATATGACCCCTTGGCTAAAGCTCCCCTTTTACTGTGACTGACAATGTTTACTCCTTAGTTGCTCTTATTTCATTTTGTGATTGATTCATCCTGTGTTTACTTGTCTGATGACATGATCCCGTAGGATTCCTAGCTCCGCTTAATTTCTGATTAAGTCGGGGGTAGGAGAGACATTAGGATAGCAATTTGTGCATGACAACATTAGGTAGACTTCCCTCTTGATCCTGACCTTAGGGCCACCTTTGCATGATAACATTAGGAACAAATTAGATTCCCTTTAGTGTTTTCTTTATAACTTGAGTCTTCTCTTCTCATCTCATAATCGTTATAAAACACTTAATAAAGGTTAAACGAGTATTTTGCATGAGCCTTATATATGGGAAGTGAATAATGGGGGGGTCTCCCTTCATTCTTCTAGGGTACTTAGTGTACGTCCTGTTGGGGACAATACACGACTTATTCGTTCCTGTGTTGTAGACTTGAACGCAATGCAAGTTACAAACATCTTCAAAAAAATACTTCTGTCTAAAAAACACAAAACAAACTCAAACCTCTTTCATCCTTCGGGATCAATAACTTTCAAACTATTTTCAGAAAAGGGCACGTTATTTTCCGTCTCGTCGCAAACAGGCATCGACCCTAACTGCCGGACGCGAACTTAACGTCGCTCATAAAAACACACAGACTTGGTTAAGTCGAACTACGACTGCTCTGACTTCCTCTCTTTGGTCAGATTGAGGATACGTAGGCACGAGACGGCGATGTCTTGGCGAGCAACCTCCCCCCATAGTTCGTGTCCGAACTACGTTGACTCTGATTTTCCTGTTCCCGAGGGAATTCGTAGGCCTAGGACTCCGAGGAAGTCCTATAGAGTCACTTCTTTTTCTTTTCTTCTTTGTTTCTCCGTTCTTTTCCGTTCTCATTCCTTCTCCGGTCCAGTAGCAGTGGAGCTCCAGACGACGACACCCTTTGATCGAGACAACAAGCGTGGATCCCACCGAGTACGATGGACGCGTGGGGTGCTAACACCTTCCCTTCGCGTAACCAACTCCCTTACCCGTTTCTCTTGGTCGTGAGACCATGCTTTTCCTTTCCCCCAGGTTTATGCAGTGTTTCCTTTCCCTCTCTTGGGATAAATACACATTACTGGCGACTCTGTTTCCTTGCCACTATCACGTTTGTACTTGGATGAAAATCTCGGGAGCAACACTTGGCAGGTGTTTCTTTAATTAAATCAGTTGGTTTTGTCCTCCAAAAATCGGATAGATTTTGGGGGTTTTTGTATAAACCGTTTCGTTCTACAGGGATTCGACTAGGCGAAGGTAACCGAAAATTGGTGCAATTGTTCGGTTTAGTAGCTATAATCAGAGGATTGTAGAAGAGAGGTTTGGGTTCTAATATTTGGTAGATCGTAATAGATCGAGTGAAAAGGATTGAAGAACAAGGTGTCTTGCAATCAAGTAGCATGGGACGGTAATTGGATCGACCATATTCGAAGCACTTTATTCATCTTGAATCAAGGGAAGAGAAAATTCTGCATCAACGATCGAAGACGTTCGAGGGTTTGGATGTTCATAGTTTTCTCTTATAATAAAAAATTTGCAACAGCTACATATATATATATATATATATCTCAATTCCAATTGTGGAATTAGGGGCAGAGGTACCCAAAGCGAGGATGATTGGGGAACTTCCTAATCAAATCTCGCTTGTTCTCTGTTTCCCTTTACTCTTTTACATTTCAGTTTGTTCGAATTTGTGAAGTCGCAATTTATCGAAATTTTTGTCGTAGTGAAATTTTGAGCTGAGAAACTATTTGTTAAATTGATACAATTCCTTGAATTGTATCTTGGAGTAGCTTTACATTACATTCCATAGAAATTCTGCACTTAGTGTGTTTACGCACACTAGGTGTTTGATAATTTGTTTCAAAGCAAAATTCGAACACATTGCCTTTAATTGCTTATCACTTTACCTCATTGGTTTGGATTAAACATCAAGCAAGCAATATTTTGTTGACTGCGTTTTTTAAGTGTAGTAATCAAACTGAATTTTTCTCCTCCATACTCATTCTCGATATATTCGTGCATATCCAATCCTTTTAGTAGAAGGTTCGTTGTAGACTTTCATCCGGTGGTAGCTTCCGTTCAAACATTTTTAAAATCTGTTTTTGAGGAACTTTTATGTGTAAAACTCGAAGGATCTATTCAACCCCCCTTCTAGATCTGTAGCCATAGTCTAACAAATCTTAGGTATGTCATTCCATTGACCTACACTAATCATGGAAGAGAGAGTGGCTAATGCATCAGCCATGTGATTCTCCTCACGAGGGATATGATGAAACTCGATTCTGTTCAAGAAGGGTAACAACCTTCTCACGTAATATTTGTAAGGAATCAGTCCTGATTGGTATGTGTTCCAATCTCCTTTGATCTGATTGATAACCAGGGCTGAGTCTCCATTTACATCCAAGTTCTTGATCCTTAAGTCGATCGCTTCTTCGAGACTCATGATACAAGCTTTGTATTCGGCCTCG
Organism: Lathyrus tuberosus; assembly: GCA_022829125.1. Lineage (NCBI taxonomy): Eukaryota > Viridiplantae > Streptophyta > Magnoliopsida > Fabales > Fabaceae > Lathyrus > Lathyrus tuberosus. Next base: position 2,417,801 of record JALAZF010000431.1, on the reverse strand, counting down.
TTGTTTGTACACTTGAATATCAGTCTGGAAGTGAAAGGAATATGGGTACCTTGAGGTGTTATGATGATTGCCCCAATTCCGTTTCCATAATGATTAACAGCTCCGTCAAAGATAAGTCCCCATTGGGAACCTGGTTCTGGCCCTTCATTAGGTAGCGGTTCATCGTAATCTTTCATTTTCAAATGCATGACATCTTCATCTGGGAAGTCTAATCTGACTGATTCCTAATTGTCAATCGGTTGATGAGCCAAATGATTGGCTAAAACACTTCCTTTAACTGCTTTTTGAGCTTGGTACTCGATGTCGTATTCTGATAGCAACATCTGCCAATGGGCAATCCTTCCTGTGAGAGCAGGCTTTTCGAAAACATACTTGATTGGATCCATTTCGGAGATTAACCAAGTAGTGTGACAAATCATATACTGGAGAAGATGTTTGGTTGCCCAAGCCAGAGCACAACAAGTTTTCTCAAGCATAGTGTACCGAGTCTCGCAGTCGGTGAATTTCTTGCTCAGATAGTAAATGGCAGACTCTTTCCTTTTTGTTTCGTCTTGCTGGCCAAGTACACACCCCATCGAGTCCTCCAAGACTGTTAGGTAAATGATCAGTGGTCTTCCTTCCACTGGATGTGATAGAATTGGTGGGTTCAACAGGTATTCATTGATACTGTCGAAGGTAGTTTGGCAGTCTTCTGTCCAAATGCAGTCCTGATTCTTTTAGGGTAATTTGAAAATTGGCGCGCATCTCGCGGTCATGAGGAATATAAATCTGGAAATGTAGTTCAAACGTCCCAAGAATCCCCTGACTTGTTTTTCAGTCTTTAGAGAAGGCATTTCTTGAATGGCCTTGACCTTGTCAGGATCAACCTCAATTCCTTTCTGGCTGACGATGAACCCTAGCAGTTTTCCTGAACGGACACCGAATGTGCATTTGTTGGGATTTAAGCGGAGTTTATATTTTCTCAGACGCTCGAATAGTTTCAACAAGTGGGTCACATGTTCCTATTCTATTTTAGATTTGGCAATCATATCATCGACATATACCTCGATCTCTTTGTGTATCATGTCATGGAACAAAGTAGTCATGGCCCTTTGATAGGTTGCCCCGGCGTTCTTCAAACCGAACGACATTACCTTGTAACAACATGGGGTGATGAATGAAGTTTTAACATATCTTTCGGCGCCATTTTGATTTGGTTATTGCCCGAGAATCCATCCACGAAGGAGAAGACTTTGAATTTTGTTGTACTGTCTACCAGCATGTGAATCTGCGATAAGGGAAAGTCATCCTTTGGACTTGCTTTGTTCAGATCCCTGTAGTCTACACACATTCTAACTTTTCCATCCTTTTTTGGAACTGGTACTATGTTGGCTAACCATTGAGGATATTCTGATGTGGCGAGGAAACTCGCGTCAATCTGTTTTTGTACCTCCTCTTTGATTTTGATGGCCATGTCTGGATGAGTTCACCTCAACCTTTGTTTTACTAGCGGATATTCCGGTCTCAATGGTAGATGATGTTCCACGATGCTGGTATCCAACCCTGGCATATCCTGATAGGACCAAGCGAATACATCGGGAAAGTCTTTGAGAAGCTTTATCAAACTTTCTTTGACAGTCGGACTGAGAAGTTCCCTAAACTTGACTTATTTTCTCTCTTCTTCTGAACCTAAGTCGACCGTTTCCAACGACTCTTTGTGAGGTTCAATGGACCTTTCCTCTTATCTGAGTAATCAGGAGATCTCTTCTGGAATTCCTTTATCATTTTCTTCTTCAGCCTCAAGTATCGGGAATTCAAAGTTGGGAGAAGGCATTGGATCGTATGTTTCAATGGGGTTCAAAACAAGCAATCTGCATGACGTGATGATTTTTTTTAGAAGAGATAGAGAGAATGCAAGAGTGTGTGCAGTGTATTTTCTGATAACTACTTGTTTTTATTATTTGAGTTGTTTTTTAGGATTACCATTTTCTGAAAAAGCGAAAAGAGAAAACAGCAATAAATGCGGAAAATACAGAACGACGTTATTTTATTTATGATTTTGTCGATTCTTGAAACTACATCCCTATAAAACAAAACTCTGTCACTTTGGGCGAAACAAAGAGGTACCTTTACAGAAAGTGAGTCCTATCAAAACATATGTTTCACCTGGGCAAGGTGAAAGGCTAAAACAAAGATGACAGTTACTTAGACTTATGGACGACTTTCGGAAGATCGACAGCAACCCATTGGCGGCAAACCCCCCAGTGAGTCATACGGTCTGGTACTTTCCTTCTTGGCCTGTCTTCAGAAATAACGTTGATTTCTAGTGGAGCAGGATCATTGGAATTTTTCTCCAAGGCAGAGTTGTCGTAGGAGAATTCCTCTGTTGTATCTTGCATAGTGTTTGCACTCTCAGGTGGATCTCCCCATCCAGTAGGCTGGATGTCTTCGAGCCTGATGCGAGAGCTCTCAGGAGTGGTGTACTTGACCATTAAGTCGAATTTGCCACTTGGTTATCCTAAGGTGTCCCATACTTCTTTGGAACTGGAGGAGTCATCTCTCTCAATGACGTTGACATCGGGAAAAGCATAGTTGATGAATTCTAGTTCTGCAAGTTTTGCAAATTCGTCGGCGTGCTGGATATTTTCAGAATGCCCTGAGTGTTAATCCCATGACATGGTGGGGAAGCAGGTATTTTTTCTAATGATGCTCAGCTGATATGCATCGTTCGGCTGATCTCTCGCCCCGAGTCTCCTGGGTATGGCTGCCACATAGGCAGGCCATCCATTGGGCCATAATAGTCATGGTCAAAGTTGTCTTTCATCAGAGTGTCTTCCTCTAATGAGTTGGGTGGAGCACGAAATCCTTCTGGATCATAATCTCCATACATCATTTTGACATCTGGCCTCGGTATATATCTCGGACTCTGTGCGGGATAGCAAAATGGTATAGGCACCTCTTCCTGAGACATATAACCGTCCTCGTTAAGATAGGATTTCCATTCTTCATATGTATCGGAGGAACTTCCCTCGTTGATGGTATGTACTTCTTGAGACACTGGTGTCGCTCCCAGGATTTTCATCCAAGTACAAACGCGAAAGTGGTGCGGAAACAGAGTCGCCAGCAATGTGTATTTATCCAAAGAGAGGGAAAGAAAACACTGCGTAAACATGAGGGGAAGGAAAGAGCATGGTCTCACGACCATGAGAAACGGGTAAGGGAGTCGGTTACGCGAGGGGAAGGTATTAGCACCCCCACGCGTTCATTATACTCGATGGGATCCACGCTTGCTGTCTCGATCAAAGGGTGTCGTCGTCTGGAGCTCCACTACTACTGGAAAGGAAAAGGAACATGAACGGAAAAGAATGAAGAAACGGAAGAAGAGGAAAAGAAGTGACTCGGTAGGACGTCCTCGGAGTCCTAGGCCTACGTATTCCCTTGGGAGCGGGAAAGTCAGAGTCAACGTAGTTCAGACACAAACTAAGGGGAAAGGTTGCTCGCCAAGACATCGCCGTCTTGTGTCTACGTATCCTCAATCTAACCAGAAGGAGAAAATCAGAGCAGTCGTAGTTCGACTTACTAGGGATGGATTTGCATTGTTTATGTTTTTTAACAGAAGATGCCAAGGTTCGCGTTCCAGCAGTTAGGTGTCGCAGCTCGTTGTACGGAGTCTTAGGCTTTTACCTGTTCGCGGTAGAATGGAAGTGACGCATCCTTTATGAAAGGAGTGAGGAAGATGAGAAGAGAATTATTTGTTTTTGTCTTTTAGGAAGAAGTGTTTTGATTATTTTGTCTTTATAACACATATTGCATTAAAGTCTATGACATAGGATCGAATGCTTCGCATATCGACCCAAGACGGGACGTACGCTAAACACTCTAAGAAAGTGAAAGAAGATCTTCCACTATCTTATTTCCCACATGCAAGGCTCATGTACAATACATGTTAATCCTTTATTAGATGTTTTTGGTTTTTGTTTTGAGATGAGGAATGAGAAACTCAAAGGAAGAAAGGAAAAGTCTAAGTGGGGGACTAGTTATGCTAATGTTGTCATGCATGGAAGTCCTATGGTTGTGTGGAGTATAAGAACCACCTAAGTCTAAAGGAAAGAGGGGGTTAGCACTATCTAATGCTTATCCTACCTCACCTTAATAAAAAATTAAGGATGAGCTAGGATCCCTAAGGGATGTGAGAAAGTTCTACACAAACGAACATTATATCATGCTATTCACAAAAGAGAAATAGTAATGAAAGAGATGAGAGATGAGAGAAGAGATGAGTATGGATTAATATCCACATACTCAAATGTCTTACCTCTGTCCCTACACAAAAGGTTAGTGCATAATCATCACAAGTAATGAAAACTAGTACAAGAAACTTAAACCAAACAAGACTATTTGCTTTAAGAAGACAAATTAAGAAGAAAATGAAGTTCAAACCAAAAGGGAAGGGTCCTAATGGTTAAGGGACATGCAAAGTCAGTATGTACATGTTAAATGATCCTACTAATGTAAACATACCATATGAAAACAAACAAAAGCAAACTATGCACCAAACAATCATACAAATGCAAATGAAACATTAATAGTGCAATATGAATGCAAATGAATCATGAATATGGATGAATGCACATGTAAGTATCAAAGTCAGAATTGAATGACATTTAAGGATGTGTAGAGATGTCATTAAGATGGTATAGAGTTCATAAATGCAAATATTGAACAAGTAGGAAAAAAGTGTGAGCAAACATCATTCAAATTCTAACAATGAAGCATACTTGTAATCCAAGTAAAAAGTGAAAATGGAAAATGAATAATCATGCCATATGAATGCAAGTCAGTAGCTCAAGACACTTAACATGATGTTTAAAAGTCAAGAATGGAAGCACATAGTCCAAACAAGTATCATATTGAAGTACATTGATGATTAAGAACAAACTAAGTTCAAACAAGTTCAAGTAAACATCCAAAGACTTATGAACTTAAGAAACATGTAAAGTTCAATTAAGGGTCATGGAATATGGTTGAGGATGATTACAAACAGAAGTGAATCATGTTGGAGCGAGTGTGCAAGATCATGCAAGTTATGATATAAACAAGTCATCAAAGAAAGACAAGTGAAGATGCATAAGTCCCACAACACATTTCAAGTCCAAACATGTACACATAAATAAAACAAAGATGCATCAAGAATGACTTGTAACATGAGCAAAGTGACCTATAATATTGACATAACATGTACAAATAGGTCTCAATAGGGGTCAAAGAAGAATGGCAAACAACAATCAATAAACCCTAAGCATATGTCTTCTAACATTTACACAAAACAAACATGCTTTCAAACAATCCAAAGAGTCATGCTTAGACGATGAGGAAATTAAGAAAAGGAAAATGAATTAAGGTGCAATCAGAGGGAAAACATAATTCAAAAGAATGGCTCAAAAACCATTACCAAACATGCACAAACATGCCTCATAATGCCATACAAAACACACAAACAATTGGCTCAAAGACCTCACTCAAAAGTCAACTAGAAAAGACCTAAAAAAACCATAAAAAATGCATACCATGACTCAACATATCAAAAATGCATGTACCAATTATTAGGTAGAAATTCAGTGCACAACTATGTCAAAAAAATCCACAATGAAGCATAGGTCATGACTTAATGCTCACTCAAAAGAAATTAAATGGAAATTCATGAAAATATGGAAAAATATGATGAAATCAGAAATAAAAATAATCAAAAATTATTTAAATGTTTCTGGATGCTTCATGAATTTTTATAGAATTTTTGAATGCATCAATGTATTTTTAAAAATTAAAAACCAAACAAATAGGAAGAAGAAAATAAAATGAAATGGAAATAGTCAGGGGGTGCTACAATAGCAAAAAACCAGTTGAAATGCACATTGGGCTTAAGGAGAGGGGGTGTAGATAACAAGAAATGCTAGGCCCAAGGTGCGTGGTCTGAAGAGGTCCATACCATGGATGTTAGTCAAATCTTTGACTCATCCTGAGCCATCAGATGCAGTCTTCGTGTGATGATCAAGAAAGTATCTACGCCAAAAATATGATTAGACAGCACCAAAAAGACAGCGGTTTTATGCAAAAGCGCTGCTAAAAAGAATAAAAAAATTTCGCTAAAAAAAAGCGCCTTAAAAGAAAGCCTTTAGAAAGCGCTTTTCAAAAGCGCTGTAAAAGAATGTAAAAGAGTGCCACCTTAGACAGCGCTTTCCAAAAAGCGCTACTATAGGTATCACTTTAGAGAGCGCTTTTAAAAAGCGCTGCTATAGGTATCACCTTAGAAAGCGCTTTATAAAAGCGCTCTAATAGGACTCAATTTCTTTTCACTTTAGAAAGCGCTTTCTAAGGAAAAGCGCCCTCTAAAGTCATTTACTAATTAAAATATAAAACAATTCTAAACATTTTCAGGGACAGCGCTGTATTTGTTATTTGGCAAAATTGGGGGTCGAACCCACGCCCTTTAGGTATGGAAAGGAATTTTAAATTATATTAATATATCAAATTATATTTAATATATTTAAATTATATATTTTAAATTATTTAAATTATATTTAATATAAATAAATTATATTAATATATAATTTAAAATATATTAATTTAAAATATACTTTAAATTATATTAATATATGAAATTATATTTAATATATTTAAATTATATTTAAATTTATTTTAAATTATATTTTAAATTATTCAAATAATATATTTAAATATATATGTTTTAAGTACAAACATTTTAACTTATTTAAATTATATTTAATATATATAAATTATATAAATATATAATTTAAAATATATTAATTTAAAATATGCTTTAAATTATATTAATATATCAAATTATATTTAATATATTTAAATTATATTTTAATTTATTTTAAATTATTCAAATAATATATTTAAATATATATGTTTTAAATACAAACATTTTAACTTATTAAATTATATTTAATATATATAAATTATATTAATATATAATTTAAAATATTTTAATATTAAATATACTTTAAATTATATTAATATATCAAATTATATTTAATATGTTTAAATTATATTAAATTATATTTTAATTTATTTTAAATTATATTTAAAATTATTCAAATAATATATTTAAATATATATGTTTTAAATACAAACATTTTAACTTATTTAAATTATATTTAATATATATAAATTATATTAATATATAATTTAAAATATACTTTAAATTATATTAATATATCAAATTATATTTAATATATTTAAATTATTTTAAATTATATTTTAATTTATTTTAAAATATATTTAAAATTATTCAAATAATATATTTAAATATATATGTTGGCACCTTATTTTATATATTTATGGAGTCAGTATAAACATTGGATGAGGGCGTAGTACCGCTGGTCAAGGAGGTTTGTGTGTTTGTTTGCCATGCTTTGAGTCTGGGGTTCGAATCCCCCTCGCCCCAGACTCATTTTTATATTTTTTGACATTTTCAGTTAACCCTAAGACAACGTTTTCTAAGGACAAAGCGTTGTTATAAGACTTCTAAAAACATCCTTTAGAGCGCGCTTTAAAAAAGCGCTGTCTAAAGTTAACCATATAATTTAAAATATATTAATTTGAAATATACTTTAAATTATATTAGTATATCAAATTATATTTAATATATTTAAATTTATTTTAAATTATATTTAAAATTATTCAAATAATATATTTAAATATATATTTTTTAAATACAAACATTTTAACTTATTTAAATTATATTTAATATATATAAATTATATTAATATATAATTTAAAATATACTATAAATTATATTAATATATCAAATTATATGTAATATATTTAAATTATATTAAATTATATTTTAATTTATTTTAAATTATATTTAAAATTATTCAAATAATATATTTAAATATATATGTTTTAAATACAAACATTTTAACTTATTTAAATAATATTTAATATATATAAATTATATTAAAATATAATTTAAAATATACTTTAAATTATATTAATATATCAAATTATATTTAATATATTTAAATTATTTTAAATTATATTTTAATTTATTTTAAATTATATTTAAAATTATTCAAATAATATATTTAAATATATATGTTGGCACCTTATTTTATATATTTATGGAGTCAGTATAAACACTGGATGAGGGCGTAGTACCGCTGGTCAAGGAGGTTTGTGTGTTTGTTTGCCATGCTTTGAGTCTGGGGTTCGAATCCCCCTCGCCCCAGACTCATTTTTATATTTTTTGACATTTTCAGTTAACCCTAAGACAGCGCTTTCTAAGGACAAAGCGCTGTTATAAGACTTCTAAAAACAGCCTTTAGAGAGCGCTTTAAAAAAGCGCTGTCTAAAGTTTAACCTTAGAAAGCGCTTTAAGAAAAGCGCCCTCTAAGGTCTTTAAGTCTCCTCACCTTAGAAAGCGCTTTTTAAGTAAAGCGCCCTCTAAGGTCATTTATTAATGAAAATATAAAACACATTTCATTTCATTTTCTGAAACTGCTTCTAATCATTTTCTTCTCGCAACCCTTGCTCTATTTCTTCTCTGCTGAAACCCTTGCTCTCTTTCTTCTTTGCCGTCGTTCATCCGCCATTGCCGTCGTTCATTCGCGGTTGCCGTCGTTCTGCTGCCGTCGTTCATTGTCATGACTTTACTGCTGCCGTCGTTTTGCTGCCGTCGTGACGAAGAAGAGGTACATTGTTGTTGTTGTTCTTACTTCTAACATTGTTGTTGCTGTTCTTACTTCTAACATTGTTGTTGTTGTTCTTACTTCTAACATTGTTCGTTGTTGCTGGCCGTAAATCGTTCTTGCATGTTACTGTTGTTCGTTGTTGCTGTTCGTTGTTACTGTTGTTCGTTGTTGCTGTTCGTTGTTACTGTTCTAACATTGTTGTTGATGTTTTTTATTTATAAATTTATTTCTCTTGATTTTTAAACTATTATTGTTGTTCTTGTTTGGTATATATAATAGAATATGACCCTGCAGTGAAATTTTGTGTAGGATTACTATTGAATATGTTACTGTTCGAATATTTTGTGTAGGATTACTATTGACCTCTCCTTTTGGTACCTTTAGAATTAGAAACTCAAAATCTTATCATTCTTTTATAAGGGCGTTTGTTTATTTACTTGGTTAGGCTTTGTAAGTTGCTTAGGCTTTTGTGTAGGATTACTATTTCAGTGTTTATTTACTCAGAATCTTTTGTGTAGGATTACTATTTCAGTGTTTATTAATTATTCATTAACAGTGAAGTGAGGGTGTTGGTAAGGAACTCTTTTGCTTTATGAGTTTATATTTGTCATTTACTTTTTGTTTTTTTCTTTCTTACAGGTAAAATGTCTAATAACCAGGAAGACATCCACGAGACACAAGATACACAGGAATCTCAGAATGAAGCTTCGAATGCGAATGTAGAACATGAAATAAAAAGAGGAAAAACCATTATGAAGAGAATCATCCGTGCTAGAGATAAAGGGATGAGATTTGATGTACATTGGAGTGAACAGAACCAACTAGTTGAGCCTAACGGTTCAATGTTATCTTCATACATTGGTTCACTTGTCTGTCAGCACATTCCAATCACTAGAGATAATTGGAGGAGTAAATCGTTGGATGCCGGTAAAGAAAAGATATGGACTGAGATACAGGTACTTACCAAATATGATTAGATTTTTATTGACGATTAAGTCTTTAATTTACTTATACTAAAACACTTTATGTTTATATGTGTATGTTTTTTCGTAGAGGTCCTTTAATATTGAAGAAAGCCGGCAAAAGTATTGTCTTCAATTGGCCGGAAAGAGACACAGAGGGTTTAGAGCCTTATTATCAAACAAATATCTTAGGGACGAGAACAAAAATTTTGTTGAAGCAGAACTTCCACCGTTGTATGCGGATGTGATTACACCGCAAGAATGGGGCATTTTTGTAGACAAACGGAAAACCGAAGAATTCAATGTAATGTTGTCTTGTCATGTCTATTGATTGTATTATATTTGTGTTTCATTAGTTTGTTTTGATATGACTTAAAATTTTTTATCCAGAAATTGAGTGCCATTAATCGCGAAAGAGCATCAAACCCCGCATATCCATACAGAAAAGGGCGTTTGGGATATGCACGATTACAACAAAAATTGGTAAGTATATATTAATGCTATGATTTTATTAATTGTATTATTGTGTTATAATTGATGAACTTATTATTTAACTAAATGTGTAGTTAGAAGAGTCTAAAAGTGAAGAATCATCACTTCCGGACCATGTTTTGTGGAAGGAAGCTCGCGTGGGTAAGTGTGGAGCTATTACAGAAGATGTTCAGCATGTTTATGAAGAATGTGTAAGTATAACATTATGTCTCAAAGTTAATTGAAATTTTATTAAATTATAATTAATTTTTAATCCCCACTAATTATTTTCGATATATCAATGAATTTCAGGAGAATCTATCTAAATCCATACCCGCAGGTGAGGATGATTGTAGGAGCATTCTTAGTCGAGTACTAAATGTTCCTGAGTATCCCGGTCGGGTGAGAGGTAAAGGATTTGGTGTGACTCCATCATCCTTGTATAAGCAACAAGGAAAAAAACTCATTTTTAGTATACATTAGACAGCGCTTTCAAAAGCGATGTCTAAAAGCACCTTTAGAGAGCGCTTTTGAAGGAAAAAGCGCTTTCTAAAGTTTATAAAAAAAAAATTTTTAATTTTAAAAGTATACTTTAGACAACGCTTTTATAAGCGCTGTCTAAAGTTCCTTTTTAGAGAGCGCTTTTTCATAAATAAAAAAGCGTCGTCTTTACCTACGACAGCGCAGGCTTAGACAGCGCTTTTAAGCGCTTTTATAGGGCAAAAAAAACGACCTCTTTTCCCTCTTTTCCCGTAGTGTATGATGATCCAATGATTCACACCTCACGCACACGTTACAATAAAGTTCATCAACCACATAGGATCAAAAACAAAGTTAGAATGAGGCACGTGTGTAACGCCCCAATTTGTTTAATTCTATTTATTTATTTCATTTATATGAATTTTGTGAAATGTGTGAATTTATTGTATTTTACCTGCTAATTGGTTAATTTCTCAGATAGATAAAATATTTGTATTAAATTATTATTTCTTTTCAACTTTTATTTCCCGAAATATATTTCATCGCTGTTTATGTTTTCTCGCATTTTGAGAGCGTTTGCGAGATATTTGAGTTGGGGGTAAAATAGTCTTTTAGAGGATTAGATATTTATATAAATAGGAAGGGGAGAGAAAAAGAGAGAAAAGAAAAAGAAGAGAAAGAAAAGAGAAGGAATGGAAGGAAGAGGAAGGGAAAAAGAGGAATAGAGGAAAAGAGGAAAAATCGACATAACTCCGTTTCGAGCGCGATTAATCGGGTAAGGGTGAGAAGTTTCGATTATATCATGCTTGTATATGTATATGTATGTTTTGTTTGAATGTTTGGGTGAAAAATATATGTTTTCTATTTGGTTGAATTTGTGAGCAATTGATAGAAATTGATGTTTTCACGGATGAATTGATGAAATGCATGCCTAAACGTGTTCTAACATGTTATTTTGGGTCATTAGGTGTAATACTATCATGTGGGTTGAAGATTTGGGTCATTTTTGGGTCCCAAACCCGTTTAGGAGAAATTATGGATCGTCCAGATTCGCTAGGCGAGTTGGTGGCGAGTCCGTTTCGCCAGGTATTCGCCAGGCGAATTTGTCTGGGACAGCAAAAAGAGTATTTTCGTATTTTAGCCATAACGTTTGAACCGTAAGTCCGTTTTGGTCCCCGTTCGAAGCGTTGGAAAGCTAATAAAATATTCTTTCTTTTAAAAATGGTTTGGATGGTAGTAGATGAATTATTTAAGTCGTGGTTTTGTAAAAGTGTCGGGTTGTCGGGTTTTTATCGCGTTAAATGCGTGCGGTTGGTGTTTTACAGTGCGTTGTGCTATTGTTATATGATGCGAAGCTTTTATGTGATTTATATGATGTGGAAGCATGTGATAATTTGTTGTAGTTGCTTGTGGCCTAATGGTAAAATACTTTGTTGAATTGAATTACAAATGTATGTTATTATGAATGTTGTTGTGGTTTGCGGATTGTGATGAAATACATTGTTTGAAGTGTTTTCAATGCATGAATGATGATGATGAGATAATTCCTCTTGTTGAGTTGTGAATGTATGGAATTGATGAGTTGAAATATGTGCATGATTATGGTTGCATATATGTGTGAAGATGCATTTGATTGCCATGAGTCCTTGTATGCCAAGCATCATGATATGCATCTTGTGATCGTGTGCCCATGTGGGGTGTGAGCGATCGGATCGTGTGCCCATGTGGGGTGTGAGCGATCCATAAACGTCGTGTGCCCATGTGGGGTGTTAGCGACGGATTGGTTCCAGAGGGAATCTGCTATAACGTCGTGTGCCCATGTGGGGTGTGAGCGATGATTATAGACGATCGTGTGCCCATGTGGGGTGTGAGCGATCGGGTCGTGTGCCCGTGTGGGGTGTGAGTGATCCATAAACGTCGTGTGCCCATGTGGGGTGTGAGCGACGGGGAACATCGTATGCCCGACGGGGAGTTACATTAAGTAACGAGCGATGATTCCAATAGTTCCTGAGTGAACTGATGATGAGAAATATTGGAAGTCAGTACCGCATGGCATTTGCATAGAGTCGTTGTGTCGGTCTATGTGCATTTGCATAAATCATGGATGCATTATGTGTGGAGAATCATGATTTGATTGATTATGTGTGAGAATTGTGAATGGATGCATTATGTGTGGAAAATCATGATTTGATTGATTATGTGTGGAAATTGTGGATTGATTTGTTATGTGTTGAGATTGTGATAACAATGGTAATTTGATGTGCATATGTGATAAATGAATTGGTTGTGGATAATATGTTTTATGCGTAGACATATGCTATGTGATGTGTGATGTGTTTCTAAATGCTATGACTTGGTATGCCTTATGTACAAATATGTGAGTATATTGGATACTTGATATATGCTATATTGTTGGATTAATAGATATATGTTACGTATATGTGGTATGTTATATGTATTAGTATGTGGTGTTTGTGGTGAGAATAGCTATGCATGTGAATTGTTATGTATTAGCATATTATTATGCAATCTTGATTTTAGTTGTTATTTCTCACCCTTCTGCTGTTTTTATAATGCTCTATGAGGCATTGCAGATTAGAGTTGTTGGAGGACTTTTTGTGAAGATTAGTCCTCCGTCCTTTGTCGTCTGTCTGCTCTGATACGTAGCACGGGAGTCGGGGAACGATTATGTTATATATGTATATAATTGTTGAATATATTTTGTATTACTTTTGTATTTATATTTGATGTTATAAAACCATTTATTTGTAAAACAAGTCAGTTATGGATCTTTCCGCATTATTCCATAATTGAATTTTAATTTATATGGAAAAAGTTTTCCCTTTGAGGGTATTCTATTTTATGCTATGTATCAAATTTATGAGCAGGGATTGCGTATTCTTTCTTTAAATGTGGCATTCCTGTTCCTGTCAGAAAAATAAATTTTTAGTTACTCTGATTTTATTTATGTTTTATTTATTCGCGATGGGAATTGGGGTGTTACATTAGTGGTATCAGAGCAGGTCGGTCCGTCCGGCCAAGTTGTTGAGTCAGTTGGTGTGACAGTTGAATATTGTCGGTGTTAGTTGTCCCTTAGTACATGATATGTGTGTGGAGCATTGTCGGTACTTTCTGGTTTCCTAATCTTTTGTCTTCAGGTGTTAGAATGAGATAAGTGGGGGAGAAACTGGTACTTCACCATGTTGCTTCAGGTGTGGAGCGTTGGCTCAGTGTGTTGTGAATTGCAAGATTGTAAGTGCTCTTTGGATAGTGTGGTTCCCGGTTCCGGAGGGAATGCGGAGGTAAGGTTTATGTCAACTAAGGATTTGTGCCTTAGGTAGTTTTATGCACAGGGCGTAAGGAATGCTATTATAGTTTGGTAAAGACGGTTTATGCACCATCATGATTGTCGGCTGTCTATTGACAAATTGAGGAACTGATCACCCTTAATCTCTTGTTGATAGCAGAAGGGAATTATGTTGGATGGAATAGACGTGTCTTTTCGGCTTTGATAGTGTGTGTAATGAATTGCTTGAAAATTGAATATGTGTTGGTTTGGAAGAGTTGGATGTTGAGGTGTGGAAACCATGGAAATGTAGCAGGAAATTCTGGTTCTGGTGTGATTCGCCAGGCGAATTGGTCTCGCCAATAGTTCGCCAGGCGAGGTGCTGGCGAAGGGAGATTTGCCAGGCAAAATTGGAAGTCGCCAGGCGAAATCGGAAAGACAGGAATGTGTTAGCTACTGGAAGTTTGGGTTTTTAGAAAAATTAGGTTTCGCCGCTGGTTCGCCAGGCGATGGGCTGGCGAAGAGGTATTCGCCAGGCGAAATCCTTACTCGCCAGGCGGATCTGGCTGTTTTCCAATAAATTATTGTTTGTAAGGTGGAATAAAGGCTTTTGTATGTTGGTCAAGTTAGGAAGTTATTGAGAGAGACCGATTGGGTATCGTTAGTGGTTGTTCTCAGAGAGGAGAGTGTGAACTCAAATTTGACGAAGGTGAAGATTTGAGTTTTGGATCTGCTAAGTAAGTAGAAGACTCTTAGTAGATGGGACTAAGATGTTTGTTTCATCTGTGATGTTAGTGTTCTGGAAATTGGCAGAAAGTCACAGTGATGGGCCATCAGTTGTGCATGGTTTTCGGATGTATTTTTGGATGGAACATTAAGGTGTTGTCTTAGAGAGCTCCAGCTTTGTTAGTAACAAAAAGGGAATGATGATTGAATGGAATAACAAGTATGATGCGTATGATGGTATTGGTATTGAGACTATGGAAAGCGGAACTTAGAGTTCTGGTGAGGTTTGGAGTCTTTGGAATTTTAGACCATTAATGGAAATTTTGAGAAAATCTTAAGTGTGGATGTAATATTTGAGAGTTCTTTTGGGATGGTTGTTGCTACACGTGGGGGTTTATGGAATTTGGACTGTTAAGAGAAGAAATTGTTTATGGATTACTGACAGTTGAATAAGGTAACGATTGAGAACAAGTGTCCACTTTCATGAGCAGATGACTGGAATGGTTTGGTCGAGTTTGAGTGAAATCACAATTGGTTGGAATGTTTGATAAGAGTGGTGAATTGTGTGAGTTAAGGCTTTGATCGATTGATGTGACTGGTTATGTTGTTATCATCGGAATAGGCTGTTAATTACTCAGTTAAGCTTGTGTGTGAGTAGCCAGTTATCCAGTGCAAGGTGTTGCAAAAGCCTTGAGAATTTTTATCTTTTGGAGTTTGGTTGGACATTACAACGTGCAGTGATGTTGTTTGGTGTTAGTAATGCGTCTGTAATGTTTGTGGAGTATATGAATCGTATCTTCCATATTTATTTGGATAAGTTCGTAATGGTTTTGATTGAGGATATTCGAATCTGTTATAAACTCAGAGGAAGAACAGGTGGAGTGTTTGAGATTTGAATTACAAGTGTTAAAAGAGACGAAGTTTTATGCTAAGTTATTCAAGTGAGAATTTTGGTTGAAAAGGTTAGTTTTCTTGGATATGTTATTTTCGATGATGGTATTGTTATGGATCCATTGGAAGTAGATGTAATTCTATATGGGAGGTTGTAACACCCCCTTTCTATACCCCCAAATAATCACATAATCATTTTAGGCACATATTAAAAATTTCGTCAGAGTATAATTATAAACATGGTATAAAAGAGGTATGTCACATTATACATGAAATTAAAACATTCAACACCTACTCAACAATGGATATGCAACAGTGGGGTAACTTTGCAACAGAGGAACTTAGTGCTTACACCCACATCTCAATATTTAGAATAAAAGCGGAAAATCTAAACATTGAATAATATATAACATATATATACATCATCAAGTATTATCCACCAACATAATTCATGTTTACATACACATTCATCAACAAGATACATGTACAAATTTATCACAAAAGAATCATATACATCCTAGCTACCCGATGCTACATATCAGAGCCGACCGACCAAAAGAATGAAGACACGCTTCACAAAAAGACCACCAGCATACCTACTCTGCAATGCCTCATAGAGCATCATAAAATAGCAGAAGGGTGAGAAATATTATCATAATAACAATGCATATAATTATATATCTTAGCATAAAAATACACATATTCCACATTCTCACCACAATTCATCACAATTCACTCATATACATTACAATGCATATGTATACTAAACCAAGCATATTCATCATGAATACATTCCCAATTCTCATCATTCCACATAAACTAACATATTCATGTTTATTCATCAATGCACCATTATAAAGATGATAAATGCAAATCATAGAGACCGACTCACGACTCTATGCAAATGCAATGCGGTACCGACTCAATCATCTCAATTTCACTCAGGAACTTATTGGAACCATCGATCGTTACCAATGTAACTCCCCGTCGGGCATACGATGTTCACCCATTGCTCACACCCCACATGGGCACACAATGTTTATGGATCACTCACACCCCACATGGGCACACGACCCGATCACTCACACCCTACACGATCGTCTATAATCATTGCTCACACCCCACATGGGCACACGACGTTATAGCGGATTCCCTTTGGAACCAAAACGTCGCTCACACCCCCACATGGGCACAGGACGTTATAACGGATTCTCATTAGAATCACCCAACACAAGAATGCACACCATTATGCTTCACATGTAAAATGACTCAAGACATTCTTGAAATGCATACATATTCACAATATATTCATGCATTCATCTCATACTATCACATACAATCTATACACATTCACATCAATGCACTATTGTATGATTCACATCCAAAACACACATTCAAAACGGTAAAAGTCGCTAAATAACACTATTCCCGACTTTCTAAAATAATTAAATTAGCGAACAATTTCCAAATCTTCATAATAAGAAAGAACATTTCATAAGCTTTCCAACGATATAAAGAACGTCCCGATCCGAGTTACGGATCAAAAGTTATGCATTTTTAAAGAAAAGAATTTCTTGAGAAACAGCCAGATTCGCCTGGCGACTTGAGAATTCGCCTGGAGAATTCCCATTCGCCAGCCATTCACCTTGGATTTCGCCTAGCGAATCCCATTCGCCAGCAGTTCTCCTGGCGAGCTAGTGGCGAGTTACCCATTTAGAAAAACCCCAAGAGTTACAGAAGCTACCCCATTCTGTCATTCCAAATTCGCCTGGCGACTTACGATTTCGCCTGGCGAATCACCCTTCGCCAGCACTTCGCCTGGCGAATGAGTGGCGAGACCTAATCCGCCTGGCGAATTCCCAATTCGCCTGGTGAATCGCACCAGGACCAGAAAAATACTGTTACGGGATACACTATTCCAAAACTCCCAAAAACCTCATTTTTCATTCCAAATCAATTCCAACGGCAAAACAATTATCAGTAAATGTTCATATGCACATTAGGATCATATAACGCAAATTTTATCGATTTCCGACCGCGAAAACATCGATTTCTACCCGTTTATTTGTTTTCGACCTAAACCGAAAACTATGGAAAAAGGGCAAGACAACACGCACACACACATACATAATCATACACAATGATAAGATAATAAGATTTCACACCCTTACCCGATTAAATTGATTCCTAGAAGTTGTTTTGAAGATTTCCAAGTTTTTCCTCTTTTTCTTCTCTTTTCTCTTCTTCCTCTTTCTTTCTCTCCTTTTTCTCTCTATTTCTCTTTTC